>CM040125.1:263925481-264525481 GCA_022559845.1 Amorphophallus konjac
GCCATTCTTGACGTCTCATAGAAAGTCTCATATTACTATACGACGCCCCGCGATGGCCTACGCATTTCGAATCGCTCGAGTGCTTCCTTTTCCTGAAGTCTTCTTCCGCCCTTTTCGGCATCCGGAATCGTCCCGTCACGGCATTCGGACGGCATCAACACCAGTCGAACGCATCAAGAGGTTCCGGAATCAAGAAGGGGGTCTGCCAGGCGGCCGCCGACGCCTGATCCAAGGACCCGGGTGGGTCTTAATGGGGGCGTCCAGGCCCCTGGACGCCCCCATGATTTTGATTTATTTTATTTTTTCTTCAGGGCCCAAAATTAAATAAAAAAAATAAAAAAAATAATAATAAAAAATAATAAATTAATGGAGGCGTCCAGGCATTTGGACGCCTCCATAAAAAGAAAATATAAAAAAGTGTAAAATGCCAGTTGGCATAAAAAAAAAAAAAATAAATAAAATATATATATTAATGGAGGCGTCCAGGCCCCTGGACGCCTCCATAAAAACAAATAAAAAAATTAAAATGCCAGCCCTTGCATAAAAGACAAAAGAAAAATAAAAAATAATAAACTTTTGGAGGCGTCCAGGCCCCTGGACGCCTCCATCAACTCACTCACGGGCGCCGGCCACCGAACGACGGTTTGTCGTGTGTGAAAAAAGCCAAATTTAGAGACGTCCAGCTGACTGGACGCGCCCATTTCTGAATCACGAGGCGCCGCTCACAAAACCACGCGTTGTGCCAAACCGCGTGCGGTCGTCGTCGGTTTTCGGTGGACCTGTTAGAGGCGTCCGGGACCCTGGACGCCCCCATAAAAGTATTCTAAAAAAATCAATAAAAATAGAATAAAATATTATTTCGGCCCTGATGGAGGTGTCCAGGGTCCTGGACGCCTCCACCTTCCGGAGCTCTATAAATAGAGGCCCACCCCCTCAGTTCTAGGGAGCTAAGCAGTGATCCGATAGGCTGCCGGAGCCCAGAGGCTACGGAGTCATTTTTCTAACCCGTGGGTCTTTTGTAGGTGGAGGTTCTGCCGGCTTCTCGGGTGCCTACGCTCGCGAGAGGAAGGTCGTCTTCATCCACCGCGCTTCCACGTCGTCCCCACGCTGCCGGAGCTCCGCCGGATTTCACCCTCGGCTCATCCAATAAGCCTTTTCTTCCCCTTTTTCTCCATAGTTCTTTACATTCATCATATTGCATCCTCTATCCCCCTTCACAAGGGCGCCTCTTCTCTTATACTTCTTGCATCCATCATCTCATTTTCCTCCTACTCGAGTCCGAGAGGGGTTTAAAAGATAACACCAACCAGGTGTGTGTCTTGCCATCATTTCGTTATTTTTATCGCAAGGATTTGAATACTACACCTCCATCTTTCTAATCCACTTGTCATTTATTTGTCGTTGTTTTGCAAGGGTACCCGAGGAAAGCCCTCTCCGTCGGCCGGCCGGAAGGAGAGGAAGAAGCAACCCGCCATCTCCCGCTCTTGAGGTAGGCGCGATCACTTCTTATTTTGGGGTCTTTCGGCCCCTGGCGATCACATCTTATCATCGAGGCCGCGGCGAGTCACTTCCCCAATGGCCGTTTAAATTTCTGTTTCCTATATTCTCTTTATATTTTGTTATATTCTGCTTATATCATCGAGGCCGCGGCGAGTCACTTCCCCAATGGCCGTTTAATTTTCGTTCCTATATTCTCTTTATGCTTTGTTATATTCTGCTTATATCATCGAGGCCGCGGCGAGTCACATCCCCAATGGCCGTTTAAATTTCCGTTCTTATATTCTCTTATATTCTGTTATATTCTGCTCATATCATCGAGGCCGCGGCGAGTCACTTCCCCAATGGCCGTTTAAATTTCTGTTCTATATTTCTCTTATATTCTGCTATATTCTGCTCATATTCTCGAGGCCGCGGCGAGTCACTTCCCCAATGGCCGTTTCAATTCTTGTTATTTAATTTCTGCACCATTCCCGTCCCCCCGAGGTCGCGGCGAGTCACTTCCCGCTATGGCCGTTTGAACCCCATATCTTGCTATATTATACTTGTCCCGCTCGCCCCGCCGGAGCAATCTCCCGTGGTGGCCCCTTCTCTCTCTTCTCTCATCTCTGTGTTGCAGCAAACAGCAAAACAAACAAAAAGAGGAGCCCGCGCGCTCTCCGCATCCTCTTCCCCGCACCATCGAACTCCGAACCGCGTGACGTCGCTCACAGATTGGCGATCACGGTGGGACATCTACTGCTTCCTCTCGGCTACCCTTGCAAGTTCGGCACCACCCGTGCCTCTCCACCTTGGCGCCCACGCGCGCCCCCGTTGTGCTCACGGCAGCACCGTCAGTTCTGATTGGTTCTTTGTTTATTATATGTTTGTTATTTCTGTTGTTTTCCCACTCCATATATCTGTCAGCATTCCATTGCATACATCCATTCCTCTTTCTATCCTTTTTTTCATTTTTTTGAGGATCACCCTTTCCCGGTGAAGGAAGGACTCTCCGTTTGGGAATTCCTCTCAACGGACTAGAATCTCCTACACTGGGACCTCCGTAAGTCCCCGACATCGAAGAATCTCCTCTTCGTTCACTGGGCTGGTTGTACCATTGAAGTTCCCCGAGTTAGTCATTTCATTCGTGGTGAGACGAGAGACCCTAGCTGACACGGCGGTGAAACAAAAATAAACTAGGGTCCCTATCTTGTGTGAACTTCGGATCTCGCTAAAAAACACAAAAAAAATCATCAAAATCAAAACAAAAAAAAGGGCGTAAAGGCATCCACTTGTTTGATAATCTCTGCTACCTACTTGCTAGTGTATGTTTTTGCGTTCTGGGAGAACTGTGAGCATGTCTCACGAGTCTTCTGAGGAGAACCACCCTAGCCGTGGTTTGACAGCCGACCCGCGAGTCTATGCTATGGACTCGGGTCCTTCTCATGACCCCTCGCATGAGGTGCAGGTTATTGCCGGGGACACGTCCCCGCCACAGGATATCACTTCCTTACTGGGCGTCCTCGCCAACACGGAGCTTACCTCTGAACAGCTCCGGGCCTTCCAGGCCATTCTAAAGGGGAAATCTGTTTCCCCCACGCCCCAGGAGTCAACTCCGGCTATCGCACCTCTCCACGAGTCCGTGCAGGCCATTCCATCTCCTTCATTGGCGCAAGCCATCCAGTCTCCCTCGCTTCAAGGACAAGCGAGCCAACAACCTCCCTCATTCCAATTCCCGTCACAATCTCAAACTCCCGGTGTTCCTCACACACCGTTTCAGCCAGGGCCAACTGTCGGTGGTCCGACAGTTCCCTCTCATTCCGGGTTTCCCCCTCAAGTCTCCGGGAGACAGTTTCTCCCCCAATGGCAAGTGCCACCTTCACCCCCAGAGGAGCTCGCCCAATCGCTCCTCAATAGGTTCAATCGCATGGACGAGCAGTTTCAAAATCTGAGAAGAATGGTGGACGTGAAAGCCACCCCGGAGGTTGCTTTGCCAATCCTCCCGTCATTCATCTTCCTCCCTCCGAAATGCCCACGTACCGCAGATACAATGGTACCGGCAACCCCTTCATTCACCTCAAGGACTTCATGTATGAGTCCTCCTATTGGCAAAACGATCAGAGGTCCCTGGCATACCTCTTTCGGAGATCATTGGATGGTCCCGCGCTTGAGTGGTTCTATTCTCTGGAGCCCCGCGAGGCCGAGAATTTTGAAATAGTGCAGAGAAGGTTCTTGCAGAAATATAGGGATAGGGTCGGTCCCTCACTCTCCATTACCGACCTAGTGGCCGAAAAGATGAAACCCGACGAGGATTTTGTCCGATATGCTGATAGATGGAGGTCTCTGGCGGAAAGAATAAGGGATACCCTCTCCGAGCCCGAACAAGTGAAAATGATTGTGTCTAATGCAACCCCACAGTTCAGACACGTCCTCGCCATGAATAAACTTACTACAATGGAGGAACTCTATGAAAGGGCCCGATACATCCAAACCCAGCTAAAAGACTCCCCCATCATGAACATGTTTGAGTCGCCGAAGCCCAAAGTGGTCAGAAAGACAGGCGCTGGTGTCCCGGGCGGAGCCACAGAAGGGGTCGTGACAAATGAGCAAGTCAGTGCGGTCAACAATGCCAACTATGCAGTCAACCCAAGGCCTCCACAAATGCCCCGACTACCCCTTCAACCAGGTCCTTTCCCTCTCCGTCCTCCACCCCAAAATAATCCACCCCAGGATAATATGCCTCCATTACGCCAACCCCAGCAACAACAACCACAACCTCAGCAACAACAACCACCGCTTCAGTACAACCAAGTTCCACCCCCGGGGAACTATGGTCCCCAACAGCAACAAAGGAGGCCGCTCGGTCCTAAGAGAGCCTACTATCCACCATTGCCAGAAACCTTAGCAGACATTTTTAATGCCCTCATGGCATCAAACCAACTCGCCCTACCCAGAGAAAGGCCCGCCTGGCCCCCCAATGTTGATACCTCCAAATACTGCGTCTACCACAGGCAGCCGGGACACACAGTGGATTACTGCTTCCATTTCAAAGATTACATCCATGATATGAATGATGAACATCAAATAGATTGGGATGAGATGAGACGGTACGTCGCGGCTCTCAAGGCTAGGAGACCTCCTCAGAGGCCACAGCAGCAGTTACAACAGCAGCAGCAGCAGCAACCACAACAACAACAGCAGCCTCAGCAGGCCCCACAACAACAGCCCGACATGGGCATAATCCAGAATCCACTACCGGAGCACCAACAGCCCAATCATCAGGTTAACCCCATCTCCTCCTTCCCGGAAGTCGGGAGAGAGCAGGTGTGGCACCAGGAAAGTACCTCCATTCTTTATACCTCCAACCCTATCGTCATGCAACCCCCTCACCTTGCCCGGGTAGCACCTCTCTCTCATCAACCCGCATCGGTATCGCCTTCACCATTTCCACTACCATTACGCCCTCTCATCCGCACCCCGACCTCCTATCAACCGACACTTTCTACTACGCCTTCACACCCTCTCACCTTCTCCCACTCCCCCACTTTACCATCCACCTCTACCACATTTACCCCTACGCCTTCTAAACCCCTTATCATCCGTCCACCATACATAACCCCGTCTTTCTCCACCACATCACCACTAATGCCTTCAAAACCACTCATCACCCACCATCCGCCTCAAAACCTTTACCCGTTTCAAACCTTACCTCCACCTCCACCTTCCAAACCCCTTATCCTTCATAATCCGCGCGATATCCCCTCTACCTCCACCATGCCTCCACCTAACAAACCCCTCATCAGAATCCCTGCTCCCGTCATCACCCCTGCTTCATCAACCATTCCTCCACTACTACCCCTCAAACCCCTGTTAAAACCCACTGCTACCCCCACAGAGGTACAAAAGCCGCAGGCAATGGTGCTCCGGAGTGGAAGGATTTTCCACAGGGTTTTCCCCCACAACAGTCAGAATCCCGAGCAATCTCAGCCAGAGAAGGATGATGGAGAACAACCAGAAAGAGCTATCCCTGGAACACAGTATGATCTACTGAAACACTTGGACAAGACGCCTGCCCGGATCTCCATCCTGGAGCTACTTCAAAGATCCACATCCCACCAGGCGGCCTTGATGGAATATCTTCAAAAGGTCATGGTTAATGAAGACCTCCCCGTGGAGAAGATTTCGACCGTCCTGACCCCAACAGACACACAACCGGCCATCATGTTCACAACTACGAGCTCGCTCCCAAGGAGCTCGGAAATATGCACTGTGCATTTCAATAAAAATTAATGGGGTATCCATAAACCCGTGTCTTGTGGACACGGGTGCGTCCATAAATGTGATCTCCATGAGCACTCTTCAGTTGTGTGGGATCGACGAGGAACAAATAAGACCTTCCTCGATCACGGTCACGGCCTATGACAATAGCAAAAGGCCGCCGCAGGGGATGATTATTCTGAAGGCAGAACTAGGCCCCATGTCAATTCCCACGGAATTCCATGTCCTCGACATGGACCCCACATTCAAGGCTATACTGGGTCGACCTTACATCGAAGCCATGGACGCTGTGCCTTCCACCAACCATCAGTGCCTGAAGTTTCCTTACAATGGGAGAATTATTAAAGTGGTCAGTACACCTGTCCTTCACACAGTGGATGCTATCAACACCTCTCTGCCATCTGTTTGGCCGTCTCATCGGCCCATATTGTCACTGCTGGACGTACGTGATCCATCTCGCATTCCACTAGCACCAAAGGAGCCGGTCAGGGCAACCACAACATCATGTCTCCCTCTTCACTCCAAAGGTTGGGAGATTATGAGGAACATCGGCTATCAACAGGAAAAGGTCTGGGCGCACAGTTACAGGGTATGCTCAAGCCGCCAAAGAAATTAGGCCGAACCGTAGGTTTGGCCTAGGCTTCAAAGGACCGTTCAAGGCAGATTGGAAGCCCCTCACATGGACTCTATCAAACCACTTCAACAGAGGGCCCGTTGTTCAGATGGGAGATCACCCACGAGAAGCATATGGGGAATCACATGCTGTATATTTGGCTGAAAAATGTCCGAGGATCACCAAAAGAGGCAAGATCAAAGATCCGGAATGCGAGTGGGATAAATGGTTCGACATACGGGACATTTCTGTTGCACTGGAAAGGATGTTCTCGTCCCCACAGCTTGAAGGACCACCATTGATCTCCGAGATACCAGAGAATATTACCACTCTTGCCAAGGTTCCAAACTATCCTCGTCCTCGCCAGAAGGACTCTGTCATCGACGGATCTTCATCCGTCCTCAACATTGCCATCGACGGCTCATTAGCCGCCATCCTCTCCATCCACTCGTCTCAGCCTTTGCTGATATCTTCTTCCTGGGCCAGACAATTGTCTGATGATCTTCCCAGGTCCCCTTCTTTGCTTACATACCTACGCGGGCTTTTCAACCCGCGCCAGGTCTTCAACCATGATCTGCTCTACGAGCCCCACAATCCTCTAGCCATAACCACTTTCCTCTCTCCTCCAATCTCTTTTCACTGCTTTGTCATTAAAAATGAAAACGAAAAAAAAACGTCAATTTTCAAACTCTCCAACAACACATCTTCGTTGAGGAAACCTCCTACATCTCCCACGGGTGCGTACCGCCTTGCGGACCACCCGTCCAAGGTCCGATGAGCGACCTTTTCTACCCCTCCTCTGAGGGGTCTTCTCCTGTACATTCTACACCATCCTCTCGTCTTCCTCTTCTTCTGTAAATATTGTCAGTCAATCTAGGAATGATAGGCCAAGGGTAGTACCTAGGAAGAAATCCAAGGGTAGGCAGATCCCTCGTCGATTCCTTCTGGATTTGGCCGCCAGGTGTCAGGCCCTTCTTGCCATCCCCCAGTTGTTAGAAAATCCCATCCAGCTACCCGAAATAGAATGCGAGGGCGACTGTGCATCTGATGAAGGGTATGGAGTCTACGAGATCACGAATGAAGAATGCCCCACTGAAGATGAGGGTGAAGAATATGAGGATGCGGCGGGCGCATACGCTAGTGGAATGAGGAGATTCGACGAGCCGTCAACCGCCGTAGAAGAATCCACCAAGAAGTCAACTTGGGAACTGAGGAAGACCCTAGGATCATCCTCATAAGTGACAACCTACCACCCTCTGAAGAAGAGGCATTAATTGAGGTTCTCAAGGAATATAAGGACACGTTTGCATGGAGCTACGAGGATATGCCGGGTTTGGATTCAACCTTGGTCGAACACCGTTTAACCCTAAAACCAGGGTCCATCTCGGTAAAACAAAGGTTAAGGCGTTTCCACCCTCAGATGGCTTTGAAAATGAAAGAAGAGGTCGATAAGCTCCACAAAGCCAGGTTCATTAGAGTCGTTCTTTATCCTCAATGGGTGGCGAACATTGTCCCGGTCATGAAGAAAGATGGGAAAGTCAGGATTTGCATCGACTTCCGGGACCTTAACCGCGCGTGTCCAAAGGATGATTTTCCCTTACCTCACATTGATGTGTTGATTGATAACACGGCAGGTTTTGAAACCCTCTCTTTCATGGATGGATTTTCAGGATACAATCAAATTCGTTTGGCAGAAGAGGATCAGGAAAAGACGTCATTCACTACCCCTTGGGGAACATATTGTTACGTGGTCATGCCGTTTGGGTTAAAGAATGCTGGAGCTACTTACCAAAGAGCGATGATGGCCATATTTCATGACATGATGCACATATATCTGGAAGTGTATGTGGATGACTTATTGGTGAAATCAAGGACCAGGATGGAACATCCAGAAGTTTTGGCTAAGGTCTTGCAAAGGTCAAGAGAGTTCCAATTGAAAATGAACCCGAAAAAGTGTGTGTTTGGTGTGTCGTCAGGTAAATTGCTGGGGTTCATTGTGAGTAAAAGAGGGATCGAGATAGATCCCGACAAAGCCAAGGCTATCAGGGATATGCCGCCTCCCAAGAATTTGAGGGAAGTCCGAGGTTTAATCGGGAGGTTGCAGTTTATTCGTCGGTTTGTGTCTCAACATTCACAAAGGTGTAGACCTCTCTACGAGTTGACCAAGCCAGGAGTAGAATTCCACTGGAATTCTAAATGTCAGAAAGCTTTTGAAGGGTTGAAGGAATATCTGGCTAGTCCACCCGTTCTCATTCCACCCAAACCAGAAAAACCTCTGATCCTTTACGTCTCAGTCTTGGATGACTCCGTGGGAGCCGTCCTCGCACAAGCTGATGAAGAAGGCAAGGAACGGGCAACCTATTACTTGTCCAAACTTCTCAATCCCTGTGAGCAGAAGTACACCGGCATGGAGAAAACCTGTGCTGCCCTCGTTTGGGTAGTGCAGAAATTGAAGCACTACTTCTTGGCTCACGAAGTCCACTTGATTGCTCGATGAATCCTATCAAATTCCTTCTGGAGAAAGCCGTCCTTACGGATAGGCTAGCACGCTGGCAAAGTTTTCTCTCTCAGTTCGACATCACCTACATCCAGCAAAAGGCGATTAAAGGCTATGCCATAGCCGAGCATCTCGCTCACCATCCTCTTCCCAAGTTCGATCCCGTCCAATCAGAGTTTCCAGATGAGGAACTAATGTCCATCAACCAATCAGATGAGCCAATGTGGACACTATATTTTGATGGAGCTCTGAATTCTCAAGGGAGAGGAATCGGCGTCGCCCTCCTGTCGCCGGAAGGCCTCACATTCCCATTGGCATACCAGCTCAAATTTCCAGTCACCAACAATATAGCCGAATATGAAGCTCTTCTAGCTGGCCTAGGACTCGCTCATTCTTTTCGTATCACTGAGTTGCGAGTCGTAGGTGATAGTCAGCTCATCCTTCGCCAGGTACTCACTAAGTATCGCACTCGCGATCCCAAACTCAAGCCATACCAAGAACTCACTGCTGCCTTTGCCAAACTGTTCACAAAACTGATCTTTGTTCATATCCCTCGTCATCAGAATATTCTCGCCGATGCCCTCGCCTCATTGGCATCATCCATAAGGTTCCCTCTAGGAAGATGGTTTAAGTCCATTTCCATCTACAAACTTCACGCCCCTGCAGTCGATGATGCTTCCTACGTAAACATCAAAGACAGGATAGCAAGGAAGATCCTGCAGGAAGATATCCTTGAGAAGAGGGAGATCATGTTGGCAGAGGCCGAAGAAGAACTGGCTGATGAAGAGAAACCATGGTTCTATGAAATTGTCAAATATTGCCAAAATCAGTCTTATCCTGAAGGGGCCACCACAGAGGACAAGAAAGCCATAAGAAGGGTGGCTCAGAAATACACATTGATTGGAGGTCTACTCTATAGGAGGAGCCTTACTGGTATTCTGTTAAGATGTCTTGGTGACGATGAGGTTTGGAAATGTGTAGAAGAGACGCACTCGGGTGTGTGCGGTGGCCACGTGAATAGTCAGATGCTCGCCAAGAAGATCATTCGTCAAGGCTTTTATTGGCCCACTATGGAAGAGGATTGTGCTGTCTATGTCCGTAGGTGTGTCAAGTGTCAACTTCACGCCGATAAAATCCATTCACCATCTTCCTCACTTCATCCAATATCCTCCCCATGGCCTTTCTCCATGTGGGCATTCGACATCATTGGTCCCCTAGGTGATCCCAATTCCCTCACCAAGCAGAAATCTTTCATCCTTACTGCGACGGAATACTTCACCAAATGGGCCGAAGCCGAAGCTTACGCGGAAATCAAGGCGTCAACAGTCTGCAAGTTCATCATGAAGAACATTCTCGCCAGATTCGGCGTCCCAAGCACGATCGTCACCGACAATGGGCCACAATTCATTTCTCAGGACCTACAGGACCTCTGCAAAAGGTACGCAATTGCATTGCATCATTCATCGCCTTATTACCCACAAGGTAACGGCCAAGCGGAGGCCACCAATAAAACATTGCTCAAAATCATCAAAAAAACCTGCGAGTCTAGTAAGTTTTCAGACTGGCCAGAAAAGCTTATCGAAGCCCTATGGGCCTATCGCACTTCAATCCGTACCCCCACCGGGCAGACTCCATTTGCCCTCACTTATGGTATGGAAGCGGTAGTCCCGTACGAGACTCTGATCCCTTCTCTCAGGGTACAATTGGATGAGGAATTTCCCCTCGACGATCGTCGTAATTCACTCCTCGCCCAGTTGGAACTCTTGGATGAGAAGCGGCTGGCCGCCGCCGAACACGCGCGTGTGTATCAAAATAGACTCGCTCGCTTTTACCAAAAGAAAGTCGTTGAGAGAAAATTCAAAGTCGGTGAGATGGTCGTAAAAAGAATTTTTGTCAAACCTGGAGGGCCGCGTTCTAAGCTCCAACCCAATTGGGAAGGACCATTTGTAATTCAAGCCGTGTACCCTGGCAACGCCTACAAGCTAGTCAACGCCGAAGGGACCGAGTTATCCCACCCTTGGAATGGGCTTTATCTTAAGAAATACTACCCTTAGCACAAAACAAAAAAAATGATGAAAAGATAAAAAACATCAAAAACAAGGAAATATTGAAAACCACTAAAAATATGGAAAATTCAAAATGCCGATGCCTGGCAGGCACCATGTAGTTAAGTCCCTGCATCTAACCTTCATGTTAGGATAGGGCCCATTAAGGCTTGGTAGGCACCGGGTCTTGGTTTGCCAGAACCGTGGAGATCCCTGTCCGGCCACGTCGGCCTATGCTCGCTCGAAGGAAGCTAACATGTGTTCACTTATGTATTTTATTCAAAAAAGTTGGTAGCATCACCTACGGTAGGGCCACACCTAGAAGATCTCCGGAAGCTGTAATCTTTATTCTTTTCTCTTCGACCAAATGAGACAGTCGGCGCCCTTAAAACGCTGAGCATGAGAAACCGAAACTCAAACCCCAAAGGCAAGAGTAGGACCCATTTCCTCGAGCATCGATCAGAGCACGAGAAGAGGGCAGTGTCCCCGCAGGCATACGAAGAGGGAGCCCACAAACGTCAAACGACTATATCTCCCTCACAGAAAGAAATACAAAATCAAAATCAAGAGAAAAGCCTGGTCGTGACCGTGCCTGGTACGATAAACGGAACCCCTCAAAGCAAAAGTCTGAATCCACAAAGGGGGGCCGTGGAATGTAAATGCTCGAGATTTGGTCCGAAGTTGTCCGAAAGGAAAGAGTTAATGGGCCCTTATTCGCTCGCCGGGTTAACGGCTTTGCCGGTCCTCTCAGGAGGTTTATCCCCTACGCTCTTCCTTCTCCCTCTAAAGATGAAGGTTCGATGGAGTTTCTGAAAGGTGAAAACTGCCCAGGGTCTGCGACCTTATTTTAATATACACATTTTGGTTGCCTACTTTGAAAAGCAAAAGCTATCGCTGCGAAGGAGTCTCTGTGTTTCTGGCTGGTCAAGACCCCTGTTTACCACCTTGATGTCTTCTTGTTTAACCTCGGGCTTAGGCCAATGCAAGCGCGTCACCTATGGGTGCGACGGCGTCTGATTCCGGGTCAGCGTCGCGCGGTTGGTCGTTAGGGTTCCAGGGTGTTCCATCTTATACCATCTAGAGTTGTGAGGAAACAGACCCGGGTCGGGCAAATCATCTACCTCAAACACCTTTTGGGTGAATCCCTGTGGTCGGAAGCAACTGGGAGCCTAAGCATGGCATGACGGTATTGTCATCAGGGTAAGTCTTAGCCGGCGGGATCGTCATTCGAGGGGTCTAGAGGCCCAAATCAACCTAGATGTGCACTTAGGATACCTGGGAGGTTAGTAAGAAACCCCTGTCTCACGTAGGTTAGGTGCCATTTGGGTGCTTGCCGGGCGTTAGCAATAAAAAAATTGAAATGATAAAAGCAAAAAAAAATGAAAAGAGAAATGTACATATTTGCAAACAAAAAAATCTTTTTATGATAAACAAAAAAAAATGTCAAATATAAAAAAGAAAACAAATCAATTTTGCATGATTACATTTGCGTGCAGCATCTCACTTTTAATATCGCTTGCATTCGTGTGCTTGCCTGTCGCATTTATCATCACCGCATCTTTCCCTTGCCTTCGTTAAATAAAGGCTTGGCCCCTTGACCAGTTATCAAGGACAGTCACAGTGACCATTTGCTTATTGAGCAAGGGGCCAAGTCAGAACAGAAATTCTGATTTGTTTGTTTCAGTGATATGTGCAGGGATTCAGGTAACTGAAGCAAAGGTGAAAAACAAACAAACCAAACCTTGTGTTTTATTCCAAAAAAACCAAAAAAATTTACATCAAGTTCCGCCCTCTCTCTCTGCATTACTCGTCCCACTACTCTCCGGGCAAAACACTCTCAAAGGTGCTACCCAACTACGAAAAGCGGTACTCCTGCCGCTCTGTACTCCTCTTCCTATTCCCACATCCCGGCGTTGATCCGCGGAAGCAGCAGAGAAGCTACCAACACGAAAGCCACGCTCTCGTGCTTTTCGGTAGCGCTCCTCACCATCTCTCAGCCACTGTTCAGCAAGACCAAGGCTGATTCGGAGTTCGAATAGTTGGGCCTCCATGGCCCTTCGCTCCTCCCTTTCAGTCAAACTGTTGGCTCTTTCTCTCTCTGCGTCTCTTTCTCTCTCTGTCCGTTCTCTCTCACGGTCTTCCCTCTCTAACTGGAGAGTGATCCTCAGTTCCATAGCATCCCTGGATGAGTCGTCATCAGGATGACGCCGCAGTTCCCTCTCCAGTTCTGCTATCCTAGCCTCCTTATGCGCAGCTTGGGCAAGCGCTTCTTCCGTCTCCTTTTCCTGCCGAGTGTACCATCTCAGATACGCGATAAGGCGTAAACAAAGAGAACTCAACGCTGAAACTTTTACCTGTATACGGAGCATTCCTTCTGCCTCCGCAGCACGCTGCGTGGCGTGAGCAAGTTGCTCATGAAGCGAGTCAAGTTCTGAGGTGGGAATCCACAAGCTGGAAGAGGCACCACCTACTCCCATCGCTGGGGAGGCTGCGCCAATCTGGGCATGCTGCGACCATGTGAATTAGCAGCCAACATCTGGAATCTGGGGTTTTAACTAGGAACGTACTGTACACCTACCAAGGCGCTCGTAGCTCCGCGGGCATCGCCCAACTGTTGTTCCATCTCTGCCAAGCGAGTTCGTAAATTCGCTATCATGGCATCCCGGACATCCTGCTGCCTTACAAGTCAGCATTTTCACCAGAAAAACCAAGAAAAGGAGAAAGAAGAGAAGAGAAAAAGGGGAAACCTACCTCCACAAGTCCCCGGGGTTGGAACCGTTCTGCGTACTTTGTCCTATATAGACGCAAGTAGTCCTCGCTGTCCCGCGCCTGTGATTCTACAATCGTGCCACCCCGTTGCCAGTCCTCATACTGTTCGGGGAATCGCACGCGCCAGTCAATGCAAGTCGCCGGTCCCCGCGTCTTTCTCCCGACACGAGGTGGCGCAGCTGAATCCACCCATTCTTGAGCCAGTCCTAAAGTCCTCATAACTAATCGTAGCCGAAGCGGCTCGATTTCATTCAGGCAGTGCATCCATAGTTCCCGTCCGAACCGGGCACGACTTGCTAGAACCCACGGCTGGTTGGCATCGACCATGTCTGAGTAGGGTCTCCAGTTTACCATCGCCGTAGGGAACTCCTGTAGCTCCCGCCTTAACACCATCAGTTGGTAGGTTAGGGGTGCCGCACTCATGACGGGTTCCCACCGCCTGGCTAGCGGCACCATCACGGGTCGCCAATGTCGAGCTCTCCCCATAGGGAGGTAATAATAGCTCCATAACTGCTCGGCGCAGGTCATCAGCACCTTGCGAAAACAACAAAAAAAATACAAAACAAGCAAAACCAAAAAAATACCTGGATGAATGGTGTGAAACCACTCACAGTCATCTCACGATCCGTTTCTTGGAATAGGCCTGCAAACAAGTGTGCCAGCATGGCGGCTCCCCAGGCATAATACCCTACTCTTTCAAGGTCTGACAGCAGCTCCAGGAAGCAACATTGGATACCATCCCCTTTCGAGCTCAGTACCAATCTCCCCAAAAGGAAGAGGAGAAATCTCCTCAAATCTATGTTACATCTTTCCCAGTTGCCGAAATCTGTGCAGTACACGGCACGGCATCCTATTTCTATCCTTTCCATGAACTCTTCTGAGGATTCGTCATCCCGCCGACGAGTGTCGGTGAGCCCTAATGCATCCATGAGGGACGCCCTAGCTACCGACCTGTTTTTCCGACCATCTAGGTCCAAACCCAGTAACTTCTGGGCACCTTCTCTGTAGTCCGCGTAAGTGACTCCGGTCACTGCCTCGCCCTCTACCTTCAGGCTTGTGATCCGGACCACATCCTCCAAGCTGGGCACCATGTGCCCCCAGGGCATCAGGAATGCCCGGCTCACTGGGTCCCATCTCTCACACAAGGCTTGGATCAGAACAGGTCAGGCTTGATCGGCTCGATCCGAAGGAAGGTACCAAATCCCATCACGTCTAGCCTCGCCTTCTGAAAATCTGGGAGGCCCCTGTACGCTGCTACTACCAACTCCCATAAGATTTGTGATTTCATCACAACCTACACATACAAGGAATGGGGGTGAGGTTTGGTCAGAAGAAAGGAAGAAAAATGAGAAAAGGGCAAGAAAACTTGGCTTACGAGTTGTGATTGGGCCCTTTCGCTGAAGTGCCCTTCAAGGTCTGAAAGCCTCCTGGAACTACTACCACTGGACCTGCTTCTCTTCGAGGAATGGGAAGATTCGCCCTCCATCCAACTCTCAGAATTTTGAACTCCTCCTCTCCCGTAAGAACTTGTGCTCCTCGAGTTATTCCTCGATATACCTGGGAAGATAAAAGGGACAAGAATTTATAGAAATGGAAGGAGTGCGGGCCAAGATTGCCTCCATCACCTGTCGATGATAGCCCTCGCAATAAGACACCGGCCAAGCGGCCCCATGTGTCGCTTCACCGCTCGCACAGGGTGATTGACTGGACGAAGAATAGGACGAATAGCCCCTATGTTGTCTAGGGATACCCTATCATGTTTTGGAGGACGCCCGCAAAATTTGGCACAACATCCGGGAAAAGGAACTAGGGCCGTCAGTATTGACTTCGACGGCAGATTCCCGTGGAAAATGGTCACAACAAGACGTGATTCTCCGCTCGAGGCGGAGTCTCGACAGATCCGTCACATGGGAACAGTGCAAAGGAGAAGAAGTGTAGGGAAGAAGGAACGCACAAGAGACAAACAAGCATCAGAAAATCAAATCACTCCATTCATAATTCTACATAAGCTGTCAAAACATCATAAACATAAAGAGGTGACGGGTCCACTAGCCCGCCAATCCTCACCATCACTCATCTCTCCGGGCACTCTCCTCCTCTCCCCCGAGGTGAGGGTCCCTCAGAAGCCTCCAGGATCCCCGTGCAGTAGCACCTGCCTCGCCTCTGGGCGCCTGCTCCGCAGCAGTGACTCGCTGCTCCTCCCCTGGCGTGGCGAAGAAGCCACTGGCGGCAAAGCGACCGGACTGGCGGAGTCGCTCCCCGAACTCTCGCGCTCTCTCGTAGCGCGTCTCCATCCCTCCTAGCCTCTGCACGACGGCCTGAAGGCCCAGCTGGAGCTCCCTCACTTGGGCCTCCAAGGCCCTCCTCTCGGTCAGATCCCGCTGTCGCTCGGACCTTCTCTCGGCCTTCTCTCTCTCTACCTCTCTCCTCATCATCTGCAGAAGAACCCTTAACTCCAGGATGTCTGGAGAAGGTCTCTCCTCACCACGATGCCGCAGCTCCGCTACAGTCGCCACCCAGGCGTCACGCTCCTCTTCCGCCCGGGTCGCACGGGCCACCG
Organism: Amorphophallus konjac; assembly: GCA_022559845.1. Classification (NCBI taxonomy): domain Eukaryota; kingdom Viridiplantae; phylum Streptophyta; class Magnoliopsida; order Alismatales; family Araceae; genus Amorphophallus; species Amorphophallus konjac. Next base: position 263,941,720 of record CM040125.1, read on the forward strand.
CACCGGCAAGTTGCTCCCGGAGGGAAGCAATCTCGAGAAAAGGGGCCGAGGAGCTAGAAGATCCGCCAGCCGCTCCCACCGTCGCTGTCTGCTGGGCACGCTGGAACAAAATAAACAACGGCCGTCAGTGAAACTCCAAAATCTGAAGTTAAAAGGGCGGCACGTAACTTACCAGGAGCGACAGCTCATGTTGAGCGACGGCCAGTTGCCGCCTAGTCTCTGACAGCTGGGCGCGCGAGCCGCCGATGCCACGCGTGTCCCCAGCTTGGGGAAGCCCCGCGTAACTCTCTCTCTGCCGCCGCAGGAAGTCGGCACTGTCCTGCACCAGTACACCCCCTTGCTGTCCAGGGAGACGTACGGGCCAGTCCTCGAGCCTCGCCTTGCCGCGACTCTCCCTCCTGACGCGGCTCGGCTCGTCCGCACTCGCCCACTCATCGGCCAGGCCCAGGGTCCTTGCCATGTCCTGCACCAAGAAAGGGGTCCCATATCAGTCAAAAGGAACGCGTCCCCTGTCTAGGACGCGTCCATCATTTGAGTGCAACACTCTCCGAACCCTTTCCTCCTCGCCCGGCTCGCTTCAAAACCCAAAATGAATTAAAAGAGGAAGAGATCGGAGGACCTACCGGACCGTGTTCACCTCCTCCCACGCCATCGGGCCCCTCGGGTCCCTCGGGGGCCCGAAGCGGCCCTTCCTCCTCCATGGACGCCGTTCCGTGATCGGGCGCGTCCCTCCTTGGGCGAGGATTTCCTCGTCCCTCTCCACCTTCACCACGGTCGGGCCCACCGAACTCCATCGATCAAAAGAGGAGGAAGACGAAAAAGGGGCAAGCGCGTTTCGGCGGAGGCGGGCTCGTTTGCGGGTAAGGCACGGGAGAAGAAAGGACCACCCGTCGCTTTAAATTTAAAATCAAGGATTAAGACGCGTCCTCGCGCCTGGACGCGCCCAAAAGGGGGGAAAGGAAACAAAATCCCCCCGTGCAAAACATAGTTCCCCGCTGTTCAGGGCAAGGTCTCGCGAAGCGTGCCTCAAGGGACAACTCAGTGCAAAAAAAGAAAGTGTGGGAGAGAGAAAAGTACACACAACACAAAAGCCATTTCCATTTCATATAATAGCCGAAAGTACATCATACAGTGAGAAGGGTGACGTACAAGCAACTCTCTAACTCTCACCGTCACCCTCCTGGTCATCTCCTTCCTCCCTCCTCTGACGGAGATCCCTAGGGGGCCTCCGCGACCTCTGTGAACCCTGAGAAGCCGTGCTCGCCTCGCCCTGCGGTGGCACTCCAGCCTCGAAGGCGCGACGACGCTCCTCGGCCGAAGAAACCAGGTAGCTGCCCATGGAAAAAGAACCAGACTGACGAAGTCGCGCCCCGCGTTCCTTCGCCCTCTGGTACCGCTCCTCGCTCTCCCGAAGCCTCCCCTCCGCCGTGCCAAGACTCAATCGGAGCTCCAGCAGCTGGGCCTCTAGAGCCCTCCTCTCGGTCTGATCCCGCTGTCGCTCCTCCCTCTCTCTCTCTCTATCCCTCTCCCTCTCTCTCTCCACGCTCTCCCTATCCCTCTCCCTCTCCTCTCTCTCCCTCATCGCCTCTCTCCTCGACAGCTCGAGGGCGATCCGCAGATCCACTACGTCGCGAGGAAGCTCCTCAGCCTCCCGTCGCCGCTCCTCCTCTAGCTCCGCAATCCGGGCGTCACGCTCTGCCACCCGGGCATCGCGCTCCTGCTCAGCACGAACAGCACGCGCCAGGGCCTCTCGGATCTCGGCCACCTGTCAAGGCACGCATGCACCGTAAGAGAACAGTGATAGAAGGAAAGTAGCTAGAAAAGGGTCGCGGCCAAGCAAGCACTCACTCGAGCCTCGCGGTCACGCTCGGCCTCCTCAGCCCGAGCCACCGCGTACGCCAGCTGCTCCTGGAGGGCAGAAACCTCCGGAGGAGGGCCCCGCGAACTGGAACCCGCTCCACCAGCCATCGCGGCTGCCGCTGTCTGGTGGGCCCGCTGAAACACGGGGCAAACGTCAGTCAAAGGCTAAGCATCAAAAATCCAGGTCACAAAAAAATGCATTGCATAAACTCACCAGGATCTCCAACTCCTGTCGGATGGCCACCAACTGTCGCCTGGCGTCCGCCAACTGGGCCCGCAGGTCGGCAATCATGGTATCACGAGCATCCTGCATTACACATAAGTTAGTATCCCATGCATATACATATAGAAAGGTGGAGCAGTTTCATTTCACTTACCCCTGCCATACCACCCAAGGAGAGGCGGTCCCCGTACGTAGCTCGGTACCGTCTCATGTAGTCTGTGCTGTCCTGTACGTGGGACACTACTGGGACCCCGCCCTGCTGCCAGTCCTGGTACTGTGCTGGGAAGCGCGTACGCCAGTCCACGATCTTCGCCTTCCCCTTGGTCTTCCGCCCAATGCGGGCCGGCGCATCTACGTCTACCCACTCCTGGGCCAGCCCCAACGTCCTCATGACCAGTCTAAGCCGCAGCGGCTCAATCTCGTTCAGGCAATGGACCCACACGTCCCGCCTGAAGCGAGGAAGACCCGCTACAACCCAGGGCTGGCCAGCATCGCCCATGCCCAAGTAGGGCCTCCACACCACCTGCATCACCATACATACATCATGTTAGTTACCATTCAGTCACATGCATAAACACAAAAAAATCATACGCATCATACCATGGCCTCGGGATACTCGCTCAGCTCTCGACGAAGTGACGCCAGCTGGTAGCCGTGGGGTGCTGCAACCACGACCGGCCTCCACTGCCGCGCCAGAGGCACGGCCCTCCTGTTCCCATGCCTAGCCCTCCCCATCGGGAAATAGTAATAGCTCCACACCTGCATCCATCATACATCATTAGTACAATAATTGCATATTTAACTGTGGGAATGCATAAATAAAATGTTTACCTGGAGGAAAGGTGCGAAGCCGCTGACTGTCGTCTCCTTCTCCGAAGTCTGGGAGAGATCGGCAATCAGATGGGCAAGCAGAGCCGCTCCCCACGCATAGTGCCCCACTCTGTCCAGATCCGCCAAGATCCCGAGGAAACGGCAGTGGATGCCATCCCCCTTCGTCCCCAGCAGAAGGCGGCCCAGGAAGAAGAAAAGAAACCTCCGAAGGTCTAGATCCACCAGCTCCCTCTCGCTCGGATCCTGGGTGAAAGCTGCACGAGCATCCCCCTCCAGTCGAGCCAAGAACTCCGCTCCAGTCTCGCTAACCCGCTGGCGCGGGTCGACGAATCCGAGCGCCTCCATGATCTCCACTCGGCCGACTACCCTGCTGTCTCTATCAGTCACGCTCGTCTCTAACCACAGCAGGTCCAGGGCACTCTCTCGGTAGTCGGGGTAGGTGACCCCGCTGACTGCCTCTCCGTCAACTCGTAGCCCGGTGATCCGAGCCACGTCCTCCAGTGACGGCACCATGTGCCCCCAGGGCATCAGAAACGCCCGGCTCGGTGCGTGCCACCGCTCCCTCAGTGCCTGGATAAGAGGAAGGTCGAGCCGGAAGGGCTCGATCCTAAGGAAAGCTCCAAAGCCCATGGCGTCCACACGCGCCCTCTGGAAATCCGGCAGCCCACGGTATGCTGCCACCACCAAGGACCAGCTGATCCGGCCCTTCATCACGCCCTGCAAACCACAAAACCAACAAAGAACACATCAGCATCATGAACAATAAACAATAACACTGTATATATATACTACCTATTCTCTTTATTTTATTTTTACTTTTAAAAATAAAAAAATAAAAAAAATAAATAAAAAATATATTTTTATTTCTTGTGGAGGCGTCCAATGCCCTGGACGCCTCCTCCCAAATTTCCTTTTTTTAGAAAAAACCCAAAAATGCCAAAACAAAAATATAATAATATATATATTTTTATGGAGGCGTCCAGCACCTAGGACGCCTCCTTATTTTTAATATTTATTCATTTTCTTATTTACGAAAATTAATAAATAAATAAGAAAAAGAAAAAGAAAACATGGAGGCGTCCAGGTCCCTGGACGCCTCCTTCTCTCACTACCCGCCTCTCTCTCACAGCCTTTCGCACACCCGTTTTAGCCTATTGAACCACAGAGTGAGGATTCCGAGGTACTTACCGGGTCGTGATCGTCCTCTCCCGCGTCACCAGCATCCGCAGCAGCCTCCGCGGCCAGGAGAGGCACCTCCATCCCCTCCTCCGCAGCAATCTCCTCTACTGCAGCCTCCTCGGCATCATCCCTCAACCTCCTCGCACGACGAGCCAGTCGTTTTCGCTTCCCTGGACCCTGGCTCGATCCTCCTCGCTCCATGGGGACTAAGAATAGGTCGTCTGGGTGACTGGGTCGTCAGATTGAACAGTAAATGAGCAAAAGGGGGGGGCAGCCCTTAAATAGGAATTTCTTTTTTTTGGGGCGTCCAGGCGCCTGGACGCCCCCATTTTTTTTATTTATTTCAAAATTTAAAAATTTTTGGGGCGTCCAGGCGCCTGGACGCCCCTAAAACAAAAAAATTAAATAAAATAAAAAAATAATAGTTGGGGCGTCTAGGACCCTGGACGCCCCCAAAACAAAAAAAATAAAATAAAAATTAGGGGCGTCCAGACAGTTGGACGCCCCCAAAACAAAAAAAAAATTAAATAAAATAAAAAATAATAGGGGCGTCCAGGCCCCTGGACGCCCCCCCCCCCCCATAATAAAAAATTTTTCAAACAAAAAATATAATATATTTATATAAGAATATGTATATAATCCAAACAAAATAAAAAACACAAAGAAAAAGAAAAACCATAAAAAAGATAATAATTAAGGGGACGGGGGTCCGAAACATCCAAATGCCAAATTTTATTCCATCAGAAAAGCAGAGTGAACTACATCAGGGGCTTAGGCGCTTTAGGCCTTAACTTCCCCAGTTCGGTTACATAAGCCCTCCACGGCTCGCATTCTTCCACCACGTGCGCTAACGCCTTTCCCGCAACACTTGTCTTCCAGGGAGCTTTAATGGCCTTCGCTTCCTTCGCGTCCGCTTCAGTGCCCAACTCCCTTTCTTCAAGGAACGATGCCAGTCGGTGGCGGGAACGAATGGCGTGGGATGCCAATCTGAGGCAGCACCGATGCGCGTTGTAAAGAACAAACTCGGTCGCGCCGATCAGTTGAAGATCAACTTCGGGAGAAGGCCTCATGAGGAGATCAAGCGAAAGCAAACATGCCGGTGCGCAAGTGAAGAAGCCTTGTGTCACGGTGCGGAAGTGAGACCGCCAGTCTTCACGTTTCTTCAGCCACGGAACGCGGTTCACTACAGTACCACCAAAGCCTAACACGTCGGCTATGTGGTGAAGCGGGCTTTGTTGGAAGAGCTTCGAAGCGGTTGGCATTCCCTCGCGGTGGTCGAATTTGAAATGCAAATCCAGCCAGCAATTCAAGACAAGTGCACAACCAAATGGAGGCTTACCCAGGCTCGAGGCAGTAAGACCGCTGTAAAGATAGGCGAGGACGGCGGGTCCCACCCTCTTTCCACGCCAGATCCCGCAGATAGCACCCAGTTGGTCTTCCTCCACCATGTTGTCGGTATAAGGGAACAAGAGAGCACCCGCCAGACAAATGTGAACCCCTTCATGATTCCCTCCAAATAGTCATCGTCTGGTGACCCTCTCAGGGCGTCATGACCCACTCCGCAAGCTTTTGGAGATCGATCCCCTTCTGAGTACGGACCTTTCTAGCTGCGTCGGGCGGCATGAAGCTTCCAAGGACGCTTTCAGAAGTACCCCGTGTCAGCATCCGCATAGCCTTCACCTTCCCGTCACTCTTGAATTTCTTCAAACCAAGCAGAAGTTCCACCTCCTCGAGGAGGATGGTCACCTCGAAGGTCGGGAAGATAAAAGTGTGGGTCTGGGGATGCCAGACCTCCACTAGCGCGCCCATAGCCGCCCAGTCCATACGAATCTTCTCGTAATGCTTGGCGTGAATAAGGAGCCCCTGCAGATGCCACTTCGAGAGTATGGCCCTCATGCCAATGGAGATATTGGAAGTCAGCTTTGAAAGCCATGGCAGCTTGGAAAACTTCCTCGGGCCTGGGAAGAGTGGATATGGCTGGAGAGGAAAGAAGAAGAAATGAAGGAAGTAAGAAGAAGGTTCACGTGCAGAAATTTGAAAAGAGTCAGCTTACCATATGCGACATGATCGTCCCACTCAGATGACCCTCGAGGTCGGAGAGTCGCCTAATCTCGCTGCTAGGCCTGCTCCTCTTCATAACGCGGGAAGACTCTCCTTCCATCCTGAAATCTCTAGATTCTCCTCTCCTTCCTCTCCTGAGCTTCCAAAACCCACCTTGGTGCATTTGAATGAACTAGCCTAAGGGGAGTTCTTATAGGAAGGGAAGGGTGCTACAGGACAGAACATGTCACATCAGTGGTCATTGTCAAGATTTTGTCTGGATCTCCTTTGAACTGTGGTGCGATTCTGCTACCTTTTGATGTTGCTAACCTTTGCTGGCCTGTGCAGGTTTTACTAACGGACGTCTTTGTCCTATCTCCTGTCCCACCTTTCATTGGTTGGTCCCACCATGTCATGCATCATAGTATATGATACCTACGCTACTAGAACATGTCAAGGACCTTGCGGCCCGAACGAATCTGGGATTTGAGTTCCCCTTCAACAAAAACGGTGATGATCCCGGAAGAGTTTGGGTTGTACGGATAGGCCGTCAATTTGTGATAGAATGGGGACGACGGTTCCATTCAGTGAGTTGGTGCGCGGATAAACGGGCCCCAGCCCAGTATCAGCTCACCGGGTCGGTATCCTGACCCGTTCTTCACAAGTTGACAATATTATCCTTGGCTATTTTCTATTTTAGTTTGTTTTGAATTTTTCTTTAAACCCAGCATGCATTCATATAGGACTTTGATTTATTGCGGAAGATCATTCAAGCGATTCGATTGTGAAAGCCGTTGTGTTTCAATTCCTACAAATATGAGATATTCCACTCTGAATGAAATACTGAGTTTCTTTGAGACAGCCCTACGCTGCTCTTCCAAAGGAGACCCTTGTTTGGACAGACCCTCAGATATTCCTTTACCTTTTTGACCCACCTTGGCCGCAGCACTTCCACATTGGCTGGTAACCGCTCCCCAAAGGTGAAACCTCCGGTTTATGACCCAGGTACTTCCACACCGAGAAGTTGGTCTTCTTTTGTTTCGTGCCTGAGTGCACATCTCACCCTCCCTTATTTGATCTCCGTCCAAGCAATCGTCAATATTTGAAAGACCTCCTTCAAGGTCGCCTCATTGAAACTTCAGGAAAGATTCCAAACAGTAACGTCACAAGCGTGTCTCATCACACCTTGGCATCAACTTATCAGTCCGCTCCCACTCCATTTCACTCCACTTCGATACCATTCCACTACGTATCGCTCCCTTGCAAAGCAGACGCCAAGGCGGGGCAGCTGTAGACACGCCATTCCTGACGTCTCCTGAGAAAGTCTCATATTACTATACAACGTCCCGCGACGGCTTACGCGTTTTGAATCACTTGAGTGCTTCCTTTTCTTGAGTCTTCTTCCGCCCTTTTCGGCATCCGGCATCGTCTCGTCACGGCATTCGGACGGCATCAACACCAGTCGAACGCATCAGGAGGTTCCGGAACCAAGAAGGATATCTGCCGGGCGGCCACCGACGCCCGATCCAAGGACCCGGGTGGGTCTTAATGGGGGCGTCCAGGCCCCTGGACGCCCCCATGATTTTAATTTGTTTTATTTTTTTCTCAGGGCCCCAACACCAAATATAAAAATATAAAAAATATATATATTTATGGAGGCGTCCAGGACCCTGGACGCCTCCATAAAAACAAAAATAAAAAATAAGTGTAAAATGCCAGTTGGCATACAAAAACAAAAAAATAAATAAAATATATATATTAATGGAGGCGTCCAGGCCCCTGGACGCCTCCATAAAAATAAATAAAAAAATTAAAATGCCAGCCCTTGTATAAAAGACAAAGAAAAATAAAAAAAAATAAACTTTTGGAGGCGTCCAGGCCCCTGGACGCCTCCATCAACTCACTCACGGGCGCCGGCCACCGAACGACGGTTTGTCGTGTGTGAAAAAAGCCAAATTTAGAGACGTCCAGCTGACTGGACGCGCCCATTTCTGAATCACGAGGCGCCGCTCACAAAACCACGCGTTGTGCCAAACCGCGTGCGGCCGTCGTCGGTTTTCGGTGGACCTGTTAGAGGCGTCCGGGACCCTGGACGCCCCCATAAAAGTATTCTAAAAAAATCAATAAAAATAGAATAAAATATTATTTCGGCCCTGATGGAGGTGTCCAGGGTCCTGGACGCCTCCACCTTCCGGAGCTCTATAAATAGAGGCCCACCCCCTCAGTTCTAGGGAGCGAAGCAGTGATCCGATAGGCTGCCGGAGCCCAGAGGCTACGGAGTCATTTTTCTAACCCGTGGGGTCTTTTGTAGGTGGAGGTTCTGCCGGCTTCTCGGGTGCCTACGCTCGCGAGAGGAAGGTCGTCTTCATCCACCGCGCTTCCCCGTCGTCCCCACGCTGCCGGAGCTCCGCCGGATTTCACCCTCGGCTCATCCAATAAGCCTTTTTCTTCCCCTTTTTCTCCATAGTTCTTTACATTCATCATATTGCATCCTCTATCCCCCTTCACAAGGGCGCCTCTTCTCTTATACTTCTTGCATCCATCATCTCATTTTCCTCCTACTCGAGTCCGAGAGGGGTTTAAAAGATAACACCAACCAGGTGTGTGTCTTGCCATCATTTCGTTATTTTTACCGCGAGGATTTGAATACTACACCTCCATCTTTCTAATCCACTTGTCATTTATTTGTCGTTGTTTTGCAAGGGTACCCGAGGAAAGCCCTCTCCGTCGGCCGGCCGGAAGGAGAGGAAGAAGCAACCCGCCATGTCCCGCTCTTGAGGTAGGCGCAATCACTTTCTTATTTTGGGGTCTTTCGGCCCCTGGCGATCACATCTTTTCATCGAGGCCGCGGCGAGTCACTTCCCCAATGGCCGTTTAAATTTCTGTTTCCTATATTCTCTTTATATTTTGTTAAATTCTGCTTATATCATCGAGGCCGCGGCGAGTCACTTCCCCAATGGCCGTTTAAATCTCTGTTCTTATATTCTCTTTTATATTCTGCTATATTCTGCTCATATTCTCGAGGCCGCGGCGAGTCACTTCCCCAATGGCCGTTTCAATTCTTGTTATTTAATTTCTGCACCATTCCCGTCCCCCCGAGGTCGCGGCGAGTCACTTCCCGCTATGGCCGTTTGAACCCCATATCTTGCTATATTATACTTGTCCCGCTCGCCCCGCCGGAGCAATCTCCCGTGGTGGCCCCTTCTCTCTCTTCTCTCATCTCTGTGTTGCAGCAAACAGCAAAACAAACAAAAAGAGGAGCCCGCGCGCTCTCCGCATCCTCTTCCTCGCACCATCGAACTCCGAACCGCGTGACGTCGCTCACACTGTGCCAAGTGGGGAGCGACCGCCTGGACCTCATCAATTACCCATTCCCCATAGAGGAAGAGGGGACTCCTGCCAGGAGCTGGCGTCCAGAGAGGGATCCGGCCTGCCCGTACCGCACGTTTATGAGGCGGGAGGAGAGGCAGCCCGAGAACTATAAGGATACCACGTGGCTATACGTCCTCCTCCGGGTGAATGGGATGAAGATCGAGGATCTGACGGCCTCCCTCCTGGGCAAGCCCCTGCACGTCCCTTATTATTATGCTGACGGGTGGGGCATGGACCACTTTAACCTTTTCTGTCACCTCTCCTTAAAGAAGCACGCGGATCTGGCCAACCTTACGGACCGGTGCCAAACGATTGAAGACGTTTGCTGGCTAGTCCGGGAGGCGGGGCGTCGGGACAAGGAGACATCCCTGAGCTACTGGCCGATCACGCTGCGGCTGTACACTGGCCCTCATGGTATTCAGTCTCTTCTTGCTTTTCGGTTTTGTCTCTTAGCACTGCGGCCTTCGCGGTGAGTTGGGTATTAATCGTAAATGCATGTTCGTTCTTTCCCCTCTTTTCTTTGCAGACCATCCTGACAGCATGCAGATGGCCACGTACCGGAACCTCCTCCGGCTGGTGAAGAAGCCTGCGTATTTTGAAGCAGCACCGCTGGCCCCGACCGCGGCTCCCTTGCCCAAGGCTGGGAAGAGGCCCCGGGCTAAATCGCCTGTGAAGAAGGCGGTGGATGCCGCCAAGGCGGCTAAGCAGCGGGACACAAAGCGGAGCAAGACAGAATCGGCTAAGGCTCCGACGGCTGTCCCTCCGGTACCACTAGTCCCGTCTTTCGAGGAATTCGAAGCTGCCCGTCCCGAGCCAGGCCAACCTGTCGGTCCGCGTCCCCGCTCTTTAGTGTGCCTTTTGAATCTCCCTCCTCCTTTTTATTTTGGAGTGGAGCCCTGACACCTGGGTACTTCTTTTGTTTCAGCTTCTATGGAAGAGCCCATGCCCACGCCTGACATGGGCGAAGTTGCGGTCCCAGCGGAGGCGACCCCGGCGGCGGCTCCAGCTCCCTTGCCGCAGGCAACGGGAAGGCCCCGGGCACAGTCGCCCGTTAAGAAGGCACTGGCTGCTGCCAAGGTGGCCGGGCGAGAGACGGTAAAACGGCGGCGAACCGAGGCATCCCCGGCTCCGACGGTAGCCTTGCTGATGGCCCCCGTCTTGTCCTTCGAAGAATTCGAAGCCCCGCGGACCGAACCGAGCCACGAAGCTGGTGAGATTCATCGGCCGCCCATGTCGTCTGTGGTCGACCGGCCTCCTGAGTTGGCCTCGGCTTCGCGCATGGCGACGATGCGCTTCTATCTCACGGGAGAGGGTACGGTTGGGACTCCCGAGAAGGCTTTGCCTGTTGAGGAAGCCCGCGGGTCATCTCGTGTCGCAGGAACTGAAGGGGGTAAATATTTTCGACTACACGGTTAGCTCCCCCCCTTTTTGTCCTAGGGGCCAGTAGATTCACCATGGCTTATCTTCTTTTGCATGACAGGCGTTGCTGCGGTGGCCACCGAGTCATTGGGGCCTGACCCCGACCTCCCGATGACGCTGATATATGTGAGGAGGAAGAAGATCGGAGCGCGAGCCTCGCCTAGCCCGAGGGAGGACGTGCTGGACAAAGACTCTGAGGTGGAAGCTCCTCTGCCGGCCCAGGCCGAGCCGACGGTGGTCGAGTCTCCGTCTGGGGAAGAGGTAGATTACTACTACTCTTCCGACGAAGTAGCTCCTGACGAGGGCGTGTCCGGGGCATCGGAGCCGCCCGAGCCGGCCTTCGGGGCCCCCTTACTTGCTGGCTCCCCGAGCCTTGTGGGGAAGACTGTTGTGAGTGTGAGCTTGTTTGGGCCGGCTCTCCCTTTCCTTTTTTGTGATTGACTGACGGCCTTATCCCCCCCCCCTTTTCTTTAGGATTTTCGAGAACCGGCCGAACTTGAGATCACAGAGGAGGCTGCCCCGGCTGCACTGATCGACCGCCCAACGGGAGCCGATGTCGGCATGGGCAAGTTGGCTCTTTTACTCGACGCCCTTCGAGAGGAAATGCCCGTGGAGCCCTCCGGTACTACCAGAGCGGCGGGCGAGCCTCTGGAGGAGGGGGAGATCGCGCCTGAGGGTAGCATCATCCCAGCGGCTGAGGTGAGTATGCGGGCTCCGCGGTCTCCCTTTTGCATGGTTTATTTTAGATGGCGAGTAGCTGATTCCCATTCCCATGGTCAGGCGATGCCGATGTCGAGGAAGGCGCATGGCCGTATCCGGAAGGCCGTGGCCAAACGGAGACCGAGCATTGGCCCGATAGCGGTGGAGGGGCCGGCTCCAGTCTTGGGCTTTGAGAGAGAGAGCCTGGCTGCACTCGTGGAAGCGGGACGTTTACCCCAGCTGGTGGTTCCGCTTCCGCCCTTCCCGAAACTCCCGACTCAGATGGAGGACCCGCTCTTGCAACAGATATTTGCGGGGCTCCGTGCGCATCTGGAGGGATCTCAGCCGCGAGCGAGGAGTTCATGGGTGGCGACTTCGGGCCTGGCCTTACTCGAAGCTCCTCCTCTAGCCGAGGTAACGGCCCCTGCACCCCTGCCCCTTGGAGCAGTGGCAGGGTCGGTCCAGACGGAGGCAGAGGGGGCGGGGGAACTCCAAACGATGGGGGCACCGGAGGCTTTGACAATGGTCTCTTCCGTTCCCCGGGCAATGGTTGGCCAGGAGTCTCTCGTCGAGCTATGCCGGCCGGGCGACTTGGCCCTCGCCCTTCCTTCATCTTCAGTGGCGGCCGATACCGACCTGTGGGCAGGGGTGGACAGCACCGTGGAATTCACTCCTCCGGTAGCGCCCTCAGTCAGCCATATGTCATCAGAAGCGCCAGTACGCCAGATGCTGATCACTCTACGGACCATCCTCCTCGCCGACCCCTCTCTGTCATATAGGGAGGTGCATACCATAGTGGTGCAGTTGACCGGGGCGTTGTAAGTGCTCAGCTGCCCGCTGGGAGAATGGTCGCGGCGAGTTCTGCTGCTGCTGAAGTATGTCAAGCGCCGCGAGTTCCTGGAAATTTAGGCTCCTGATGAGCGCGCCGCTCTAGACGCCCAGGCGGGCGAATATCTACAGGCCCTGGAGGCCCGGCGTCGTAACAAGGAATGCCACGAGAAGGCCTTAGAGGAGGGCGAGGGCAGGGTTCACTCCCTCGAGAGCCGGATCGGGGAGTTGGAAGGCTACCTTGCAGCGGCCAAGCTTGACCTCGCCGAGGCGGGAAAGGCGGTCGCGGAGGAGAGGGAAGCTCTTGCCGTCGCCGACGTTGAAATGGTGTCCGTCGAAGCGGAGCTTGCCCGTCTTGAGGGATTGAGGGGCCGACTGCGCGATATGATGAACTTCCCTTGCGTTGGGATCCTCCCTCTCGAGGACATCTTCAGGGACATCGACTAAGCATTGCATCCCTTAATTTCTCTCTCTTTTTTTGAGTGTAACACAGGGGTATGCCCCGCAGCACATGTAGTTTGATCCCCTTTTGAATAGAGCAAAGCATTTATGATTTCACGCGTTCTTTGTGTATGCATTTGTCTTTCTTACCCTTCTTTCTCTTCCTTGCTCTTGTATATATTTTTTTTCTTTTTGGTGTAGAGACCCATTGGCAGGGTATGAGTCCTTGCGGGGATTCGCTTCGGGAGGACCAGGTAGGGACCCATGTCAGGGTACAGGAGAGTGCTCGCCTTCCCAGGGGGAGGACGAGGGGACCACTCCACCATACCGAACGGGCAACTCCCTGGTTTTGCCGCAATATTGGAAGCGCGTGCTGGTCTCGAGTGAGGGGTACTTGGCCAGAGACCCCTTTCGCCGTTCAGAGGTGGCGAACAGCGAGGTCTGTTCAGTCAGTGACTCAGACGGGAGGTCCGATCCAAAGGGGTGCTCGCCCCCCGGGAGGACGGAGAGAAGAGTTTGTCTAGTCAATGGCCCGGACGTAAGGTCCGAGCCAAAGGGGTACTCACCGCCCGGGAAGGACGGAGAGAAGAGTTTGTCTAGTCAATGACCCAGACGTGAGGTCCGAGCCAAAGGGGTACTCACCGCCCGGGGAGGACGGAGAGAAGAGTTTGTCTAGTCAATGACCCGGACGTGAGGTCCGAGCCAAAGGGGTACTCACCGCCCGGGGAGGACGGAGAGAAGAGTTTGTCTAGTCAGTGACCCGGACGTGAGGTCCGAGCCAAAGGGGTACTCACCGCCCGGGGAGGGCGGAGAGAAGAGTTTGTCTAGTCAATGACCCGGACGTGAGGTCCGAGCCAAAGGGGTACTCACCGCCCGGGGAGGACGAAGAGAAGAGTTTGTCTAGTCAATGACCCGGACGTGAGGTCCGAGCCAAAGGGGTACTCACCGCCCGGGGAGGACGGAGAGAAGAGTGTGTTTCTTTCTTTTTTAAATCAATCTTTGGTACCCCCGCTGATGCGGGGCGGTGGCTGGAAATGGGGGGCGTTCCCCTTTTCTGGCTTCTTCTTTCTTCCTCTTTTTTTTTCTCTTCTCTCTTTTTCTTTTTTTTTCTTTCTTTTTTTTTCTCTTTTTTTCCTCTTTTGCTTCTTCCTTCTTTCTCTTTCCATTTTTTCTTTCCCCTTTTTTTTTGCTTCTTCTCTCTTTCTCTTTCCATTTTTCTTCTCTCTTTTTCGCTTCTTCTTTTTTATCTTTCTATTTTTTTCTTTTTTTTTCTCTTTCTATTCCTTTCTCCTTTTTTGGAAACCCGGCTGGTGGCCAAATCATTCGGATATTAATCGCTCAAATCCGCCCCAAAACGGGGCGAAGAGTAATATTATTACCTGAATGGGGGCGCCGGAGCGTGGTACAGTCTCAAGTGCCTTCCATTAAGAGGCGGGAATTGAACCTCCCCGCGGTGGTTGACAATTACATAGGCTCCGCCTTCGTAGACTTTTTGGACTACGTAGGGTCCGAGCCAGTTCTCGTTTAGCTTACCTTTGGGGTTGGCCGCCATGAGATCTCTTCTCTTGACCATGACAAGGTCACCCTTCTTGAATTCGCGTTCCTTGACGAGCTTGTCAAAGGCGCGTGCAATCCGGGCCTGGTAGACCTGGATATTCTGTTAGGCTTGAAGCCGCTTTCCTTCCAGACTGGAGAGTTCGTCGAGCCTTCGCTCGGTGTTGGTCTGCCCTTCGGGGACAAGCCCATGCTGAATGGCAACCCTGAGGGACGGTATCTCCAGTTCGACGGGGATGATTGCTTCCGAGCCATATATGAGAGAGAAAGGCGAGCAGCCCGTTGGGGTCTTGTATACGGTTCGGTACGCCCAAAGCGCTTCATACATTCTTTCTTCTCAGTCCCTTTTGTTAGAGCTAACAGTCTTGGCCAGGAGAGTGTAAAGTGTCTTATTGAAAGCTTCGACCAGCCCATTGGCTTGTGGATTGTAAGGAGTCGATGTCCTCCAGTCAATTTTGTATTTTTCTGCTAGCCGGTAAACCTTCTGGTTGCGGAAGTGGCTGCCGTTGTCCGACACAATCCGGTCGGGCACGCCGAACCGGAATATAATGTTGCGATGGACAAACCTGACCACGATTTCTCCGGTGACCTCCCGTAGGGCAACAGCCTCTGCCCAGCGGGAGAAGTAGTCGGTCGCCGCCAGAATGTATTTGCAGCCTGTGGAAGATGCGGGTAAGGGGCCCACAACATCCGTTCCCCATTGGGCAAACGGCCAGCTGGGCGCGGTTGGGTGCAGTTGCACGGGAGGCCTCCTGGGTATAGTGGCATGCTCTTGGCATCTCTGACACGACTTAGCGTACTCGCAACAGTCGTTGAACATTGCAGGCCAGTAATAGCCAAGTTTCTTGATTTCAACTTTCATTTTCGGCCCCGCCTGGTGTACGCCAGCTGTCCCGGCATGGACCTCCTTCATAACTCTCCAAGCTTCTTCAATAGACAAGCATCGGAGGAGTAGCTTCTGCTTGGCGTCGGCCACGGTCCGGAATAATATTCCGTTTCGGAGCTCATAAGAGTCTTTGGTTCTGACTAGCTTGATCCTTTCCTCTCTTCGGTCAGGTAATTGCTGGTGTTTGAACCACTGCATCAGGGAGGCTCTCCAGTCAGGTAGGCCGACGGCTTCTGCTGTAGTGGCCTCCAGTTCTTCTTCTTCTGGCTCCTCTTCTATCATGCTGGGCATCTGGCGCTGGTTTATTACTTGGATGTGGAGAGATCCGTCTGGAGGCACTGCCAGTGAGCTTGCCAATTTTGCCAATGCGTCGGCTTGTGCATTCTCCCCTCTGGCGACATGGCCTATCTCGAGGAGGTAGAACCGCTCCATGAGCCGCTTCGCCTTAGTGTGATAAGGGAGCAGCTCCGGTTTTCGGACATCAAACTGTCCCTGGACTTGCTTGACGACCAGCAGTGAATCGCCGAACACTTGGAGCATTTTGATCTCCATTTGAAGGGAGACCTGGAGGCCGATGATCAGAGCTTCATACTCTGCTTCATTATTGGTGCAGGGTTTGCTAATGCAGCAGGAGGTGTGCATCACTTCTCCGTCTGGCGATTTGAGGACGATGCCAGCTCCGGCCCGCACCTTGGCATGCCCGGACGGGGTCGCTTCTGTTCTCGAGGCCCCGTCAAAGTATAACTGTCAGATGGCTTGTTGTACTTGGTTTACCTCTAGTGTTTCATCTTCAGGTAGTTCGGTGGCCAGAGGGGAGTCTTCGGGCACAGGGTGTGCCGCGAAGAAATCCGCGACGGCTTGTCCCTTAATGGCCTTCTGTGGCACGTAGGTGATGTCGAATTCCATGAGCAGCACGGCCCACTTGCCAAGGCACCCCTTTGGGACTGGCTGGAGGAGAATGTGCTTGATGGGGTCAGCTCTGGATATCAGACTTACTTCATGGGACAGCATGTAGTGCCTCATCTTCTTGACCGCGAAGACCAAGGCAAGGCAGATCTTCTCAATCGGGGTGTATTTAGCCTCTGCACCCACCAATCTTCAACTGAGATAGTAAAGAGCCTGCTCTTTTCCCTCATCATTGTTCTGGGCGAGCATTGCCCCCAGTGAATATTCGGTGGCCGCTATGTACAGAATCAGCGGTCTGCCTTTGACAGGTGCCCCCAGGACAGGCGGGGTCTTCAGGTACTCCTTTAGCTGATCGAACGCGTGCTGGCATTCGTAACCCCAGCTGAAGGGTGCATTCTTCATCATCAGTCTGTGGAAGGGTTGGCAGCGTCCTGACAGGTTGGAGATGAACCTACGGATGTAAGCTAAACGCCCCTGCAGGGACCTCAGCTCTCCCAGACTCCTCGGAGGAGGCAACTCCTGGATGGCCTTTATCTTCAGGGGGTCGATCTCGATCCCTCTGTGTCGGACAATAAAGCCGAGGAATTTCCCACTGGACACGCCAAAGGCGCACTTCAGGGGATTCATCTTCAGTCCGTACTGCCGGAGCCTTTGGAAGACGACCCTGAGGTCACTCAGGTGCTCGTCTCTTTTCTTCGTCTTGACGACCAGATCATCAATGTAGCACTCGACCTTTCCGTACAACAGCTCGTCGAAGATCTTGGTCATTGCCCGTTGATATGTGGCACCGGCATTCTTGAGGCCGAAGGGCATCCTCTTGTAGTGAAATACCCCTTTGGGTGACCGGAAAGCTGTATGGACCCGGTCATGGTCGGCTATCTAGATTTGGTTATAGCCGGACGACCCATCCATGAAGGACAGGGCCTCGTGGCCAGTGGTTGCATCAATCATCACTTCGGTGATAGGCACCGGGAAGTCATCTTTCGGGCAGGCTTTATTCAGGTCGCGGAAATTCACGCAAATCCTGATCTGCCCATTCTTCTTTTTCACTGGTACAATATTGGCCAGCCATGTGGTGTATTGATTTTCTGCCACGAAGCCGACATTTATGAGCTTGTCGACCTCTTTGCAGATCTGGCTGGTTAGCTCCGGCCTCATGCGCCGGGGAGGTTGCTTCACTGGTTCCACCTTGGGATCAATGGCCAGTATGTGCTGAGTCACTTCGGTGCTGAGCCCAGGCATTTCTTTGTAATTCCAGGCAAAGCAATCCCGGAATTCTTGCAGCAACTTTGTGTATTGTTCTCTCTCCTGTAGGGGCATAAGGGCACTCAGAAAAGTTGGCCTGGGGTCGTCTTTTGTACCAAGGTTGACCTTAATCAATTCGTCGACCGTGACCTGGCCGCCATTTTCAATTTCCGGCGGGGCTGACGACAAATCGACGAAGTCCTGGTCTTCATTGTCCACGGGCTCGAGGACGCCATCTTCCTCTTCTTGTTCATCATGACTGGGCATGGAGGCTGCATTCACCTCGCACTCCTCCTGGGCCGTAGCCGCCGGGTACGTGAGGTCCGCTAGCTCAGAGGGGCATAGGTCCATCTCGGGCTCCTCCGTGTATTCATCATAGACCGCTTCTGCGGGAGCCGGGGTAGCCGCATCTTCGGGCGCCTGGCGTTGGATGGACACAGTGTAGGCTTCTGTCCTGGGGCTGTCTACCACGTGGGGGCGTGGCGGGGCTACCACGTAGTCCCCCATTCTGAGCTCATCCCTGTCAATGAGGCTTTGAGCAATGTCTTTGAAGACATAGCAGTCTTCAATGGCGTGGCCCAGCATCTGGTGGTAAGGGCAAAATACTGGGTCCCCGCTTCTTCGGGTGTCTTGCGGCCTCTTGGACCGTGGAAGGGAGACCTTGCCGTAATGGCAAGCCCAGTCGAAGATGCCCCGGGTCTTCTCTCTCGGAAAGGAATAAGGCTTCTGCAGCTTCTCTTGGAGTGTCAGCCCTTGCCTGGTTGGCCGCTCGATCAGCGAGCTTGCCATGTCTCTCATTTCCCGCCTTGACAAGGCGGGGGTGTTGGGACTGGTGCCTCGGGGCCGAGGCATCCGGCCACCCCATGGGGGGAGAGATCCCTGGATCAGGTCGGCGACTAGCGAGGTCAACTCCGCCAGTCGTGCTTTTAGCATCTCGATCTCCCGTTGCTGCCTGTGGTACAAGGCGTACATGACGGGGTCGTATCGAGGGGAATTTGGAGCGTGGCCCATGCTACTGCTCCTTGCTTCGCCGGTCGGCCGAGGTGAAGGTGCCTCGCTGGCGTGCCCTCTCGAGGTTGACACTTCGGAGAAGGAGGGGGTCTTCTCCATGCAGCGGCGGCTGGGAGGCTTCTACAGGAATACTTCTTCGTCTTGTGCCTCTTCGGCCGGGGTCCCGGGACATGTGTCTTGGTGGGTTTCCCGCGAATCTGCAGCTTCTGCGGGGTCGTCGCCGGGCCATGTTGAGACCGATATGACATCAGTCTCGTAGTAATCTTCTAGTGAAAAGCCCAGACCGGGGTGCTTGGTGACTTTCAGCAACCGTCGATTCAGGTTTGGTGGGTTCCACATTCTTTCAAACATTTCCTTCCGGCTGGAGGGCTGGTAGGGAGGAATCTTCTGCTTTCTGACCATTCTGGCTGCCTGGTCAGTCATGTGGGGAAGTCCCGTAATGGGGACGTGCGGGTCATGCAACTCGTCAGGGAACCGGCAATCATCGTCTTCCCTGACTGGCTTCTCCCCGGCCACATAGAAAATAGTGGGCGGCCCCTCAGAGTTAGGCACCTCGAAGGTTTTCAGTTGTTCAGCTGCTTGGCATTCAATTTCCGCTATCGGCTTGACGATCCCTGGCGGGACCCTGACATCTTCTAACAGGTCTTCGAGGCAGAGTGCCCCCGGTGTGGGGTAGATGGCGAGAGGGGCTGCCCTGAATACCCCTTCTTCTTGTGCGATAAATGGTACATGTGGTGGAGCCACATAGCCTGGGGGCGGCGGAGGAAACCAGCCTCCTGATTCCATTTTCTTCTTGCCCTTGTCTTGGATGACTTGAGGAGCTTGCTTCGCCTTCTCCAAGTACAGATTAGCATCTGACAAGTGACACTCGAACACCTCGAACGGGTGGAGGTCGGCGAAGATTCTGACTTCCTTTCCCTCGCAGGGGTACTTGATGCATTGATGCAGAGTGGAGGGTACCACCCTGTTCTGGTGTAGCCAAGGCCGGCCAAGCAACGCCTTGTAGGAAGTGCTGGAGTTGATGACGTGGAACTGAATCTTGGTGGTGAAGTTATCAATGGTAAGACTGAACTCTGCAACCCCCATGGGCACCTCACATTTCTGGTTAAAGCCAGCAATCTTGACATTCTTAACCTCAACCAGGTGTACGTCGAAATAGTGTTTCTGGTACACCCGGTAAGGGAGTATATTCACCGCTGCCCCTGGGTCGATCAAGACCCTGTTGATAGGCTGGCCGTTCAACTGCCCTTTCATGTAGAGGGGCCTGTTATGGCTGCAAGTCGGCAGGAGCATGTCTTCTTCTGTAAAAGCCACTGCTACTTCAGGCGATATTTCTGCCAAACATGCTTCAAGGTGTGCTGGCGTCTGGAGTGCGGCGATGATGGCTTGCCGTGTTTCTTCGTTCAAGGACAGCATCTCCCATACCGTAAACCGGGTCGGGATTTTCTTGAGGTGCCTGACTATTCGCTCGGCCGCCCGCACCTTGAGCAACTTCATTTCTTCGGGCTTGCCGCGCCTGCTCCCCTCCTGAGGCTGGGATGTCAGATCGGGGGACGCCTGGTTTGTGGGATCTGTTGTAGCCCACTGAACATGCGGGGTTTGTTGGGCCTCCTCCGCTGCTTGCATGAATTCGGCGAGGTTTGGGGTGCCGCTGAATTCTTCCTCTGGCTGGGCAAGAGTTGCAGCTGGTAGAGCTTGGGGAATGCTTGCTTTACTGGTCGCAGCGGACCCCTGGGGGTGCGCCCGCCCTCCTGCTCGAGCTGACAGGAACTCGGCGAATGACGGGGCACCTTGACTCTTGGTGCCTCCGGGGTAGAGACCTGACGGAGGAGGGATCTCGGTGCCTCGGACCTCAGGCTCGAGAACCTGGTATGGTTGTTCCCCCCTGAGCATGATGCTGAGGCTGCTCTGAGGAGGGTGCCCCCACTTCCTCCCTGACCTGGTGGCGTGCTGGGGGTGGATGCTTCAGCTTGACTCACCTCTGCTAGCTCATGGAGTGGTTCTTCTTCTTTTTCTTCCAGGGAGAGAGCGGTGTCGAACAGCGCCAAGAGGGTGTTGCAGGCGAGGACGACCTCCTTCTTCTTCTTGCCCCTGGGTCTTCTCTTCTTCTTCTTCTTGCCTGTTGCAGCGGATGGCTGCTCTTGAGGAAGCTCACCCCACAGGGGAGGCTCTTTTTCTGTTTCAGCTTTGGTTCCTGGAGCCAGCTCGAGTGATTCGAACTCCTCCCAGGGGACATATTCTTTTAGTTCCACGGGCTTGATTTTGGGCTGTTCATAATCTTCAAGCCCGTCAATAATAGCCTGTAGTTTCTCGACCGTCGGGCTGGCTTTCTGGGGTATTCGCAGCGGGACGGAGCTCTTCTTGTTGTGGGTAGGCCGCCTCATGACCAGCCTGGGGGCCGTGTCATGGCGAACCGGGCTCGCCGGTGGTGGTGCCGGCAAAGGTGTCGCGTCCCTTGGATGAATCCCTTGGGCGGACCGAGGGATGCGTGCCTTTCTATCTCTTCCGGGCACCGTCTGCCAACCCTCTTGATCTTGGGCCGGGGCCAGGACAAAAGCCTCATAAGTGGCGCGGGCACAGGCTTCCGCCCACTCTTCTGGCAACTCTTGATACAGTGAGATCATGTTGACGGAGGAGGCTATGCTGGGCAGCTCGTGTGGCTGCGGGGGGTCTACTTTATGCTCCCCCATGTCCAGCTCCCCGTCCTTGATTAAGGACTCAATAACATCCTTGAAGACGTAGCAATCTTCAATAGTATGCCCGAGCACCCGGTGGTACATGCAGAAGCGCGGGTCATCCTTCTTCTTTGAGTCGCCAGGCCTTTTCGGCTCTGGCAATGTGATCTTATTGTAGCTGGTTGCCCATTCAAACAGGAGCTTGGACTTGTCCCGAGAGAAGGAATATAGCTTGTTTCTCATCTTCTCCCTCAGCGAGGGGCCTTCCCGCCGCTCTGTAATTCTGGGCGGCGGAGGGTTGGCCGCTCCCTTGGCTTTCTCCTTCTGCTTTTCAAAAGCTTGGAAGTCTAGCGCATGCACCTCCGGGGGAGCCGGCTTCTTCTCGGCCTGCCTGGCCCTCTGGCTTGACATGGCTGGGGTGGAGGAGTATCGGGCCAAGAATGCCTCGATCTCCGCTACCACATTGTTCAGGCGGTCAAATGTCTTGACCTCAGTGCCGATCATCCTTTCTAGGATTTCTTTCTTTAAGTTTTGCTTGCAGATCTGCACTGCGTCCTCCTGATGCGGGGGGCGTTTGCACCTCATACTAAGGTTCCTCCATCTTTTAATGTAGTCGAGGGCCGACTCATCATTCTTCTGCCTTGTGGCGTAGAGTTCAGCCATGGTAACTTCTCTCTCGGCGACGTAGAACCTTTCCTTGAACTTCTTCTGCATGTCGGGCCAATCGACCACCGACCCGGGTGACAAGCCGGAGTACCATTCAAAGGCAAGTCCGGTAAGTGTTGAGCCGAAGAACTTCAGGAGGTAGGCCTCATCAGCAGCCAGGTCCCCCATGACGTTCACATAGTAAGCAATGTGCTCTCTGGGAGACCCTTGCCCGTTGAACTTTTTAAATTTCGGCGGCTTGGTGACGCCAGCCGGCAACTTCCTGGCAGCATAATGAGCCGGGTAGGGTACCCGATAGACGTCGAAAGGCGTCTGATCCCCATCGCCCCTCTCGGTCAGCTTCATCTCTATCATCTGCTCGAGCATCAACCGGCTGACTGCCGCTGGGTCGACTGGACTCGGATAGAAATGAGCGGGCTGCGCGCTCGGAGTGGCTACCACGGTCGCTCGGGGGGCCATGGGGGACCCTTGTGAAAGCGGAGCCTATAGCGGGGTCACTGCTGTGCAATGTGCTTGCTGCGGGGGCGCGCCCCCGAGCGGATCGAGGGTCGCTGGAAGAGCGGCCTCTGAAGACTGCCCCCTGTCCCTGGGTACTTCGGGTATAACCTCGGTCTGCCAGGACATCGGGGGAGGTGCGTCCCGCTCACTTAGCTGCTTCTTGAGTGACTCGATTTCCTGCTGGAATCGTTGTATCATGAGCAGCATTGTGGGGTCAGCTGTGGGAAGACTAGGCATGCCCCCTGTCTCTTCGGCCGGGGCGTCCTCGGATGATGTCGAGGGTCCGCCACTCGTGTCGCCGGTGGTGACCACATTGGCCGTGAGGGCTGCAAGAGGCTCTTCAGGTAGGGCCCCTTCGGCGCCTGTGGGTGTCGCGCCGCCTGCCGCTCTCCTTCTTCTGGTAAGGGGTCCCGGCCTGACGGCTATTCTGGCCAATTCTTCCGGGTCGGTGGGTAGGGCCCCATACCGACCATGAACTCCTGCCATATTGCAGGTGAATGTCTGCCACTTCTTATTCTTATTTCTTCTTGACGCCCTCCTCGACGATCCTCCTGGGAATGTCAGCCTGTCGAAGATCGACCGCCGGGGCGGCGCTTCCTCCCGTACAGGGGACTGGCGCGGCTCCTCCGGGCGGGTCCTCGACTCCATGCTAGGTGCGGGTTCCCCCCTTTCTTCTTGGAAGGCGGAGGCCATTGCCCCCAGTAGTCTCTGGCGGCCAGCGGGGGTGCTACCCGGGCCTCGGAGGTAGTTCCTCATGGCTTGCTCGATCCCTTCCCACTCCTGGTCAGGGAGAGCGGCCTGGGGTTGCGCGTCGATGACGGCGGCAGGAGGGGAGTAGGCCGTGAGAGCCGGGCGGGCGGCATTGTGCCGGCGCCCTCGGCGACGGCGATGAACATTCATAGACGGCACCGGGATGACGGGTGCCGGTCGGAGAGTAGGGGTCACTACCTCGACCCTGTCATCGCGCCGGGCCCTCCTAGGGCCGAAAGTGCTGGGCCCTGCCTGGGCGGGTGCAGTGGGCTGGGTCTCCTTAGGTACCCAGACTTGCTTCAATTTAGCCGGCCTGTGAGCCGGCGTCCCCTTTGGTGCTACGACCGGGGCCGTGGGCATCGCCTTCTCCTTCAGCTTCGCCAGTCCTTCAAAGGAGTTACGGACTGGGACGGTCGGGACGACGTGGTCCGGTGTCGGTTGGGACCTCTGTCCGTCTAGGCGGACTCGGAGGGCTCCGACAGTCATTGACTTTCCGGAGTTGGACATGCGACGCCCTGAGCCGGTGCCGGTGTTGTTTCTCCGGAGCCTTCTCCTGTGGGATGTCGACCCTTGGTGGAGCGGGCCGGTAGTGTGGTGCACGTGGTGCACGTTGCAGCTGAGCGTCGTTGTGAGGACGCTGTTGTCGCATTCGGCCACAGCTCGGCCGGCAGCGGCTCCCATGGCCCCCGGGGCGGGGGCGTTGATCTGGACGTCCTCGGGCCTCTCCACGTCGAGAATCTCGGCGAAGACCACCCCCAAGAAGTTGGGGAAGCCCACGGTGGGAGGGAAACTCCCAAAGGTGAGGGGCACCGCCAGGTAGCCGCCTCGAACGTGGTTCTAGACGGGCTGAGGGCCGCAGACGACCGCCATGGTTGGTCCCATGATGTCTCTCTCTTTTTTTTCTGCATTTAAGAAAGTAGCACAATTAGTATTACAAGAAGGGGGCCGTGGGGCCCCTTATTTCGGCAAAAAGATGAAGGGTGGATTGGTCCCACCGGGCGTGCCACAGTTGTGGACGCACTTTTCGGCGCTCTTTATTCTCTGGTTTGGTTCGTTCGGTCTATTGAGTGCGTGGGCGTGCCAGTCACCGAGGTGACAATTTATTCGGGCTCCGAAGAGCCCATGGTGCGCTCGATCTGACTTCGTCAGACGATTGTGTGGTTCGTGTCAGGACCGCATCCCGTCGCGCCATGAAGGTCACGACGTCATTTACATCCCCCATACGAGGGAATACCCTTGATTAATTGCCGAAATTAGGGGCCCCGCGACTGAAAGGAGTAACACTAATTATGCGAGAGAGATAGGGATAGATCACACTGAAAGTTGTATTAAGGCCATAAACTGTCGGCCGTGTCGGCCACTCGTAGACCTTTTGTATTCGGACACAAGTCCGTGGCAGCGTCACAATGAGAAAACCGAGGTAGATCCCTTCAAATGTCTGCCGAGCATGCGGTAATTTTTAATGAAAATTCGGAAGGTATCCGAAATGAGAAAACAAATCCGGTCCGATTAGGATGTCAGCCCGAGGTTAGATCAAAGCCCGGCCATATCGGGGGAATTCCCGAGACTCGGGCTCGACCTGAAAGGGCAGCATTGTTGTTCCTCTTGCCCCGGGTCCCGGGGAGAGAGCGGGCTGCGGCGTGGGTATTAGCGTCTTTTATCTGGAGCTTTCTTAGTTATACCTTCTGGGATTTCTGATTTGATGTTTACTATTTATTCGTGCCTTTGTCCGGGGTGATTTTTCTTCTTTTTTTTTATTCATGATCATTCTTATTATTGTCATTTGTTTATTATTTATCTTTTTTTATTATCCCTCCCGCCTCTTTTGTTGTGATTAATATTGCGCGTCAAGAGTCCTTTAATTAGCGTAATTTTTATTAATTTATTTGCTATTGTTAATGCCCTTATCGTGATGTATATATGCATGCATGTAGTGTGCCGGCGAAGGGGAAACGGGAGTGTACCGCTGGATATTGGGTGTACCGCTGGGTGGCGAAGGGGTGTACCGGTGAGGGCTGCAAAGGGCGTACCGCTGGAGGTCAAAGGGGGTGTACCGCTGGAGAGTGTGTCGGTGAAGGAAGGGGGGGTGATGTAAAGTCTATACGTTCCCCAGGCTCGAAGTCTATACGTTGCCAAGCCCAAAGTCCGTACACTGGAGCAGAGTGGAGCAAAGTCTACGCGTTGCAATTTGAAGTCTATACATCGGAGTGTGAAGTCTATACACTACCCAAAGTCTGTACGCTGGATAAGTCTATACATTGGGGTGTGAAGTCTATACACTGCCCAAGTCTATACACTGGCCATCATGAAGTCTGTACGTTGGGATATGAAGTCTATACGCTGGATAAGTCTATACATTGGAGTGTGAAGTCTATACACTGCCCAAAGTCTGTACGCTGGATAAGTCTATACATTGGGGTGTGAAGTCTATACACTGCCCAAGTCTATACACTGGCCATCATGAAGTCTGTACGTTGGGATATGAAGTCTATACGCTGGATAAGTCTATACATTGGAGTGTGAAGTCTATACACTGCCCAAGTCTATACACTGGCCATCATGAAGTCTGTACGTTGGCCAAGTCTATACAGTGGCTGAGGGTGTACCGGTGAAGGGAAGGAGTGTACCGGTGAAAGGGCCAGGAGGAGTGTGCCGCTGGGGGCTCAGGGGGAGTGTACCGCTGAAGGGTTGAAAGGGGTGTACCGCTGAAGGCCAAGGGAGCGTGCCGCTGAAGGCCAATGAGGGCATGCCGCTGAAGGCCAAAGGAGCGTACCGCTGAAGACCAACGGGGCGTGATGGTGGAGGTTTGATCAGTTTTCGATTATTTGTTTTAAGGCTTTTCTTTTCTTCTTATCTTGACTTTCGTGTAATTTTATACAAAATTCCTCCCTTTGTTCGTTCTCTTTGTTCGGTTCGGTCTCTTTTCTTGCGGGTCGGACGCCCGGGCTGCCGGGTGGTTAATTAGTTCGGTTCAGTTCTCGTCGTGGTGCCGGCAGTGATTTGATGAATTGGAAGGTTTCATTAATTACCCTGCTCGTTTGTTGCCTCCTTTTGCCTCTTTTAATTGTTTATTAGTTTCTCACAAAAATTCGGCAGCATCTCCCCTTGACCCGGGGCGTAAGGGAGATAAAGGGAGCGCGCCCACATGGAGTGGCGGAACCCGACAACTGGAGGTGGGCCCCCGAAGGAGCAACACCTTTATAGAGCCTCGGAAAACACGAAGGAAAACGACAGACTGAAGGCCTCTAAGGGGCATGGACTGGGGCTAGCCAAGGAGCGTGCCGCTAAAAGGGGGGCTGGAGTGTGTGCCGCTGAGGGCTGAAAAGTGTGTGCCGCTAAGGGCTGAACAGGGGGGGGTACCGGCCAAGGGCCAAAGGCTACAAGTGTGCCGGCCAATGTCTAGTTGGGTGTGTATGCCGCTGAGGGCAGAAAGGGGTGTGCGGCTGGGGACACATGGGGTGTGCCGCTAAGGGCCAAAACTGGGTGTGCCGCTGAAGGCCATTGGGTGTGTCGGCCAAGTGCCGGAAAGGTGCATCGCTGGAGGGGCCAAACAGAGTGTGTAAGCAAACTGGGGGGGGTCTTAGAAGCCATTCAGAAAAAAAGAAAGAGGATTCAAGGCCAGGGGTAGGCCATTTGGTTACTGGATATTCAAAGAGGGGGGGTAAGAGTCTTCCCCCTCCCCTGGCCCAGTGAGCACAACGGAAGGCCATGTGGGGGCTCGAAGGATTCATGAGGCCAAAGCTCGTAGGAGAAATCACCTCGACGTGAAGACCCAAAAACACCGGAGAAATGGGGAGACGGAGGGAGAACGAACAACCCCATAAAAAGACCGTGAGAGCTAGCGCAAGCCAATAAAACTCATAGAGAAACCCAAAGAGGGTGATTTTCATTTATGGGGAGCCAAGGGCCAAAGCCCTATATGCACATTACAGAGGAAATGCCCAAGACGAGGCCATGGACAAAGGAAAAGAGAAACCCAAAACAAAGAGCAGGAGGAGGAACGGAATACAAAAGGGAAGAAAACATTGGGGCCCAAAAGCCCTAGCCACTGTCCCTAACCCTCTCCCCCATTACATTGAGCTCTCTCCCTCTCCCTTACTCTTGCTCTCTTCCCGGTGGTCGTCGGAGGAGGCTCCCTGGAGCTTTTCTTCTTCTATTCTCCCTTCTCTTCTCTTCCTCTACCTCTTCTTGGTGTGTCTCCCCTGCCGTCTGAGCCTCTCCCTCTGTATCCGCCTTTCTCTATTGAAGCGGAGGGTCTTTTATACCTCCAACAGCCGAAGCCCTCCAGCCCGGCCGTTGAAGGCGGGAAGTGGCCTTGTGATGATGGCATTTGACCTGCCCCGTCCTGGGTCGTCAGGGGGTAGCTCACGTGGCCCAATGGACGGTTGCCACCTCAGACGGCTCACTGCGCGCCAAGGAAGCGTAGGGCGTGGGCTGCACGTCGTCTTGCCGTTGAAAAGCTTCACGCTGTGCCGCTGGCGGGCTGAGCAAGCGTGCCACTGGAGCCTCTGAGGGCGTGCCGCTGGAGGGCTTCAAATGGGCGTGCCGCTGGGGAGCCAAAAAGGCTTGCCGCTGAAGCCTCTGGAGGCGGTGCCGCTGAAGGACTTCAGGGCGTATCGCTGAAGGCCCCCTTTGGGGTGCACCGCTGAATAGCCCAGTGGGCGTGCCGCTGAAGACCCCGCGGGGGTGTGCCGTTGAAGGCCCCCTGGGGCGTGCCGTTGAAGGCCCCCAGGGGGTGTGCCGTTGAAGGCCCCCAGGGGGTGTGCCGTTGAAGGCCCCCTGGGGCGTGTGCCTGTTGAAGGCCCCATGGGGCGTGCCGTTGAAGGCCCCCAGGGGGTGTGCCGTTGAAGGCCCCCTGGGGCATGCCGTTGAAGGCCCCCTGGGGCGTGCCGCTGCGGGGCCAGATGGGCAATGTTGAGCCCACTGTGAGCACGAGTTGCGGCCCGTTTGATTTTCTTTGGGGCCCATGGGCTGCGGGGCCTTTTGTGCTTGATTTCTCCGGGGTTTCTTCACTCGGCGCCATTGCTGACGCGAGGCCGAGCAGGCTATCAAGGCATGCATTTTTTGGTGTCCACAGGGGGCCTGGTCAAATTCGGTGGAAATAACAGAGGAAGAATAATTGGAATTGGTACTGTCGGTAAGTCCTCTACTAACTCCATTGAAGATGTGTATCTTATAGAAGGACTTCAGCACAACTTGATAAGTATAAGTCAACTCTGCGACAAAGGACACAAGGTACTCTTTGACCACAATTCCTGCACTATTTTTGAGCTGAATTCTGATAACGTCATGTTCAAAGGTCATAGAGTAAACAATGTATACATCGTAGACCTGGATGATAATCCTGAAACTCACTTGTATATGTCTGCTAACTCTGAACATGTTGCTTTTGACTGGCATAGGCGTCTAGGCCATGCTAGTTTGTCTACAATGAATAAACTGTCTAAGCATAACCTAGTTAGAGGCTCGCCCCGAATAAGATTTCAGTTAGGGTCCAAGCTATGTGATGCTTGTGCACAAGGTAAACAGACTCGTGTATTTTTTAAGTTGAGAACTGAGAGTCTTTCATCTAAACCGCTGCAGCACTTGCACATGGATCTCTTTGGTCCTACTCGCATACAAAGTTTGTCAGGTAAGAGATATGGATTAGTCATAGTTGATGATTTCACTAGATTTTCTTGGTTGTTTTGTTTAGCAAATAAAAATGATGCCTTTGTTCACTTTGAAGAACTTTTCAATAAAATCAAATTGCAAGGTGAACATAGCATCATTACTATTCAGTCTGACCATGGAGGAGAGTTTGAGAATTCTTCATTTTCTGAATTTTGCTCAAGAGAGGGAGTGACTCACAAATTCTCTTCCCCCAGGACACCGGAGCAGAACGGAATTGTTGAGAGAAGAAACAGGTCAATCATTGAAATGGTCAGGACTATGCTGATTGAGAGTGGACTTCCAAGGAGATTTTGGACTGAAGCTGCGAATACTGCATGCTACATTCTAAACCGAGCCTTGGTAAGACCTACTCATAGGAAAACTCCTTATGAACTTCTCAAGGGTAAGCAGCCAAACATTTCTTACTTTAAAGTTTTTGGCTCCAAATGTTTTATTCACAATAATGGTAAGAATGGTTTGGACAAATTTGAAGCTAGAAGCTCTCCTGGAATTTTTCTCGGATATTCAGAAACTTCAAGGGCCTACAGAGTTTTCAATAAAGATGATCAAACTGTTGAAGAAACACCGCATGTAGTGTTTGATGAAAATGATTTCTCTAACAAAGTGATGAATGATGATAGGGAGCCATCTAATGAGGGAGATTCTTGGAAAGAATTGAAGAAGAAGAGATGCAGCCAGCTGCTCAACCAGAAAACTCACAGCAAGAAGGAGCAGCTGAGGTAGGTGAACCCTCAGGTGAGATAATATTTCACAAAGACCACCCTAGTGAAAATGTCATAGGCAATGTGCATGATCCTCCTAGTACAAGGTCTCATTTTAGAATTGTCCAAGAACAGGACTTAACTGCATTGGTATCTCAGGTGGAACCCAAATCTGTGGAAGAAGCTTAAAACATGATTCTTGGGTATCTGCCATGTGTAAGGAATTAAATCAATTTGAGAAAAATATTGTATGGGAACTAGTTCCCAGACCTGATAACACTCATGTCATTGGCACTAAATGGATTTTCAAGAATAAAGTTGATGAGAATGGAGCTATTTCTAGAAACAAAGTAAGACTTGTAGCTCAAGGCTACAGTCAGGAATTTGGTGTGGATTTTGATGAATCCTATGCCCCAGTGGCTAGGATGGAAGCTATACGAATTCTGCTTGCATTTGCATGCTCTAGGAACATTCGGCTGCAGCAGATGGATGTCAAAAGCGCTTTCTTAAATGGGGTATTGAAGGAAGAGGTATATGTTGAACAACCTCCAAGTTTTAATTTCTCTGTTCAGCCTAACATGGTTTTTAGGTTGAATAAAGCCCTCTATGGATTGAAGCATGCTCCCCGAGCCTGGTATGAGAGACTTTCTGAATTCCTCTTGAGCAAGGGCTACACTCGAGGTAAGGTTGACCAAACCCTCTTCACCAAAAATCTCGGAAAGGATTTAATAGTGGTCCAGGTATATGTTGATGATATCATCTTCGGATCTAACAATTCAAAATTGTGTAAAGAATTTTCTGAATCTATGTCTCATGAATTTGAAATGAGTTTAGTTGGCGAACTAAAGTATTTTCTTGGGCTGCAGGTCAAACAGATGGAGGATGGTTGTTTCATAAATCAAACCAAGTATACCCTGGAGATGCTGAAGAGGTTAGGGATGACCAACCTCAAGACCATCTCAACACCCATGGGCACCAACTCCTCACTGGATTCAGACGAAAAAGGTAAAGAGGTGGATGCTAAATTATATAGAGGTATGATCGGTTCACTCCTCTACTTAACAGCATCCAGGCCTGACATTCAATTTAGTGTAGGGATGTGTGCCAGATACCAGTCTTGGCCTACTGAATTACATTTGGCAGCTGTAAAAAGAATCTTTAGATACTTATCTGCTACCCATGATTTAGGTCTTTGGTATCCTGCATCTTGTAGTTTAGATCTCATTGCATATACAGATGCAGACTATGCAGGATGTAAATTGGACAGGAAAAGTACTAGTGGTCACTGCGAATTTTTAGGAGGATGCCTAGTCTCTTGGGGATCCAAGAAGTAACACTCTGTGGCTCTTTCTACTGCTGAAGCTGAGTATGTGGCAGCAGGAAGCTGTGGCACACAGGTTATATGGATAAAACACCAGCTTCTGGATTACTCAGTTGAGCTAGGTTGCACTTCCATCTTTTGTGATAATACTAGTACAATAAACATTGCAAAGAATCCTGTACTTCATTCTCGAACTAAACACATCGAAATCAGGCATCATTTTATTCGAGATGAAGTAGCTAGGAAGACCTTTGAGTTGATCCATGTTGGCACTAACTCACAAATTGCATATATTTTCACTAAGCCACTGGATACTGAAAAATTTAGCACATTGCGCAGAGAATTAGGTATTTACAGAATTTCATAATTGAGTAATTGATCTCTGAATAATCTGTCATGTGCTCTTGTGCTTACCTATACTCATTGTCTGTTGCTGAAAATAACCTCATTATGAGTGTTTGCTGATTCACTCGTATTGATTGATATCACTTTGTTTTTCTTTCTTGAGTTATCTTGAGGTATGTCTTGGTTAAGTCTGAGTTGGTGTCAAGGTCTCAGGGGGAGATAGATTAATAATTGGTGTCATGCTCTTTTGGCCAAATCTGAACATACTTTGAACGGACTTTTGCTGACCTTATAAGAGAATCAGTTTGAGTAGGTGGATAAAAGAAATTTTTGAATGTTTTATCCGTTAAGACTGTTCATCTAATTTCTTGTTGGAATTTCAGCTGTTAGTCCCACTGAGATCAAAATCTGAATTCAAGACTATCTTCCTACACTGTAACTGACTTCTGATCTAGCCAGTACAGCATACCTACTTAGTCTAGTTAAGTCCGAAATGAGGTATATAGTGCTTTTGTCTGAAAAACTTTGGAGCTGGTGTATTGTTCTCAAACTAAATCAAGACTAACTTACAAGGTTTCAAGTACAGTTTAATGAAAAATTCATGAAAGAAGTTTTAACAACCTTGTTAACTGTTCATTGAGAAACTGGGACTTTTATCAATGAAGTGAAAGTATCCCATGTCATGAGATGGCAGTATAAATCAGGCTTAATTAGCTGTCTTGATCATACAGAGCAATGGTACATATCTGGTTAGTAACTGGGGTGTCTGGCCTCTGGTAAAGGTGTCACCTTAATGTCAACACCAGTTAGAATACTATCTCTGTCCTCTTGTCAGAAGGGGTAATGTGGTCTTGCCACCAAGTAACTGGGGATTTCTGCCTCTAAACAAGGTGTCTCCCTAATGTCAAAGGTGTACTTGACAGATTTATCTTTGATCTTGACCATCTTTGAAAAAATTTTCTCCCTCTTGGTATCCAGATTCTGTTCACTTGGCATTTAGGTCTTGGTTTGTTTGTTTTCAATACCACAGGTCTTTGTTTTTCCTGACTTCCTTGCTTTATACTCTTTGAGTAAAGACTTACTATGACCATACTGGTATCTTGTACCTTACTTGCTTAGAATCTGGTTCTGTGTATGGAGCAACTCTTCATTCACCATTTTGCACGCAGTCTGACTAACTGATCCTCAAAATCCTCACATAAAATTAATGGCTTTCTTAATTGCTTAAACATCTCAATAACTCTCCTTTATCAGCCATACTCTCTATTGTTTTCTCTCCACTGTCAGCAATTTTCTTTTCGTGATATCTTCAGACCTGCCCCTAGTTTTTGATGATGTCAAAGGGGGAGAGTGTCTTGCTAGTGTCTTGCTTGTGCTTTACTGAGGGGGAGCGAAAGATAAGTGCCCCGAGTTATCTAGTCAGAGGAAAGTAGGTGTTGTGTTCAGGGGGAGCTCTTGGGAGTCGTCAGAGGAGGCGAGTGTGTTGTGTGTTTGCATTGCTTATTTTCACAGCTTATCTTCATGCACTTCATCTCTGTTATTTAATATAGTGTTGCCATCATCAAAAAGGGGGAGATTGTTGGAGTTTTGTGACTTCCCTAGTGTTTTGATGATGAGCATCACTATGTTAAATATTGTCATTTTAATCAGATATCTTGAGTAATGTTATGCATTTGAAATTTCCATGATTAACAGAAAAACTGCCATGAGATAATACCTTGCATGTCCGTAATGTTCCCTTCATACTTCGTGTTGTTTGTATTCACTACACTCTGTGTTGTCCTTTTGTACGTCGTGTTGTTCCAACTATGCTTGTTGGTTATCTTCGTGTCGCTCCATCTGTGTCACCCCTATGTCTTCGTGTCTTATGTTCTAGCCAAGTCTATACAGCCTCATCTTTATCTTCGTTCCAAGCCAAATTCTACACATTGTCTTAGCGTCATGCATCAGTCTTCAAAGTCCATACAATGCACTGTAGCATGTTCGAAGCTAAGTCCATACATTGGTTTAAGTTTCCAAGTCTGTACATTGGCCTTCAAGCTTTCCAAGTCTATTCATTGGCAGCTGAACTTTGAAGTCTATACATTGGTCTTCACTTCAAGTATGTACAGCCATTGTCTTGCCAAAGTATATACGTTGTGAACCCTCAAGTCTGTACAGACTTTGCCTTGTTCAAGTCTATACATCGTCCAGTTCTTTGGCAAGTCTATACCTTGTGAAAGTCCATACATTCGATTGTGTTGCCTTGAAGCCGCTCCAAGTCTATACATCCTGTTGAACGCAAAGTCTTCACATCACCTCATCATATGAAGGTTGTACGTTGCTAGTGTCTTTCTTGCTTTGTGACCACACTTCGTGTCAGTTTCTGTTTTCGTCTTCGAGTTGGTTTCAGTCCATGTTGTTTTCGTGTCATTTTCGTCTTCGAGTTGGTTTCAGTCCATGTTATTTTCGTGTCATTTTCGTCTTCGAGTTGGTTTCAGTTCATGTTGTTTTCGTGTCGTCCTCGTCTTCGAGTCGTTCGTACGAATCGAGCAACTTAGTACTCGAGTTGTTTTCGTGTGTATTCAAGTCTTTTTAGTAAAGTGTCATTTCACCACGTGCCGTTCTCTTTGCTGTTTGTTATGTCGTGTTGTTTTTATATTCGTGTCTTCGTGTTGCTTTTGTGTTCGTGTCTTCGTGTTATTCTTGTGTTTATGTCCTCATGTTGTTTCTTTCTATCTTCGTCCAGGTTTCCTCTGATCGCGTGTCTTACTACCGTTTTTATTCCGTGCTATTTCCTTTTTACCTCGTGCTGTTCTCATCTGACTTCGTGTCGTTCTCTTTGTAGTGTCTGTTTTGTTACAGTGGTACTTCGTGTCGTTCTCTTTATAGTGTCAGCTTTATTATTGTGTATCTCGTGTCGTTCTCTTTCTACCTCGTGCTGTTTTCATCTGACCTCGTGTCATTCTCTCCTTGATTCGTACTGTAGTAATCTTGTGTATCTCGTGTCGTTCTCAGTACAGTGCATCTCGTATTGCTATCACATACCTCATGCAGTTTTAGTTTTTGTGGCCCTGAGTGTAACACCCGTTAAAAATAATAATAATAATAATAATAATAATAATAATAATAAATAAAAAATAGAAAATAAATATGCATAGGAAACCTTTTACGAATATTAAATATTTAATTTCTTAATTTAATTTCTAATAGTTAAAAAGATATGAAATTATATTCTCATAGAATCAAAGAAATCAATTTTTGGATAATCAAACAAGTCAATTTCTTATTTAGAATTAATTTATAAACAATTTTCACTATAGACGTTATCATATAGAAAGTTTATTTCTCTAACAACTAACTTTCTAGTGTAGTTGGTTAAGGACTTGCCTTTCAACTCGAGGACTAGGGTTCCAATCCTAGTATACCCCTTCTTTTTGTCCAGAATAGGGAAAAATGTCACTTTCAATCCAACTTGTCTAAGGAAAAAATGTCACTTTCAATCCAACTTGTCTAAGCTGGCCAGCTGCGCACTCCATCGACCCAGATCCGTGTTCTACGGATCTTGCACCCCCTAGTGTCCACTTAATCATTCTAATCCCACCCCCACTTAATAATTCTAATCCCACGACCTCATACCTTATAACCAAGACCCAGCTACGTTAGCTGGGTGATGGTTGCTGTGAGTGGGAGACAAGGGTGGCAGATGTGTTGCAGAGGGAGTCTTCAGAGTTGCAGAGAGCATTTAAGGTAGGTGTTCTCAAACTTTTGACTAAATATTTAATGTAGTATGCAGGGTTTAGGATAGTTCACCTCCATGCGATGGTTTCACGTGTAACCCTGCAATATAAATCTACCTGATAATTGTCAAGATGGTTAAATGTGTTAATCTAGTAAAATGTTACTACTATTAATTGTTAATGTTGTTAGAACAAATTGTCAATCTAGTTAAATATGGTTAATATGAATTGTTACTATAATGTTGTTAATATAAATTGTTAATGTTGTTAAAATAAATTGTTACTATAGTTAAATGTTAATTAGATTACAGTATTAGCTAATACTGGTGAATAGTTAGTTAATTGTTAAAATAGTTAAATGTATGACTGTTACACACCTAGGACACCCAGCAAGTTTATGTCAACTGTTAACCCGTTAAACGGGTAAAACCGTAAAGTATATATATATATATAGTTAAAGTACATATAGTGTTAAAGTATAGTTAATAAATGTTAATAAACGTCGACATTTCATATGTCCAGTACACCCATCACGTTAACACGTTATATATTGTTCATATATAGTAATAGTTATAATTAGCATATGTTAACTGTACTATTGAAACTGTTAAAACATATATTAACTACACCTACCAAGCTAACTATATATATGTACGTATAGTTAACTGTTAACACCCGGCAAACTATTAACTGTTACCAATATATATATAGTACTAGTTATATGTTAACACTAATCAAACTTTTAACTACACAGTGTATATAATAAAGTGTCGACACCTAGCATATATATATATATAGTGGAAGTTAGTAATGTCGACACTTACAATATATACAATAGTTATATATACAATATATGGTTAGCTGTTAACTACACCTAGCTGTTAAAATTGTTAACCTAACATGTTACTTGAACATATAAGCCATGTGTCGACACATGTGTCGACACATGCGGTTAACTTTACCGCTTTCATACCCTTATAAGCCATGTGTCGACACAGGTGTCGACACCAATGTCGACACATGTGTCGACACATGCTGTTAACTTAACGGCGTGCATGATTGTATAAGCCATGTGTCGACACAGGTGTCGACACCAGTGTCGACACATGTGTCGACACATGCTATTAACGTAACACCACCCGTGTGCATTTAAGCCACGTGTCGACTCAGGTGTCGACACCGGTGTCGACACCGGTGTCGACACACAAAACATTCTAATGTTAACTGTACAACAGAGACCAAAAATGAACAGTAAGTGTCGACACTAGTGTCGACACATGATTTGAACTTAATGAAAAACAACATAAAACCCCTTAAATATATATATATATACTCCCATTAATTGTATATACAAGCACTTTCATTATATATGTATATAAATTCATATATATACTTCCATTAACAAGCACCTTCATTATATATGTATATAAATTCATATATATTTTCATTAATTATATATACAAAACACCTTCATTATATATTGTTAGACAAGAATATATATATATTTATATATATATATCTAATGTCTACACCTCCATTCTCACCGAATATATATATAGAGAACGAAATATAATATAAAATGGACTCCTTCATTCTTACAGAGTATAGATATAAAAAACTTATTTTCAACATGTTAAAATCTATTTAAAGCTATTTTGTACATATAAAACTTACTTTTCTATTAGATAAAGTAGTAAAGTAAGGCATAAAAATTACTTACAACATGATAACATTTCTTCCAGTATGGTCAAAATTATTCCAGCATGTTATAATTATTTTTGGCATGTTATAGTTATTTCAGTGTATTAGAACTATTTTTCAGCACGATAATTCTATTCTCCTATCAAATAATTAGTAAATAAATGTAGAAAAATAAATTTTAGCATGATAAAATTATGTTGTTATCAGAAAATTTCTGTAATCAGCATGGAAACCTTATCTTATCATCATATCAGTAAGCTAATTAATTTGAACATGTTAATAGTTAATTTTAGCATGTTAATAATTAATTTTCAGCATGTAAAAAAAATTAAATCTAGCATGAAAAATTTATTTTATCATCTTACCAGTAAAGTAACATATGAAACTCATTCTCAACATGTTAATATCATTTTTAGCAAGTTAGAACTATATTCAACATAAAAACTCTGATTATTATAATAAATCACCATTTTGGCTAACTCATATAGGTATGTCGGACAGAAGGTATCCATACATATAACCTCCATTATATTGGACAGAATTCTATAATCGGATATATATATACATATACATATTGGATAGTGTCAATACCAGCAAGTTAGTCTCAAACTCCTATTGTCATTAACATGTATCGAACGTTACGGGTTTTACTCCTAGATCGTCCCTACATAACGATACGTCTTGGACTCTATTCTACAATCCACCTTATAACCATCCTACTGGGTCAATCCTTGAAATTCCATATTGGCTATAAATGAGAGTGGATGTCGACAAATATGACCAATGCTGTGCATATAGGGCCCGGTCTGGTCCTGGGAGGAGCACCCGAAGGTACTTGTGCCCATGGGAGTTTATTGACCACGGTGTTTGGCATTGCACCGGAGTACTTGCTTGCTAGACTTTAGGCATTCCACTCATTCTTGTGATATTACTTGATTGATTGACTTGAGACCCGCAGAAGGGTAAAAGTGTTTATTTGAATGCATTGATAAATAGCCAATTCCAGTTACACATGCTTGAAACTACTTGCTTACTATTGCTAGCCTGATTAACATGTTTCTATTCTAGTTATCACTTCTTAGTTATCACTGGCCTGATATCATTTACTATCACTTACTATTGAAATTGTGAAATCTATATATTCTCACTTTCTACTCTTGTCGATCTTATGATTCCTTGATATCTATCTGTCTGCATGCGTAGGTT
Source organism: Amorphophallus konjac (assembly GCA_022559845.1). NCBI lineage: Eukaryota > Viridiplantae > Streptophyta > Magnoliopsida > Alismatales > Araceae > Amorphophallus > Amorphophallus konjac. The sequence continues at coordinate 263,979,469 of CM040125.1, forward strand.
ACCTACATTAAATGAACGTGTAATTCACTTAAAGCATGTTAGAACTTGAGATGTAAATCCTACTGAGCGATTCGCTCATCTAGTTGTTTTCTAACCTTTTCAGGTAGTGCGAATATCAGCCAGAACTCGGAATGGAATGAGTCTGAGTGATGAGTGTAGAAATGGACTCATCATGTTGTCTTGTTAATTGTGGTGTAGTAATTATGTCATTTGTATCCAGTTATGTCAGATGTTAGTTGTATTAGTCTAATTTATTAGAACTGTAATAAGGGCTTGAAGCCTAGTAGTCGGACTCGAGAAATGTGTGTAATTGTCATTTGGTTAGTGGTAACAATTGTCATCTCAGATTATTTGTATTAATTTCAAGTTAAATCTTAGTTATTTGCGCACTCTATTGACTATCAAAATGAAGAATTCCATCGAATAGCTAGCTCGCTTTGGTTCTATATAAAACTGTCGCGCCACGGGTAAGCTTCCGCGCTCGGGACGTGACAACTTTCTTGGTATCAGAGCCTAGGATTAAGAATTTTCCTAGGTAAAATTTGGAAATGTCTAAGGATAGAATTGGTTAGATCCTACCTCGTGAGACGGGTAGAGCCATGGGTTAAGTTATAATAATAAATGTCCCCCTTAACCTTAAAGCTCAATATCATTTATCTTAAAATTCTTTTGTAGGAAATGGCCGCCGAGAGGGCACAATGGCACGAGATGCAGCGCACTGTGCAAGGGCTTACTGAGGCGCTATAGCAGGTGGCACAAGGCGGTGCTCGCGGAGCTCACCGTGGAGCCGGTGACCTTCACCGGGATTTCCGTAACATGAACCCACCCAAGTTTGCGGGTTCGGTGGACCCTGATGATGCCGAACATTGGCTAAAGGAGACCGAGAGGATCTTCTATGTAATGCAATGCACAGATGAAGAAAAGGTCTTATTGGCTACATTCCAATTGGAACGGGATGCGCGAAGCTGGTGGGAGTCCGTGGAAGCCACACTGCCCGACGGTTATGTCACGTGGACGGAATTCGTCGAGCACTTCAACGGCAAATATTTCTCAGACCGGGTGCAGGAGAAGAAGGTCGCGGAATTTGCCGCACTAAAGCAATGGACCCGGAGGGTGGCCGAATATGAGGCCCAGTTCTCGAGACTTTCCCGTTATGCACCTCACTTGGTGTGTACAGAAAAGATGAAGGCGAGGAGATTTCTCAACGGGCTACGGCCCCAGTATATTACCCAGCTTGCACCGATGGACATCCAAGTCTACTCGGAAATGGTTCGGCGTGCTCAGCTGCTGGAAGATGCCACCGAATTTTCTGAAAGGATTCGGGGCAAGGACAAGAAGGAACATGTTACAAGTTCGGGAAGCTTCAAACCTCCATTTGGCAAGAAGCGAGTCTTTAATGGAGGCGAGTCTTCCAAGGAGAAGAGATTCCAGAAAAGTCACAAGCCGTTCCTCACTATCAGCAACAAGCCCTTCTCCAATATTACGCCTTCTAAGGAGATTTGCAAATATTGTGATAAAGCTGGTCATAAGACCGAGGAGTGCTGGAGGAAACTGGGAGCGTGTCTCCGATGTGGTAGTCGGGAGCACCGAATTCCCGACTGTCCGTTGATGAAGGAGCAAGCCAACAAGGACGAGAAGCGTCCAGTTAAAAAGCAAGGCCGTCTGCAAGCTCTTCAAGGGACGGAATCTGTGGAAGGAGGAATCGTGGAAGGTACATTGACTGTTTGCTCTAAACCTGCTAGAGTTTTATTTGATACTGGAGCAACTCATTCATTTGTTTCCAAGAAGTTTACTGCTTCATTTTCCAAAGAACCTGAACGGATAGATTTAATTATATCTACACCTCTTGGAAACAAATCGGATATCATGCATCACTACCCAAGTTGTGAGGTGATGGTTCAAGATAATAATCTACTTGTCGACCTGATATGCCTTGACATGGAATGTTATGATGTCATATTGGGAGCCGACTGGTTATCCACCTACCAAGCAACGGTAGATTGTCGGCATGGCAAAATAGCTTTTGAGGATTATCCCGAGCTAGTTTTTAACAAATCTCGGAATAAAACCCTGCTTATCTCAGCTCTCCGAGCTAGTAAATTGGTGAAGAAAGGATGTATGGCTTTTCTGGCTTTTGTAACTACCACAGAAGTCGAGAAGATGAAAATTGAAGACATCCGAGTGATTCGGGACTTCTCCGATGTATTTCCAGACGAATTACCTAGTTTACCCCCGGTGAGGGAAGTGTCATTCACAATAGATATTGTTCCGGGTACCGGTCCTGTTTCTAAAGCACCCTACAGGATGTCTCCTACGGAACTGAAAGAGCTGAAGGAGCAGTTGATGGATTTATTGAAGAAAGGGTTTATTAGGCCGAGTACTTCCCCATGGGGAGCACCCGTGCTATTTGTTAAAAAGAAGGATGGCACATTGAGATTATGTATTGATTATCGGCAGTTAAACAATCTTACAATCAAAAATAAGTACCCACTGCCGAGAATTGATGAGCTGTTCGACCAATTATCAGGAGCAAAGTGTTTCTCCAAAATAGATCTTCGGTCGGGTTATCACCAATTGAGGATCAAGGAGGAGGATATTTACAAAACTGCATTTCGGAGTAGGTACGGGCATTACGAATTTACTGTTATGCCTTTCGGACTAACAAATGCGCCTGCAGCTTTCATGCAGTTAATGAATAGCATTTATCGGCCTTATTTAGACCAATTTATTGTGGTCTTCATTGATGATATATTGATCTACTCAAAGACTAAAGAAGATCATGCGGAACATCTCAAGAAGGCATTACAAGTATTGCGGGACAATAAGTTGTATGCAAAATTCAGCAAATGCCAGTTCTGGCTGGAGGAAGTGTCCTTCTTGGGACATGTTATCTCCAAGAATGGAATTTCTGTTGATCCTGTAAAGGTCGAAGCCGTGCAAAACTGGGGACGACCGACGAACGCAACGGAAATTCGTAGCTTCTTGGGCTTAGCTGGTTATTACCGGCGTTTCATCAAGGACTTCTCCAAGATTGCTGTTCCTCTTACCAAATTGACTCGCAAGGAAGTGCCTTATGAGTGGAGTGAAGACTGTGAGAAGAGTTTCCTAACTTTGAAGGATCTTTTGACTACTGCTCCGGTCTTATCTCTACCAATTGAAGGAGAGAAGTACGAGGTATATACTGATGCATCTGGTATCGGCCTCGGATGTGTATTGATGCAGAATGGAAGAGTCATTGCATACTCTTCCCGGCAATTAAAGAAGCATGAAGAAAACTACCCTGTGCATGATTTGGAACTGGCCGCAGTGGTATTGGCTTTAAAGGTCTGGAGGCACTATCTCTACGGAGAGCAATTCACCGTATACTCCGATCATAAAAGCCTTAAATATCTATTCTCTCAGAGAGAGCTGAACATGCGACAAAGGCGTTGGCTCGAGTATCTCAAGGATTTCGACTTCACTATACAATATCATCCTGGTAAGGGTAATTCCGTAGCAGATGCCCTTAGTCGGAAGCCGAGAGCCCTAATAACCAACTGTATGGTTCAAGAATGGAAGCTGCTGGAAAAATTCTCTGAACTCAATATAAGCATGGATGAGAATGACAGGTGTATTACTCTATCTCTCATAAGTGTACATCCGGATTTGCTAGCTGAAATCAAAAGGTTGCAAGAAGAAGATCCTACCCTAGTGGAAATAAAAGAAAAGCTGGACGAGAAATCTGATTTCGAGTCGGCACTCGATGGCAGATTATTATACCATGAACGGACATGTGTACCAGACAATCCTGAGCTGAAGAAGAGGATTCTTGAAGAAGCTCACCGATCGAGGTATACGATCCACCCTGGAGCCACTAAGATGTACCAAGACATAAAAAGAACCTTTTGGTGGCCCAATATGAAAAGGGAGATAGCAGACTTTGTGTCTAGATGCTTGACATGCCAACATGTGAAGGCGGAACATCAGAAGCCCGCTGGAAGATTGCATCCACTAGATATCCCCAAGTGGAAATGGGAGGATATCGGCATGGACTTCATCATGGGTTTGCCCAAGTCTAGGGGCGGATATGATAGCATATGGGTAATCATCGATCGCCTTACTAAATCGGCTCATTTCTTACCTATTAAGAGTCGATGGTCGGTTGATGTTCTTGCCGCCTTGTATATCAAGGAAGTTACTAGACTCCATGGAATTCCTGTGTCTATAGTATCTGACCGAGACCCTCGCTTCACGTCTCACTTCTGGAAGGGTCTACAACGCTCTCTGGGAACGAAGCTTAATTTCAGCACAGCTTTCCATCCTCAGACAGATGGTCAGACGGAAAGGACTAATCAGGTTGTTGAAGATATGTTGCGAGCATGTATTATAGATTTCGGCGGGAGTTGGCATGACCACTTACCATTAGCCGAATTTGCCTACAATAACAGCTACCAAGCCAGCATTCAAATGGCACCTTTCGAAGCACTCTATGGTAGAAGCTGTAGATCTCCGGTATGTTGGGAGGAGGTTGGTGAAAGACAACTCCTAGGTCCTGATATGGTCAGAGATTCCACTGAGAAGATTCTCCTTATCAGAGAGAGACTCAAGGTGGCTCAATGCAGGCAAAAAGCTTATGCTGATAACAGAAGGAGAGACTTGGAATTTCAAATCGGTGATCAAGCATTTCTTAAGGTATCTCCCAGTCGAGGTATCCGAAGATTTGGTGTCAAAGGTAAGCTTACACCAAGATTCATCGGCCCATTTGAGGTGTTGGAAAGAGTGGGCGAGGTAGCCTACCGTGTTGCCCTACCTCCTCAGCTCTCGGAAGTGCACGACGTATTTCATGTTTCTATGTTAAAAAGGTACGTGCACGATCCCTCTCATGTCATCGACCACACCAATTTGATGATTCAATAGGATCTTACCTACGAGCAAAGGCCGATGCGCGTCCTCGATCAAGAAATCCGGGTTCTAAGGAGCAAGACGATCCCTATGGTAAAAATTCAATGGAATCGATGCTCCGAGCAGGAAGCAACTTGGGAGACCGAGGAGTCAATGAAGAAAAGATATCCAGAACTATTTTAGACTGTAAGTATTCTATACGCTCTGAATTTCTCCTACATAGCAAAACTATCCTCATACAGTTGAATTTGGGGACCAAATTCTTTTAAGTAGGGGAGGATGTAACACCCGTTAAAAATAATAATAATAATAATACTAATAATAAATAAATAATAAAAAATAGAAAATAAATATGCATAGGAAACCTTTTACGAATATTAAATATTTAATTTCTTAATTTAATTTCTAATAGTTAAAAAGATACGAAATTATATTCTCATAGAATCAAAGAAATCAATTTTTGGATAATCAAACAAGTCAATTTCTTATTTAGAATTAATTTATAAACAATTTTCACTATAGACGTTATCATATAGAAAGTTTATTTCTCTAACAACTAACTTTCTAATGTAGTTGGTTAAGGACTTGCCTTTCAACTCGAGGACTAGGGTTCCAATCCTAGTATACCCCTTCTTTTTGTCCAGAATAGGGAAAAATGTCACTTTCAATCCAACTTGTCTAAGCTGGCCAGCTGCGCACTCCATCGACCCAGATCCGTGTTCTACGGATCTTGCACCCCCTAGTGTCCACTTAATCATTCTAATCCCACCCCCACTTAATAATTCTAATCCCACGACCTCATACCTTATAACCAAGACCCAGCTACGTTAGCTGGGTGATGGTTGCTGTGCGTGGGAGACAAGGGTGGCAGATGTGTTGCAGTGTTGCAGAGGGAGTCTTCAGAGTTGCAGAGAGCATTTAAGGTAGGTGTTCTCAAACTTTTGACTAAATATTTAATGTAGTATGCAGGGTTTAGGATAGTTCACCTCCATGCGATGGTTTCACGTGTAACCCTGCAATATAAATCTACCTGATAATTGTCAAGATGGTTAAATGTGTTAATCTAGTAAAATGTTGCTACTATTAATTGTTAATGTTGTTAGAACAAATTGTCAATCTAGTTAAATATGGTTAATATGAATTGTTACTATAATGTTGTTAATATAAATTGTTAATGTTGTTAAAATAAATTGTTACTATAGTTAAATGTTAATTAGATTACAGTATTAGCTAATACCGGTGAATAGTTAGTTAATTGTTAAAATAGTTAAATGTATGACTGTTACACACCTAGGACACCCAGCAAGTTTATGTCAACTGTTAACCCGTTAAACGGGTAAAACCGTAAAGTATATATATATATATAGTTAAAGTACATATAGAGTTAAAGTATAGTTAATAAATGTTAATAAACGTCGACATTTCATATGTCCAGTACACCCATCACGTTAACACGTTATATATTGTTCATATATAGTAATAGTTATAATTAGCATATGTTAACTGTACTATTGAAACTGTTAAAACATATATTAACTACACCTACCAAGCTAACTATATATATGTACGTATAGTTAACTGTTAACACCCGGCAAACTATTAACTGTTACCAATATATATATAGTACTAGTTATATGTTAACACTAATCAAACTTTTAACTACACAGTGTATATAATAAAGTGTCGACACCTAGCATATATATATATATAGTGGAAGTTAGTAATGTCGACACTTACAATATATACAATAGTTATATATACAATATATGGTTAGCTGTTAACTACACCTAGCTGTTAAAATTGTTAACCTAACATGTTACTTGAACATATAAGCCATGTGTCGACACAGGTGTCGACACATGTGTCGACACATGCGGTTAACTTTACCGCTTTCATACCCTTATAAGCCATGTGTCGACACAGGTGTCGACACCAATGTCGACACATGTGTCGACACATGCTGTTAACTTAACGGCGTGCATGATTGTATAAGCCATGTGTCGACACAGGTGTACAATCTAATGTTAACTGTACAACAGAGACCAAAAATGAACAGTAAGTGTCGACACTAGTGTCGACATATGATTTGAACTTAATGAAAAACAACATAAAACCCCTTAAATATATATATATATATACTCCCATTAATTGTATATACAAGCACTTTCATTATATATGTATATAAATTCATATATATACTTCCATTAACAAGCACCTTCATTATATATGTATATAAATTCATATATATTTTCATTAATTGTATATACAAAACACCTTCATTATATATTGTTAGACAAGAATATATATATATTTATATATATATATCTAATGTCTACACCTCCATTCTCACCGAATATATATATAGAGAACGAAATACAATATAAAATGGACTCCTTCATTCTTACAGAGTATAGATATAAAAAACTTATTTTCAACATGTTAAAATCTATTTAAAGCTATTTTGTACATATAAAACTTACTTTTCTATTAGATAAAGTAGTAAAGTAAGGCATAAAAATTACTTACAACATGATAACATTTCTTCCAGTATGGTAAAAATTATTCCAGCATGTTATAATTATTTTTGGCATGTTATAGTTATTTCAGTGTATTAGAACTATTTTTCAGCACGATAATTCTATTCTCCTATCAAATAATTAGTAAATAAATGTAGAAAAATAAATTTTAGCATGATAAAATTATGTTGTTATCAGAAAATTTATGTAATCAGCATGGAAACCTTATCTTATCATCATATCAGTAAGCTAATTAATTTGAACATGTTAATAGTTAATTTTAGCATGTTAATAATTAATTTTCAGCATGTAAAAAAAATTAAATCTAGCATGAAAAATTTATTTTATCATCTTACCAGTAAAGTAACATATGAAACTCATTCTCAACATGTTAATATCATTTTTAGCAAGTTAGAACTATATTCAACATAAAAACTCTGATTATTATAATAAATCACCATTTTGGCTAACTCATATAGGTATGTCGGACAGAAGGTATCCATACATATAACCTCCATTATATTGGACAGAATTCTATAATCGGATATATATATACATATACATATTGGATAGTGTCAATACCAGCAAGTTAGTCTCAAACTCCTATTGTCATTAGCATGTATCGAACGTTACGGGTTTTACTCCTAGATCGTCCCTACATAACGATACGTCTTGGACTCTATTCTACAATCCACCTTATAACCATCCTACTGGGTCAATCCTTGAAATTCCATATTGGCTATAAATGAGAGTGGATGTCGACAAATATGACCAATGTTGTGCATATAGGGCCCGGTCTGGTCCTAGGAGGAGCACCCGAAGGTACTTGTGCCCATGGGAGTTTATTGACCACGGTGTTTGGCATTGCACCGGAGTAGTTGCTTGCTAGACTTTAGGCATTCCACTCATTCTCGTGATATTACTTGATTGATTGACTTGAGACCCGCAGAAGGGTAAAAGTGTTTATTTGAATGCATTGATAAATAGCCAATTCCAGTTACACATGCTTGAAACTACTTGCTTACTATTGCTAGCATGATTAACATGTTTCTATTCCAGTTATCACTTCTTAGTTATCACTGGCCTGATATCATTTACTATCACTTACTATTGAAATTGTGAAATCTATATATTCTCACTTTCTACTCTTGTCGATCTTATGATTCCTTGATATCTATCTGTCTGCATGCGTAGGTTACCTACATTAAATGAACGTGTAATTCACTTAAAGCATGTTAGAACTTGAGATGTAAATCCTACTGAGCGATTTGCTCATCTAGTTGTTTTCTAACCTTTTCAGGTAGTGCGAATATCAGCCAGAACTCGGAAGGGAATGAGTCTGAGTGATGAGTGTAGAAATGGACTCATCATGTTGTCTTGTTAATTGTGGTGTAGTAATTATGTCATTTGTATCCAGTTATGTCAGATGTTAGTTGTATTAGTCTAATTTATTAGAACTGTAATAAGGGCTTGAAGCCTAGTAGTCGAACTCGAGAAATGTGTGTAATTGTCATTTGGTTAGTGGTAACAATTGTCATCTCAGATTATTTGTATTAATTTCAAGTTAAATCTTAGTTATTTGCGCACTCTATTGACTATCAAAATGAAGAATTCCATCGAATAGCTAGCTCGCTTTGGTTCTATATAAAACTGTCGCGCCACGGGTAAGCTTCCGCGCTCGGGACGTGACACTGAGTTTTAATCGTTTTATTTCTTTGCAGGAGAAGAAGAAAAATAAAAAGAAGAAGGTGGTCCGAGGAAGAATATTCCCAGTGACTGGGCTGCACGTGATCCAATGCTATAAAGGCACATGGCAAGAAGGTTCTGGATGAAGTGTGGGAGGCACACGCATTCTGCACCTAATCCACCTGCTGCTGCTGCTATATATTGAAGCCTTCGTCCACAGATGAAGGTTGATCGAAAGGGAAAAGCAAAAAAGCAGAAGTGCAGAGAGTTCGATCCAGAAAAAGAAGAGAAGAAATTTGAGTGAGAGCTGAGAAACTAGAGTGTTCCAGTTGAGAGAGAAGAGAGAGCAGAAGAGTGATCAGAAGATGGGTATTGACTTACGGATCAAATCCGAAGTCTGTTGCTCAGTTTGAGCTACATTGTTTCCAGTTTCTGAGTTTTGGATTCCTTCTTTCTTGTTTTCATTTTTGTCTATTTTTCTTTCTTGATTGAGAGTTCTATGTGTTTCCTCCTGGTGTTCAGGGGAAGAGAGAGACGTGTTCTCTCTGGTTCACTTGTAACAGAGGTTGCAGTATTGTTCCCTCTCGAAGAAGAGGTGTTCCCTCTAGGCTTCAGAGGAAGAGAGACCTTGGTCTCTGGTTCTAGTGACTGCAGATCACTAGTATTCCCTCCGGTTGGAGGAAGAGGAAATTGTTTCCTGTTTCTAGGGACTTGGCGTCCTTAGGGTTCTCTCCAGGTGTGGAGGAAGAGGGGAGAGTGTTCCCCTGTGAAGCTGTGAATCAGCCGTTGTTGCAGACTGAGTCTGCTTTGCTAGCAGGTGCTAGTGGAAGCCTCACTTCGATTTGAAGTGGGGGGTGGACGTAGGCAGACTGGAGGTCTGACCGAACCACCTTAAAAACCTCTGAGTACTCGTGTGATTATCTGTGGTGATTGTGTGGTGTGCCTTCTATCCACTTGAGCTATTGTCCGCACTGCGTGTTTGTGGGTTCAACTCCAAGATTGCTTGTTTTAAGTGAACCATTCTTCAGTAAGTTTTTAATCGGTTGAAAACAGTGATCTATTCATCCCCTCCCCTTCTAGATCACTTCATATTTCTTGTATCACTCCCGAGATCCGAACGACGCGGGACTAGAACGGACGCGAGCGTGGCCGAGTCTTCTTCAATCAGCAACCAAGAAGGGCCCCAGGGGAGGTCGGAGTCACGAGAAAGACCCCGAAGAGTGGGGGGTGTCGGGACGGGCTCTAACTTGACTTGCGCACCCAAGGGAGAATAATTGGAACGGAGGGTTCCGAACTCCAAACGAGGCTCCGTTTGCTGTGCTAAACAGGGGACTGGTAGAAGCTTGTCCTGGTCAAATGGCGCACCAAGGGAAGTAAGGATGTGGGAGCAGGAGCTTCATCACTGGGGCTCTGGTGTCTGCTCAGATGCCAGCTGCGCGGTCGGACAAGAATGAACCTCCTGGGCGACTCCGAACTCAGATCGAGACGAGACCGCCTCGCCTGCGAAGCTGACTGGAGGATATTTCCAGCAATATAGGGTGTGCCTCCTGGAGCTCCAAGATGTAGTGGTGGTCAGCGCTGCAACAGGTAGGGTCTTCTGCAGATCTTCAGCTGCACTCAGGTTAGTGAAACAAGGTAGAAGAAGGGAGGTGTTTTGGTGGAGGGGTATAGGATTTGGAGGTGTTGATGATGGGGAAGGGTTGGAAGGTGGGAAGGGGATGTGGGGCATATGGGCAGGGGGGCGGAGCTAGCAAGGGGGAGAGGTGGGGTGCGATGGTGGCTTTGGTGGAGGAGAGAGGGGGGGTGCAAATGGTCTTGGAGGGAGAGGAGGGTTCTTTCCTTTGTTTTGAAATGGGGATAGAGGAGGGATTAATTTTGGTCTTGGGAATGGGAAGGGTTGTCTTGGGAAGGTGAAGGAGAGCTTAGGGAGATGGGATTCTCCCTTGGGAGATGGAGGGGTGGCTTGGGAAAGGGAAAGGTTGCCTTGGATGGTGAAAGGATGCTTGGGGCTTGGTGAGAGTAATGGTGGGATTGAAGGAGCCTTGGGAAGATGAAAGGGTTGGGGTTGATGTGAAGGATGTGGTGGCAAGCGGAGAGGAGAGAGAGGATGGTGCACCCTAGAGAGAGAAGGGGGTTCGCCCCTTTTAGAGAGAGAGGGAGAGTGAGAGAGAGATTGAGAGCTAGAGAGAGAGAGGGATTCTCACAAGATTTTGTAGAATGCTTAACTCTAGTTGTTCATTCGTTCTCCAAGGAGGGGTTGGGGTCCTATTTATAGGGACCCAAACTTTTACATGACAAGACTACCCTTGGCTTTACATATAATGACCAAGCTGACCAAAAAGCAAACCAGGGGGTAGATGAAGACACAAACATAGAGAAATGACTTAGGACCTAGGAAATTGACTCAAATAAAGGGGAAAATTACATCAAAATGACTCAAACAAAAGAGAGAAATACATCAAAATGATCTATATAGATAATCTAAGTGTCGTGGGGGCCCTGCTCGACATGGAGCTCGATCCTATCCCTCTTCTGGAGGAAGTGAAGTCCCGAGCCAGAGAGAATCATGGGTGATGTCCCCATCAATTCCCCCGGGCTGCGAAGAGCTCAACTCTGTCGAGTAGGGGCCCACCCTGCTGCGATACTGCTCCAGTATGTCGGGGTCCAGCTGCTGGGGATCCTCCCGACTCACCCATGCATCATCCGAAGGAGGCCGACCCTTCCACCGAACCAGATAGCGCTCATATACCTTACTCCGGGTAGTAGTGACCTGTTCATCCAATATCCGCTCCTCTTGCTCACGCTGGTTTCTCAGGACGGATGGAGCTCTCTCATGGGTAGGGGCTCTCTCAAAAGATGGAACAGGTTGGATGTCCTTACTGGGTGTCACCGTGGGACCCTTGTATGGCACCAGGTCAGCCACGTTGAAAGTGGGGCTTACTCTATATTCTTCAGGGAGGTCTAACACATAAGCATTAGTGCCAATGCGCCTCAGAACTTGGAAGGGACCTGCTCCACGAGACCTCAGTTTTGAGACATTTCTAGGGAATAGTCTCTCAGTCCTCACCATCACTAAATCACCTGCACGGAATTCTTGGTGGCGGCGGTGGGAATCGGCCAATTTCTTGTACACCTCGTTGCTCTTGTTGATGTGCTTACGAAGGTTGCTATGCAATGTTGTGAATGCTGACATTCTAGGGGTGATGGGTGGACCTGGGCAACCAAAAGTAGACCTATGATGCAATGCCACCATGTAGACTTTGATGGACCTAGGTGGGCCGAGGCATCCGTAGGTGAACCTATCATACAAAGTGGTGATGAATGTCGGGGGACTGTGGACGCGGATTTTATTTATTTCATTATATTATTTATTTATATTTTTTATTTGGATTTTTTGATTTATTGGCGTGCCAGTCACATGTGTGACGATTTCATTGTGCGCTCGATCTGACTTGGTCAGTCGATTGTGAGGTCCGAGTCGGGACCAGAAGTCCGTCATACCATAAAGGCTATGACGTTAATTACGCCCTTCCAAGGAAGGACAACCCTTGATTAAACGCCAAAATAGGAGGCCTCGAGAGGCAAACATGTATTCATGTGCGCAAAATGCAACTTCATACTAGAGCCAGGAAGGCGGGCAAGATAACAACATCAGCTGTAGAAACAGACGGTATCGTCAAGCCAGCGGCTCAGAGACGATATCATTAAGTCAGCGGTTCAAAGACTGAGCCGTGGCCATGATGGAGGTTTAAAGCATTGATCAATATTTCGACAGCATTTCCCCTTAATCTGGATTATGCCCAGGGGGAAATAGGCTATCACCCCCGGAGTGCCGGGATGAAAGCCGAGAGAGAGAAGTGTTGAACTTCCCGAACCGCATATCTGCCATGGGGCAATGTTTGATATTCCCTGTAGAAGCCGGTGGAACTCATGCAGTGGTAGAGCCCTCCCGAGCTAAAGGGGTTATTCATGAACCCGATGCGGGACGACGGAAAATGAGCGAACGCTCAATGTTGCGCCCTCACACGCGGATCGACCTGCCCGGTCAGGTCGCGGGGGTCAAGGGGGCAGCGCCCCTTGCGGGGGTTTCCGGGGGCGGAGCCCCCGGAAAAAAATTTGGATTGAAGGCCCAGTAATAAAATTTGGGGTAGGCTATCAATGCAGTTCAAGTGTACATAGGTTCCCGGCGCGAAGGCAAAATGGCCAGGGTTCCCGGCGCGCCAACTGGAGAGCTTCTCGGCGCGAAGGGGAGATGGTGGAGGAGGTTCCCGGCGCGCTTCCGAGAAGGCTTATCGGCGTGAGGAATAGGGGGGTCTCGGCATGGCTGAAGAGGAGGGGGAGCTCTCGGCGCGCTGACAAGAGGGCCAAGGGGGGGTTCTCGGCGTGAGGGTTCCCGGCGCACTCAAGGCCGCGCCGGGAGCCATGGCGCCGAGAGAATGTTGGTGTTCTAGCGCCGTGAGGACCCGAAAGGGGTTCCAGAGGCTCTGTTTTGGGTTTCTTGGCGATTCAGGACAAGCCAGATAGGTTCTGTGAAGTCAAAGTGGATCAGTTCATCAAATCTGAGCTGGATTAGATTTGGGCTTTACAGGAGCATCAGGATAGAAGAGGGATTTAGGAAGACTAGGGTTGAGGGAAACCCTGTCACCATTATCATGCAGAGCCCGGGGGACAACCTGATGTCGACTTTCATCTTCCTGAGAGAATTTTGGCAACACCTCCCCTGGACCGAGCATTTGCCAGAGAGTGGTATAGGCTGACATCCACGGAGTGCCGGGATGAAAGTCGGAAGAAGAGTGAGCACTAAGGCTCGAAGAGACTATCCATGTCTCTGGCATCGGTCACTATTCCCCTTCTCAGAGACTGACGAAACTCATGTAGAGACAGGGTTCGTCAGACCCACGGGGTTGCATGTGAATCCAGTTAGGGACCTCAGAATGCAGGGGAGGTCAATCCCCAGTTAATTTATCTCCTGGGGTACATATGACGACTCACGAATTCCCCAGGATAAGTGGGCGAAGAGGCCAAAGGGGTAGACAGAGGAGGGGCTCTCAGCATGCTTTTCGTTGGCAAGAAGATGGCTCTCGGCGTGGGATTATAGGTTGGCCAAGGGGGCTCTCGGCATGGGATTCTATTGGCCAAAGGAGAAGCTCTCGGCATGGTTTTCTATTGGCCAAAGGAGAAGCTCTCGGCATGGTTTTCTATTGGCCAAGGGGAACTCTCGGCATGGTTTTCTATTGGCCAAGGGGAACTCTCGGCGTGGGATTCTTTGAACAAAAGGGGGTCTCGGCGCAAGGCTTCCCGGCGCGCTCGTCGCCGCGCCGGGAACCTGCCATCGGGAAGGATATATTGGAAGGGGGCTTAATGGCCAGAGCACAAGACCAGGGGTTTTGTCGTTTAGCTGGAGGGGAAGAAAAGGGAGGCCTCTCGGCGGCTTGGCTTTCGGCGGGGAAATTTGCACGCCGGGAAGGTTGAAGGGTCGGGGGTTTTCAGAGCTCACAACGATACTCTGTTTAGGGGTTTCATGAGATTTCAGAGGGAGTTTTGGGGATTCCAGACCTGCCAGTCGCTTGGATTTGCATGGACATGGGTTTAATTCATCAAGGATGGGCTGGGTTCGAAGGGAATCGAAGAAACCAATTACTGGAGGGGGTTTTGAGTCGTCATGTACTATGGACCCTCAGGGGATTATCTGCTGGCATCTTTGGTCGCCTGGGAGCCAAGAGATGGCCATCTCTGGCCCCAGAGACGATCCTGATGGAATTGTCCGTACTGGAATCGGATTAGAAACCCTCGGTATCAATTTATTGAAGCAGCTTACTTATTCACGTGGAAAGGGGATCTCGAGCAGGTCGTCGGAGTTATTGCCGATATCGGTAGCAGACTGCCCCAGAAGCCAAGAGATGGTCTGTCTCTGGCCCTGGGGCAAGCCTGGGAGGCTTTATGCAAACGACGAAGACTGCGAGGGACATCGGTTCATCTAGAGCTACATTTATTCTACTGAAGACAACTGAGCCTGAAGACCCACCAGAGAATCAGGCGCTCTTCAGTTGAGCTTAAAATAAAAACATATAAGGGAAAGAAATAGCAGTAGACGGAGAGATAGCTGGCAGATACTTCAATCACCCAGCGCCCAAATGGGCCACTGGAGCATTTCATTTCATTGGATCACCCCAGAACTCACACCAATCACACGGAGGGAATGAGGGAAAGGGAGATGAATATACATCGGGATATCCCGGTTACATCCAAAAGAAAATCGAGATAAACTCGGCAGGATTACATGAAGAAGAAAACAGAACCATGGGGGAGGGCGGAGCATTGACTCCTCTCCCTCCCCGGCTGCCCACCTGGAGCTTCCTCTCCTTCTTTCTCTTCTTCTTTCTTTTCTCAGCAGAGGAGGCTCTCTCTCTCTTTTCTTGCTCTGTTCTATCCTCCCCTCCGATCCCTTCTGGTGCTTCTCTCCCGGCCCCCGTCGATATGGAGGAAATGAGGCTTTTATAGGCATAGCACCCCCCCTTCTCGGCAGGGTTGCCTTGGCGCGCATACCTCAGGTTCCCGGCGCGCCCCCTTGCTTCCTGACGCAAAGGCTTCTCGACGCCATGCTTTGGGCCGTGGTGAAGAGCTCTCGGCGCCATGGCCCATTTAGGCCCCTTTCTTATTGCTTTAATTTTTTTAATCACTAGGCTTCTGGGGCGCCTAATCTGCCTCTTCATTAGTCCTTCGAATCTGTCGGAACAGATGAAGGTCCTTTTAGTTGATGGGTTGACATAGTCTTATCAGCATATTTTTGGAGATTTTCATCAGTCAACAGACTGCAATTCTTCATCAGTACTGCCATCTGAGTGATGACAATACCGGACATCGGCTTGGTCGGGAAGGGCTTCGGCTGGGTGGTAGCTTCAGTGACGACTCTTCTGTAGTTCTAGCTTTGCAGGAATTCCTGGGATCTTCATGGCTGATTTCATCTTCTCTTCGATTTCATCTTTACCCTTGACTATATTTCAGGTGTCAACAGGGACCCAGACATCTGTAGATGCTCCTAACATACGTATGATCAATGATGAATGAGGGAGGGTCGTTTCACCTGAATACAGACCAATCATGCATCCTACTTGACATGTGGGTGACATGAACGAGTGGACCCGACGTACTAATCATGCCAAGCGATGTGATGTGCCAAGACATATGAATTCCTTTCCTAAAGATGACCCCCTTGTGTGGGGTGGTGGGGTGGCCTTTGAGCTTCCACTCAAAAGGGTCGAAGGGATCTAGGTAGGTGGACATCATGGAATGGGATAATTCCTCAATTCCTAGTTGTATTTCTCCCATGGTCATGGTTCCCTTAGTGTGGTCTCCTTTCCCAATGGAATGGGTAGGTCTTTTGGGGGTGTGGACCGGGTCTTGGGAGAGGTGGGCTTTGTCCAACATGGTTGGTTGGGGTAGGAAAAGGTTGGTGGTGAGTAAGGTGGGTGGGTATAGGAGGGGATCGAAGGGGTCATGGTAAGGGTCACCTAGGGAGAGTAACTCATGGTCCTCATGGTCCTCACATAGTGGCGGTTCCTCCTCCTCTAATGAAACAGTTGGACCGAAGTCTTTGGTATGTGGATCGACCATGAGGGGATGGCTTGACTTTTTACCCGATATGAGGAACTCTAATTCGAGGATAAGGTCGGGCTCATCAGGTGTGGGGAGGAATAATAGGAGGTCGCTAGTGTAGCAACCAACGGTGCAAATCGAGGAGATGGACCTGACACATAGGTGTAGGAGGTCAAGGCTCCTAGGTTGGTTGGCCGATGTGGTTAACATGCCGGTTAACTTCATTTGCCAAGCTAAGCCCTTAAGAAGATTCCCTAATATTTTCACTTGATAGGATGATTGGATGGTGGTGCGATAGGAGGAGAAGGGTATTATGGGGAGGTGTAGCTCCATGGGAGGGCAAACATGGGCCGTGATCTCTCTCATCGAGCTCTCCCTTAGCTAAACAATCAGGGGTTCTCCTAAGATAAACGCGGCCTTAACTAGGAAGGGTGGTGTAGGGTGAAGACCACTGTGCGAGGCTTTTCAAGGTAGGAGTGGGAAGGTCGGGAAGCGTAGATCTTCCTAAGCTCAATCTTCATCTCTTCCCATGAGCCTATGGGTTCTTGCCTCCAAACCCTTCTTAAGCCCACTATGCGTTCCCACTCCTTCTTGGCTTGTCCCCGAAACCGCCTCTTGGCCATGCGGACTCTAGCGTGTCCATAGACCATAGTCCTATCAAAGTTTTTATCCATGGTAGCCTCCCACTTTAGGTAGGTGTAGACACGCCAAAATTGACGTTACTATGAGTACGTCTCATATTACCTTGTAATGCCCCAATTTGACCCTCAAATTAGCTTTGTTTGAGTGGTTTTCCCCATTTTTCTTAGATTTCTCCCTTTTTTCTCTCTTTTCCTATTTTTTCCTATTTTCCTGGATTTTTCTAGATTTTCTAGGCATTTTTTCCCTATTTTTCTGAAATAACGACTTGACGTGGGGCGTCTTTTAAATAATGACTTATACTTGGGCGTTTCTAAAAAAATTAACGACTATAGTGGAGGGCGTGCATTCTTTCAAATTCCTATTTTTCTGGGTTTTTTTGAGAATTTTTCAGAATTTTTCGAGAATTAACGACTTAGCATAAGACGTTACTTTGAATTTGAAAAGAATAAGAAATCAAAAAAATTGAATAACGACGTTGTTGAGGGCGTCACTTTTTCAAATCGATTTTTTAATATTATTTTCAACCCCCTTCTAAGGGTGATTTGGTGGCCTTCCGGGTGTTAGAAAAATTCACAAAAATAGTCGTTGGAATCAGCACATTGAGATGCACCTCCACCTAAAAAATGGGAAAATAATATTGAGAAATGGAAAATGGCCCTATTTTGAATAATTTGAATTAACGTCTCCTTCTAGGGCGCGTTTTAATTAACGCCTTTTGCTCAGACGTGTTTTCACAATTTTTAAAAAAAGAAAGATATATTTCTAAAAATTGTTTTTTAATTAACGTCATGATCAAAGTCACGTTTTTAAGAAAAGCCCTCTTGCAGGTCGTCAATTCTTAAATTGACGCCCTTGTTCAAGTCGTGTTTCACTTCTGTGTTCCGAACGAACGCAGCCTTTCCTCCGAGAGACCTTGCTTCGTTTGGGCTCTTGCCCGTTCTTATCTTCCCCCCTTGGGCTCTTGCCCATTCTTATCCTTCCTCTCTTGGACTCTTGCCATTCTTATCTGATTCTATCCAATTTAATAGAGCTTTTGGCTCTGTTATGCGTTGGATTTTTCTTCTCCTTCGATCTGGGCTTTTTCGTTCGATTTTTTCCCCTCTCCTCTTCTTTTCTGTTCTTCCTCTTCTTCTACTTCTTCTGCTGTTCTTCTGTTTTCTTCTTGGGTCCTTCCTCTTCTATTTTTCTTCTTCTTTTCTTTTCACAGGGAACTGCTGCTGCTGTTGCTCCTGGCTAAAGGAGGGCTCCACGGTTTTTACTGCTTCATACTTTTGAAGGCTTCTCCCCATCGAGGATCAAAGCCAAAGGAGCATACCAACAGATTTCTTTTCTTATCTCCCTTCTATTCTCTTTTGTTTTTATTTTTCATCACATGCATGCATCATGTTCTGTTAACTCCCCTTCTCAACCACGTTGAGATCTCCCCCATACTGCACTCTTGCACACTTTTTATTATATTTTTCATATCATTCATATCATATCCCTCACCCTTATTGCATAGGGGTTTAAGGGCCGACACCCTTAAGGTGTGTCTTAATCCTATGATATTTCATGCTCATCTATTCAAGAATTTGATGCTACACCCACCTTGTTTCTAATTCAATTCTTTTGGTGGTATTTGTTTGTTTTGCAAGGGTAATAAAAGCAAGAACTCTCTTCATCGGCCGGCCGATTTGAAGAGAAAGGAAGCACTCACATCCCCGCACTTTTGAGGTATTTTTCGCGATCATCCTCCCTATTTGTTATTGATTATCTTTTGAGGCCTCGCGTCTCTGGCGATCACACACTCCCCTTGTGCACCTCGTGCATGTTTTTCTTCTCATCTCCATATTCATTGCCTATTCCTTTTTAATTATTATTTATCTTAAGTGGATTTTAAATAAATCTACAGTAGGCATTAGGACTAGATCCGTCAAAACTAAGGTCCCCATCTACAATGATTTCCAAGAGGAGGGGGTCAATCGAACCCTTGTGGAGGGCCGAGTTGTTGGGAGTTAACCAAAGAGGGGTGTACATGATGATGCACTGGGTGGTCTGATGATGACTCTAAATGTGAATGCACCCTAGGACCAACTTGTAGAGAGACAAGTTGTGAACCTGGCTCTGATACCAAACTGATGTGACACAACTATTGGGAATGCAGCAGCTGAGTTGTGATCCTTTGGACCTATCACGCAAACACAAGCACAAGAGTAGAGATTTATGTAAAATGCCGAACCACCGTGCGCACACGCTCCCCGGGGTGACTCGGTGATGCCGAGTAGAGATAGTGGAACAAGACCCTTGCTGGTAGAGGGCGAGCAGGACTATGGTTGCCCTCCCAAGGGTACGGTGCCCACAATCAAGGGGCTAGCTAGGTGCCTAGGGGCACCGGGTCACTCTCTCTCACAAGCCCACGGTGACCGCACACAAGCTGGAAACTCCGAGGTCGGGCGCTCTCTCACCGTCCAGCGGAGCAATTTCACGGATATTAAATAAATAAACACTAAAGTGAGCAAGGACTAGAGCTTACCCGGTTGGTTTAAAGAAACCAACCCCGTTCGGAGACGGGGGCGAGCGGGGGAGTGTGGGTTCCCCGCACACTGCGTCGACGAAGCTTCACCCTGTTTAAATATTTACATGCACTACTCCTCACGCAGGAGGGGGAACTCGGGGTGGGGAGATTAAGGGTACAAACAAACACTACCTCCACACAGGGAGGGGTGCTAAGCCGGCCAAGCGGGGAAGCGGGGGTAGCTAAGGCAGAAGCCGTCTGGATCCCTCGCTGGTTCTGCCCGCCTTTGTGACAGTCTGATAGCTGCTCGCTGCTGATACTGCCACGGACTCTCCCGAACTCAGAAGTCGTTGAAACCAGCGCCAAATCTTCACTGATTGGCCCGGGATGACTCCTAAAGTTTGGCAGAATTTTGTGGCGAAGCCTCTGGCCAGGGCGGGTGCTGGAAGTGGGCAGTTCTACTCTGGCTTGGACTGGTTACAGGGCGTTACAGCAGGATGTCCAAATCACCACGAACACTCCCGAGATTCGAACGATGCGGGACCAGAACGGACGCGAGCGTGGCCGAGTCTTCTTCAATTAGCAACCAAGAAGGGCCCCAGAGGAGGTCAGAGTCGCGAGAAAGAGCCCAAAGAGTGGGGGGTGTCGGGACTGGCACTGATTGGACTGACATGCGCACCCGAGGGAGAATAATTGGAACGGAGGGTTCCGAACTCCAAACGAGGCTCCGTTTGCTGTGCTGGACAGGGGACTAGTAGAAGCTTTTCTCGGTCAAACGGCACACCAAGGGAAGCAAGGATGTGGACGCAGGAGCTTCAGCACTGGGGCCCTGGTCTCTGCTCGGATGCCAGCTGCGCGGTCGGACGAGGATGAACCTCCTGGGCGGCTCCGAACTCAGATCGAGGCGGGACCACCTCGCCTGCAAAGCTGACTGGAGGATCTTTCCAGCAATATAGGGTGTGCCTTCTGGAGCTTCGGGATGTAGTGGTGGTCGGCGCTGCAACTGGCAGGGTCTTCTGTAGATCTTCAGCTGCACTCAAGTTAGTGGAACAAGGTAGAAGAAGGGAGGTGTTTTGGTGGAGGGGTATAGGATTTTGAGGTGTTGATGATGGGGAAGGGTTGGAAGGTGGGAAGGGGATGCGGGGAAGATGGGCAGGGGGGCGGAGCTAGCAAGGGGGAGAGGTGGGGTGCGATGGTGGCTTTGGTGGAGGAGAGAGGGGGGGCGCAAATGGTCTTGGAGGGAGAGGAGGGTTCTTTCCTTTGTTTTGAAATGGGGATAGAGGAGGGATTAATTTTGGTATTGGGAATGGGAAGGGTTGTCTTGGGAAGGTGAAGGGGAGCTTAGGGAGATGGGATTCTCCCTTGGGAGATGGAGGGGTGGCTTGGGAAAGGGAAAGGTTGTCTTGGAAGGTGAAAGGATGCTTGGGGCTTGGTGAGAGTAATGGTGGGATTGAAGGAGCTTTGGGAAGATGAAAGGGTTGAGGCTAATGTGGAGGATGAGTTGGCAAGGGGAGAGGAGAGAGAGCGCCCTAGAGAGAGAATGGGGGTCGCCCCTTTTAGAGAGAGAGGGAGAGTGAGAGAGAGATTGAGAGCTAGAGAGAGAGAGAGAGAGATTCTCACAAGATTTTGTGGAATGCTTAACTCTAATTGTTCATTCGTTCTCCAAGGAGGGGTTGGGGTCCTATTTATAGGGACCCAAACTTTTACATGACAAGACTACCCTTGGCTTTACATATAATGACCAAGCTGACCAAAAGCAAACCAAGGGGTAGATGAAGACAAAAAACATAGAGAAATGACTTAGGACCTAGGAAAATGACTCAAATAAAGGGGAAAATTACATCAAAATGACTCAAAAAAGAGAGAGAAATACATCAAAATGATCCATATAGATAATCTAAGTGTCGTGGGGGCACTGCTCGGCATGGAGCTCGATCCTATCCCTCTCCTGGAGGAAGTGAAGTCCCGAGCCAGAGAGAATCATGGGTGATGTCCCCATCACGCCATGACTTGTAAAGTATGCCCATTGTCCAGGTAACGGCACTGAGGGCACGCTTATCGAGAGGATGCCAAGGTGGCGCGCGATCATCGAGGTGCGAAATTGGATAGGGCACTCTTAAGAAGTGGCATCTGGGTCGTGCGTGAACCCCAAGGCAGGGCCGAACAGGGTGCTTTTGTCAAGCGACATCAGGGTCGTACATGACTATCAAGGTAGGACATGAGCAGAGTGCTTTCACCAAGCAAGATCTGGGGTCGTACGCGATTATCGAGATGACTTACATTCATCACAACAGGGGGCGCCTTTTCGGAGGTGGGTGTTTGGGCTAGACGTCGTATGAGGGATGATCATGCGACATGCCCTCGACGTAAGCCTAGCAAACACACACACAAATCTTCTTAGCGCGCCTTTGTAGTCCGGGGTTGAGCTCCTTGCATTGATGCTTGATGCTTGCTCTTCTTGTCCTTTGGGCTTCCAAATGGGGGGTTTTATAGTGGATGATGAAGGGGTGGAAGGGGTTTACCCAGACCAAGTTGAGGGCTGGGTTTGGTCCGGGTAAACCCTTGAAAATATCTTTTTTTGTGTATTACAGAGTGGGGACTACTGGGGAGGGAGGGTTTAGGCGGACCAGCCCAAGGGGCTGGTCTGGTCCACCTAAACCCCTCACGGAGGGGTTTTTTTTATTCATTAAAAAATATTTTTTTTATTTCGATGGGGTTTAGGTGGACCAGCCTAAGGGGGCAAGCTGGTCCGTCTAAACCCCCTCCCCCAGGGGGTTTAGGTGGACCAGCCTGGGGGTCCAGGCTGGTCCGCCTATACCCTCCCGTAGGGGGGGTTTGGGTGGACTAGGCTGGGCGCTTTTTTCATTCAAAAAAGGTTTTTTTTTATTTTATGTGTGTTTAGGCGGACCCACCTGAGGGGTCAGGCTGGTCCGCCTAAACCCCTCCCCGGAGGGGTTTACGCAGGTTTGACTGGGTTTGACCGGGGTTTGACTGGGTCAGAGTATCGAAAGACATCAATGCCCCTGTTATAAAAAGTGATCGATCCGCGTGTGAGGGCGCACGAGGGTGGTGCATGACGCAATGGGTTGCTGGGGAGTCCCCAGTTGGGCTCTGGCTCGTTGTAGAGTGGCTGGAGCGTACGTGGCCACCAGGTGCTCGGGGAAATTCCAGACACGCGTGTGTGGGCCGCATAAGGTTGCTATGAGCTCCTGAGGGTTGTGGTTGGCCCAGATGGGTCTTCCTTTGACTTCAGAGGGCTGGAGGGAGGTGACTCAAGGGTAGAACCCGGTCTCGTTGCTGGGTGCCACATGGCGTGGCTTGTAGTCAGGGCTCCCCTGGGTCGGCTCGGGTAGCTGTGTTGAATGCTGGCAAATTGCTGATGTTGCCACGGGTCGCGGCTAGCTGGTTAGGACCCTTGGTTGGGCCCGGTAACTGGGACATCGACATGATGATGCCGTTTGTCTGGTGGTCGGGGTGACCCTTACTCCTTGGCGAAGAGTCGTATGAAGCAGCAGGCCGTTCTGAGTCCCGAGTTAACGCGGTTGTTGAAGCGTCAGCGGTGTGACATCGTATGCAGAGTGTCCGGGGGTGATCTCCGAATCTTTTCAGAGTGCCGTAAGGTACGGTAGGTTTTCCCAAATCTCAAAACTGACCCGGTTGTCGGGAAACTGACTGGCATAGTGCAGTTTGCTCGGGGCCGATCCCCGGTTGTTATGTTGCGCCGCTTGACCCAGCGACACGTCTCGATTTCTGAGCACAACTCGACCGGTAGAGCAACTTTGGCGATGTGCCGTTTTACTCTATTTATGGAGTATTTCTCTATGCTTAATCCTCAATTAATTCGAGAAAATAAGCCGGTGCCAACAATCATCTACATAAATTTGGACTAAAAGAATATCCTTCTTATCAATTTTGGTGAATAGAGTTTGGTCAACCTCACCTCGAGTATAACCTTTACCTGTGAGGAATGTGCTCAATCTGTCATACCAAGCCCTGGAAGCTTGTTTCAGCCCATATAATGCCTTGTCTAGCTTATACACATGAT
The DNA here is from genome assembly GCA_022559845.1 of Amorphophallus konjac. Lineage (NCBI taxonomy): Eukaryota > Viridiplantae > Streptophyta > Magnoliopsida > Alismatales > Araceae > Amorphophallus > Amorphophallus konjac. The sequence continues at coordinate 264,003,329 of CM040125.1, forward strand.
CAGGAAAATTAATGCATTCAAATCCAAGAGGTTGTTCAACAAAGACATCTTTTATTAACCCATTTAAAAATGCACTCTTAACATCCATTTGTTAGAGTTTTATTCCTGAACTACATGCAAATGCTAGCAAAATTCTGATTGCCTCTAGCCTGGCTACAGGGGCAAATGATTCTTCAAAGTCTACACCAAATTCTTGATTATAACCCTGTGCCACTAGCCTAGCCTTATTTCTAACAATTTTTCCTTCTTCGTTTATTTTATTTCTGAAAATCCATTTTGTGCCTATAATTGAACCATGAGTAGGTCTAGGAATAAGGTGCCATTCCTGGTTCCTCTCAAACTGATGCAATTCATCATGCATTGCATTAATCTAATGTTCATATTTTAAGGCACATTCAACATTTTTTGGTTCAATTTGAGATACAAAAGCTAAGGAATCATATTCTTCTGCTAATCTGAAATGTGACCGGGTTCTGGGGGGTTCATGTAGATTACCAATAACATTTTCCAAAGGATGGTCTCTTAGCACTCGAATGTTTGTTAGTGAATTACCAGCATTTGTAATTACCTCCCCCCTGACTGCTTGACTCATCAGTCTTCCCTTCGATCCTTGTTTCTGCACTTTGAATTCCTTGCTCCTCTTTATTTTCCAAAATCTCCCCATCATCTATATTCCTGAAAGAGTTATTTTTAGATTTATCAGTAGACTCATCAAATGTTACATGTGGAGATTCTTCAACACATTCATTTTTCAAGTTAAAAACTCTAAAGGCTCTTGAATGTTCAGAATAACTAAGAAAAATTCTCGGTTCACTTTTGGCTTCAAATTTATCAAGGTCTCTTTTATCATTTACATGAATAAAATATTTGGTTCCAAAGACCTTGAAATGTGCAAGTGAAGATCTCTTACCTTTCATCATTTCATATGGAGTCTTTTTACTAGAAGGTCTCACCATAGCTCTATTTATGATGTAGCATGATGTGTTTATAGCTTCTGCCCAAAACCTTCTAGGTAAATTGCTCTCCACAAGTATTGTACGAGCCATCTCCACCAATATTATGTTCCTTCTTTCAACAACTCCATTTTGTTCTAGAGTTCGTGGTGATGAGAACCTCTGATTTATTCAATTCATCCTGCAAAAATCATCAAATTCTGAGTTCTCAAACTCACCACCATGATCTGATAAAATGTTGGAAATTGAAAACTTACCATCCTGTTTTACTTTTCCAAAGAATGCCTGAAATTCACAGAAGGCATCATTTTTATGAGATAAGAAAAACACCCATATGAATCTAGAAAAATCATCTACAAGTACATATCCATATCTTCTACCATTCAAGCTAGCTGACCTTGTAGGTCCAAACAAATCCATATGAATCAACTCAAATAATTTTGAAGATAAGTTTTCAGTTCTAGTTTTAAATGACTTTCTAGTTTATTTTCCTTGAGTGCAGGCCTCACAAAATTTATTATTATTTTGAAAGAAATATCATGCAAACCTCTAACCATGTCAAATTTAACTAGTTTGTGCAATACATTGTAGCAAGCATGACCTAACCTACGATGCCACAGCCATGCTAACTCTTCTTTATTTGCAGTAAGGCACAAGTTATTGTGAGCAGAATCATCTAAATCTATCATGTAAATGTTGTTGACCCTCTTTCCAATGAACTTTACAGTTTCAGAATTTGATTCAAATATGGTGCAAGCATGAGAGTCAAATGCAACCTTGTGACCTTTGTCATACAACTGACTTATACTGAGCAAATTATAAGCTAGACCTTCTACTAACAAGACATCATCAATGCAACTAGATAAATTTTTGCCTACCTTACCTGATCCAACAATCTTACCTTTTGTGTTTCCTCCAAAAGTTACATGCCCTCCTTCCTTTTCAACCAGCATACAGAATTTATCTTTATCACCAGTCATGTGCCTTGAGCAGCTACTATCAAGATACCACCTGTTATGTGTGGCTGCAAGACATTCCTGCAAGAATAATCAAGTAAAAGATTTTGGAACCCAAAAATGCTTAGGTCTCACATGACCATTCATGTCATTCAACAAAGCAATCAGGCATTTAGGAATCCATACTGATTTCCCAGAAGTAGATGCAACTTTAGTCCCTTGTGACTTTGCAACAGATTTGATGTTATTTGATTTTAAATTTTTGTTCTGTTTGTTATTCCATTTAGCTGTAGAATAGTGGAACCAACCAGAGTAATTAGGTTGACTAACCCTTTGAAAACCTTGGTAATAATGTGATCCATAAGTTGGTTGTCTAGACCTATTTTGGTTTCTATGTCGCTCTCCCCATGAATGTCTCTGATGGAATTGTGTTTGAAAAGGGGTATTCATTGACTTATAGTGATTCACATGTGGACCTCTCTAGGGGTTTTTCTGATGGAATTGTGCCTCAAAGTGGATAGGACTTGGTCTATATATGTTCCTAGACTGACCTACCCAAGGGTTTCTTTTCCACTTTTCAAAAGTATTACTTGAACCCTATTGACCTTTCCATGAATAGGAATTTTCTTTCACATTCTTCTTCGATGGAGTGTGCATAGACCTACCCTGGAAATTATTCCTGCCTGACTTTGTGTTCTTATAGGATTTCTCAGGAATATTCTGACCTTATTTTCTAGTCTGGTCCACCTTTTCTTTTCCCTTACTTTTTGTGTTGACATGTGTTGTGGATTTTTGAGGGTTTCCATTTTATTCTAAATAATTCATATTTATTAAGAGATTGAATTTTTCTTTACCTTTTTCTGAAACAAATGTGATGGTTTTGACGTTAAACTCCTTTTTGTTAGTAGGATTGAAACCCAAACCTTCTTTCCTGAAATTCATTTTTGTTCTTAGAATAACATTCAAATTTTCTCTCCCTTGAGTCATGGATTCTAGGGAATTTTGTTTGTCATCAGCTTATTTCTGCAATTTTTCAAAATTCCTTATAAGTTCTTCGTTAACACATTTGATAGCATCATATTTTTCAACAGCAATTCTGATTTCTTTGTCATATTTTTGCATCCTTAGTTTCAGTTCATCAATGGCATTTCTTAAATTTTCATTTTCACATTTCAATTCAGTTATTAAAGTCTTATCTTGTTCAGTCTCAATCAAAGTTCTTCTCAATTCAGAAATTTCTGCTTCCAAGCAAGCATTCTTTTCATTCAAAGAATTATCATGCACAATACAATTTATCTTTTTCTTCAATTGTCTATTTTCTCTATGCACATGATCATATTTGTCTAGAATCTCAACATAGGCATCTTCCCAATCACTATTAGAGTAATTCTCAAAAGGGGAAGTTACCTCTTCTTCTTCTCTTTCTTCTTCTTCTCTTCTGGCCATCAGGCACAGCTTGTCATCACTTTCTTCTTCAGATGTGCTTCCTTCATCTTCATCCTCTTCTTCATCACTCTATATACTTATCATGGCTTTAGGCTTTTTACCCTTCCACCTGGGTTGCTTCATCTTCTGAAGTTCCGGACCTTTAGCTTTCACATGTCCAGATTTCCTGCAGTTATAACATACAACTTTGTCAGATTTTCTTAAATTATCAGATCTAACCTTAGAACTTCACTTACCAATATAAAATTTCTTCCTGAAATTCTTACCTGCTTATTTCAAAAAAATTTTGAACTTTCTAATCAACATAGCAAACTCACCTGAGTCTTCCTTTGAACTAGATGACTCATTTTCACTGGATGACTCTTTGCAACTGGAACTTACTTTTAGAGCAATATATTTCTTCCTCTTCTCAGGGTCTTCAGTTCTCTTCAAGTTTAACTCATAGGTCATCAAATAGCCAATGAGCTCATCAACTTTGGTAGTGGCTAGATTCCTCCACCACGGTGGCCTTGGTATGTCAAATTGGAGTTAATGACTTGAGAATCTTCCTGACCAGCTCATATTCACTATAGACTTTGCCTAAGCTCTTTAAGCTATTAGTGAGCTAAGTCAACCTGGCATACATCTCAGAAATACTTTCGTCAGATTTCATTTTAAATGCCTCATATTCAGATATCAACATATTAGCTTTTGTTTCTCTTACCTCTGACGTTCCCTCATAGATTACCTGTAAACGGTCCCACATTTCCTTTGATGTGAAGCAAGAGGAGACTCTTGAGAACTCGGTAGAATGCAGAGCGCACTGCATGATGTTCATGGCGCTCCAATTTAGGTTTGATCTCCTGATCTGCTCTTGAGTCCAGTTATCTTCATCTTCAGGGAGCTGGAATGGACCTCGACTAACTACCTTCCATATCTCATGATCTTGAGCTCTTAAGAACACATGGATATGGTTTTTCCAATATGCATAATCAGTTCCAATAAAGAATGGTGGCTTGTTAACAGCATGTCCTTCAGCTATGTATCCTCTAATCTCCATTTCACTAGATCTCTCCGGGATGTTAAGCCATAACTGGAGATTTAGGCTCTGATACCACGTGTAGGTTAAGTGAGATGGACTATCTAGAGGGGGGGTGAATAGATCCTCCCCAAAATTCACTCTAATGTAGTAATATGAATATGCGGAATTAAGATCTACTGCTATAGAACTACTAATTCGATCTTAACTAATTCACTAGCTGAGAAGACTCAAGAACACAATCAATCACACACTAGAGACGAGGTTTATAAGGTGGTTCGGTCTCTGCTCAGAGACCTACGTCCACCCCTCACTCAACTTGAGTGAGGCTTCCGCTGAATCACAGCTTAAAATCGCTGATTACACAGCTTAGTGATGATGATTACACAGCTTACAACCTGCTGACTCATAGCTTGAAAACACTCGATTCTAGCAATTCCGCTAGATCGAGATCTACTGACACACAGCTTATATCTGCTGTCACACAGCTTGACTGAATAAAGTTTCTAAACAAAAATGAAAATGATAAAACTAAAAGAATGCAGATCTAGTTCAGAATTCCCCCAATGAGTGTGAAGTCGATCTGCAAATGCATCTCCCTTTGCTTCAGATCTCCTAGTACTCTACTGGTCCAAAATTGGTTGAACGATCACCAGCTTGTCTTTGATCCAGCTCTGGCTCTGTGCTCGAATTCTCCTATCTCCGTCTCTCTTGATCTCACTCAAATTCCTTAGTCTCTTCCCGCCCTTTCTCTCAGTTCTTTCAGCTTGTGTTTTTCTCTCTATTTTTCATCATATTCTTCATAGGACGAAGGCGCGTATTTATAAAGCAGAGATTTGAATTTTTTAGAAATAATTCAAATCAACCTCTTAATTTTGATTGATCCGCGTGTAAAGAAAGGAGGAGTAGTTCTTTGGAAAGCTACCATGTGGCCTGGGGAGTCATCTGCCTTCGAGCACATGTGTGAATATTACATTACTCATGAGACTGGCTATTTTTCAGCCTTAGCAACTTATTATTCACCCTTATCGACCATTTGTCCCCTTTAGGCACCTATTTGTCACCCTTATTCTCGAAGAGCCGTCGCCTATGTCTTTCTTTCACCTTCTTCATGCTTCTCAGTCACAACTCCCATTTATCAGTGTTCATTACCCATCTGTTTGTCAGTGTTATTTTGCATTTATCAGCCTTAAACATGTATTTGTCACCCTTATCTCCTGTAGGCCTTCGCCTTTGAACATGGGTTACCGTAGGAAGCTTTACAGGTCATTTGCTACCGTTGAGTGCCATTAGTCACCTCTAAGTGACTTCATTTCACCATTGAAGCTTGGAGGACTTCTCTCTTATGAATCTGCTACCAAATCAGCTCCCCTTATAATCTTTTCTTCTCTTCTCGTGCTGGAACGAGCTTCACAAAACTCCCATAGTTGCTTCTGCTAGAACCCATCATAGTCGAATCCCTTTTAAACTGAGTATAAAATTCTTCCTTTGATCTTGAAGGGATTTATCAGTGTCGTCCAAGGCTTAATGAAGCTCCAAATCGGAAATTATAGGGTTTAGAAACCAATACAAGCTGTTTCCAACGAAGACGCTTGATCGTTCTTCATGTTTCAATGCTATCAGACATTTGTCACCGTTAGGAAGTTATTTTTCACTGCTATTTGCCATTTGTCAACTCTAACGAGCTATTTGTCACCCTTATTTGTCTTTAGCCGTCGCCTTTACCTTTCATTTCCTTTGTGATCTTCATTGTAACTAGGGTCGACTCTGCTTCAATGCTTTTCAAGCTTTCAACGTTGTTACCTATTTTACACCCATACCAAGCTATTTGTAACCCCAATTTCTCATTTGTCACCACAACTCACCTATTTGTCACCTTTAATGCATAAGAGCCGTCACCATTTTATCTTTGGCTATCAGGTCCTTATGACGTTATGTTTGCGTCGACACATTGGAGTATTGCGTCAACGCCACGCACTGCTTTTCTTCATGTCAGCTTCTTTTGTCACAATCCAATCTATTTGTCACCTCTGTCAACCTATTTATCACCCTTATTCCGTACCGTATGAAGTCATTTGTCACCCTTGGCTGCAGGGCCCCTTCCTAGTGACTCGATTGACAGAAGACCTTGGGCTTTTGAACTATAGACTTCAGGTAGAGTTAGATCATGTTGCAGAGCATCAGTGGCACCTTTAACATGATTTTTCTGGCAAATCAAACATAGGAGATTATTATCATTAGCACTATAAACATATGCTCATTGGTGTGTTATAGAACATGCAATCATCAATAGCATATAGACCTCTTAATCAAAAACATAAAAGCTCATACATGAAGGCTTACGAATGAAGACTCATGAATGAATCACAGAAAACTCACAGCTTTGACAACATCAAAACCAATGACTCACAGTTTTGACAACATCAAAACCTAGGGACACAACAGGGGCCAGGTCAATGCACCTGTTGTCAACTCGATAACTGTCCTCTGGCAGCTCCCTTTCTCTGGGGCTATATATATAGGCATATGCCCACTATGCATTATGCATGTCTCATGTAATAAACCCCATGCATCTCCATATGCATGCTTGAATGTCATGACCCGGGACTTGTGGTATATCAAATGGTAGACTGATGAAGGGTGGGTTATGCCCATATAGACCCTCCCACTATGCGCGAGTACATAACTCCGCCTCGTACCACAATCTTATTGCATAAACGCATCACATGTCCATGTAGGTGCTTGCAAAGAACCATTGCCTACATTGCCTTCTTGCTAAACAAAGTATGCATTAACTCATCCCATATGCAAAAGAAGAAATAAAAGAGAGAATCAAAAGAATGAAGCTTGAAGATGAAGGAAAAGATTGGGGTTTAATGCCTTTTGAGCTCCCAAGCTAAACTCACAAAAAAAATGAATTCACAAATGAGCAATTGATAAGAGGGTTTCTGCTCGTTTAATGTAGACTGCGTCAACGCAGCTTTGCTCTGCATCGACGCAGTGGTCTGCGTTTGGCTCCTAATGGGCCTTGTGTGTCGACCCAATGCCCCTTCTGCGTCGACGCCATAGTTCATCCCAGCATCCTGGCTGGGCTTTGTGCGTCGACACACTGAGAGCCCGCGTCGACGCAATGGCCTTTGACATGTTCTGCATTCAAGGGAAATAAAAGAAAAGAAAGAAATGATAATAACAAAAGAATAAATGATAAACAAGATAATACGGCAATAATGACAATGGTATAAAACCTGATAAGAATATATATATATATATATATATATTAAAAAATAAAATAAAAAGAATATTGCATAGAGGAAAAGAAAGAAAGAAAAGAGCTAAATAAATCTGCAACAAACCAAAAGAATAAAATAATAAAGCTCTCACCTCCCTTGGACCCTATGCATGGGGATATTAATAAGGCCTCTACGGGTCATGCTTGAACCTTGGGATCATCCCATTATGGTCATAGCTTGGCCCCGCTCTAGGCCAATAGTCCGATGTGTCCAAATGAATTTCCATTGGGATCTAATCTCAAACATCAAACTTGTCATATCTCTGACAGACATGTGTTTACAATTTGGGGCTTTTATCTAGATATGAATTGGTCAATTAATGATCGGCCTTGTTTAGCTGTTTACCCCTCAATAGGGGGTTGTTTTGTTGAAGTTCGGAATTCTCAATCCTTTCTTTGATTAATATCAATTTAAGGCCTGAGGGCCCCTTCTCTTGGCGTTTAATCAAAGGTTTTCTCCTCTCCGAGAGGATGTAATTAACGTCGTGACCTTTATGGCGTGGCAGGTTCTTAGTCCCGACCCGATACCCACAATCATCTGGTTAGTCAGGCGGAGCGCACCCGTGGTTTTTGACCCTCCTAGTCTTGAAACCTGAATAAATGTCACTTCAGTGACTGGCACGCCCACGCACTTAATAAAATGCTAAAAGATAAGACAAACGCTACAACCAAGATTGAGAGAATGAAAAGACCCGAATCTAGTGCGTTCTCACAGTTTGGCACGCCCGGTGGGACTGAACCGCCTTTCATCTTCTCGCCTGGATTAGGGGCCCGACGACCTCCTCCTAAAATTCTAACTCGCTTTAAATTTGAAATTGCAGGTTGCACCCTCATTAACTCGCTAGCTGTTTCCTTCGGACCACTTGTGGTTGCTGATCACGCCAGGCACGGCTACCTGGCAGTCCCAACAAGGTTTGACGACTTCCCTCCAGTAGTGGGCTTCCCCAACTTCTTGAGGGTAGCCTTCGTCGAGCTCCTGGACGTCCCGGAGATGGAGCCGGTCGTTGCTGTAAAGGCGACAACAACTGATGCTGCTGCGGTGGGCTGCTACGTCCACCACGTCCACTTCCGTGCTTCTAACAATAAGAAGCGCTCCTCGGCTGCCAGGAGGGCATCCAGAAAGAATACCGACATACTACAAGGCCAGCTATCAACGTCAGGCAAGTCTGTTCTAATCGGAGGAGTCCGCGCATTTCTGAACGACCGGTAGGCCCGGATTTCACCCGACCGGGTGATTACAGTTGTACCAGTGCGGAACTCATTCCAAGCACTGGCTCAAGACAAGCCGGATCGCGTCAAGCCCGGAGCAAGGGGAGGTTTGGCCCCGAAGCCAACCAAGTTTAAACAAGTATGGGTGCCCAAGCGGATGCGGGCCCCAGTTGATATTCAATTGGAGTCTGTCCAAGCTAGCGGGTTCGATAGAAAAGAAGAAGGAAAATAAGAAGAAAGAATTGAGGTGCCGGCTCCGACACCTTCCAGACCAGCCTTCCAAGCGTATGGTCGGCAGGCAAATGTTTATGTTAGCAATAGAAGATGCGACAGGATAGCCGAACAATGGCGCCTCGCTTACAAGACGTCGGCTCAACACAAGATATCACCCTCTGCACTTTGCCCCACAGACGGCCATGATGATATTAACCAGGCCACCCGAGGATATTTTCGAGGTTTCGGGAACACCCCTCAAGGTATGCAGTGGCTCTTAGAAGCTATGAACGCTGCACAAGATGAAGACCGGGGAGAGCAAGTCAACCCGGAGGAAATTGCTGATGAAGGGTCCAATTGCTATGGACCATCCTTCTATGAAGAGATTGCACCAAGAATCTCGGTGTTCAACAGGCTAACCTTCCCTGAACAGCCAGCCAGGAAGGTGATACGGAGAAACCACCACCTCCAGATATTCAGTTGTAACATGGTCGGCGTGGCTGGCCATTTTGGGTCTCTACCCGAAGAATATGAAGAAGTGACTAGGATCGTCAAGAGGTTCGGTCCTGTCACTAGAGGGAAAAAGGCTGCAGCTGATGCGGAGCAAGCCCTTGTTGGGGAAACAAACACGGATGTGGCCACCATGGCTGCAAACGTGATCACCACCGAAGACAAGGGCGAGAAGTCGGCCCTTACTTCAGATGCTCCGATGGAGGGAGGAGGCCGAGCACCTAGCCCTTCCACCTCCAATCCAACCATGATGATGCTGCTCCTGAAATATCAACAGGAGATTGAAATGTTGAAGAAGTAGTTGAGCGAGCTAAACATGCCAACATTAGCCCCGAAGTAGGTGGAAGTCACTCCTGAAACATCCCGGCGTGGCGCCGATGAGCTCGAGGGTTCACCTCAGATGATGGCTTCTCAGCCATTACGCAATTGTGTTGGGGGCATAGCCCCGATGTCACCACCAGCTGCTCAACCTCAGGGTATTGCCGCTACTATGCCTCAAGCCACGGTGTTGGCAACACTTCAGATGCAGTAGGCACACTTCTATCCAGATCCGGTGGATCCAGCAATGGTAAACAAGCTGATGGTCGAACAACTAATAGATATGAAGCTGGCAGACCGAGGCGGTGATGATTATGTCTCGTTTGATATATACAAGGTGCCATATCCGGCCCACTATACTGCTAAGAGACTCCCTCCCGGCATCAACAAGCCCCCGAAGTTTGATAAATTCAACGGACAAGGATCACCAAAGGAGCACATAGCCTATTACATGAACGTGATGGGCGATTTGGCAATAGATGAAGCTTACCTTCTAAAGTTCTTTGGGTCCTTGCTGACGGAACTCGCTTTCGAGTGGTACTCGAATCTACCTGCCAGATCCATTAGTGACTGGCCAGATATGCAGCAGAAGTTCCGAGAGCGCTTCCATGTTGTTGAGCGAGATGTCATGATGGCCGAATTGTATGCTTCTAGGCAGAAGATTGATGAAACAGCCCTAGAGTATATCAAAAGATGGCGGAATCTCAGTATGAGATGCAGGCGGCCGCCACATCAAGAAGATGTCGTTCAGATATGCAAGCAAAATCTGAAACGGAAATCCTTGAGAGGATGATAGGGATTGAAATCAGGTCTTTTGACCGATTAAACAATGTCGTGGCGGAGATCGAGGCCTTTCTCTCCAGTCGATCTTCTACTCCTGCTGCTGTAAGCTACAAGGCTAAGTCAGCTGATAAACGGCCCGCGCCTGTAGAGGTTGATATAGTAGACTTTAAGACGTTTGAGCAACAAAAAGATAAAGATAAAGGGGTTGCCCGCCCTCCTCCCGCCAAGCCGGCTGATCAACAAGAAGGCTCCTCCTTGTGAGCCAGGATGAGCAAGCTCTATTCCTTTCCTAAGGAGAAGACTCAGGTCCTGTTCGAGTGGGCCGGCCGCCCAATATAACACAATTACCCTTCTGGAGCCAAAGAGACCTGATGATGCCAAAAGAAAAGACAACCCCCGCTTCTACCCATACCATCAGGCACTGGGGCATCCCATTGAAGATTATTATGTATTTAAAGATATTATTGAAGGGCTGATTAAAAAGGGGGAGCTCCAGATGGATGAATATAAGGTGGACCCTCCACGCCCGCATGAACTGCCTGAGCTGAAAAGAACAGTCAATATGATATCTCTACATTGGCAATTGCCTCGAGACTTATCAGAGGTTCGTACAGCACATGCGGATAAATGCATCCCACGGGAGCACTCCGAGTCCTTGAACCTAATATAAGAAGAAGAAAAGAAATCAAGAGCGCCAAGTGCGCTAGATGACCCATTGTGGGGGCAAATGCCTACCATCAAGGGGAAGAGGAAGAAGAAGCCAAAGAATACAAGGAGGGATATCCTCCTCTCTTGTAATATGTTGTCAACCCTACCCAGCAAAAGCCAGACCACTGAAAAAGAGGGCGAAGCAATATGCTTCGCACCGATAAGGGCATATCAAGATAAAGCTTCTGCCTCCCGCTATGATAATAAGTCTCGGGAGAAATGTGGGCACCTTCCATTGCCAGATGAAGAAGCATGTTATCATACTCCCCCTCCATGTGAGGGCATGATGGCAAAGATGTCAATTTCTGAGGGCCCAGATGTGTCTAGCACTGGTAATAGAACACCGTTGGTCCCACCTAAAATTAGGATAGGGGGCAGCGCTTCTGGCTCCCATCAACATGGCTTTGCTATGATGGCAAAGATATATCAAAAATTGCAAGAAGTTGAAATGTTGCAAAGCAAACTGAGCAAAATGGGTTTGCATCCACCTAGTTTGCGCCTGAGTCCGCCAGCTCTAGTGATGATGAATAAGCCAAAGATGGAACCGATGATGGAAATAAAGCCAGTCAATGAAGAAATTGCCAAGGCAGAATTGTATGAGATCAAACAAAAGGACGATGAATCCTCTCTGGACTATATCTTTTGATGGAGGGACCTCAGTGCCAGATGTCGGCACCCGTCGAACCATGAAGAGGTCATACGGATATGCAAGCGTAATCTGAAGACAAAGATCTTAACAAGGATGATTGGCATTGAAGTCAAATCTTTCAATCTTTTGAATGATATTGTGGTTGATATTGAGGCCTTCTTGGCAAAATATTGCCCAGCTGCTGCACTCCAAATTAGAGGAACAAACCTACCGGTGAACAACCGATGCAGAAAGAAATTCACGCTGCTGATTTTCAAGCCTTCGAGAAGCAAAGAAAGAAGGTGAAAGAGGCAGCTGGCTCTTCTTCAGCCAACCTTGCCGAGCAGGAACCCTCGCTAAGGGATAAGATGAAAAAGCCCTACTCCTTCCCCAAGGAGAAGACTCGGGTCCTATTTGAATGGGCTACCCACTACACCAAGATTACACTCCTGGACCTAAAGAGGCCCGGTGATGCTACAAGAAAAGATGATCCTCGCTTCTGCCCATATCATCAGATGCTTGTGCACCCCATAGAGGACTGTTATGTCTTCAAAGATGTCATTGAAAGCCTGATCCAAAAGGGTGAACTGCGGGTAGGGGAATATAAGGTGGATCCACCGTGCCCCCATCAAATGCCCGGCTTTAAGAGGGCGGCTAATATGGCCACACCGCATCATCCAAAGAATGATCTGCTCTAAAGGACATCTCAAGTCCCTCGAGCTACGGCAGGAAGCCGGAGAAAAATGATGGAAGATGTAGATGGTACCCGTTCTGGGGGCAGATGTATATCAAAAAAAAATGATGGAAGATATGGATGGTACCCCATTCTGGGGGTAGATGTATATCAAAAAAATGTTGGAAGATATATATGGTACTCCATCCTGGGGGCAGATATATATCAGCAAAAATGTCGGAAGATACAGATTGTACCCCGTTCTGGGGGCAGATGTATGAAATATCAATAATTATGTATATGGCTGCTGCTGAATGTGTTCCCCCTACCAGGGGCAATGGTCACTTATAGCAGTGATGAATGAAATGGTGATATAGGCCTTTCAAGGGTCGTTCTATTGCAGATTCCTGCACTGCACGTTTGTTGCGGATGTCAGGGGCTATCCCAATGGTGGAGTCCCAGCTAGCAATGAATGATGAATGATGAATGATGCGTGAATGAAGAATGATAGAAGCGCATCCAATCACCGGTGTTCAAGCTGGTAGATACTCGATAATATTCAAAAGAATATACAAGATTAATGTATCGGGGCTCAAGCCGATAATGTTCAGCCAATCGGGGCTCAAGCCGATAGATGCTCAGCCAGTCGGGGCTCAAACCGACAGATGCTCAGCCAATCGGGGTTCAAACCGATAGATGTTCAGCCAATCGGGGCTCAAACCGATAGATGTTCAGCCAATCGGGGCTCGAGCCGATAGATGCTCAGCCAATCGGGGTTCAAACCGATAGATATTCAGCCAATCGGGGCTCAAACCGATAGAAGTTCAGCCAATCGGGGCTCAAGCCGATAGATGCTCAGCCAATCGGGGCTCAAACTGACAGATGTTCAGCCAATCGGAGGTTAAACCGATAGATGTTCCGCTAATCGGGGCTCAAACCAACAGATGTTCCGCCAATCGGGGCTCAAATCGACAAGTATTCAGCCAATTGGGGCTCAAGCAGATAGATGTTCAGCCAATCGGGGCTCAAGCCAATAGATGCTCAGCCAATCGGGGCTCAAGCTGATAGATGCTCAATCAATCGGGGCTCAAACCGACAGATGTTCGGTCAATCGGGGCTCAAACCGATAGATGTTCAGTCACTTGGGGCTCAAATCGACAGATGTTCGGCCAATCGAGGCTCAAACCAATAGATGTTCATCCAATTAGGACTTAAACCGACAGATGTCAAGCCATCGGCGCTCAAGCCAACAAATGTTCGAAGTCAAGCCATCGACGCTCAAGCTGACAGATGTTTGATGCCAAGACATCGGTGCTCAAGCCGACAGATACTCAACCAGCAACAAATATTTCACCTAAGCCAATGATTATCCTACCTTTGGCCCGAACCCTTTGTCCGAACCAATGAACTAAATGACTCTCCTTTGGTTAACGTCAATCCCTTTCGTCCCGCCGGACTCACCTCAATACCTCAAGGCCATCCTTTCCTTGCCTCAGCATTAATTTCATGCTTACAAACAATCAATAAACAAATATTCCCATCAAGCCTTTAATAAAATAATGATGATACAGCAAAAACAAAAAACAAAAATAAAAAAAGAACCTTCGCTTGCATGATCTTGAATGCTTGTTCACCTTATTTGCGTGCTTGCCTATACTTTAGTTTAATGCACTACCTTTGAATTTTCTAGGACTATGTCTCCTTGCTAAATAATGCTGCCCTGATCCAAAGATATGTGAGCGTCACAGCACACACCAAGGGATGAAACACCGATCTGCGGTGAGTACATGCGTCTAGGAAAAGAAGCATAGTTGTGTTGCTAGCATAACTCATGAACTACACCCGAGATAAAACTCTCACACTCTGCACGGTATGTGAGTAGCAATCCTCAACCGTAGGGATGCCAGAAATTCTACCTAGCACTCTATGGATGCTCGAATGCCTATACTCACACAAAAAGGCAATCGTGAGGAAAAAACTGTCTACCCCCTTTTTATAAAAAAAAGAAATGATGAAATGAAAAAATGATGAACAATAGGAGAATGTGAATCCAGGAAGTCGGGAATCCCCACTGAAACAAATGAGGAAACTCGTGCGAAATGGTAAAACAAACTCCGCAATGAAATTATGATAAAGGATGAATCTTAGTAGCTGGGAATCCCTATTGAGACACATGAGGAGACTCGCGTCGAACCGTGAAATCCAAAATTAAGAATAAACAAAGGGGGCTGTGCGAAGCTACCAAAAGTTGAAAGCCTCGAACATATGAGTGGGCACTAGCGTAATCCTCTATTGTTACTTAGAACGGCTGCATGTCCCTAAGTCTAGGGTTCACTGCTCATATACTTGCACTTTCACGCCATGGAGAAGTTGTCCTGGGTGTAGATTCTGATTTAAACTATGCACATGTGCTATGCGATATCTCCTTTACGAATGCGCGTCTCCTTTGGTGGTGCGTCGTGGATCGCCCTCTGTCCACGGATCGTGGGCGTTGTTCTTATCCTACTCTCGATGGAGGGGAGATATACTACATATCTATCCTTTGCTTGCTACCGATGAATGCCCGCATGCTTGGGTGAAAATGAAGATAAAAGCAAAAAGATGAATAAAATAAAATGAATAATGGAAATGGAAAATGAATGAGTGATAAAAAATGATGATGATGAAATAACGATGAATGATGACAAAATGAAATAAAAATGATGATGATGAGATTTTAAAAAAATGATGAAATAACAATGAATGATGAAATGAAATGAAAATGATGACAAAAAAATAAATTATATATATATATATATATATATATATATATATATACAATGATGAAATGGATGAAATGGATGATGATAAGATGTAATGTAAAAATGGTAAATGAAAAATGATGATAATAATAAAAATGATGAAATGAAATGAAAATGATGATGATAAAAAAAGGGAAAATGAATGATGATAATACAAAATTATATATAATGATGATGGAAGAAATGATGATGATGTCCAATCATCGACACCTAAGTCGACAGATGTCAAGATATTCAAACCATTGGTGACCAAGTCGACATATGTCAGATATCCAATCATCGGTAACTAAGCTGATAGATGCCAGATATTCAACCATCGGCGACCAAGCCGATAGATGTCAGATGTTCAAGCATCGGCAACCAAGCCGATAGATGTCACATATTCAACCATCGGTGACCAAACCGATAGATGTCAAATGTTCAAATATTGGCGATCAAGCCGATAGATGTCAGATGTTCAATCATCGGCGACAAAGCCGATAGATGCCAGATATCCAATCATCGGCAACTAAGCCGATAGGTGCCAGATATTCAACCATCGACGACCAGGCTGACAGATGTCAAACACTCAATCATCGGCATTCTAGCCGACAGATACTTAACCAACAATTTAGGCATAAACCCTATGTTGGCGATGTCATCATCAGTCCCACCGGAAGCTACCCCAGTGAGATGATGAGGAAATCTACACCTGTGTGCCCCGCACACTCGTCCCTCGTCTGCGCCACCCACGGGTGGGGGGCATTTGTGGACATTGAAAATATGATGGCACTAATAGCCAAGCAAAGTCAGCTAAAGAAAAGAAGGAAAAGATCCCTGAACTACAGGTCGTGTCGACGCAGCTCACTGCTTGCGTCGACGCAGGCTTGAAGAGTTGGTAGCTGGCCGCGCTGGATGAAAGGCGGCGTCGATGCACTGTGACGGTGGCGTCGACACATCTAAAGATACAGAAGCAGAGAAGTTGCGGGCGTAAGAGGCTACATCGATGTAGCTCGCACCCTGCGTTGACGCACCCTCAAGCGCGAAATAAAAAAAAAGGGGGCGAACGCGGCGCGTGATCCGAGGAGTGCCTTCTAGAAAGCCATACAGGCTGTACAGAGTACGTGGATCGAGGGCCCCAATGATTGGGGAATATCCCTGATTTGCCCTACCTTGGGAAAGAAGAAAAAGACCCATGTTCCTGCTATAAAAGAGGGGCTCCGCCCTATAGAAGGGGCTCTTCGGCTGCTCTGGTTCTCTCCTCCGGCAGCTCTGCTTCCCCCCGCTAGTGCTGTTCGAAGCCTCTTGGAGGGTGATCTCACGGTTCCTTGCTACTCCTATGCGTGAAGAGAAGAGAGAAAGAGAGAGAGAAAGAGAGAGAGAAAGAGAAGGTGTGCTAGTTTGGAGAGGGAGCGGAGTCAATACTCCTCCCTCTCCCCCCCTTTCTTTTTTTTTCTTCGGATGTGTATGCCGTTCCATGTTTCCTTTTCCTTTCTTCGTGTAGCCGCTACATGGATTGCCTGGCCTTGGCATGATGTACTCCCTTTTCTTTTTATGCAAAGAGATGAATGAAAATGTGTCTTGTTGTGTCCAATTACATATGTATTTAGTCTTGCGATTTTCCTCTCAATCCCCATTCCCAGATTCTCATTGTGTTTATGCTATTTTTCATTTTCTTGACGGTGGAGTCATGTGCACTATGAGAAGGGAAGAACCAGAGCCCGTCCAGTTACAATGGGCTGGGTTTTGGCTCCTCTCCCCTTTTCTGGTCTGTCAGACGGAGTCTCATTCTTGTGGCCCTTGTTCTGTTCTCCTACCTATGAAACTGGTTTCAACGTACTGTCTTTGAGCTTTTCAGTAGACTAATGCCCTTAGAGGGCAATATCAACCATATGGGTCCCTTCCCCAATACCCCAGGCGGGTCCTGGCCATTTGTGTCGATTGAGATCAGTTTTATGCACCAGACCTGCATGTTTGCTATCCGCGGTAATGCCCCTGGATGGATGACCATTTGCCTTCTCACCCGCGCTATAGGTTGTTGAGGCATTGGTTCATTCCTAAAATCTACTAGGATTCATGTTCTCGTTGTTTCCCTATGCTCAACCCTCGCTCATCAAGAAGTTGCGGTTTAATGTACATAAATCATCCTGGCTTTTATGCCAATCACACACGAGCACACTGGTGTTTACTTAAATGCCCCATGGGGCCATGTCTTCTCTAAGCATGTGTCTTCATGCCAGCTGGGTACTGACCATCGCAGCTCCAAGCCTCCAATTGGGGCACAGATTCGCTGATGACTTAGGCATGATCTGTGTTCTCATTCACTAGAGCAACAATGTTTATCTTCAATTGCATAGAAGCTTTCCTTTTATGATTAAGGACCCGATATGGAGAAGGGATACATTATGATTTCATATCGTTTGGATTTCTATTTGGTGGCCACTCTCATATCCCCAGGGATCTGCTTCTCTATAGCATGTTCTCTAAAGGACGCTCCGGTGAGGGTTGGACATTAATGGCTTTAGAGCCAGTAAGAATCTAATGTACATTTTGGAGTTGGAAACGCTGCTAACCCATGGGTCAGCAGTGCCCCTCGTAGGCTAGTCCCCGGGGTGTCTGCGCCCAATTTGGGTTTTAAGGATGTTGTCGCTTCCGTGCGCATCCTTGGATGTTGCCGCTTTCGTGTGCATCCTTCTTGTTTAGGGGCCATCTCAGGATTTCCTGTGGATGAGCTTCCATTTATCTCACCCCCAAAGCTCCGGCCTAGGGGAGATGCTACCCAATTTCACCCAGAATTATGGACTTAATGAGAAACTAGACCAATGATAAAAACATGGACTGAACAATTGACACAATGCTAAAACAGATGCATCAAACAAGATCAACGCACATGAAACAACGCTAAACTAAGAAGCAGGCTGAAGAGAACACACTCATGCTGAATATGTGATTAAACAAGCTACAAACATATCTCTGCACAATCAATGTGATTGGACTGATCAAGGGCAGATCTGAATAAAGAAGATGATTAAACAAAAATGGGATGCATTTAAAGAAACGGCCAAACAGATAAAAGACTCATTTTCATGTGCAATTACACATGCATTCATGCGTTTACTGAGCGTAGGGTTATTTGAAGACTCATTGGGTCGACCCTCCCCCTTTTCAGTCTGCCCACAGCAGCCACTGTGTCGACCTCACCATACTTCACTAAAACCCTGCGTCGACTCCCCTTGGGTTCATTGGCTGACCAACGACCAGCTCTACTGCAGAACAGAATCAAACACTTTATATGCATTGTGCGATCTACATTAACATTCATCGTATCTCTATGAGCATGGTTGAACTTACCCCTTAGGTTCATTGGCTGACCAGCGACCATGATGGCTGAACCCTCCATACGTCGACACACGAAGGGGCCAGGTCAACGCACCTGTTGTCAACCCGATAACCATCCTCCGGCAGCTCCCTTTCTCCGGGGCTATATATATAGGCATATGCCCACTATGCATTATGCATGTCTCATGTAATAAACCCCGTGCATCTCCATATGCATGCTTGAATGCCATGACCCGGGACTTGTGGTATATCAAATGGTGGACTGATGAAGGGTGAGTTATGCCCATATGGACTCTCCCACTATGCGCGAGTATATAACTCCGCCTTATACCACAATGCTACTGCATAAATGCATCACATGCCCATGTATGTGCTTGCAAAGAACCATTGCCTGCATTGCCTTCTTGCTAAACAAAGCATGTATTAACTCATCCCATATGCAAAAGAAGAAATAAAAGAGAGAATCAAAAGAATGAAGCTTGAAGCTGAAGAAAAAGATTGGGGTTTAATGCCCTTTGAGCTCCCAAGCTAAACTCACAAAAAAAATGAATTCACAAATGAGCAATTGATAAGAGGGTTTCTGCTCGTTTAACGTAGACTGCGTCAACACAGCTTTGCTCTGCGTCGACGCAGTGGTCTGCGTTTGGCCCCTGATGGGCCTTGTGCGTCGACCCAATGCCCCTTCTGCGTCGACGCCATAGTTCATCCCAGCATCCTGGCTGGGCTTTGTGCGTCGACACACTGAGAGCCCACGTCGACGCAATGTCCTTTGACCTGTTCTGCATTCAAGGGAAATAAAATAAAAGAAAGAAATGATAATAACAAAAGAATAAACGATAAATAAGATAATAAGGCAATAATGACACTAGTATAAAACCTGATTATATATATATATATATATATATATTAAAAAAATAAAATAATAATAAAAAAATAAAATAGAATAATGCATAGAGGAAAAGAAAGAAAGAAAATAGCTAAATATATCTACAACAAAACAAAAGAATAAGACAATAAAGCTCTCACCTCCCATGGACCCTATGCATGAGGATATTAACAAGGCCTCTGCGGGTCATGCTTGAATCTTGAGATCATCCCATCATGGTCATAGCGTGGTCCCACTCTGGGCCAATAGCCCGCTGTCTCCAAATGAATTTCCATTGGGATCTAGTCTCGAACATCAAACTTGCCATATCTCTGGCAGACATGTGTTTACAATTTGGGACCCTTGTCTAGATATGAATTGGTCAATTAATGACCGGCCCTATTCAGTTGTTTACCCCTCAATAGGGGGATGTTTTGTTGAAGTTCAGAATTCTCATTCCTTTCTTTGATTAATATCAATTTAAGGCCAGAGGGTCCATTCTCCTAATGTTTAATCAAAGGTTTTCTCCTCTCCGAGGGGATGTAATTAACGTCGTGACCTTTATGGCACGGCGGGTTCTTAGTCCCGACCAAATACCCACAATCGTCTGGTTAGTCAGATGGAGCGCACCCGTGGTTTCAGACCCTCCTAGTCTTGAAACCCGAATAAATGTCACTTCAGTGACTGGCGCGCCCACGCACTTAATAAAACGCTAAAAGATAAGATAAACGCTACAACAAAGATTGAGAGAATGAAAAGACCCTAATCTAGTGCGTTCCTCCAACCACGCACCCTCTCACCGTCGTCGGTCGCCGGAGGTGAGAAACGGAGAGGGAAAGGGAGACGGGAGAGTGAGGGAGAGGGTGACACGCGAGAGAGACGAGAGAAATGGAGGGGGAGAGGGAGTTAAAATAGGTTTTGATTTTTATTTCATTATATGTTTTCTTTTCATTTAGAAAATTCACATGAACTCTGAAAATTATTGAAATATATATTTTGGCTCAGAAAAATTCCAACAAAAAGTAAGGCCGCTCAACGCGCCATCATGGACCTGAAATAGCTCTCGTAAATATCGTTTAGTGATCCGAAGATCTAATATTAAATTTTAAAATCATTACGGACATGATCCACAACCTGCGGAAATACGATCCAAGACTCGAAGACATTACAGTACACTCGTGTCCGATCGGACTTCCATCTTGGACCGATGTCCTCACCATACTATGCATAATATCTATTATAGTTATGAATTGAAAATAAAATGCAAGGGGTTGCCGATACTTAGAAAGAGGATTGATGTTGGCCTCTAGAACCAAATTAGGGTATGTTGATATGGGGCCCACAATGGATGTCTTGTGATTTTGTTAACGGGTTATGGATCGGAGTTTCACGGGCAACAAGCCTTGCATCCCTAGATCCAAACATAAATGTGGAAGATACATGTTAGTGGGGAGGGCCTCCCAATGAAAAATGCTATATTCCATAGAACCATGGATAATTATAACTATCCTTCTAAGGGCGTGTTTGGAAAGGATGTAAGGTGGAGGAATTTTTTGAAAATCTCTTAGAGAGAGAATAATCACCTTTTATGTAGCTTTTGGAGATTTTTCACTTCTCTTCTATTTCTCCCTATCTCTCTCTAAACCTCGAAATCTACTGTGACGACCCGGAGATCCGGATACCGGTATATCGATATCCTCGGTACACCGATATCAAGAACTGGGGAGGCCACCCAAGAGGCTGGTGAGGCCCCTGAAGGGTTAGAAAGTTCGCTGAGGAGGCGCACAACGAATTGGAATCACACGCAAGCGCACGTTACTTAAATTGAAAGTTAAAGATTTGAGCAGAAGCAATTTCAAAATATCAGAGTGATAAACAGTATGTACACTAGTCCAGAGTCGCAAACGTACAAGTCCACAACACAAAGGGAGTCCCAAAAGTACAACTACACGGGGTATACCCCTGTCAAAAGTACTCAAAAAGGACAGTCGAACAAACGCTGGCGCTCTAAAAACGATCCCCAAAGGCGCGGGAACCACCGGCGGGAGGCTGCGGCTGCTCACCTGAAAGAAGAAGGAGTGAGTCACAGCCAGACTCAATAGGGGTCACGCGGATCCCTACCTCGCACTAACAAGCAGACATGCAAATATAAAGTAATTAGAGCATGCATTTAATGCAGTAAACATGCATTGGCATAACTAACACAAGAGTAGCAAAGCTGTAAAGCCTAACTAACAGTCAAAACAGCTAACTATATGCCAATACAAATGTATACATTAGCGTCTGAAGTTAAATCTACCAGTAGAAAGAATCTCAACTACTCCAAGTGACAAGAGACCGCAGAGGGTACCCACTAGAAAACAAAGACCAGAAGCGTCCACTGACGGCTTACACTGCGTCCCAAGCAACTCACAAGTCAGGCTGACAACAAGCGAGTGGCGCAACAGTACTGAACCAAGAACTAGTCAAAGTAACACTCGTCAGTGTCAGTCCAGGCCTCTGACCATGTGTGCACACACTGACTCCTGCCTAGAGCCAGGTCTCTAGCTAGTTCCCCCCCCCCCCCCCCCGTAGGACGCTACGGTAAAGAGCCGGGGGCCCACGGTAGCTAGCTTACAAACCGCTCGATGGGTACGCCCCTTCCACCTTCGCCAGGCGGATCGACACTGAAAGTCTTAGGGCTAAGTCTAGTGGTTCTATCACAAGGAAAGTGGAAATACTCTACCGGGATATAAAAGTGCGCCATTGTTTATAAAATAACTTAAACATAGCGGTTATGCAACATGAAATGCATATGAAGATGAACCGACCATCTCTTATAACGACAGAGGGTGTGACGGTCTAGTCCGGACCGTTACAGAGTGTGACGGTCCAGGGTAGGTGCGTTACGTCACTGTAACGCGCCTACCGGGGGCCGTCACGCTCACCCGAGACCACCTCCCCACACCCAGGGGACGGCGGTGGGTAACGCACCAGGGGCAGTGCGTTACATGGCTGTAACGCACCCCCTTAGGCGCGTTAGAGGCACCCGAGGCTATCCATAGAAACACAGAAGCACCAGGTGTGACGGTCCATGGCAGGGGCGTTACACTGATGTAACGCACCCTCCGAGGCCGTCACACCCACCCGAGGGGTATGCCACACACAGGTATCAGGGAAATGTAACGCACCTAGGCCGGTGCGTTACAGTGCCCTAACGGCCCTCTCTAGGTCCGTTAGGTGGACCTTCCACCCAGCTACCCAGAGGCTGTGACGCGCCCGAGAGGGGCCGTCACACTCACGTAACGCACCGGGACGGGTGCGTTACGCGTGTGACGGTCGCTGGAGTGACCGTCACACGAGCTGGGTCGCGAGTATGTCCGTATAGAAATCGGAACATCCCCCGATCGATCGAAATCGACGGGGCTCGCATTTACAACCCGTTCCCTGCTCATGCACACATCCAAAACACCAATTGAACTCTAGAAGGCATGCAAAACGATGCCCATGGAAGATCAAATCATGAAAACATGCTCATGGGGCTAAAAATACAAATGTTGACAATGGCATGCGACTAGGCCGTAGAATGGCGTGCATGAGGTATGGAAATGCTCCTAGGGAGATCGGGAATCCATCCCCCTACCTGGAACGAACCGAAACGGCCACGAATGCCGCAAGCCAAGGCGAAGCTCCCACGCTCCTCCTCGCCCCGTCCCGTCTCCTCGAGCCACGAACCGTGCCGAGGTGGGCGTCAACGCGCTCCACACGTCGCCATGAGTCCAACGGCGCCCTCCACACCGCGATCCGTCGCCGTCTCGCCTACTTGCCCAGGGAGAGAGAGAGAGATCGTGAGGGAGAGAGGTGGAGAGAAATGGGGGAGAGAGAGATTGAGAGAGGGGCGAGAGGTGAAGTATGGTGGCAACGTGGGGAGGGGAGAAAAAAAAAGGTAAAAACATTTTTTTTTGAAATGAAGCCACCATTGCAAAAAGACCCCCAACTCACCACAAATGGCGTAAATGCGTGATATGTATAAATGCATTAACAAATCCGAATAAATGCCAGAAAATGGCCTAAAAATCCATAAAAATAGCCGAAGTTCGCAGAATAAAACCTAAACTCGAACCATCAAAGATCCGCTAAGGCACGGGCCTTACAGTCCCTCCCTCCTAATAAAAATTTCGACCCCGAAATTTAAGAAGGAGAACAAAGTGGAAACTGCAAAGGATTCATATCTCAAGCGAACAAGAAAGGAAAAAGCTGTCTCATCTCATCCTCACGCTCCCAAGTAGCTTCGTTGCCTGAGTGACGTTACCAAACGACCTTAACCAGTGGAATTACCTTATTCCTCAACCATTGCTCACGACGGTCTTTAATTCGGATGGGGTACTCCGGTGTAGATAGGTCGGCAGTCACTTCTGGCCAAACAGCATCATCGAGGACATGAGATGGATCAGAGACATATTTCCCCAATTGGGAGACATGGAACACATCATGAATAGCCTGCATTGCCACTGGTAGCTGGAGCCGATACGCCACCTGGCCTACGCGCTCCACAATAGGGAACAGACCAATGTATCGCGGGTTGAGCTTTCCACGCTTCCCAAACCTTGAAACGCCTTTCATCGGAGATATTTTGACAAACACCATATCTCCAGGCTCAAACTGTAGTGGTCGTCTACGCTGATCTGCATAACTCTTCTGTCGACTCTGAGCCGTCAACATCTTCTGCCTGATCAGACGTACCACATCAGCATACTGTTGCACCAGGTCGGGTCCTGTCAAAAGTCTGTCACCGGCGTAAAACCAGTTTAAGGGAGTACGACACGGACGACCATATAGTGCTTCATAAGGTGCCATGCCGATGCTGGAGTGGAAACTATTATTATAAGCAAACTCCACAAGTGGCAAATGCTGACCCCACGAACCTTGCCATTCAAGGCAACACGATCTCAGCATATCCTCAAGAGTCTGAATTGTCCTTTCTGACTGACCATCAGACTGTGGATGATAAGTTGAAGAAAAAGCCAATTCAGTGCCCAAGGCTTCTGGAAACTACGCCATAAGCCGGAGGTAAAACGTGGGTCACGATCTAACACAAGTGAGACTGGAACACCATGCAGTGGCACGGTCTTTTTAATGTACAGGTCGGCCAATCTCTGCACACTCCAAGCAATTTTAATTGGCAAAAGTCTAGCTGTTTTAGTCAATCTATCAACTAACAGCCAGATTCCATCAAAGCCCTGAGAAGTCCGAGGCAAGCCCACCACAAAATCTGTAGTGACGTGATCCCATTTCCATTGCGGAATTTCCAACGGCTGAAGCAATCCACTTGGCTTTTGGTGTTCGGCTTTCACCTGCTGACAAGTTAAGCACTTGGAAACAAACACATCCACATCTCGCTTCATACCTGGCCACCAGAACTGCCTTTTTATATTCTGATACATCTTGGTAGTGCCGAGGTGAATAGCAAAACGGGACCCGTGAGCCTTGCTCAGAATTGCATTTCTCAATTCCTCAACAGCAGGAACATATAACCGGCCACGGAAGCTGACAACCAGTTCATCATCAAACTCAATATCATGCATCGATATGACACGAGTCAAATCAGAGTCAGTCTGTTGGGCCTCTTTAATCTGCTGATATAGAGTCGAAGACATAGCCAAACTAGCACACACAGCCGCCACTGGATCTACTGAAATATCTACACTGAGTGCCTCACTAGGAAGCTGTTCTCACAATTTCCATTCCTGAAGCAATAGTTGACAGACTTGCACTTTCCTGCTCAGAGCATCAGCCACAACATTCATTTTACCTGGCTAATAGGAGAGTGTAAAGTCATAGTCCTTCATATATTCCATCCATCGGCGCTGTCTGAGATTGAGGTCCTTTTGAGAGAACACATACTGTAAACTCTGGTGATCCGTAAAGATCTCAAACTTTTCACCATACAGATAGTGCCTCCAAATTTTCAAAGCAAAGATCACTGCAGCAAGTTCCAAATCGTGGGTCGGATAGTTCTCTTCATGCTGTTTCAACTGCCGGGATGCATAAGCAATAACCTTACCATGCTGCATCAACACTGCCCCCAGACCTACCCGAGAAGCATCTGTGCAGACTACAAATCCACCCGAGCCAGAAAGTAACACCAGCACTGGAGAAGAAGTGAGTAGCCTTTTCAATTCATTGAAGCTCTGCTCACATTGATCTGACCAGACAAAAGGAACATCTTTACGAGTCAGTCTAGTCATGGGTGCCGCAATCTTCGCAAAGTCTTGGATGAACCTGCGGTAATAACCTGCAAGACCCAGAAAACTTCTGATCTCTGTCACTGTCCTCGGTCTCTGCCACTGAAGAACAACCTCAATCTTAGCCGGATCCACTGCGACTCCATCACCCGAAATCACGTGGCCTAGAAAATGAATTTCCCGAAGCCAGAACTCACATTTACTGAATTTAGCATAGAGCTCATGGTCTCATAGAGTCTGCAACACGATCCTCAAATGCTGCGCATGTTCTTCTTCAGAAGTCGAATAGACAAGAATATCATCGACAAAGATCACAACAAATTGATCCAGAAATGGCCGAAACACACGTTGCATTAGGTCCATAAAAGCTGCAGGAGCATTGGTCAACCCAAAAGGCATAACCAAAAACTCGAAATGACCATACCGCGTGCTGAAGGCAGTCTTTTCAACATCAGATTCCCGGATTCTCAACTGGTAATAACCAGAACGGAGATCAATCCGAGAGAAGACGGAGGCAGACTGTGTCACGCCCCGAACCGATAGCAGCGGAAAGCGATGCTCGGAACGTGGCAAGAGACAAGTCACGATAACAAGAGCGGAAGATAAATAATCACAATAAAATACAAAGAGGCCAGCCATACATTCGAGAAAATACGAACTCTTATTAATTTAAAAAGATATATTTTGAAACCACTTACAATAAAAGATTCAAAATAAATAACAAAAAGAAATAACTAGACTAGCTAGACTCAAGAAAATGAAAGAGCAGGCTCCAACTCTAGGTTCCAGGTTCCACTCGATCACACTGATCCATTTCCCAATGCACGTACCGATACTCGCATAACCTGAAAATGGTTGGAAGTAGGGGTGAGCAAAAAGCTCAGTAGGAATTATACTCTATCATCAGGCATAGTTTAAGTGATTAACAAGTAAATTATAGTTTCATATGCCATGCTAATAAGAGAAATAAATGACGATATAAAGAAACAACGATAATAAAACAGATCTTGCAAGGTCAAGAAATATAAAGGAACAGAATGGTAATACTTAAGAGGAATAACAAAGACAAGAATTTACTACAGGAGATTACGATAAAGAGTTGGCCATATCAAGACGATTCAAGTCATGTCAAGCACATATGTAATTTCATTTCCACGTCCAAGTAACAGCAAGTAAAGTAACAACAAGTAGAGTATAGAACAGTGAAGAGTGGAAAGTGCAACGTAGTAGAGAGTAGTGGAGAGTAGTGAAGAGTAGTGGACAGTCCTAGATTTAACTCATGTCGTAGTACTGGTGCCAAATGCCACACCTAGTCAATCACCTCCCCGGGGGTACACGTAGTGTTCGGGCGCTCCTCCCAGGACTAGACCGAGCCCTTAATTGTTTGCCAGGCATTGATTTCTTTGGATCAAAGATCCCACGAATCTAGACTTCCACAATTTATGGCCAGAATTCCAAGTTTTGAACTATGTAGCAATAACAATTTCAAGTAGGAAGGAGATTCATTTCTGAATTTCAAGGTAAGCACAATCATCAAGAAGATTGAAAACCAAGTCACAATAAGAGTTAATCGTGTTGCGCTACTGTAGTACAGCAGTTAAACAACAAGCTAATGAGCATATTAATCCTAATTACAAGCCAAATTAACAAGAATTAAGTTTTACGTTAAGCCAAGATGCCAAAAAGAATGATTCAAGATGATAAGCTAATGAACAAGATCGCGTAAGTCGCGTAGGCACGAATAACAAGCAATTAACAAGAATTTAGTTGCATAATTAGACATTTATAAAGTGGGTTTCTATTTCACTAATTACCATTAATGACATGAAAAAGAATGCATTAGAACCAGTATTAAGTCACTCTCTGAGGGGATAAACGGTTCGGACTGGACCTTATATCCCCTGGGCTTAAACAGGGCTGAACGGGGGTCAAAGGCTGAAGCAGGGAGTTGGGCGGTTCCTGTTGGGCCGCCCAAGTGCTTGGGCAGTTCTGTCTGGGCCGCCCAAAGGGTTGGGCGGTCAGGTATGGGCCGCCCATCCCTGGCCCTGCCAGTTGTGTGGTCCTCTGGGGACCTTTTATCCTGCCAGGGGGATATGTGGTTACTTATGGACCGTTTATCTAGATATGTGGTCAGTTTGGGACCGTTCATCTAGATATGTGGTCAGTTTGGAACCGTTCATCCTAGGATGTGTGGTTCTTCATGAACCGTCCATCCAGGATGTGTGGTCTATCGTAAGACCGTCCAAGTTATGTGGTTGCTCCGGGACCTTATATCTAGATATGTGGTTAGTTTGGAACCGTTCATCCTGGGATGTGTGGTTCCTGAAAGACCGTTTATCTCAGGCCATGCCAAGGTCAAAAGTGGTCAACAGAGATGTGCGGTCTATCGTAAGACCGTCCTGTTAGTGTTGGTGTGCTACAGGCCAATTTCGGGTCGGGTAGGCCCAATAGTTGTACGATCTTGTTCATTAATAAAGTGGTGTTTGAGCGTAAATATGCGATTGTGTTACTTTACGTTGTCCCTAGGATATGTGGTTGTAAAGTCAGCTCGAGATGGGATCTCGAACATGAGACTTACTTTACATGAACACATACCTTAAACTGTTCCTGGTTGGAGGGTAATCACTCGGGGACTTTGATTACCTATTAAACCAGTACACATGATGTGTCAGTGACCAGTCTCATGGTCATTGGTGCGGGGCACCAACACATATGTGTAGGTGTATGTCCTTGGAGGATGTGCACTGAACTGATCCGCTATTGGATCTTCAGATGGTTGATTATACCTAATGTCAACTGAAGATCCAACGGTCTCAGTAGCATCGTTGGTCCTTTGACATGAGACATTGATCGGATCTTACACGAGGATTGGAATGGTTTAATTACTTGGCTAAGTGACTTTAACCATAAGTAATGAGTTGCCGAGTCGTTAACCACTCCAGGATACGTGTGAAGATCATCAATGGTCAAGAGGGGATCGCTCACTGTCGGGTATATATCAGACAGTTAATGGGTCATGACATTGACGCTCCGTTAAATCCCTGGCCAGGGTCGTATGAGTTCGTTTAGAACGGACGTCATACACTTTAAGGAGGTCATAGTCAAATGGCACGATCATGGGGTTTGACAGATACCGTACCCTCGATCGTACCAGACTCATAGAAGGAGCGAGGGATTATATCGATGCGGTAACTGTGGACTTACAGGTACCAGACAGGTTGGTTTAAACCCGGGGTCATCTAGGATCACGCGGATTTGCTTGACCCAACGTGATCGAAGGTTCGGAATGAATTAAACTATTATTCGGCTCTTGTAGAAGCGAATAATATGTTTAATTTACTTCTAATTAGGAATTAGAAGTTAATGGGCCTTAAACTAGAGTGACTATGGGCCTAGAGGATCACACACAATGGATTCTTGGGTGACGGATAATTATTATACAAGTGTATGTATTATTTCCATTTAATTCCTTTTGGAAAGGAGTGTAAACGGAGTTTAATACATATGTATAATATGAGAAAGGACATATATACAGTTTTGGTCTTTTAGAACCCTTTTCTAATAAACCTAAACTCTATATATAGCCATCTACGTGAGTTCATTCGAACTCTTGGCTTCTCCCTTCCAACCCCCCTTAATGCTAATCAAGCATTAAGCATTAAGGAGAGGATTAGCCTCCCCCTTTCTCCCCCTTGCTCTCTCTCTCTCCAGAAGGTGTTAGAGCCGGGGAAAGTTGTGCCGGGGAGGTACCGTCGCTGCGCAAGGGTCCGTGTGGATCTGCTCTAGAGGCCGTACAGCTGTGCGGTTCGGTTTCTCTGCATCGGGCTTAGCGGACAGCGTCGTTCCGCGCAAGGTGAAACACGCAACCCGTAATTAGGGTATTAGAAACACCGATTAGAGCATAGATTAAGCTTTCCACAATACCGGGATCGGGCAAATTAAATTTTTGTTATCCGCTGCGTCGCCCGTAGGTGCTGTGCGAAACCTTACACGTCCATCCCTGGGTCGATTCCGGTCATCCCTGCCGCGTCCGATGAACGCCGGGAAGCCAAGGTTTGATAGGGTTGCACTAAAACTCTAATAACTCATGGAAATGGACTCCAAATAAGGGGTTTTTGGTACCGTTGGAAAGCTAACAGAGAATACTATCTAGCAGTAAGGCCAATTTCAACTTATCTTACCGAAATCAAGATTTATTAAGGTAAGAACACGGGAAACCCTAATTCTGACATGCTGTGACTAAAACGTAAAATTCTCTCAGTATACAGAACGCAAATTGGGGCTTCTTATGTCAAAAGAAAGCCACTTCGATGCTGAATCCAACCATATATGATATGGTTCATGTGGATCAAGATTGACACTTCGAAATCAGTCGAAATCAGAAATCAACTTGGAAGAACACATCAAAACTAGGTCTAAACATGCTGTTACTACGAACAGAAATTCTCTAAACATGCTGGATAGAATTAGGGCTTTTATAATCAATGGAAAGAGCACGAGAAACTCTACAAGATGCATGGATCAATTTCATATTTACATCCTGAAATCAGAACTAAATCGAAGAATGAACAATGTTAACCCTAATCTAACGTGCTTCTAACATGCTTCTACTAAACCTCGAAATACTCGCAGAATACTACATGATATTTGGGGATTTATATATCAAAAGAAAGAGGACTTCATGCTGAACATTTTGATATATGATTTGTTGTTTGAGCCCGAGAGAACCTACCTCAATTTGATGAAGAACAAGGAAGAACGAAGGAGGAAGAAAGAAAGAAGGAAGTCGACACCCACGCACTCAACGCGAGATATCTCCTAGATCTGAAAACTTCAGCGACTGCCGCGGCTACCAAATGAGAATAGACTGGAAGGGCTTCATTTTGATAGTTTATACACGTTCTGGGATGGTCTGTGGTGAGAGGAATCGACGCCACAAGAGGCGTGTTGGACAAGACGCCGCCAAGCAAGACCAAGTCAAAACTCGACCAGCCGCCTCAATTAGGGTTAGGGTTTCGAGTAATTTTTAGAGGGTTATTGAAGTTAAAATCATGGCATTTAATTTGACACCAATTTCAGATCAAATGGTTGAGTATTAAGGTCGGATTTTGTGTTTGAAGTCAAGGTTAGGTAAAGGTTGAAAGTGTGGATTTTTCACTTAAATCTTTAAATAGATCTTGCTACGGATTGTTACTGGGTTAATCCCAGAAGATAAATTTGTTACATACACTTCCAAAAACCTAATTACCATTTTTATGGATTTTTATCACGTAGAAGGATTTTCGATGGTACTATTCCAAGGAATAAAATATTATTTAATGGAACTCACTTAAACGATAAATAGATTTAATTACAGATTTTTACTGATAAAACTCAAGAAGGCAAAGTTGTTTCATAAATCATTCTCTATCAATTTACTATTTTTCTAGATTTTTTGAGAAAGTCAAAATTACGCTAGCACTATTCACCGAGGAATATAATATTAATTTCTGAAATTCATTTATCTAAATTAAAATTTCACTATTTCAATTAAATTTCAGATTTTTAAAAACCGGGGTGTTACACCCTCCCCCACTTAAAGGAATTTGGTCCCCAAATTCACCGACTATTATCAGTTATGTGAATGTTCGAACTAAGATGATCTTACTCATTAAAATAATGTTAACTATACAATTCATGACGAAAGGAATTAGCTAACTAAGATGATCTTATTCATTAAAAATAGCATGTTAACTATACAATTAAAAGAATTAACTATAGCTAGGGGTAAACGAGAACGATACCATATACTAATACTACGCTTCTTCTTCTTATTACGTCGGGTTTCCTTACGACGGACTCGCCAGTCTTTCGCGGAACCGAAACTTAGCTTACCAGAACCACTCGGTTTCATTTTAAGAATTGGCTTAAAAACTTGCAAGATAGTTATATGGTTAACCTTTCATTACCCTTACGCGTAACGCAACACAATCTTGCATATATTTTATTACTTACCCCACGATACTACCCAATCTCACCAGGTCGGGTTCTAAGACTTTAACAAGGTTAGGGGTACTATGCACCTAGACATGACCAAAACTCGGTACCTGGCGGAGATAATCGATCCGAAGACCACTCGCGCAAGTATGCGATCTTCCCGAGAGGCGTAGCCTAACGTCCGGACAACATCTTTTGATATACCGAGTCATTGGGATGCAAGGCAAAACTTAGGAAGCCTAGAACTTATGAAAACCTATACTCTTGGACAAAATCCAAGGGATCAGGCAAGGAGACAACACTTGGACAAAATCCAAGCGACTCAGGCAAGGAGGCTCTGATACCAAAACGGTCACGCCCCGAACCGATAGCAGCGGAAAGCGATGCTCGGAACGTGGCAAGAGACAAGTCACGATAACAAGAGCGGAAGATAAATAATCACAATAAAATACAAAGAGGCCAGCCACACATTCGAGAAAATACGAACTCTTATTAATTTAAAAAGATATATTTTGAAACCACTTACAATAAAAGATTCAAAATAAATAACAAAAAGAAATAACTAGACTAGCTAGACTCAAGAAAATGAAAGAGCAGACTCCAACTCTAGGTTCCAGGTTCCACTCGATCACACTGATCCATTTCCCAATGCACGTACCGATACTCGCATAACCTGAAAATGGTTGGAAGTAGGGGTGAGCAAAAAGCTCAGTAGGAATTATACTCTATCATCAGGCATAGTTTAAGTGATTAACAAGTAAATTACAGTTTCGTATGCCATGCTAATAAGAGAAATAAATGACGATATAAAGAAACAACGATAATAAAACAGATCTTGCAAGGTCAAGAAATATAAAGGAACAGAATGGTAATACTTAAGAGGAATAACAAAGACAAGAATTTACTACAGGAGATTACGATAAAGAGTTGGCCATATCAAGACGATTCAAGTCATGTCAAGCACGTATGTAATTTCATTTTCACGTCCAAGTAACAGCAAGTAAAGTAACAACAAGTAGAGTACAGAACAATGAAGAGTGGAAAGTGCAACGTAGTAGAGAGTAGTGGAGAGTAGTGAAGAGTAGTGGACAGTCCTAGATTTAACTCATGTCATAGTACTGGTGCCAAATGCCACACCTAGTCAATCACCTCCCCGGGGGTACACGTAGTGTTCGGGCGCTCCTCCCAGGACTAGACCGAGCCCTTAATTGTTTGCCAGGCATTGATTTCTTTGGATCAAAGATCCCACGAATCTAGACTTCCACAATTTATGGCCAGAATTCCAAGTTTTGAACTATGTAGCAATAACAATTTCAAGTAGGAAGGAGATTCATTTCTGAATTTCAAGGTAAGCACAATCATCAAGAAGATTGAAAACCAAGTCACAATAAGAGTTAATCATGTTGCGCTACTGTAGTACAGCAGTTAAACAGCAAGCTAATGAGCATATTAATCCTAATTACAAGTCAAATTAACCAGAATTAAGTTTTACGTTAAGCCAAGATGCCAAAAAGAATGATTCAAGATGATAAGCTAATGAACAAGATCGCGTAAGTCGCGTAGGCACGAATAACAAGCAATTAACAAGAATTTAGTTACATAATTAGACATTTATTAAGTGGGTTTCTATTTCACTAATTACCATTAATGACATGAAAAAGAATGCATTAGAACCAGTATTAAGTCACTCTCTGAGGGGATAAACGGTTCGGACTGGACCTTATATCCCCTGGGCTTAAACAGGGCTGAATGGGGGTCAAAGGCTGAAGCAGGGAGTTGGGCGGTTCCTGTTGGGCCGCCCAAGTGCTTGGGCGGTTCTATCTGGGCCGCCCAAAGGGTTGGGCGGTCAGGTATGGGCCGCCCATCCCTAGCCCTGCCAGTTGTGTGGTCCTCTGGGGACCTTTTATCTTGCCAGGGGGATATGTGGTTACTTATGGACCGTTTATCTAGATATGTGGTCAGTTTGGGACCGTTCATCTAGATATGTGGTCAGTTTGGAACTGTTCATCCTGGGATGTGTGGTTCTTCATGAACCGTCCATCCAGGATGTGTGGTCTATCGTAAGACCGTCCAAGTTATGTGGTTGCTCCGGGACCTTATATCTAGATATGTGGTTAGTTTGGAACCGTTCATCCTGGGATGTGTGGTTCCTGAAAGACCATTTATCTCAGGCCATGCCAAGGTCAAAAGTGGTCAACAGAGATGTGCGGTCTATCGTAAGACCGTCCATCCCTGGGTCGATTCCGGTCATCCCTGCCGCGTCCGATGAACGCCGGGAAGCCAAGGTTTGATAGGGTTGCACTAAAACTCTAATAACTCATGGAAATGGACTCCAAATAAGGGGCTTTTGGTACCGTTGGAAAGCTAACAGAGAATACTATCTAACAGTAAGGCCAATTTCAACTTATCTTACCGAAATCAAGATTTATTAAGGTAAGAACACGGGAAACCCTAATTTTGACATGCTGTGACTAAAACGTAAAATTCTCTCAGTATACAGAACGAAAATTGGGGCTTCTTATGTCAAAAGAAAGCCACTTCGATGTTGAATCCAACCATATATGATATGGTTCATGTGGATCAGGATTAACACTTCGAAATCAGTCGAAATCAGAAATCAACTTGGAAGAACACATCAAAACTAGGTCTAAACATGCTGTTACTACGAACAGAAATTCTCTAAACATGCTGGATAGAATTAGGGCTTTTATAATCAATGGAAAGAGCACGAGAAACTCTACAAGATGCATGGATCAATTTCATATTTACATCCTGAAATCAGAACTAAATCGAAGAATGAACAATGTTAACCCTAATCTAACGTGCTTCTAACATGCTTCTACTAAACCTCGAAATACTCGCAGGATACTACATGATATTTGGGGATTTATATATCAAAAGAAAGAGGACTTCATGCTGAACATTTTGATATATGATTTGTTGTTTGAGCCCGAGAGAACCTACCTCAATTTGATGAAGAACAAGGAAGAACGAAGGAGGAAGAAAGAAAGAAGGAAGCCGACACCCACGCACTCAACGCGAGATATCTCCTAGATCTGAAAACTTCAGTGACTGCCGCGGCTACCAAATGAGAATAGACTGGAAGGGCTTCATTTTGATAGTTTATACACGTTCTGGGATGGTCTGTGGTGAGAGGAATCGACGCCACAAGAGGCGTGTTGGACAAGGCGCCGTCAAGCAAGACCAAGTCAAAACTCGACCAGCCGCCTCAATTAGGGTTAGGGTTTCGAGTAATTTTTAGAGGGTTATTGAAGTTAAGATCATGGCATTTAATTTGACACCAATTTCAGATCAAATGGTTGAGTATTAAGGTCGGATTTTGTGTTTGAAGTCAAGGTTAGGTAAAGGTTGAAAGTGTGGATTTTTCACTTAAATCTTTAAATAGATCTTGCTACGGATTGTTACTGGGTTAATCCCAGAAGACAAATTTGTTACATACACTTCCAGAAACCTAATTACCATTTTTATGAATTTTTATCACGTAGAAGAATTTTCGATGGTACTATTCCAAGGAATAAAATATTATTTAATGGAACTCACTTAAACGATAAATAGATTTAATTATAGATTTTTACTGATAAAACTCAAGAAGGCAAAGTTGTTTCATAAATCATTCTCTATCAATTTACTATTTTTCTAGATTTTTTGAGAAAGTCAAAATTACGCTAGCACTATTCACTGAGGAATATAATATTAATTTCTGAAATTCATTTATCTAAATTAAAAATTCACTATTTCAATTAAATTTCAGATTTTTAAAAACCGGGGTGTTACAGACTGTAACTGATCAAATAAATCATCGATCCTGGGCAAAGGATACTTGTTTTTAACAGTCACCTGATTCAACTGTCTATAGTCAATACACAACCTCAGGCTCCCATCTTTCTTTTTCACAAATAGAACAGAGCACCCCAAGGAGAAAAGTTGGGTCGGATATAACCATTTTCTAGCAAATTAAGCAACTGCGCCCGTAGTTCTTTCAGTTCAGCTGGAGCCATCCGATACGGTGCCTTGGCCAAGGGTGCCGTACCCGGAATCAACTCAATTAACATCTCAATCTCTCGTTGTGGAGGTAAGCCCGGTAACTCGTCAGGGAACACATCGGGGAACTCACAGACAACAGGAATACTACTGACATCCTGCTGAGGTGCCTCAACAGCAACCATTGAAGCTAAGAACCCCTGACAACCTGCAACAAGTAATCTACGGGCTCGAATAGCAGAAATAATCAAGCGAGAGGAACGAGACCGAATACCTTGAAAATAGAAAGCTGGTTTCCCAGGTGGCTGAAAGTAAACTTTCTTGGATCTGCAGTCAACCACGGCTCCATATTGTTCCAACCAATCCATGCCTAAAATAACATCATACTCTGACAACTGCAAAGCATACAGTCTTGCTGGCAACTGACGGTCACTAACCATTACAGGAGACTCCTCGAGATACAACGGGGTGAACATGAAATCTCTAGATGGTAACTCAACCAATAAATCACAAGTGACCTCAGTAGTGGGCTCCTCAATACATGCAAGAAAATCCTTAGAAATAAAGGAATGAGAAGCACCCGAATCAAATAATACACGAGCTGCATGACCATAGAGCATGATCGTACCTTCCACTAGGTGAGATGCCACAGCCTCCGCGCGAGTAATATGAGAAACCTTCCCTTTTTGCTTCCTAGCTGTCGTAGAAGATTGTTGGGAAGATGCCGAGGCTTGAGGATAGAATTGCTGAGGTAGAGGTGGCGGAGGAAGTCTGAATTGAGACTGCTGAGGCTGAACAGATTGAGAGAATTGCACTGGCATCGCCTTCATCGGACAGTCTCGAACAATGTGACCCGGCTGGTCACAACGAAAACAAACCACTGGCAACGAGCATGGCTTGCCTGGGTGGTTACCGCCACACCTCCAACACCACTTAGGCTGGCTGGGCGAGGAACCCTGACGCTGAGGAAAAGGAGCAGAAGGTTGAACAGTACCAGAAGAAGCCTGCTGATCAAATTTCTTCTTGGACTTCTTGAACTTGAACCTCTTGCCCTTCGATTTAGAAAAAGAAGCACCACCAGCAGTAGGAAACATAGGGGAAATTCGTGGGACAGTCGGCTGGTACGTCGACTAAAACTGCACTGCCTGCTGAACTATTCCCGTCTGAGAAAGCCTCCGAGTCCTTGCCAATTCCAGTTCTAAAGCAACAGCCGCCTGATATGCCGCATCCAAGTCGGTTACCCGAGTTGCAAATAACGGCAGGCTCAACTCCGCTTTTAGTCCTCGCAGAAATTGCTGAGTCTTCATTGCTTCATCAGCGAAGATGTGGGGCGCATACCAGCCCAATTCAAAGAACTTCTCTCGGTACTGCAGCACGGTCAGGTCACCTTGCGTCAGCTCCAGAAATTGATACATCTTGGCAAGCTTAAGACAGGCCGGAGTATAGGCACGCTCAAAGGCAGCAACAAACTCGGCCCAGGTGATATGTCGGAGCGGACGGGAATGGAAAGCAATCTCCCACTCCGTAGTCCACCAAGTGCGCGCGGTACCTTGCAGTTGATAGGTCGCCAGTATGACCCTCTCATCCTCCGCACACTCCATCGACTGGAACGCGCTCACGATGGCATGAAGCCACGCCCTCGCTGCTTCTGGGTCTGATTGACCCTCAAAAATAGGTGGGTGGAAAAGCAAGAATTCCTTCAACGCTCTGCCACGGCCACCGGGCAACTCATCACGTGGGGCAGGATTAACAGGAGCTGGTGCAGATGGGGCAGAAGAGGTGCCACTCTCCTCCCGAGGTGCCCAAGCTCTCTGCCAACCACGAGGCAACATCTAGAATCTGAGAAAACGTGGAATAACATAAATTCCATCAATAATCACGAGAAACAACCTAAGCCAGCAATAGACGACACATGGACTTGCTCTGGACCAGCACGGATTTCAATTCCTTGTACGAGTCCTCAACCTGCTCTGATACCAACTGTGACGACCCGGAGATCCGGATACCGGTATATCGATATCCTCGGTACACCGATATCAAGAACTGGGGAGGCCACCCAAGAGGCTGGTGAGGCCCCTGAAGGGTTAGAAAGTTCGCTGAGGAGGCGCACAACGAATTGGAATCACAGGCAAGCGCACGTTACTTAAATTGAAAGTTAAAGATTTGAGCAGAAGCAATTTCAAAATATCAGAGTGATAAACAGTATGTACGCTAGTCCAGAGTCGCAAACGTACAAGTCCACAACACAAAGGGAGTCCCAAAAGTACAACTACACGGGGTATACCCCGGTCAAAAGTACTCAAAAAGGACAGTCGAACTAACGCTGGCGCTCTAAAAATGATCCCCAAAGGCACGGGAACCACCGACAGGAGGCTGCGGCTGCTCACCAGAAAGAAGAAGGAGTGAGTCACAGCCAGACTCAGTAGGGGTCACTCGGATCCCTACCTCGCACTAAGAAGCAGGCATGCAAATATAAAGTAATTAGAGCATGCATTTAATGCAGTAAACATGTATTGACATAACTAACACAAGAGTAGCAAAGCTGTAAAGCCTAACTAACAGTCAACATAGCTAACTATATGCCAATACAAATGTATACATTAGCGTCTGAAGCTATATCTACAAGTAGAAAGAATCTCAACTACTCCAAGTGACAAGAGACCGCAGAGGGTACCCACTAGAAAACAAAGACCAGAAGCGTCCACTGACGGCTTACACTGCGTCCCAAGCAACTCACAAGTCAGGCTGACAACAAGCGAGTGGCGCAACAGTACTGAACTAAGAACTAGTCAGAGTAACACTCGTCAGTGTCAGTCCAGGCCTCTGACCACGTGTGCACACACTGACTCCTGCCTAGAGCCAGGTCTCTAGCTAGTTCCCCCCCCCCCCCCGTAGGACGCTACGGTAAAGAGCCGGGGGCCCACGGTAGCTAGCTTACAAACCGCTCGATGGGTACGCCCCTTCCACCTTCGCCAGGCGGATCGACACTGAAAGTCTTAGGGCTAAGTCTAGTGGTTCTATCACAAGGAAAGTGGAAATACTCTACCGGGATCTAAAAGTGCGCCATTGTTTATAAAATAACTTAAACATAGCGGTTATGCAACATGAAATGCATATGAAGATGAACCGACCATCACTTATAACGACAGAGGGTGTGACGGTCTAGCCCGGACCGTTACAGAGTGTGACGGTCCAGGGTAGGTGCGTTACGTCACTGTAACGCGCCTACCGGGGGCCGTCACGCTCACCCGAGACCACCTCCCCACACCCAGGGGACGGCGGTGCGTAACGCACCAGGGGCAGTGCGTTACATGGCTGTAACGCACCCCCTTAGGCGCGTTAGAGGCACACGAGGCTATCCATAGAAACACAGAAGCACAGGGTGTGACGGTCCATGACAGGGGCGTTACACTGATGTAACGCACCCTCCGAGGCCGTTACACCCACCCGAGGGGTATGCCACACACAGGTATCAGGGAAATGTAACGCACCTAGGCCGGTGCGTTATAGTGCCCTAACGGCCCTCTCTAGGTCCGTTAGGTGGACCTTCCACCCAGCTACCCAGAGGCTGTGACGCGCCCGAGAGGGGCCGTTACACTCACGTAACGCACCGGGACGAGTGCGTTACGCGTGTGACGGTCGCTGGAGTGACCGTCACACGAGCTGGGTCGCGAGTATGTCCGTATATAAACCGGAACATCCCCCGATCGACCGAAATCGATGGGGCTCGCATTTACAACCTGTTCCCTGCTCATGCACACATCCAAAACACCAATTGAACTCTAGAAGGCATGCAAAATGATGCCCATGGAAGATCAAATCATGAAAACATGCTCGTGGGGCTAAAAATACAAATGTTGACAATGGCATGCGACTAGGCCGTAGAATGGCGTGCATGAGGTATGGAAATGCTCCTAGGGAGATCGGGAATCCATCCCCCTACCTGGAACGAACCGAAACGGCCACGAACGCCGCAAGCCAAGGCGAAGCTCCCACGCTCCTCCTCGCCCCGTCCCGTCTCCTCGAGCCACGAACCGTGTCGAGGTGGGCGTCAACGCGTTCCACACGTCGCCACAAGTCCAACGGCGCCCTCCACGCCGTGATCCGTCGCCGTCTCGCCTACTTGCCCAGGGAGAGAGAGAGAGAGATCGTGAGGGAGAGAGGTGGAGAGAAATGGGGGAGAGAGAGATCGAGAGAGGGGGGAGAGGTGGAGTATGGTGACAACGTGGGGAGGGGAGTAAAAAAAAAAAAGGTAAAAACATATTTTTTTGAAACGAAGCCACCATTGCAAAAAGACCCCTGACTCACCACAAATGGCGTAAATGCTCGATATGTATAAATGCATTAACAAATCCGAATAAATGTCAGAAAATGACTTAAAAATTCACAAAAATAGTCAAAATTCGCGGAATAAAACCTGAACTCGAACCATCAAAGATCCGCTAAGGCACGGGCCTTACATCTACCGTAAATAAAAATTGATGGGACATTGAGACATTTAGAAAAACTTTAAAAAAAAGGAGGAAATCTAATGATCGGAGAGTTCAAAATTCCAATGCACCATAATGAAATGCCCTTTTTAGTAGGTCTTCTAGATGAAATGCCAATTCTAACAAATGAATTAAGCATATCTCCTCCATCATACGTGACAAGACACCAAATGAATTGGCTCACCCAATTGACTTGAGACATTTTACCTTTGACTTGCAAAAGGAATTTGGTCATCGAATGGCTAAGTTTGCCGAGTTTCTCTTTAAATGAACTCATTATTCCTTATCAAAGCTACCATCCGCGTAAACTATGATTAGTATAATTTTTGACATTTTCAAAGAGAGAAATAAAGTTGTGTCGGGACCCAATTCAGTAGACTAGATAATCTTGCGTCCAAGTATATTCCGTTTACTGAATAATCTATTGTCTATTATTAACTGAAATCATAGCTAGAATGCTGTGAAATCTGGGCTCTAAATTAAGTCCCGCTTGTGAATTATGCAACAAGTTTAAGATACCAGAATTCTCTCTTAACCTCATTTGAAGCATAATCTCAACTAAATGAAAGTGAGTCAAAATTAGATCATATTATTACCTTTTTAACCAGGAATATGTTACTGTTCCCAGATCCGGCCCTTTTCAACCCTGATTGTTAGGGCTACTTTTCCGAAACTATTATTGACAGAATATTTATTATAACAAGTTTTAGGATATAAATTCGACGCTAACACTGCATGAACTGTTATCTTATAAATGTTTTTTTTAAGACATTTTGATTTCAAAATATTTTTTTTCACCGATTTTTACACGTGAACACTCTTTTTCGACAATTTTCGAACGTTACATCGGACCGTCAACCGGAGGATCGTGAAGTCGTGGAGGGCGTTATCTCCCCGTATCTCTCGCCGTTGCTTTATTTTCCCCCTCTCTATCCGACTGCGACTCGGGCGCTCCTCTCTCTAAACCCTTCGAAACCCCTCCTTCTCCCCTTCTTATAAAGAAAACCACAACGGACGATGCCACAGATCGCCAGCTTCCGCCTCCTCTTCTCCTCTCGCTCCTCGCCGCCTCTCCTCTCGGCCTCCGCCAACCTCTTCAAGCTCTCCTTCGCCTCCTCTCTTGGCTGCAGACCCCGGAATAGGGCGCCGATACCTCGCCGTTCTCTGAGCATCTTCTTGTCGTCGTCATCGGAGTGGAGGGGGCGGCGGCGCGGGTGTAGCGGCGGCGGCCGCGGAGGCAGAAGTTTTCTTCCACAAAGTCAGAGGAGGGGGAATAGCGGTGGCGGCGGGGGAGGCAACACCGCGAGGGAGAAGCGGGACGGGAGGGGCGCGCCGGAGATGGGGCAAGAGGGGATGCGGTTCAACAGGAAGAGGGCGGAGGGGAGGGACCGGAGCGAGAAGCCGAGGAACCTGCAGCTTAAGACCCGGAAGCTGAACCCCGTCAACACCATCTGCTATGTCCAGGTGAGGCGGTTTTGTTCTCCGCCGGAAACCATCAGGTTTCGCAGGCGATTTTTTGCTTTTCACAAAACCTATTTTTCTCGAGAGGTCATCAGGGCTGAGTTGTAGTTTCTCGTGGAGATGCCTTGGTCTCAATTCTTAGTTTTTTTCTCTCTTTTTTTTATGTCAATATGAATTCGCAGATACACATTTTCTGTTCCTCTCTGAATTGCGTTTTCATACTTCACCTCTTGCTCTCTCTTCCCCATCCCCTCCATCACAAATACCGACTATTATTGGCTATGGTTTCTTGAACTTTTGCCGACAACTTTTATCTTTGTTTTCTATCTCCTTTCTTATGATATTTAGGTTTCTCTATCTATTCTAAGTTCGCATCTGACAATAGTCTAATTTCTTCTACGTTTCATCTGACTCGCTTAGATTTTGGGGACCGGCATGGATACACAGGATACCTCACCATCTGTACTTCTTTTCTTTGATAAGCAGAGATTCATTTTCAATGCCGGTGAGGTCAGTATAAGCATGTGTCTTAGCTTCTCCAACTGTCATTCATTTTGGTTTTAGTTGCAAGTTACAAATCTCAGCAGCTAAAACCAAGTTATTCATGTGAATATAAAAATTTGATGGTATTTCAAAATGATTTCTTTAGTGCCTTTTGATCATAGTCCACAATTTTACAAGAATTGCAATGCGTTAAATTTTTTTTGAACAATTTTCAGAGATCAAGTGATTGCCCAAAAAAGGAGAAACGATGCATTGGTGCATTATCAATAAACTTGAAGCATGCAATTAGCACAGTCTAAATCTTATAACAGTAGAATAGTCTATTTTAGCATTTTACTAGTAGAAACTTGAGGATCCTTCTAGAAAATTTGATTTCAGGGTACATTAAGATAACTTTCAAGACAACTGTGCTCATTCCTTATTTTGGAAGTATGGGTCTATATGAGAACATATTTGTTTGAAATAAATATTTTTTGGTGGATGCTTATGCCAATGGCATAGCAATATGTATCGGTCAAATTTGCATATAGCA
Source organism: Amorphophallus konjac (assembly GCA_022559845.1). Taxonomy (NCBI): domain Eukaryota; kingdom Viridiplantae; phylum Streptophyta; class Magnoliopsida; order Alismatales; family Araceae; genus Amorphophallus; species Amorphophallus konjac. The sequence continues at coordinate 264,046,206 of CM040125.1, forward strand.
TACATGCATGCGTGAGAGCCTTTGGATCAAGCTACGAATTCGCAATGTTTACCTCATGCCCCATCGACTCTGATCGGTGTTAATTACATCAGTTTGACAACCAAAAACCCTTGATTAGCTGCAGTTAATAATGCCCTTGTCTACATGTTACATGATTGCTCATTATTTGTCGCTCACTCAATTCGGTCTAAGACGGGCCTTGGAACTTTCTGAGTTTGAGTCCTAGTTCGACTGGGACTCTAAGATTTGAATTCTAGTCAGACTGGGACCCTTGAATTTGAATCTTACTCGTACTACTTTGGGTCATTATATCTTGTTTTCTTGATTGCAGAACATGCCTCAGTTTAAGAATCCTAGTTCGATTGGGACTCTAGGGCTTAAGTTCTTTTAAAACTAGGATTGGTAGTTTTACCCTGACTTCGGCCAAAAATGGGCTTAAGTTAGAGTCCTAGTCCGACTAGAAATCTAGGTAGGGGCAGTCTTGACGAATCCAAAATGTCGTTGCAAAGCAGATGGCCCAAGTCACCCAAGCCGCCTTGGCAACAGTGGCTATTGCGAAGGACAGAGGCTTCAAGAGCTGCACCATTTCTCCTCTCCCTGACGCACACAGCTCCGAGGTAGCCTCTGAGCGATCAGTCTGGCATAGGAGACCAGAACGTGTCCATTGACATCCTCCCCTCTGCCGTCATCCTTGTGAGGAGCAGCTATGTTGAGCCCCGTCTCTTCGCTTCGCCAGCCATGCCAAAAAGGTTTCATGAGAGTACCTGCACCACATGGCCTTGTTATGTACAGGTCGTTTGTCTCTTTTCTGTTTGTCCGATGGGACCTGCACGAGATCCTAATACCCAAGACATTTGTTCTTTGTTTCTTTTGTTGCCAGCATTTAATGGCTTGCTGCTTTTCTCTCTTCACTGAGGGGAGAGCTGAGACCCCTTCCAACCCCCTTTTTGTTCCTTGCCTTGTTCACTCCTCCATGAAACCTAGTATTTGAAGCATCTCCTCTCTTTTTTTTTCCACTTACTTCCTTGGAGATCACACAGCAGCCATCCACCCCCCACCACTTTTGTTTATTTTTCCCTTCATGAAATATTAGACCTTGTGCCTGCACCCTGCTACTTTTCCACCGAATACCTCCTTCTCCTCGGGACCGATGCCACCCACAACCCACCCTGCCTTCCTACTAGAGCTCGGCCACCACCTTGAGCCCCGAGAGTACATGCAGCTGGTACCCGCCCATGTGACAAGTGCTGGTCATGCTGTCTCTCTTTCTAGAATTATATTAAAGGCCCATAACTCACTCTCACCAGCTATTGGATCTGCCTCTCTGGTCCTGGACCAGGTACTTGACTTTCTAAAATATCCTGCCCCCTTACTCTCGACCTTTCTATAGGCAACAAACTACAATTGGATATGGCACTCAATCACTTGGATTGTACGGGATCCTTCAACCACACCTTCCTTTAAAAAAGAGTATGGCATTGTATCCATGCACTTGTTCTCTTTTTTTTTTTAAACTTTCATCCAGCCTCTGGCTTCTTTACTTCAGTCTTTCTTAATATACAGGCCGTCTTCTTCTCAATGGCTGTCTGCCATCTTCCTGGTTACCATCCTTTGGCTTGGCTTATGCACCTTCAAGCCTATCATGTCTCCCCCTTGTTCTCTGGATGCTTTCTCCGACACTATTAGGGTCTTAGCTACTCACTTTCGAATGATCTTCTGCCACCTTTTGAGTTCTAGCCATAGACTTTGTTTGCGCGTATCAACAGCCAGTCCTAGTGCAGGCTTGGCTTTCTCAACACTGCCAGCATCTCCTCCTGCAGTGCAGCAGACCTGTTTCTGCATGGACCCGGCCCATTACCCCATCTCATCGTTCGTGTTCGGCCCAAGCCTTTTAGTGAAAGGTGGGGTCTGTTCAGGCCGTGACCAGCACCGTGGACGGTGGCACCCTACCCTACTGGCATGCAGATAGTAGTCACAGCTCCCTCAACTTGCATAGGGTGGGTGTGGAATTACCGCCTCAAGCGTCGATTAGCATCTGGACATCTTGGTTCGTATCCTATTTTATATCTATGACCTATTTTTCTAGTATGCTTGTGCTGTAGCACCGAGAGTGAATGAGTGTGCCTACTTCATGTTATTCTTTGTGAGCTATTGTTGCCGGACTGTGTACTTATATGAGAACCTATATTCTCCTGTTGCTTGATCAGTCTTCATATTAATTCTGTTATTGTGGAACTTGCCCTACCTATTCTGTAGTTACCTAGCTAACGTCGATCCATCATTTTGAGCTATTTTGGATAAGCCATAAGCATGGACATGCCATTTATTTGATTATTACATGATTGCTATCTTGGAGCGTGTGTGAATGCACATGAATATTTGCTATGCATTTATCGGATCATTGCTGACATCATGTGTGAGTTACTAGTCCAAGTCTACACGTGTCCATCCGACATCATCTTTCGTATCAGAGTCATAGGTTAGGATACAGTGTTAGCTTGTTTGTTTACCTTGCTTTTAATTCATTTACTTGCTTTGCATCATCATCTTTATCTACACTAGTTCGATTTCCTGCTAACATTATTTTGCATTTATCGTTCCACCTTCACGCAGTCTTTGCATGCCCGCTCGGCATGGCACCGAGTAGTCACAATCCCCTACGTGATTCCCCTAGCATCACATCTGATACCACCATGGACCCCACGCTTGCGGCGAGGCTTGAGGATATTGTAGCACGGCTTGGCTAGATTAGGCATCACATTGGGTAGCATGGATGAGTCTATTAGGTCAACAAGAGAGAGAGAGAGAGAGAGAGAGAGAGAGAGAGAGAGAGAGAGAGAGAGAGACCACATTACATGAAACCCTACGAGGCATAGTAGAGCAAGTAACTGCTTAATAGGTAGTCCAGGTACACTTGGATGGAGAGAACATCAAGGATTCACCTAGGTTTCAGGCAGATCAGAGAGACCATAGGGTAGATCCAAGACGTGGTTAGGATCGCTTCCACTTTGAGAGATCTCATCGAGACCATGTCGATCCGGATGAGCATATCCTATGGAGTCTAAGACTTGAGGTACCTCGCTTTGATGGCTCTTATGAGCCTCAAGACTCTCTTGATTGGGAGGATGGCATGGACCACTACTTCGAGTGGTATGATATGTTTAAGGCACGAAAGGTTTGGTTCACCGGATGAAGTTGGCGGTCCAGGCGAAGACTTATTGGATGAACATTGAGCACATACTCGCTACTCAGAGATAGGAGTCGATCTAGACATGGGATGAGATGAAGGCGAAGCTAAGTGAGAAGTACCTGCCTTTCTCCTTTCACCAGTGGCTCCTTGATCAGTGGTAGAGGTTGACTTACGCACCATGCCCGTGGTTGAGTACATCTCTCAGTTTGATGAGCTGTTATTAAGGTGCAGTGTCTCCGGGGATAGTGCTGTGACCCTATCATGGTTTAGAGCAGGGCTGTGTCATGATATTCAGCTTGAGCTTCTTCTAAGGGAGATGATCACGTTAGGGCACGCTTGTCAAATATCTTGAGATGGGGAGAGATTCTAGATCCCTCCATGTTACTGGCCACCGTTTGCCTGACCACCAGTTCTCATAGCCCACCTAGGCATCCTACTCTTGTGACTGATAGGCCAAGTAGCAATCGAGCCACTCCAATTTTACCCATCGGCCCGGCTCCCCTGATTCGGCATACCAGTCCGACTCCCCCGATTCCGCATGCTGTCCCTACTCTTCGAGTTCTATGTACCAGCTCAATTCCCCCAGCCATGGCCCCCACCATAGTTTTGCGCTATAGACAGAATGAGAAGGGGAAGGGGGTAGTTATAGGTGAGCTTGCACGGGGCGACCCTCACACCAAGTGTTTTAGGTGCCATAGATATGGCCATTATGTTGGGCGGTGCCTTACTAGAGCACTTCAAGTGGGAGAGCCAGATCAGGGGATTCCTTCTTAGCATTGATGGTGTGGAGGCGGGCGAACATAGGTCACTAGGGGAGGTGACTTATGATGAGGCTGACCCTGCATGGGTTGAGGAGTTTTAGGAGAGCGGTGATGTTGTAGGTTGCATCCACAAGGAGTATGCACGTGTAGAGCAGATCATTGATCACTCTGATAGGATGAGGTTAGGAGTAGTTTGATGCTTGCTAGCTCAGCCTGCGGAGAGCGGTGACTGGCTCGAACCTCGGTCTTTCATACCTTCTTCAAGCTTTGTGGGAAGGTGTGCAAGGTCATTATTGATAGTGAGAGTTGCATTAACACAATATCCATTGGCACTGTCTCCTATCTTGGGTTGACGCTGATCAACCACCTAAGCCCCTATTGAGTTTCATGGGTGGATACCTCCTTCTAGTTTCTATCCAGTTCTATTCCTACCAGGACCACGTGTGGTGTGATGTTCTACCGATGGTGGTTAGGAGCATCATTCTCGGGAGGCCATGGTTGTATGATCTAGATGTCACTCTTCATGGTCGTGGGAACTCATTTCTTTTACATGCAAGAGGACTTTGTTTAACCCATCTCTGCCCAAAGTTGTTAGTAAGGAGGTGCTGACTACCATCAGACCCGCCCGTGACAAAAGCCCTCTATATGATCAGTGCTCGGGAGTTTGAGAGGGAGATGGCTAGTGGGTGTCCTATTTGACCCGTGGTTGTGAGACATGCATATGAAGATTTTCCCATTCAGCAACCAAGATGTCCAGATGCTAACTGATGCTCGGGGCGGGAATTCCACACCCAGCCTACTGAAGCTGAGGGAGTTGTGATTGCTATTGGTATGCCAGTAGGGTAGGTGCCACCCTCCACGGTGCTGGTCACAGCCTGAACAAACCCCACCTTGCACGAAAAGGCTTGGGCTGAACACAAATGATGAGATGGCACTGGAAGTGGGTCGGGTCCATGCAGAACCAGGCTTGTTGCACTATGCAAGGAGATGTTGGCGGCGTTGAGAAGGCCGGGCCTGCACTTGGACTGGCTGTGGTACGCACAGGTGATGAGGTGACCAGCACGGGTCGCATGGGCAGATACTGGCTGCATGTTCTCTCGGAGCTCAAGATGGTGGTGGAGCTCTTCTGGGAAGGCAGGGTGGGTTGTGGGTGGTGCTGGTCCTTAGGAGGAGTTATTAGGCGCAAAATCAGCAGGGTGTGGCCACAAGGTCTAATATTTAATGAAGGGGAAAATAAATAAAAGGGGGGCTAGATGGTTGCTGCGTTAAGGAAGCAAATGCAAAAAAAGAAGAGGGGAGATGCTTTAAATACTATGTTTATGGGGAAGAGTGAACAAGGCAAGGAAGAAAAAGGGGGTTGGCAGAGGTCTTGATTCCCTCCAAAATGAAGAGAGAGAAGGAGCAAGTTGTTAAATGTTGTGAACGAAACAAACAAAGAACAACTATCTTGGGGATGGGATTCATAATCTTGTGCAGGGCCTATTAGACAAATAGGACATAGACGAACGAGGTGTATAGAACGAGGCCATGTAGTGCAAGTACTCTCACAAAACCTTCTGGCACGGTTGGTGAAGCAATAAGGCGAGACGAGGGTCAACACAGACCCTCCTCACGAGGATGATGGCGCAAGGGAAGTAGGTGATGGACACATGCGAGGGGTTGGCAGGGGTCTTGATTCTCTCCAAAATGAAGAGAGAGAAGGAGCAAGCTATTAAATGTTGTGAACGAAACAAACAAAGAACAACTATCTTGGGGATGGGATTCAGAATCTTGTGCAGGGCCTATTAGACAAATAGGACAGAGACGAACGAGGTGTACAGAACGAGGCCATGTAGTGCAGGTACTCTCTCAAAACCTTCTGGCACGCTTGGTGAAGCAAATAAGGCTAGACGAGGGTCAACACAGACCCTCCTCACGAGGATGATGGCACAAGGGCAGAAGGCGATGGACACATGCTGGTCTTCTATGTTGTATTGGTCGCTCGGAGCTATTCGGGTCAAGGAGAGGGAAAACGGTGCAGCTTCTGAAGCCTTCATCCTTTGTAGTAGTAGAGAGAGAGAGAGAGAGAGTGGGGAACAAAAAGAAGAAGTAGCAGATGAAGAAGAGGGGGGGTTGGAGCGCTTGGATTGAGGAGGACGAAGAATGCCGCGGTGGCGGTAGCCTGGGGCATTGTCTCTAAGAGCTCTCTTTAGGGTTACTAGAAAATCAACTTTTGCATTCAATATTCCATACCCTTTCTGATGTGGAGAGAGCTTCACGACGTCAGACAATAGACTTGATTGGCGTTCAGACGATGGTATTATCTACATGGACGACGATTGGAGTCGCAATCGAGTCATGCTTATTTTATTGTGTAATTTGATTTTATTTGTGTTAAGTTTTAGAGAAAAAAAGTCCATTATCCTATTTTGGGCTTTCTTTTTTCTATTAGGTTTGAAGTCTAGTGGGCCTCTCATGTTTGGGCCTCTTCTAGGGTCATTTGAGTGCTTATGTAATTTTGACTTTATTCAGGGCCAATTTTATAAGGGGCTTTGGTGTCTTATTAAAGGTTCGTTGTTACCCTAATACTGAAAGACAATGAAAAATGCAAGAAAATTTTGTTGCCATGTGGTGCTGCGTGTGCTGCTCTAAGAGATAGCCTTCCTAGGAGAGGAGGTGAAGTCTCGGCAAGAAGCCTCATCGCTCCCGTGTATCCCCTCCTCACTCCTCCCTCCCCTTCGCATCTCCCTCTCCAAGCCGTAGCTAAACATCACCCCCCAATCTGTGTACGCCGCCGACCTCAACCCCCTTCCTCTCCCTTCTTTGCGCCACAAACCCTAGCCGTACCCCCTTGTTGGACGCCACATAATATAATTTTCTTTTCTGAGAAAGGAAAATGGTAAGGATTGCACATGGGGAGGGTGTAAATAACCCGTGCATGGTTTATTCTGTGGGTGCACATTGTATCAGACGATTTGGGTTCGAGTGCTGGGCCTTTTCCCACTGACTGCAGTCAGTGTTGATTTATATCGGCCTAACGTTCGAACACTTTTGTTTAATTGTCAAAGAAATTTTAAGGTTCTCTTCATAGGTTCCGAAGCTGAGGGTAAGCTCATTTGCGTGGCTTACGGCTACCTCTTATGCACGACCGAAGGACGGATAGGAGCGGGGCCGAAGACCGTATAGTTTGGGGACATGAATACAAATCTATAGAAGCCATAAGTATTTTTGAAGTGCATGGAGGTTTTCCGGACTCCAAAGGTATTTTGGTAATTTTGGACTTCCAGGGATATTCTGGTAATTGTACCTGGCCAGGGGCATTTCTAGAATTTCTAGGTTGGAGAGAAGGTAGGATAGAATCCCTGACTCTTCGAAGTACTGAGGTCATCTCCGGAGAGTTTTGAAGGATCCTAGACCACTTCTAGGTCACAGGGGTATTTTGATAATTTTATCAAGCCTCTAGCGGACCTTGGTCTGAGGTGACACTTGGGTGTAAGACTGGGTTAGCAGGGTCCCTAAGCGAAAGGAGCGACGAGGGACTTCGTAGAAGACGTTCATGCGTTGATTCGCAACGAAAGGGGCATGTACATAATTTTCTGACAGTCGGGACTCAAGTGCAATTTTCTCTTGACCAGCCCATAAAGGAACAACTGGGTACATTTCATGAATCGTATAAGTACATGGGTTGTCGGCGAATTGTCGACTGTACAAGGAAAAGGGGGTCTCCGCACTGATGCGGGATGTAGGGGCGTAGCCCTAATTACATAAAATTGCAGGATAAAATTGCAGACAACAGGACTTGAATTTTCTTGCAATCCTGGGAGGGACATTTCTGTAATTCCTCGTTATCTAAGGAGTTACGTAGTTTGGCCATACAGAATGCATGAAAAATTACATACACAGCCTCCAGGGACAAACACAAGACCTAGGGTATTAATAAATCATACCTTTGATGGACGTTTTCACAAACCAACAAACTCCGCCGAGCATCTCTTCTTTTGTTCGTCCGTAAGTCCCTCCTTGTCCTCTCGGCCCAGGGGCTATTTATAGAAGTGAGAGGACTCAGGTTGTCAAAAAAAATGAGGATTCGTCCCAATTTTGACAAAAAGAGTGGCTTTAACCCCAATTCTGACAAGGTGGGATAGGCTATTCCTTTTTTTCTTTTTTTCTTTCTTTTCCCTTTTTTTTGGAAACACAGACCCCCAGGGTCATTTGGCCTGGGGCGGGACCCAGCGGGGTCAAGTGACCCCGCAGGGGTCTAGTGGGGTCAACTGGCCCCGCTCGGGGGTCTGTTGACCCCGTTGGGGGCCCAGCGGGGTCAAATGGCCCGACACGACCGCCCGTGGGGTCTGCCGGCCCCGTTGGGGTCCCAGCGGGGTGGCTCGATCCCCCGTGGGGGTCAGTCAACCCTGTTGGGGCCCAACGGGGTGGACGCGACCCCGCGGGGTCGGTGGAACCCGCTAGGGGCCCAGCGGGGTCACTTGACCCCCGGGATGGCCTTTTGGCCCCTCTTCGTGTATGTTCTGCAGTTTTCTGTCGTCCTGGGTTGAGGAGAAGCCGTCGCCCTACATTTATTGCCCTTCAAACGCCACTCTATGTCGCGTGGCAGCAACACGTTGGTGGAGAACCGTGCGGGAGTGAAGGATTGTTCGTTTGTCGTTTGTTTGTGCGTCGTTCGCCGGGGGGGGGGGGGAGTTTTTGCATCCGTCCGTGCCGTGTGATACACAATTATTCAGCCACTTTGACAGAATGCATGCATATTTTTCCTCTAATTTCTCTTGCTGCGACGCCACTTGCAATAATACGTGGTTGGGGCAATAGACCCTAAATCGCGGAGGTACTCTGCGGAATGACGGTATCGACGCTACACCGTATTTTTCGTTGGTTGTGAGATAAAATTCTCGAAATATTTCGAGAGAATTATGGGTGCAACAAATGCCCCCCACGGGACATCCGTCACGGCCGGAGGCGGGGGCGGACGGCCCGTGCTCTTTAAAGGGAATGGTCACTATGCGTCTCTTGAATAGACTTTGGACTTTGTAGGACTGCATTTGATGTTTGTGGTGCTGTCCTGGAATGTTTGGCCTAACTTTGCTCCTTTCTTTGTATCTCCTGTTTTTTGTTTCTCTGCGTTTGTAGGCATGGCTCGCAGCAGCGGAGGTAGGAGTCGGTCGAGGAGGCCGAGGGCCAGAGGCACGGATGAATGTCGCATTGAGCGCACTGACCAGCTGTTGCACTCGTAATTATCTCGAAATATTTCGAGAGATTTGTCTCATGACAACTGACGAAAAATACGGCATAGCGCCGATATCGTCGGACCGCGGAGTACCTCTGCAATTTAGGGTCTATCGACCCGATTATACAATCACAAATGGCGTCGTAGCAAAGAAAATTAAGAGGAAGACATGCATACACACCTGTCAAAGTAGCCGAGCAAGTGTGTCACACGGCACAGACAGATGCAAAGATTCCTCTCCAAGCGAGCGGCGCACAACCAAACAACAAACGAACGAGCTTCCGCTCCCGCACGAGTCTCCACCGATGTATTGCTGCCACGCGGCGAAGAGTGGGGCCTTGGGGAGCAATAAATGCTGAACAATGGCTCTTCCTTGTCCCAGGGCGACAAAAAAGGAAAAAAGGCGCGGAGAGGGGCCAAAAGGGAGTCCCGGGGGTCAAATGACCCCGCTGGGCCCCCAGCGGGTCTGGCCGGCCGTCGCGGGGCCGCGGCCACTCCGCTGGGCCCCAGCAGGGTCGATCGGCCCCACGGGGGTCACGACCACCCTGTTGGGGACCCAGCAGGGTCGACCGGCCCCCACGGGGGTCGTGTCACCCCGCTGGGCCTCCAAGCTGGGTCCCCGTCACTTGACCCCGCTGGGTCCCGCGGGGGCCGGCCCCCCCTCCCGCGTCCGTGTTCCCACCAAAGAAAAAAAAGAAAAGGAAAAAGTGGAAGACCCACCTTGACAAAAAAGCGGTTTTTGAACCCCACCTTGTCAAAATTGGGGCTAAAATTCACTTTTTTGTCAGAATTGAGGTAAATCCTCACGGTTTTGTCAGGGTGGGTTCACCACCTTCTATAATAGACCTCTAAGGGTCCGGACTCAAGGGAGGACAACAGACGGTATCTACGACTCTCAGAAGTACTACGCACGAAGGACGTTGTTCGTTTGTCTTGACCTGTGAGGGGTAAGTCCCCAGGTCTTGTGTTTATCCCTAAGGGCTATTTTAGTAACTATGCCCCTCGGTAGGTCTTGTTTGTAAGTTTCCACGCCCCCGGGATGACTACACTAGGTAGTTTCGCCCCTATAATGAGGGAATTACGGGAACATCCTCCCCGGGATCGTGAGAAACAAAAAGTCCTGTTATTTGCAGTTCTACCTTGCAATTTCTTGTAACTGGGGCTACACCCCTGCTTCCCGCGTTAGTGCGGATCTCTATAATGTACAGTCGACAACTCGCCGACAACTCTTGTACCCATTTAGGCCATAACTGTATTCAGTGTGCTCTACGAATTTCCTCTGTATGTCGATCGGGGAAAATTATAAGAAACCCCCCCGACTTGTGGGAATTGCACACATACGTACCCCTCCGTTGGCAAAATTGACAGATGTGTGCCTGATACGAAGCCCCTTGTCATTCCTTCGGCCCGAGAGTGTTGTCAGCTTAGTCCGACACTTGGGTGTCGTCTCAAACCTAGGTCTGTGTAGGTTTTGGTAAAATTACTAAAGTACCCCCGTGACCTAGAAATATTGTAGTCGCCCCTAAGGCCTTCCATAAATGGCCCCGGTGCCTTGGAAAGTCAGTGGTCCAACCTCGTTTTCGTTCCAACCCAAAAATTTCAGAAATACTCTTGGCCTGATAAAATTACCAAAATACCCCTGGAAAGGTAAAATTGTCAAAATATCCCCAAGATCTAAGAAACTCCCCCGCTTAAAAAAATGCCTATGGCCCTTGCAAAATTGCATTCATAATCCCAAATTCTAGGGTTTGCCCACACTCAAGAGGCCTTTGATAAAACCCTAGTCTAGTTAATTAGTCTGTTGGTGATAAGTGAGTGGTCATTGCGAGTCGCCCAAGTGAGTAAGCCCTTAAGAGCCTATAAAGGGGATTTTAAGGTTTTCTTTGATAGTCAAACAAAGGTTTTCGGACGTTAGGCCGATATAAATTCACACTGACTGTGGTCAGTGGAGAGAGGTCCAGCACCCGAAGTCAAATCGTCTGATGCGATGCGCACCCACGGAATAAACCTCCACATATAGAGGGGAATGTTTCTTTTCAAAAAGAACATATTCATATATATATATATATATATATATATATATATATATATAATTTCCGTGGCCGACAGACTGGCACGCCCGGTGGGACCTTTCCCGCCTTTCTTCTTTATGTCAAAGAAATCCTCAAACCTTCTTCAAGGTTCTGATCTCCCCTCTTCGTCTTACAAGACCTATGTAGTTAAAAGCGCGCCTAGGCGCTGAGGCGAGGCGAGGCGCCCCCTGGTCGCCTCGCCTCACTCTGACCACATCTGGTCTCACTCTCTCTCTGTCTTACATATACACACATTACTTGCTTTGAATCATAGGATTGAATGAATCATAGGATTGAATGAATTTAGGACTTTTATTGACTTTATATAGCCATTTTTGTGATATTTAGACATATAGTTTATTTTTTGAATTAAATATATATATTTAATAAAATTTCGCCTCAAACGCCTCAAACGCCTAGGCCATCGCCTAGGCGTTTGAGGCGTGAGGCGACCCCTTGGTCGCCTCGGTCGCCTCACGCCTTAGACTACATAGTACAAGACGGGAAGAGGAGGGCACACTCTTTTGCTTACTTGGGGGCTTTGTGTGCATTCGCACGCCACTCCTTTCGTGTCATGTGCCAGCAACAACAACAAGAAGACGATGGCTGCCGTCACGTATGGCCCTCAGGTCGTTGCCAACCACGCCAGGTTCGGATACCTGGCGACCCCACTTGTTTTCGGCGACTTCCCGCCAGTCGTCGGCTCGCCCTTTTTCTTGGGCGTCGTACCGGTGGCTGAAGTCAGTTCAGCCACGCCTACAGCAGCCACAGTCGGGGGTGTCAGGCCCTCGGCTCCAGCAAAAGGCCGGGTCCGCCCGGTCAGCAAGACCACCATCGGGGGTGTCAAGCCCTCGGCTCCAGCAACTGACCGGGTTCGTCCGGCCAACAAGTTAACCGCCGGGGGTGTTAGGCCCTCCACCTCAGCAGTCGGCCGGCTTCGCCCGGTCAACTCTTCACTGACCAAGGGTGTCAGACCCTTCGTCTTAACAACCGGCCGAGTTCGCTCGGCTGTCATGACAACGATCGAAGGTGTTAGGCCTTATGCTCAAGCAAACGGCCGAGTCTACTCGGTCAATCAAGTTACTGTCGGCACCGCTCCTATACAACAGGGGCAACGCCGCCGTCGCAACGGCACTAGCTCTACAACGGGGGCAGCGTCGCCGCCATAATGACGCCATGCCTACGGCAGGTGTCGCCAGGGCCGCTCTTGCTCAACGGGGGTAGTGCCATAGCCGCAAGGGCGTAAAACTTGTAGCGGCGACATCCCGCTCCGGCAATACTATAATTGTCGGAGATCTCCGCATCCGGCTCGATGGAGGCGAGCCGATTTTGCCTCGGGACCGACACGTCCCAACCATTTCTACCTCCAACCGCTTCGAGCTTCTCCGGTAGGTCCGGGAGGATAGAGCGAAGTTGAAGAAGTCCGCCATACCGGCGGCAAGGCAGGGTCCAGTGCAGTGACCCAAACCACTGACTCCCCGATCAAGGTCAGGAGGCAACCCAATCGAGGAGCGTCAGTTCCGTTTGAAGAAAATATGGGTCACCAAGGAGGAGGCTCGAATCATAAAGCACGCGAGGGCGGAGGGACCCTTCCACATGTCAGATCTGCAACAAATGCGGAGTCCGACAAGCACTGAGACCTCAACATCTCTGAGGTCTACAACCCAGCCCCTACGCGGGCAGAAGCGCCGAGGAGCTCGCAAGAAGGTGCGGCCAACCTCTCCGTGGGCCAGCTCAACGCACACGGATGAGGATTGCTCCGTTCAAGCCTCTACGTCCCGAGTATCTGTTTTTGACAGACTAGGGATGGCGCCCAAGCCTGGCCGACAACTGCTCAGGAAGAAGCGGGTGGTTCAAGTGACCAATGACGCTGTCAAAGTGTTCACCTGCTACACTACCTCTACCAACAAGCAGCCGGAGGACACCTCGGCGGAGCTCAACCAGCCTTTTCAATATATGAGGAGGTCGAGGCCCGTCTCTCAGATCCTGGCACAGACGCAGCAGATGCCGGCTGTCGGAACGTCTCCGCCTGAGCTGGCACGACAACAAGAACACCAAGAAGACATCCATAGTGTCGATTGGGACAGCAACCCCGGACACGAGGAAGATCTTGGGAAAGAGGCGCAGACTCTCGCGTTGGAGGAGTTCCAGCGTGAAAACCAAGAACTGAAGAGCCTCTTGCAATCGCTTTTGCGTGAAAAGGAGGTCCGGGTTTAGCCTCAAGCGGCGCCCACTGGGATGGAACAACAACCTCCTCCCATTCCAGTCACGGCCAACGCCTCCGTCATTGTTGCGAAATTATCATTGGCGGTGGAATTTGAAGTCCCACAGCATGAAGCCAATGCGCGGTCATCCGCCACTCCTGCTGCAGAAAGCCTTATGGCACAAAGGCAGATGATTGAGCGGATCGTGGAGACAAAGTTTGCTCAACATGGGGAGGGTGTGGCCACCGTTGATTTGTACATAAGGCTTTGTACAGTGTGCCTTATCCCCTCCACCATCAATTCAAGAAACTTCCTCCTGACTGCCCGAATGCCCCGAAACTCCAGAAGTTCAATGGGCAGGGCTCGCCACACGAACACCTGACTTATTACATGACGGCCATGGGCGAACTGGCGTTGGAAGAGGCATATTTGCTGCGGTACTTTGCCACGTCCCTGACAGGCACCGCCTTCCAGTGGTACTCCAGGCTAAAGCCCAATTCAGTGCCTGATTGGGCTGATATGCAAAAGAAGTTCGTCGATCGTTTCCAGACAGTCGAGCGTAAAGTTTCTCTGGCGGAGCTCTGTGCCTTCAGGCAGAAAAAAGGTGAGATCGCGCTGGACTTCATCAAGCGGTGGAGGGACGTCAGCATGCGTTGCGATAATCCTTCGATGCCCGAAGACGCGATCACCATCTGCCGCAGGGGCCTGTCGGCGGAAGTCAGTGAAAAGCTTCTTCGCTGATCACCCGACACATGCTTCTGTCAAAGGCAAATCCTCCAAAGATCGCCTGGCCAGTGGCAAGGAGGCAAATGCTGTGGACTTCTCCCCGACTAATGGAGACAAAGGGGAAGGAAAATCCAAGGGCAATGACAAAAAGCCCGATACCAAGGCGAATGCGTCTATCTTAGCAGAGCGTATGAAGACGCCTTATTCCTTCAGGAAGGAGCATACCAAGATGCTCTTTGACCTGTGTATGATCGACGAATCGGATCCGCGGAAGCCTTCAGAGGTGGATAAAACATATGATCCTACCTATTGTGTGTATTACCGAAGGTTGGGTCATACCGTCGGGGATTACTATGTTTTCAAGAACGTAGCGGAAGAGCTCATCCAGAAAGGCTTGATAAATATGTTGGGTCATGCAGTCGACCCGCCACAGCCTCATGCTTGGGGCCGACCAAACCGGTCGGCTAATGTGGTTTACATGGTGGCGACGGCTTCGAGCTCCAATGCCTCCGAGGCCGGGCCTTCAATTCTATAGCCCAATGCCGGTCGTAGAGTCGCTCCTTCTTCCCTCCCAGAATGTTTAGCGTTGCGGAGGACTATTCGGAAGATCCGAGGGGAGATCCGACAATTGCAACTAGAGCAAAGGTGTCTGCTGCAGTTCTTGGAGAGCATTGATGAACAGTTGGCCACCTTCCCCTTTGGCCCATTTGCTAGGGGGCTAGCTCCAACCCATATACGGGAGGCAGGTGTATCACCCACTGCCCGGGGGGTTGGCTCTTTGAGGAATCCTTGGATTCATTTGAAGGCGAGGAGGATTCATCTGAAGGCGAGCAGCCAGAGAAGTTATACTCCTTCCCTCGCGAGAAGACCCTGAACATCTTCTTCGCGTGCCGGCGAGCGGGCTTGCTAACTCCATCATCCAGTGAGCAGGCACCAGGTGCCGTATTATATCAGGGCTATTGCCCATACCATGAGGTGATAGGCCATATCATTCACAACTGCCAACCTTTTAAGGACCTCGCCGAGGACTTAATCAGGCGAGGGGTGATCAATATGGGCGAATTCCTAGTCGATCCACCGCAGCCGCATGTACAGGAGAGCTTTCATTTCTCCGTTAATGTTATACATGTCTCGGCCGCTTTCCAACTCCCGGAGCCGAAGGAGGAAGGAGTCAGCTCCCAACCGCCCAAGTCTACATTATGGTACCCAGGGTGGCGACCCTCTCATCAGTGCTCTTTCCCTAATGAGGACACTGAGAAGATTTTTGACAAGCTCCTGGAAGAAGGTTGGGTACTGACGCATGATCCGCCGTCCTACTACAATGAGACGGCCAAGAGTCACCCCCGCTACTGCAAGCATCATGCCAGGATGTCTCACCCCATTGGGGAATGTCCGGAAGTTCAAGATTGCATTGAAGTCCTCATCCAAAGAGGGGAGATCGATGCGCAGGGGAACTCTATGACGAGGCGACGTCTTAAGGAGGTCACTGAGAAGATTCTCCGACAAGCTCAACAAGAGCAGACCAAGCCACGGGAGACTAAGCCCACCTCTCAGCAGGTCCTGTTGGGCAAGTCTACAGGCAATGGCAATACTCAGCCAAACCCCAAAAAGTCAAGCCGTGGGAGAAGGTTCCAAACCCCTTTCCAGGTTGAGTCAACCCGACATCGTCATAAGGGGAAACCCTCGGCCAGATAATAAAGGCAAAGCCAAGGTGAGGGAGTCTCAAGCCAAAGCTCCTGTCGAGCCAACAAGGTCGTCAATTGTAGAAAGGTCTCAACAGCTCGAACGAGCAAAGGCGCCAGTCAAAACAAAATCGGTGGAGTTGCAAAGCCCCCAAGGGCCCCACCATGGACTGGCAGTGTTCTAGGAGCTGTCGCTTGAGATAATTGCTCAGGTGATCCATGCCACCTTCCAGGTGCAACCGGAGGAGGTCAACGGGACTGAGGTCACTCCCAGAAAGAGCCTCAGAACCAAGGCTCCTACGGGGCCGACCCGGAGTAGAAAGCAAAATTCCGGGGGCAAACCAGTCCCACTCCAAAATCAAGTCCACTTTCTTCTCAAGAGGCGGCACGCCAAAAGAAGCAAGAGAAGAATCGCATGAAGAATTTAAAGAGGAGGTTGAAGAAGCAAGCTGAGCAAGCAGCAACTATAGAAGCTCCTAAGGAGTCAACTCCTTTGCAAAAGACTACAAAAAGTTCATAGATGAGCTGGAGGAGTACACCCCCCTCATCCCACCAGGGTCGTCACTCTGGACGAATACATTCTCTTGGACAGACTTGGGCGTAAAGCCCAACTTCTTCGATGACTCCGAGAGATGGTTCAATGTCACGCCCCGACGCGAAAAATTGGAACGCGGCAGTAGAGTTAAAATATGTTGATTTTTAGACATGTTGTGCCTTGAGTTAGCATTTAAAGAACTCCAACAACATAATAGCAAAGGGAAGGAATAATTCTCAAAATAACCATTCATTCCAAACTAACGAAACATAACCAGTTCCAACATCCACCAACGTTACAACTCAAATAATAACTGAATAACCAATTACAACTCTGAAACAACTTTAACATAATGACACTCTTGATGCAACTATCTAAGGACGCTCCAAGTTGCTATCTAGCTGACTCGCTCCAAAGTCTTCACTCTGTCCATCCCCATCAGTTTGAGAGTCATCACCAGAGCTACCTGAAAAGGGGGAAAAATTGGGTGAGCGAACGCTCAGTAGGTAATAGCAGGCAAGGTTTAAGTAATTAACTAATTACATTAATGTCATGCGATGAAATAAAAGGAATGACAAATAATGAATTACTCAAATAAGAAGAACATAGACATATCATATCCAGAAATTGGCCGATCGAGCATGTAACAAGCAAGTCATGTAAATAATTCTATATAGGAATTCAACAACTTGTATCATAGAGAAAAGAATGGAATGACTCAAGTGAATGAAATGTCATAGACGTCACGCTAGTCATGCACTCGGTGCAATGTCTCACCATGTCATTACAACTCCCCGGGACACTAGTACTTTTCGGGCACTCCTCTCAGGACCAGATCGGGCCCTTATGATGCGTTGGCATTGATTTGGTGGATCCAAGATCCCAAGTTATGTCTAGACATTTACTGGACTCGGTCAGAAAAAAGAATCAAGCTATATCCCGGAAATAAGCAAGAAACAAATCCAGGATTTAAATGCGGCACAAGCCATCCGCGGCTCGGCCACCTAAGCACACAAGAAAGCGAACATACAAACTCTGGAAGCTATGCGGTCACACCAGGGCCGTATAGGATACAAAACGACCTTTTACTGGACCGCGGAAGATGAAACTGGGCCAAGGAAAACCTAGTCCGGTGCCAAGGAATAAACAGTCCTTTAAGGGTCGCTGGAAGTCGAGGACGGTCTGGAATGGGCCGTTTGTCAGATAAAGACGGTTCATATCCATCCGTTTATCACAAAAGGATCGAAGGCCCATAACGAGCGTTTACATGGTCTACACTGGGCCGCCCCAACACCTAACGGTCCACAGACGTCCGTTTAGATGTTAAAACGGTCCCATGTGGGCCGCGAATCTGGACAGAGGCTAACAAGCGATCCGGTCGAGTTAACAGGTGCAGGATTTGGGGTACAACCTGTCCGGCGTCCTAGTGGGAATCCCAGGTTCGCGGGGGCTTACGGAGATCTCATAATAGAGGTCTTAATTCGACGGAAGGAATATCCGGCGAAGAGTCCCAACTATTACAAGAATTGAGGGTTGAAGAACTTTGGAAAACAACGTATAGCGGTCAGTCAGCACCACCGGAGTGGATAGACTGTCAGACAACCTTAATAATTTCCTCCAATTTCCAGTGTGGACATAATAAAAAATTTATATTTCCTTAATTGATAAGAACAAAGGGAGATATGCTTGGAAAAGAAGAGCAAAGGTAATCCAGTCAAGATTAACATTAAACAGTTCCCATATGTTCCAATTAGTTCTGTGGGTTGCTATCTACTTACATGCATAACTTGACATGAACAACATGCTTAAATCATGGTATAATCCACTCTGTGTGGCGTAAGCGGTCTACCCAGAACCGCTGGACAGGGCCTAGCGGTCTGTCGCTAGGCCGCTTGAGGCATGTGAGCTTGAAAACCGCAGACGCCTTAAGCGGTCTGTTGAACAGCCGCCAGGATTTCCAAGCGGTCTAGAGAAGAGCCGCCAGCCCAGACCTTGCGGTCTATCGAGGGGCCGTTTAGGTCAAAAAGGGTTAAAATCTACAAAGGGGCCAAACGGTCTGTCGCGAGACCGCCAGGGGCAGAAGCGGTCTCTGTAAGACCGTTTACAGAACACCATGTCCGCCCTCCGACGACTTCGATAGACCCCGTTTGCAACCATAATTCACTCGGTATAGTGCATAAAATTTGGGCAAAATGACCGGAATAGAAAGAGCACGAATGAAATCACAACATGTATTAATTAATTAAAGATTAGGCCTGCCTGATCGTAGCATGAAAGGGACGAACTAACGAAACCCTAATCTAGACATGCTTTTACTAAACTTGGGCATACACGAGCTATACTGCATGGATTTTAGGGCTTTTGCTATCAATGGAAAGAGGACTTGAAGACGAAACCAACGGTATATTTTACTTGATGTTTGGTCTACTAGAACCTACCTTAATCGAGGAAGAAGAGGGGACGACGACTATCGCGCTCGCACCGGGAACACTCCAAAAGCCTCGCTGAATCCTCTCCTGCTCGAGCTCCTCGCCGGCCGCTGTTACCAAACGTCGATGCTAGGAGGTCTTAGGGTTCGTTTTATAGAAGTACTCGATCCTAAATGGATCAATTCGAAGGGATAGAGTCCACGCACAAAATCGTGCGCGAAACTCGCGGCTGACCACGTCGCGCCGCTTATCACCCCAAAATTCAAAGTTTAGGGTTAGGGTTTCAGCGGGCAAAAAGAGGGGAAACGTTCTA
Organism: Amorphophallus konjac; assembly: GCA_022559845.1. Classification (NCBI taxonomy): domain Eukaryota; kingdom Viridiplantae; phylum Streptophyta; class Magnoliopsida; order Alismatales; family Araceae; genus Amorphophallus; species Amorphophallus konjac. The sequence goes on from CM040125.1 coordinate 264,065,333, forward strand.
CAAATCAAGGCCGTCCAAATGGGTCTGATCTAGGCTTAAAAGATCGAGAATTGGGTCCGAATTTTGGCGGTTTAAGGTCCGATATGATTAAACGGGAATTTAGCCCTAAAGCCATTAATTCGACTTGCTTATAATTTTTTTTAGGGTCTGCCGTAGAAGACAATTTGTCTAAATTTTTCATCCTCTCTATGATTAAAATTTTTCTATATTTTTTTATAAATTGGTTGCATCTTTTCTTATCTTAATTTACATAGAATTTCTTATTTATCTCCCTTTATTTTATCTAATAATTTACCAGGGTGCTACACCCTCCCCCACTCTAAGGAATTTGGTCCCCAAATTCACTGCACTTCTCAAAAACAGAGATCATTTGGATTACTGACCTTAAAATAAATCAGGGTACTGCCTCCGGATAGCTTCTTCGGACTCTCAAGTGGCTTCTTCAGTTCCACGCCGACTCCACTGAATCTTTACCATCGGTATGGACCGATTCCTGAGCTGCTGTTGCTTACGGTCCAAAATCTTGATGGGTCTCTCTTCATAAGTTAAGTCTTCTTTCAACCCAAGGTCTGTGTGCTGAATGACATGCGCAGGGTCGTACACATACTTCTGTAACATAGACACATGAAAAACATTGTGCACACCTGACAACTGGGGTGGCAATGCCAATCTGTAGGCAACTTCCCCCACTCTTTCTAAAATCTCAAATGGGCCAATAAATCTGGGACTCAACTTGCCATGGATGTTAAATCTTCGAACTCCTTTCAGAGGTGAAACTTTCAAAAACACATGCTCGCCCACTGGAAACTCTAAATCTCTTCTTCTATTATCAGCAAAGCTTTTCTGTCTTGATTGTGCAACTTTTAGACGATCTCTGATGATCTGGATATTCTTGAATGATTCTGAAATGAGATCCGGTCCCGACCATTGCTTCTCACCTACCTCGTCCCAGCATAAAGATGATCGGCAACTTCTTCCATAGAGAGCCTTGAACGGTGCTATATGAATGCTGGACTGGTAACTGTTGTTGTATGCAAATTCTATATGGGCCAGTTGTTCATGCCAACTCCCACCAAAGTCGATTGTGCAATCTGGTTCGTTCTCTCAGTCTGGCCATCCGTCTGAGGGTGAAATGCAGTATTGAAGTTCAAGCGGGTTCTCAAGGATTCTTGTAATCCTTTCCAAAAGTGTGAGGTAAATCTTGGATCTCGGTCGGACACGATATTTACAGGTATTCCATGCAATCTTACCACTTCCTTCATATACGAAGCAGCCAAAATGTTGACTGTCCACTTCGTCTTGATAGCCACGAAATGTGCAGATTTAGTCAATCTATCCACAATCACCCATATCGCATCGAAGCCTCCACGAGTTCTTGGCAAACCCATTAATGATGTGATTTGTTATTTGTTAATAATTTATTATGTTTGATAGGATTTATTTTTCATATTATGTCTAATATCTTTCAGGATGGACCTAATAAAAAGATGAAGCTAAAAAAATGTAGCCCACAGGTTAGTGTGAACCTTTGGTCTTTATTTTTTGTAATTTTCTTGATGTTATTATGTCATTTTTATAATTTTATGCATTATTTTTAGATTTTTTTGTATTTTTTTGATGCAATTTAATTTTTTATAATTGTCATGCAATTTAATTTCTGCAATTTCTTCGTGCTTCTGATTTTTTTATATTTTTTATATTATTTTCATATATTTTTTGTTATTTTATATATTAGGAGATATATATTTTAGATTTTTTAATCAGTGGCGAAAGTGTCGCTTAGGCGACGCCTAAGCAGACGCCTTGTCGCCTAAGCGCTTAGAGACCTCGTGAGCGCCTTGGTTCGCTTTGTCGCCTTGACAACTATGAGGCCAAGGCAACCCAAGAAGAACTCCACGTGCTACTGTTCATCCCTTTCCAACAGTGAAAAATAGTTTTTTTAGAGTACGGCAGATTTTTTATAGGCTTTGAAGCCAAGGAATGGCCAAACCGCCGCTCCTCCCCCCCCCTCTCTCTCTCTCTCTCTCTCTCGCGGGTGAAAATAGCCCGCAGGGACCCCGCCTCCGGTGCATAGGACCGGAGGGGGGGTGCCTCCGGTGTTAGCAGGCCCGGAGGGCCCCTCCGGTCTGCCCAAGCTTGGAGGACCCTCCCTTTGTTGCGCGCAGCAATCGGAGGGGGTGCCTCCGGTCTGCGCAGGCCCGGAGGGACCCCTCCTTCGATGCGCAGCAGTCGGAGGGGGTCCTCCAATCTGCGTAGGCCCGGAGGCACCCCCCTCCGGTGCCTGCAGCAGTCGGAGGGGGTGCCTCCGGTCTGCGCCAAGACCGGAGATGGGCCTCCGCCCAAAGCAAAAAAAAAAAAAGAGAAGAAGGGGGGAGGGGGTTACATTTTCACGTCTTGGCCTTCCACCGGAGGAACCTCTAGCCACCGGAGCTCCCCACCTATAAAAGGGTGGGGAGAGCAAGCATAAACGAGACAAGCAAAGAGGAGGAGAGCAAGAAGAAAAGAAGAGAAGACAAGGAAGAAGTAAGAAGACCGGGAAGAAGGGTGTGCCCCCTTCCTTCCCCAAGCCCTTTTGAGTTTTTTTGAAGATTTTTAAGTATTACAAAAAAATACCCTCTTGATGTCGTATTGACAAAAACGCCCTTGGGACGTACAAAGACGGTTGTATTTATTTTTCATAGAAATACATTGTACCAAAGTTATATAAATTGAAGAATGATGGGATCTCTCAACTTGTCTTTGGCAAAATTAAGCAATGGCCCCCGCATGGCATTTTTACCCCCGCATTACTTTAAAATTGTACAAAAGTACGTCGGTTTCAACAAAACATTTAGAGAAAATCGTGATAGTTCAAAGAGGGTATTTTTGTTCATGGGGAGAACTTCCCCACTTATAAAAAATCTTCTTTTAAAATTGGGTTCTAGAAATTGCATTTCTACCCTGGGCTTTCTTTAATTGTGTATATACCCATAAAAGGAATCTCAAAAAATGTGAAAGAATCTACTAAGGTTGGAAAGACCACATGTGGTCCCTAGGGGTACGAGAATAAATCTTCTTCTAAATAGAAAGCCGTGGTTAAACTGTAGTAAGAATAAAAAATTGCGAGTAAACCCTTGCTTGGGGGAAAACTAGAGGCTTCTCCCTTACTCAGGGGTATGGGTCTTAAGGGCAACAGAGGACTTTTAGCAGTCTAATCAAGGGTATTCGGACTTGTCCGATGTAAATTAACACCAACCCTGTCCGGTGGGGAAAAGTCCAGTACACGAACCTTAATTGTCCGATAAACCCGAAAAGCGTGGAATTAATGAATATGCCCGAAAAAGAAAAGAGAAACAATAACAATACACATATTCGTCCGTCGAGACGGATGTCGAAAATTTTGCGTGTAAACAGGGCCCAATCGAGAGTGCCGGTGAAAGTGAAGGCCTCGTGGACATGTTCCGCATTACGAGGGAGGGTATTTATACATATGACCACTTGAGGGGATATCCGCGCCACTATCCCCTGTATCGTCATCTTCATTTGTTCCTTCAAAGCTTTGCATCGATCGGCATGGAGGATGATGATCCCTTATTGCTCGAGGAGAGGCGTCGCCTTGAGCGGGTCATACTAGTGGGGAGGGGCAACATGCAAGAATTATGTTCCCTGACCTATCCGAGCTTCCCAGGCGGCTTCACTCGGCAGAGACAGTACCCAGATCGGCAGAGCCTGGACTTCTTTTAGGAGCATGATAGCTTCACAGTTCGGGCTGCACCACTTGCCCCAACGGTTTGGCATATACATTGGCAGCACAAGACCATGGATCATACCGTGGATGGCCTCTTCTTGACACCCTCATGGGCGAGTTTTACACATGATGAATATGCTCATGACTGTATGTTGGAGAGGATTTTGGCATTGAAGACCTCCAGTTGGTATGAGAAGTGGTCAGTTATCCCATCTCACAGCTATCATCGGGGCGCGACAGAGTGGCTCTGGGGCATCCTGATTGTCTACCGGTCGGTACTGGACAAGGTGGGGATCCGTTATGCAGTGACGGCCGCCTTGTACTCCTATCCTTGTCATACGGGCCTGCTACAGGCCCAAGCACAGAGATTTAACCGCCGATGGAATTACTTCGTCACTGTTGGGGGAGAGACTTCTTTAGACCTCTGGGCTTTTTAGAGAGTTTCTGGTCTTCCTATTTGCGGGAGGCTATACGAGGAGCTGACCCTTGATGACCTGCATCTCAGCTCCACTGATGGTACTGGGAGGTATACTATGCCTTATTCCTTCAGATTCTTGATGAAGGACCTGGCCCGGGTCGGCACAGATCGAACCCCTTGCACCCCGAGGGTGACTCTGAACGCGTAGGTGAGCCATTTCTATAGTGGTGGCCCTTTCTGCTTCCACGAGGAGTTTGCTCAGTCTGGCACTACCTGGGAAGAAAATGGGTGTCAACAGATTATGGGTTTGCCTCCCTGGCTGGGCTCAATTTCTCGCACATTTCGTTATCTGGGCTTAATGGGCCTAGATGAGACTTGATTTCGGGATAAATACAGGCATTTATTTAATTTTATATATTTTTCAGACGGCCACCCAGATAGCGGTCTATCGCGAGACTGCTACTTGATGGTGACAGTCTATCGCGAGACCACCATCTGGTCCCGAGAGTTCTGCCCAGATTGGACTTTTCTCTCTCGATCCATGGTCGAAGGAGAGTCCTAATCTGGTGTTTTCTCCGAGGATACGAGTCTCCAGAGAGTTCTGATCGATCCTGGGGATAATTGATGATATTATCTATCAGAATTATCATGTTCCACGAATTATCTCGCAGATTTATCCTTCCAACTCGAGCTAGGGTTTTGGGGGTCTATAAATAGAACCCTTGGCCTTGTGCTCGCGAGGAGGAGATTTTCGGAGCTCGCCACAAAGTGCTGTCGGATTCTACTGCGAGTTTCAAGCAGGGAGTGCTGTGTCCTTTCGTCCTCCAGCGGTTTTGGTTCAGGGAGTAGTCGTTTCTCTTCCCTTGTTTTGTGTTATTTGTCCATTAGTTTAGTCTGTTTTTAAGTCATCATAGCATCTGTCTCTCTTCTTTCTCCACGTTCTTTTGCATTGATAACACGTCCATATACATCCTCCTATTGTTTCCTCGCCCCACAGGGGTTAAACCCCCCCAGGTATTCACCATTCCTTTTATGCATATTGTCCATCTTTTGGTTTATAGATATTGCACGCTCTGGATCTAATTTGGGTTGCTTTCTGTGGTGTTTCACGTTCCTTTGCAGGTTTACAGTGCTTTTGACTCGAGGCTCATCCCTCCTGGTCGGCCGGAAGGGGTGGACGATCAAGTTCCCACACTGTGTTCTCGGGTGCTGATAGCGGCCGTCTTCAGACCATCTTCTGTGGTAGCGGTCGTCGTCCGACCGTCTTATGTGAGTTGCGGCCCAGAGAAGACTGTCTCCTTTTCTGCACCCGTTCTTCGTCCCGCTTGCGAGTGTGCCTTCGCTCAATCTCTTTTCCAAGGTACGTAGTGCGGTTCCCCTTCATTGCATGCTTTGGTGGCGATCACGGACCTATATTTCTGGTATTTATCACCTTGTTATTTGCTTATTCTCTCTTAGTTGTTCCACGCCTACGGCGTGTGTTTTCCTTCCTCCTTATATGCATCATTTGCTCCATGCCCATGGCATGTGCTTAGTTTAGTTCTCTCATGTTTACTGTTTACTTTGAGGTGATATTACCATATTTTCATCATTGCATATACTTGTTCGTTTGAAGGCAATCATATTATCTATCTACAACCTATTTTCTTGGCGATCACGGTGGGACACCTTGTGCCAATCGTGTTCAGCACTGTTTGACCTGTTTCTATTTGCATTTTCCCATTGTTCTATGTGGTTTTCTCCGGCGTTTCCCTTTCATTTCTGTTGTTTCTGTTCCCTGGCTGATAGCGGTCCTTTGAGGACCGCCTCCATCTGATAGCGGTCATCCGGCGACTGCTACCATCCTACAGGTACGCATCCCGAGGTTTACTTCTTTTCTGCTTATTATTCTTTTTCCTCGCTGGTCCTGGATGCTATTTGTTCTCCTCCTTGAGTGTTAGTTATATTTACACCATTGATTGCGCATTGTTTGTTAGTATTCAGGCTAGAAGTTACATTGCACTCCGATACACATAGGACCATTCATATCATACCGTAGTTGCATACCTACCTTGGTGACATAGTTGTCAAGGCAATAAGGCGACCAAGGCGAGCTTGGGGTCCTCGAGTGCCTAAGCGCTTAGACGCCTGCCTAAGCGGCGCTTAGGCGCCTGCTTAAGCGGCGCTTAGGCGTCAAGTTCATAAAAATATCATCATTAATATATACGTAATTTTTTATATATAAATTAATCATGATTATTACAAATATGGGAAACAACACTAGTATGAACATAGAAATAAAAATTAGTAGAAATGACATTGCAATAAAATATCAAAATTTATTTTGAGATAAAATTAACAATAAAAATTGGACTTTCAGAATGAATAAAATACTAACCTGATTATTGCCAATTTCTTCCAAAAATAAGCAAATCATACTCGAAATAACATACATATAATATAAAGCAGATACGAAAAGAAAAAGACATCTCCCATTATCACATACAATCAATAATAAAGTAAACAAACACATAACTAGGGAAGTACCATAGATGACCACTGTAAAAAAAAGGACATACAAAATTCAAATTAAAATTTAAAATACTTTATTAACAAATTAACCCCATTATTAATTGAAAGGGGGGAAGGCAGGATAGAGAGAGAGGGACTGAGAGAGATAGTTGCGAACTGTGTGTGTGTGAGAGAGAGAGAGAGAGGAGGAAGGGTGGGGGAAAGAGAGAGAAGGGGGCAAGGGGAGAGAAGAGATAGACAGACAGAGAGAGGGTGCATGGGAGAGAGGGTGGGTCTCACTGTGAGTGTGAGAGAGAAATAGAGAGAGAGTGTTAGAGTGTGGAGCCTGAACTCGCCATCGTGCTCCCTCGCACGCGAATCGACCTGTGCGGTCAGGTCGCGGGTTTGGAAGAGGGAGAAGAGGGAGTCGAAGCTAGCATGGGGCCGCCTAGGCCGCCCAAGCGGCGCCTAGGTGCCGTCTTTTTCAAGCTCAACAAGGCGTGGGGGTGCCTTGTAGTAAAAAAAACACCTGCCCGCCTAGGCGCCGCTTAAGCGGCGCCTAGCCGGCGCCTTAACAACTATGCTTGGTGAGTGATCCTCTCGCCTCCATATTCTTTGGAGTCGACTAGGTGATCTTACTCGGGACCTCCGTAAGTCCCCGCGAGTCGTGGATTCCCACACGGACGCTGGGCCGGTTGTATCTTTGCCAGCCCGTGTCTAGGATTGCATCCGTGAGAGGGTTTGAACATAGAGTCAACCAAGTTCCCATAATCCATCCCTACTAGGAACCTATCTTGTTGGAGAGAGCATTTTGATTAAATCATTAAGATTCTAAAAGGGGAAACAAATAAAAAATTCACACATCATTATAACGTGATTGATCTTGGTTGTCCCCTCTCCTTTGTTTGTGCATCTCTTTTAGTCATCCTGTTTGGTGTGCTTATTGGTCGCTGTTGTCTTCTTCATTGATAGGTGCTACATTACATGTGGAGTTGCTTCAAGTCTATAGAGTCTCTTCCTGGGGGCAATACCTTCACCACCTCTTATCTCAATCCCTTGTTCGATTCCACCATGTCGTCCTATGGTTTCTCTCATTCCCATGAGGACTCCCTTCCTCAAGGGCTTCTGGAGGACCCGTCAAGGGTCATGGCTCCAATCTAGGGAGGGGTCTGTACCTCCTCCACCTCCGGCTGCTACTGAGGGCGGTCAGCCCTCTCTCTCCAATCCTCCCGCCAGTCCATCTGTCGCTCATATCTTGTAAATGATGGCCCAGCTGGATCCGGCCCAACTCAAGGCCCTCTATGACACCCTGCAGGGGTCAGGCACCCCATCCCCTATCCTTCCTCAAGGCTCGTTTGCTCTTTCTGTCTCTCAACCCCCAGCTAATGGGCCAGGGATTTCACCTGCTGTCATTGATCTTACCCCGGTTCAGCCCAAGATCCTTCACTTCTCCAAGTTGGAGGCGGGCCAATCCTCTAATTCGGCCAAATCCTTGACAAGGGGAGGACCGGGCTTCCCCCATCTCCCCAGGTTGATCCCTACATGTCTGTTTCTTCAGCGCTGCAGGTCCTCGTGGGCCCGACTGATTTCTTGCGCACTCAGGTCAGGGCCGCCCACTTAGCTTACACGGATATGGGTCCTTCCTCGGCCCAATATCCTTTTTATGGACCTCCTCCATCTGCTTATCCTTCGGCTCCTCGCTCCGGGCCCACTCCTTTTGGTCCCCCTACTCTGTCTCGCGAGCAAGAATTGCTTGATAAATGGGCCGCCATGCAACAACAGCTTGACTTCCTTCAGAAGCGGGTTGGCCCACAATCCTTGGCCGATGTCCTGGTTCCTAACTTTCATAACATTCGGTTTCCTCCCCAATCTGAGCTCCCCACGTACCGCAAGTACGACAGGAATGACAATCCGTATATTCATGTGAGGGATTTTATGTACGAGTCGGTGCAATTCCAATATGATGACCGTCTTATGGCGTATCTGTTTCGCCGCTCGTTGGATAGGGTAGCGTTGGAGTTGTTCTACACTTTGCCGCTAGAAGATGCCGGGAGTTTCAAGATTGTCAAAGAGAAGTTCATCCAGAGGTTTCAAGACTGGGTTGGCCCGGAGTATTCCTTTACCGACTTCGTTGTCGAGAAGATGAAACCAGGCGAGGACTTTACTATTTATGCTGACAGATAGAGGCGGATGGCTGCCTGCGTGCCCGGTCATATTCCGGTGGAAGAGAAGGTTAAGTTGCTTATTTCCAATGCCACTCCCACTTTTCGCAACATTTTAGCCATGAATGACATTGCAACATACACCAACTGTATAGCCGAGCCAGATTCATCCAAACCCAGTTCAAGGACTCTCCCATACATGCCATGTTTGAAGCCCATAAACCCAAACACAATAGAATACCCCAAGGGCCGGTTACCGAGGGAGTCCAGATTAACGAACAAGTGCAAGCCGTCAGTTTCCCATTCCCCAACCAATCCGCTCCACCTCGCTTCCAATAGCCTCCCCGCAATCCTCAACCCGTCGCTCCATAAACTGTCCATCCGCTTTTCCTCGCCAACCAACAGTCACAACAACCACCGCAATACCACAACGTTCCACCTCCCAACGGCTACTTAAATTTGGGGTTTTTGTCTAATTAGGTTTAATTAGGGTCAATGAAGCTCATCTGTGTAGGGCCAACCAGATTTGCTTCGAATTTCATTTCTTTGGAGTCTTTGCACAGGTATAAGATTGAGCTCAATTCTTTCTGCTTTATCCTTATAGATATGATCTGTATTTGATTCAAATTTCATTTCTTTGGAGTCTCTGCACAGGTATAAGAATGAGTTGAAAGCTTTCATGTACCACAATGCCCTGCGGGAATACATAGACAAGTCTAATGTTGATGCTCAGATGAATTATTTGGATGTCTGTCACATCGTGGAACACAACAAATTCTGAGGCAGGGTCTTACGGTACATGAAAGTAGTCACACCCCTCGTGAAGGTCATAAGAATGGTGGATGGTGATGAGAAGAATGATATAGGATATCTGCACGAGGCTATGGACCGTGCCGAATTAGAGTTGCAGGATTCTCTTCCCAGAGAATATGTAAAGTAGATGGGACAACACATTACACCATGATTTGCATGTAGCTGGTGAGTAATTAATTGTATTGATACATTATTCTTTAGGTTATTTTATATCTAACATTTAGTTAACTATGTACAAATGCAGGTTATTTCCTCAACCCTCGATTTATGTACAATGTCAATGCACATGTTGATGGTGAGGTGCTTCAAGGCACTTTAAAAAGTCATTGGTCGTTTATCGAGGACATCACAAAAGAGACTTCAAGCCGAAGTAGAGGTTGGCCTTTATTGATTTTATCAATAAGACGTATAGAATTTACTTAAGTAGTTATGTTAATCTATTACTTTATCTTTGTAGATGAACTACTATAGAATGAGGACTGGGACGTATTCTGACTCCCAATTGTAATACGCTATGTGTAGAGTGACCCCAGGTATAATTTATCTTTGTGCTTTCGTAACCTCAATATGTATTAGTACATCATGGAGAATTGATCTTTATTTACATCTTACATTTATTTGTTTATGGTTGGTGGAACAGCTGACTGGTGGATAATGGTGAACAACTGAGATGTGGGCAGTAATGCATTGACTTTCATTGCAATTAGGGTGCTCAGTCAAACAACATCAGCAAGCCAAAGTGAAAGAAATTAGAGCACGTTCAGCCTTATACACTCAAAGGTTCGCAATCGGCTAAAGGCTGAATGGTTAGAAAAATTAGTTTATTGCCACTACAATATGAGGTTAAGAATAAGGAACGTGAAGCTAAGACAACAGCTGAGGGACAAACGTGTCGCAGAGGATGCAACTCCAGAAATTGATGTGGACGCTTTATTTGATGATGACAATCCCTTGCAGTCTTGGGTGGAGGTACGAGAGTAGGTTGATGAGCCCGTTTTTGATGTTGATGATAGAACATGGGCAGAGGGCATACTAGATGAAGATGAGCCAAGAGATCTAGAATTCAGAAGACCAACAAAGAGGGCCAGAGGGACTCATGTGCACCAGAGAAGGGACCCAGCTTTGTTTGTTCATGACATTGAGCAGCAGCCTGAGTTTGAGCCAGTTAGATACTCAGAATTAGATAGCAGGCCAGTCACTCCTAGAATGGTCAAGCCACCTCCATCCTTAAGAAGAAGTACATCAGTGCATGAGCTAACTGAGAGGACTAGTGTCGCTGCTCGAGAGGACTCGACAATTGAGCAGTTGAAGCAGATTTATGAGGCACACGTCAAGGGGAAAATGACTTGTGTCAAAGATGAATGAAATGATCACACCAAACGAGAAAAAAATATCTCCAAAGGCTAAAAGGCGACTGGTTTCTTATGGTTCTGATGATGATGATGATGATGATGATCTCAGTGCAGCTGCAGGTGCTACTACTGGCGGTGGCACATATGCACCTACTTCCTCCTTCCACGCAGATATAAGCAGAGGATACAGTCATAGTGAAGGAGGATATGATTCACAGAGTCAATATGAGCATCCATCAGTTTATGGAGGTGGCCAACAGGAAACATGCATTTATGGGTGGGGTCATTGTTGGACGCACTTTAAATCATTTGGTATTGTTATATCTTTTATCGGTTTATTAAGTGCGAGGGCGTGCCAGTCACCTAGGTGACGATATGTTTAGGCTTCGAGACTGGAGTGGTCCGAAGCCTGTGGTGCGCTCCGTCTGACTAACCAGACGATGGTGGGTATCGGGTCGGGACTGGAGATTCGCCGTGCCATAAAGGTCACAGCGTTAATTACATCCCCTCGGAGAGGAGAAAACCTTTGATTAATCGCCAAGATAAGGGGCCTTATGGCCTGAAAATCAAATTTTGTAAAATAAACAAAAGGAATGTTAATGATTACAAATTCCCTATATTAGGGTGCAAAAGGGTATAGGAGCGTATTTAAAATCATATCGGTCATATATCGACCATTTCACGTTTGGACGGACGTCCGGGTTGAAGATGTCCCAAGTATACATGTAATACCGGGGCAAATGTACGCCGAGATTCTGCAAATTTGATATTTGAGTCATTGAGGAATGAGTCAAACTTAGCGAGGTATTGGCCCGGGGCAAGGTCCACCCATGGCCATGATTGGGTGTTACCCAAGGGCCAAGCATGACTTGCGGGGCATCTTTGGTATCTCTTTCACACTTGGCTCAGGGAGATGAAGACTTCCGGATCAAGTGCCATTAATTCCTTAAGTTCATTTTCTTTATCATCGTGTTTTCGTGGAATTTCTTTTATAATTGTGTTTTCTCCTTTTCTACACATTGGTATTTACTATTCATCATTCATTCTTCCTTTTTTGTGTTATTTCGCTCGTTTTTGTTTGTTTTTGATTTTGTTGTTTGTTTCTTTTTGGCTGATTGCTGTTTTAATGAAGGCTGGGTCGACGCAGAGGTCGGCTGCGTCGACGCAACGCACGAGGGGAAGCAGCCTAGGGGCTAGGGGAGCGGCCTAGGTCAGCGTGCAACTCGGTGCACGCCCAAGAACTAAAGGGGGGACCGCGTCGACGCCGGGGGCTGCCTACGTCGACGCACCCTTCCTTACCATTTCATTTCTTGGTTGCTTTGTTTGATTTCTTTTCTGATTCTTCCTCTCTCTTTTTTTGTATCATTATCATAATTACATGATTTATCTTCCCCCCTTTTTTATTATTACTTCTTTTTTGTTTTTGTATGTGTTTTATTGTTGTTCTTTTCTCTCTTTTTTTGAAATGGGGAATTCGGTCGACCGAAAATTCAGTTCGGTCGACCGATCCTCCCAGGGATGGGGACCGGCTGCAAGGAGTCGACTCTCTAAGCATGGAGCGTCGACTCCACGGCTTATCGGTCGATCGAAGCCTGAGTTCGGTCGACCGAACACAGCAGCCAATGCAATTTTAGTTTTCTTTTGTTTGGTTGTCTTGCCTTCCTATGGGGTTTTGTGAGGATTCATTCGATATTTTTTGTAATTCATCCATCAGGGAGGTTCATTTTTTTATCTTCATTCATTCATCACTTCTGGGTTTTTGCACGAGGATGCAATTTCACAATTCATGTATATGCAAATGGGATTTTGGAGTTCATGCATACAAATGCATTTCTGAACTCATGTAAGCAGATGCATTTTTGAACTCATGCATGGTGTGTGCAATTTTGAATTCATGTATGCAATGAATGGTGTATCTTCGTTATGCATTTCATTTCATTTTTTATCTTGCCTTCTTTCTTTCTTTTCTTTTATTTGATTATTTGATTTGCCTTATCTTCTCATTTTCTTATTGCACATGGGCCAAGATCATGCATGATGCATATGCAAATGTGTGCATCAGAAAAGGGGGAAAGTGGATCATGGCAGAGCACTGGAGAGCCCAAATATTTATGTTATTCATCAATGCACAAGGGCATCTATAGCTTCAAAGGGATGCAAAGGCATCAACTTACAAATCCCTATGCTTATCAAGTAGAAGTTTAATCATGCAAATGCAAATTTGATATTTTCCATTAAGAGATCCTAAGGAGTTATCATGCAGATCTCAAATGTGTGAGGGGGGTTTGATCAAACACCCCAAAGGCCTGCAAAGGGATCGTCAACTGAAAATTATCATGCACATGAGGGTTGGTTTATCTCTGAAATTCAGTCATAAGCCATGCACATGCGTTGTTCTTTTATTTATTATTATTATTATTTTTGGTTGCTATGTTGTTTCTCTCCTTTTTTCTTAGATGGGAACAAGGGCCCAGGGGGCAAGTCAACTTGCCTTGGGGGGCAAGTCGACTTACCTTGCTCCCTGGAAACAGAGGGGAGGAGATGAGCTGGGGGGAGGACAAGTCGACTTGCCCTGGGGAGCAAGTCGACTTGCTCCCCAGCCATAAAGGGAGAGGTGGGCTGGGGAAGGGGGACAAGTCGACTTAGGGCCAGAGTAAGTCGACTTGTCCCAAGCCAGAAACCCAAATTCTGTTGTTTTCTGCCTGAAATCAAGGCATATGAGGGAACATCGTGTATCCATGCATGATTTATGTATCAAGAAACTCGGGGCCTTAAAAAATGCAGGGATATGGATTTATGAATCTTTAGGCTCAACATGCAAGGGCCTGATCATGCGTATGCAAATTTGATGTTTTTCAAGAAACTCCAAGGGATTGTCGTGCAAATTCATTAAGCACGTATAATATATGATCATTTTCATGAAAACTTATTGAAGTTTCAAGCATACTTATGAAATCTTGACAAAAATGTCTTGTGAAGAAGATATCATTAAATCTTGCTCTGAATTTATGAATCAATGCACATGTGGTGGGGATTAAAATGCATGGGCATGCATGCAGAGACAATTCTAACAAAGAGTCTACTCACTTCAATATATGAAATTGAGGTGCATGCAAGGTTTTGTTTGCATTTGGAATTCATGTATGAAACAATGCATATATGCATCAAGGCATGCATAGGAGCGCAAATGCCATGCTCATCTTTGAAAGAGGAGTAAAAGGGCAGGGATGCCCACATCCGTGCAATCCCCGTAAAAGGTCTGATACGAGCCAATGTGCACATGCAACATTTGACCATTTTGAATTTCTGTTTTTGATCTGAGGGTCTGCTTTTTTTTTTCTTTCTTTCATTGACGTTCTTTTTTCTTGTTCATTCTCATCATTGGCAATTTTCTGAAATCAGAGCATCTTGTTCCTTCCCTATTTCCAGCAGTTTTTTGAAATTATGGCATTATGACATTTCTTTTTTTGGTTTTGGGTTAAGAATTGCATATCGTGATGCATATCATTTCTTCATAAATTCTTTTGTTCAGTTCAGCTGTCATCATCCTTTGTTTATCAGTTTTTACCATTGGTTCAAGTTTCTTGGCAAAAATCCAGCAGCACCTCCCCTAGGCACGGAGCTTTGGGGGGTTTAAATCGGGTACACGTCTATGGAGAAAGAACTCTGAGACGGCCCCAAAATGAGAAGGGTGCGCACGGAAGCGGCAACTCCCAAGGATGCGCACGGAAGCCACAACATCCTATAACTCGATTTGGGCACGGAAATCTCGAGGACTAGCCTACAAGGGATTCCGAAGACTCACGAGTTGCCACAATCTCGTTTCCGAAACGTGGACTTAAGCTATCGCCGAGTTATGTGGCCATCAATACTCACTCTTTCAAAAGAGATCGCCCGGGGTCCACGTTATGAGGAAGCGAGTCCCCGGGGATCCGAGAATGATTAAGACTCCTGAAGCCAACGTTCGCGAAGAAAATGATCGATTCAGGATTAAATCCCATATTCTCACCCCTTTGGGATCATGGCCATGAAATTAGTCCAAATCCCAAGGCGGGGTTTTGAGAAGAAAACATAATCGTTATAAAACGAAAGGCGAAGCCATGAAAGAGAGACTCCCGGCGGTTGGGAATCTCGGAGTCATATCCATGGGCTTGGATAAACCCCGGGCCAGTGGCCACCGTAACGACAGCAGCATCCTCATATGGAGATCATGCTCAAAACTAGAGAGACGTCATTCTATCTACTGGAAGAGCAAGGGGAAATAGCAGAAACACAGCATCATACAGAATAAGGGGGAAAGAGGTATGGACGGAGAAGAAATCATAGGCATCAAAAGGACATCATGAGACTGCAACATGAAAATCTCCCAAAGGGGAGTATCTTTTCTTTTATATCAGAGCGGGGGAAGAATACATCGTAGAAGCGAAAGCAAAGAAAGAAAGAAATACAATGGGGGAGAGCAAGGGCCGCAGGCCCTGCTCTCGTTCCCTCACCTCTCTCTTCTCTCTCACAATTTCTCTCTCTCTTCAGCTTTCGGAGCAGAGTCTCCTCAACAATTCTTCAGCATCCCCCCTGTTCTTCTTGCCATAGGGGTTGTATTTATAGGGAGTGCAGGGGTCCCCTTCGGAGGGAGGGCCCCTGCTCCTTTTCGTTATCTGTTGCTGCTGCTGCTGCTGCTGAACGTTGTCGATGTTGCTGCTTTGGTGCGGCGGAGTAGGGAGAGCGGCGAAGGAGAGGCGCAGGGAGAGTGGTCTCTACTGTTGGCACCTACTCCGTTGGCCACGCTGGCGGGATGGCCGCTCGCGGCCGCAGGCGTGCGTGGAGGTGGGCCTCGAGCATTGAGTGCCCGCGCGGGAGAAGAGGGGATGAACAGTAAAAAAAGCGGGATGGGAGGGTGTGACAGGGGGAACAGTGCCGATTCTTTTCCTTCTATTTTCCCTTTTTTTTTGAAATTCTTTCTTCTTTTCTTTTGCCTCCCCTTCTTCCTTCTATTGCACATGTGCCCCCTTCTCCTTCCATTTCATTTGGTCCATTCACATTGGGCCCATCTCATTAGGCCCATTTTCATCTCTTCTTTTCTTCTATTTCATTGGGCCCATTTATGCTTGGGCCTACTTCCTTTCTTCCCTTTATTTTTCTTGCTTCTCTTCCTTTTTTTTAAGTGTCAACAGTAATCAATCAGAATTTCAATTTCATCCAGTTCCACCTAGTAGCAGTTATGGGTCAGCATCCTCTTCTCGTCCTCAAAGTTCTTATGCTGATTCTGGATTCCAATCAAGCGAACAACCTTACACTCCAAGAGAGATCCAAAGAGGGATGCAGGACTTGGCTACCTCATTATTTGGTTATAGTGAATATACAGAATACATGCAACATTTTTATGGGTATTAACATCAAAAGTCAGACGATGAGGGAGAAGGTTCTTTTAGTTATTATCCATATTAGTGTATCATCATTTAGGTAAGGAGCATTCAATATCTATAACATTTACTGTGTCTAATTAGGTTTAGTGTACTGCTTGAACCTACTTCATACTTAATATGTACTCAAGAATATTAGTTTAACATGTCCAATGCCTACTTCATGTTTATTGCACTTGATCCAATTTCTTTACAGTCAAATGCATGTTTAATGATTTTTTGATTTTTATGTGATTATTTATATTTTTTCGATTTGTTTCATATTTTTTGGATTTATTTTGATTTTTTTGAATGTTTTGACTGAGTTTCGGCCGAAACCGAAACGACTCGGTTTCGGTTTCCGACTCGGCCGAAATCGAGTCCGAAACCGACACCGCCATCCCTGGTTCGATTGTGATTGCATGTAAATCCAACGGTCCGATTATATAATCGAGACCACATGTATGGGTCTTACAAGACCGATTGTCATATGTTATATTTAAGGAATAAAAGTCCTTAATTCTACTGCAAGGGTATATCTCTAATGGGCGATCATTGCGATCATAACCATTAGATAACACCCTCAACATCATAGCCTATTTGCTGGAGGTTAAGAGTTTTCTTTGACAGTTATTCAAATGTGTTCGGATTTTAAGCTGATGTAAATGAACACCAAGTACGGTGTGTGGGGAGAGGTCTAGTACACAAACCCATATTGTTTGATTAATCTAAATATTGTGAAATCAATAATGCATACGACAATAAAATGTTATGATCATTATCTCAATTTTACTAGTCATCAGCGTGTCAACATGAGGGTAAAATTGGGATTTGGGGAAAAAGGTTAACAGCCAAATATGGGAGGGGGTGAAAAATAAGTCCCCTATTATATGGGACTTGGCAGTCAGTGGAAAGCTGACGGGAGGCGGTAAATAAGGTGACTCCTCTAACAGGGAGTGGTAATCAATTTTTCCTTATATTCATGAGCATGCTTTTTTGCCTTCACTTTCATTGGCATGCATGTATTTTTTGCTTGAGAATTAATATATTATATATATGTATATATCTTGAGAGAGAGTTAGCAGATCAATATTTTCAAATTTATTATAGCAAAAGGCCAAGCATTGTTGATGTGATTTTTTCTCTTTCTTGAAATAAAAAAATTGTCCTATTTGTCATGTCAAAATCAGAACAAAATGTTCATTTAAAAAAGAGAAAAAACACTCAATTCTAAAATGCATCCCTGCACGGCATCTATCCACAGCACTCTGTGCATATATGGACAAGAGATGCGGCCATTAGCGCACAATCTGATAATCTAACATTATCTGAAACTCAAGGCAAGTTTGTAGAAAATACTCATTTTTGGATCTGAGTATTTGACTACCAATATGTAACACACACTGCATTGTATATGGAATACAACTGTTCTTGTTCCCTTGAATTGATTGATGGAATTGATCAATGGCATGATTGCTCACATTGTCATCATGCATTAGAAGACTTAATATTTCATTTATGCACTCATTGGTTATTTTTTCCCTTTTTGGTGTAGTAGAGGAAGAATAATTCAAAAAGTATTACTGTTTGATACTTTAAGGTTTTTTGTTTTTTTTATCCATTAAATTTAAGGATGGTGAACAGAGCAAATATTCTACCCAGTATGCAGCCTCTTATATGCCTGATTCTGAATGGTTTTTAGTATTTGAGGTCTGACGTGTACTTTAGCTCAATCTGAAGTCAGAGATATAAACAACTTGAAGGACAATTTCTGCATTCCTGGGGAAACCTCAGTCAGTTTGTGCACGTAGAAAGAAATTAATACTTAAACTGGACTTGGTATTTGTAGCTGACATTGCACCATAGGGCTTCTTAAAGAAGTTATTAGATTGTTTAGCTTGAGTTCATAAGTGTTGTTTGGCATCCATATCTCTCTTTATCCTTTCAGTTTTATTAGTCACCATCAAGGGATGCGTCTAGGCTTCTCTAGAGATTTGAACTTCTAATGTATTTTATTAGATAATTTGCCCTTTAGACAAAAATGCTATGGCTGTATGAATCAATAATAAGGGTGCAAATGAGTTGGGTTGAGTGAGATTTTCGCTATTCAAGCTTGGTTTGTTTGTTATTTGGTCTGAGCTGATTGACTCAAGTTCCTCAACCTCTTGGATGACACATTAGATTGACTGACTGCAGGGGCTGCAGCGGTTCTGCACTGAGCACAAGATTAAATTGTCAAAGGTATCAGAAATCAGGGCATGCGAACGTTCATTCTCTTTATTTTGGTAATGGTTTTTCCCTAGCATGAGGTTTTCTGCTAATCGTGCCACTTTCCATCAGATTGATCACATGTTTCTGACTCGTGTTTGCTCTGAAACTGCTGGTGGTCTTCCAGGTGAGGCATTTCATTTTTTTTCGGGGGGGGGGGTGATTTACATGTAAATTTTAAGTATTGGAGAGCTATCACTCAAAATAGAAACTAATATTTTTACACCCTGATAAAGAGAGCATTAGTTGCATGGTAACTTGAGTTGAATCATGATTGGAATTGTGATCTTCATTTCTGATCCACAGCCAAGGTTTCAAGAATTGGTATGAATCAGCTAGTTCATGTCTATTTTGGTGGGCCATCTGATCCTGTCATACCTTTTTTGATCCCTGAGGTCACGTTGGCTGAATCGGATAGGACTAACTGATCCACCCAAGGATCAACCAAAATTGGCTCAATGGGGCCAACCCAGTCTTCAACAGCTAGATTCACTATCTGTTGTTAGACATTTCCAAATGGCCGGCACCAGCAAGTTGGGGCCTTGGGGGATAATATAAAGCCTGCTTGGTCCTTCCTAAATCACTACAATGCCTTGAAGCTCCTCTTTCCGCATTTACCAGTTATGGTCATTTCTGCTAATATGAATGACCATAATGGGTATCTTATGCAATACCATGAAATACACATTCTCATGGATGGAAATATGCACAGTTTATGTATAATCAATATAATGTGAGCCTGCAATAGAAGTAAGTTTTCAAACTTGAGTTTACTTCAAATCCATGTTTTTCATGTTCAATTTGGTAATTTTAATGTGTTTTATATTTTTAATTTTTTGAAGTCTTTATTGTTTTTCTGAGCCCTAAAAATAAATTTGATCCTCGTCATGGCCGAGCCAGCCAAATTGGTTGGGGTTGGGATCCCCCAACCTACTCGGTCTTTCATTGACTTACTTGCTGTGTTTTTCATCTTTGTCCGTGACATGTAGATTTTGTAACTATCATAGGTTTTCTTATGGTATTCCAGGCCTTTTACTAACCTTGGCTGGCATCGGAGAGGAAGGGATGTCTGTAAGTACATAACTTCTTTTAATTCATTTTTATCTATCGATGTTGTTTTCACAATAATAATGTTTGATTTCATAGACTCGTCATAAATTGTATTTGGGTTTCCATATTTCAAGGTCAACATATGGGGTCCATCTGATCTTCAATACCTAGTTGATGCAATGCGCTCATTTCTTCCAAATGCTGCAATGGTTCATACACATAGCTTCGGTTCTACAGTCCATGGCGAAAGAGCGGGCTCATCAAATTCTGAGATGATTAATGCACTGGATCCAATTATTCTCATTGATGATGAGGTGGTTCGAGTAACAGCTATTCTTCTTCATCCAGCCTTTGCTGAAGAATGTGCCAGTCAGATGAATGATGCTAACATTTTAAGCTCAAATTACTCAAATTTGGAGCAAATTAATCAGCTGACAGAATCTGTCATGCCAATGTTACAAGGTTCAAAAGGGAAAACTAGCAGATTGAAACCCGGGGACATTGCTGTGGTCTATGTGTGTGAATTGCCTGAAATCAAAGGAAAGTTTGACCCTGTTAAAGCTGAGGCACTTGGTTTGAAACCCGGACCAAAATATCGTGAACTACAACTTGGCAACTCAGTCAAGTCAGACCTCCTTGATATCACGGTGAGTGAAATAAATATTTAGTTTCTTTGTCTTATGTGATCTTAATGGACTCTCCCACCACACATCCAAGGGAAATAGGATAGATTTTATAGATGCACTTCACCCCCTTTACGGATTGTAATGTTTTTGGGTAGGCTATTGTATATACTATGATATATTTCTGAACAACCCTACCTACTCAAGTGTCAAATTTGGCAGGGATGCACAGTAAAGTAAACATGTCCTATACTGAATTTGGGTTCTTCACATGCAGATTCATCCAAGTGATGTTCTTGGTCCTTCAATCCCCGGCCCAATTGTACTTCTGGTTGACTGTCCCACAGCAGCTCATTTACCAGAACTCTTGTCTATAAAGTCTTTGGATGCTTATTATACAGATTTCATTGACCATACACAGGAGGGGCCCAAGTCTGTGAACTGCATAATTCATTTGGGCCCAGCATCTGTTACTAAGACTCCACAGTATCAGCGTTGGATGAAAAGATTTGGTGGTGCACAGCATATCATGGCCGGACATGAAATGTGAGATTTGATCCTTGACATGTTTTGCTTGGTAGTTTTTTTGGCCATTACCTCACCCTATCTGGCACTCTCTTCTTTATGAGTGATTTAGACATTAGAATGGTGTGTATGAAGCCAGTAATGTTTAATTTGTTATTATCCTTAAAAGCAATCTTAAGGTAATTTTAATTAGTTTATGTGTTTTTTTGGTCATGGTGGTGCCACAGTGCCACTATATCAGTCACGGTTATTAATAGGCTGTTAGTACTTAACGAGTGACCTGGCACTCAACATTCACCAACTTTGTCGTATGTTTGAGCTCCACAGTGGGCATGGTGTTAAGAAAAGGAAGGAAAATGAAAGGGAAGGGGGAAGGGTGTGTAAAGTGCAAGTTGCACATGTAGCCAGCAGATGGCCAGTCATGCCAACATGCGCAGGTTCAAGCACCCTTGGCCATTGAGCCATGGAATACAGAATCAGCTGATGTGGATTGTTCTTTTTTGTTATTGTTGTTTGGGGGGCGGGACCTGGCTTTAAAGAATCTGGCCAGAATCGGCCAGGAATCAGGCAATTTGCCCGATCTGGACCTCTGAATCAGCTAATTCATTTGAAAATTTAAAAAGAGTCTTCGCCATTTACAGCCCTACTATTCAATTGGAGCCCCAACAATGTCCTAAAATTGAAGCTCTTCCCCCAATTTATTTAATAACAATATCAAATTTTAATTTCATTCAATTGTAGCCAATGAAGTATATTGTGTCCAGTGACTGAGGTTCTAACATTTAGGTCCTTTGCCAAATCCACATAGTTAAAGTGCATTTGACGCATATTCACATATGATCACAGTCAACTGCATATAACAGACGAGAATAGGTACATCAACTAAATGAAAAATGAAAGAATCCAATGTAGGATTTAATTAGGGTTTCAAAATTGAGGCTTGACCAAATACCCTTAATTGCAATTGGCTTACATCACATAGGACAATAGTGAATTGCACAAAAATTTTCAAATGCATGGAATGTCATTGCTGTGATGTCTAGAAATTTTTCTAGGTTTTTTTGAGATTTTTCTTATCTTTTGCATTTTTTTAAAATGTGGCCGATCGGGGATTGGTCTGACTTCATGTGAATCGGCCAACCCAGCTGTTCCATTCAATCTGGCTCGGGATCAGCCGTGGCCAATCGTGGAGCCCGAGCCGGGTTTGCATTCCTTGAACTGAGCTGGGGGAACAACCGAAAGGCAAAAAACTGATAGGCTGAATAGGTAGTATGAAGCCACCTTATTGAAAGAATCATCTTGGATAATGCATTTGGTGATGATGAGTTTATTTGATAATGATGAGAGGCATATGACTTCTGATGGGTTGCTTTCAAATTTATGGTAGGAGATAATGATTTATCAGTATATTTTAATATCCTTACAAGCAATTTTATGCTCTTTCTAGTCAGTCTGTGTTTTCTTGTTCCTGGACCACTTGGTGGTGCCGCTACACATGGGCGAGCATCAAGTCATCAAGCTACCTCTCTATTACGGGAAGAATTATCTTGGAATGATATGCTTGCTGGCAACAACATTATTTGATAATGACTAGACAGGATTCATTTTGAAGATGGGTCAAATGACTTACGATGGTTTGCTTTGGATCTACAGGATGTAACAATTGCTAGTGATATCTGTGTGGAATGGATCCAAGTGGATGAAGAATACCTCCCTACAACTAAGTTTTTCATGTTTTCAATGTTATGGTTGTTGAATACGTCAAAATACCTCCCCACAATAAATAGCAGGATCTTAAAGAGGAAGATCGATCATCTTGTATGTGTTTCAGCTTCCTTTCAGAATATCTTGTGATGATGAATGGGCTAGAGAGTCATGGTTGTTCTGGGTGGAGGAAATCAAGGATTACAGTACCAGTGTCACATGC
The DNA here is from genome assembly GCA_022559845.1 of Amorphophallus konjac. Lineage (NCBI taxonomy): Eukaryota > Viridiplantae > Streptophyta > Magnoliopsida > Alismatales > Araceae > Amorphophallus > Amorphophallus konjac. The sequence goes on from CM040125.1 coordinate 264,088,087, forward strand.
AATGTGCCAATTGTGTTCCTAGTTTTTGTCCTCCGGGCAAGAGAAAGTTTATGTAGAAACTACACTTATTTTCATAGCAGGGGCATAAACAGTGGGAAGGGTAAAATTGAAACTTCTGATTGCTGGATGTGGATCCAGAAGGAGAGCAAAGAGAAGATTGGCAGCACAGTGGTCATCCAAGGTAGAGATGTCTTCTTGCACATATCTGGGAATTCTCTTGAAGCAACACTGCAAGGTGGTCATAGATAAAGTTGACAAGAAGCTTGCAGGATGAAAGATTAGTGTCAAGTTGCTGTAGAGTGACATTAGTCCATGCAATGCTCAAGTGCATGATAATTTTCTGTGTCCTTAGTCTCTCTAGTAGAGTAGTTTCGCCAAGTGATATACATCTAGGTACTTTGTCTGAAGTAGTTTTGGTGGTCCACCGGGGTACAACATGGTCCATGAGAGAATGTACACAGACACTAGGAATAAGGTGATTTTAATAGAAGACCAAAATATATGATAGGAAATGATTGTGGAGTTAAAAGAAAATGCAGCAGAACACCATGGAGGGACTTATCATGGCATTATAAGAGATAGTCCAATTGGGGCTTGAGCTTTGTCAAATGTATTGAAAATTCAATGTGGGTGTGGGTTGAGGTGGTTGATTGTAAATACGACGACTGTTTCACCGAGCACAACATCCAAGTGTGTCATGCCCCCTAACTATAAATAAAATCCTTGTCAAATGCTGATGAACCATCGACAACAGCTGCTATGTTTCCAGGTTTGCCCTATCAAATCTTGGCTTCACCTCAAGGGCCTTGGAGAGATCTTCATGAAATCTCAGGAGATCAGGACAATGTAAAAATGGACGTGACATATAATTTTCTGGTTTGCCATATCAAATCTTGGCTTCGCCTCAAGGGGCTTGGAGAGATCTTGATGAAATCTCAGGAGATTAGGACAATGCGAAAATAGACGTGACATAAGCTTGATAAGAATCAAGAAATGTGTATTAGATCAAGACATTTTCTTGGAAGGCTAAGGCAAAGAGAACTTAGAGAGATGGGGAATAGTGGCCAAAAATTGTAGTGATTTTATACTTATTAGATAATCCCATTTAGCCATCCAATATGATTAAATTAACACAATACCATAGGAACAATACAAAAAAGAATTTGCACAAACAAGCATTGCTTTTTGTATCTAAATGCCATCTCAACATGAGAGCTTTCTACCATCTTCATATCATCCTCCTCCTTGTCTTCCTTTTCTTTATTTTTCCTCTTTTTCTTTATCTCGCTTCTTTATCTCCCTCTTATTCTTGAACTCGGTAGATATTCTTCTCAGAACCCTTGGAGAGAGAGAAATCTCAGAGATCTCGTAAGAGATGGCAAACCATGCTATATTATATATACAATAACTCAAGTGTTGCCAATGAAGGAAAACTGTTGTTGTAGGGTGCAGTTTTCACTTGGAATGAATCCATATAACAACTAGGTGTCAGTATTAGTGTTTGACTATCAGGCATAGTATGCCTTTGGAAGCCGGAGATTGGAGTTTGCATCAGTTGTTGCTGCATAGCCCAATTGAACCTGCCAACCATTTAATAAAATTTTTCCCTTAGGGTGGGCTTGGTGGAGTGGGTCCATGCCACTTCCTTGAAGCAGTGTGCGCTCCCTTGAGCTTAACTCCTAGCTTGGGAAAAAAAACTGCCAACCACCAGTTCATTCCATGTTAGTTTAATAAATTTTTTCTCTTAGGGTGGGGTTGGTGGAGCGGGTCCATAGCACTTCCCCGAAGTGGTGTGCGCTTCCTTGAGCTTAACCCCTAGGGCTATTTGATTCGAATTTCATTTCTTTGGAGTCTTTGCATAGGTATAAGAATGAGCTTTCAGCTTTCATGTACCACAATGTCTTGCGAGAATACATAGACAAATCTAATGTTGATGCTCAGGTGGCTTATTTGGATGTCTGCCACATCGTGGAAGATAACAAATTCTGGGCCAGGGTCTCACGGTACATGAAGTAGTCACATCCCTCGTGAAGGTCCTAAGAATGGTGGATGGCGACGAGAAGAATGATAGGGGATCTGTACGAGGTCATGGACCGTGCCAAATTAGAGTTGCAGGTATCCCTTCCCAGAGAATATGCAAAGTGGTGGAACTATGATTTGCATACAACTGGTGAGTGATTAATTATATTGATACAAAGTTCATTGTTCTTTAGGTTAATTTATATCTAACATTTTGTTTAACTATACACAAATGCAAGTTATTTCCTCAACCCTCGATTTATGTACAATGTCAATGCAAATGTTGATGGCGAGGTGCTTCAAGGCACTTTCAAAGTCATTGGTCATTTATGAGGACACTAGAAAATAGACTTCAGGCCGAAATAGAGGTTGGTCTTTATTGATTTTATCAATAATACGTATAAAATTACTTAAGTAGTTATGTTTATCTATTACTTTATCTTTATACGTGAACAATTATAGAATGAGGACTGAGACATATTCTGACTTCCAATTGCAATACGCTGTGGGAAGAGTGAGCCTAGGTATACTAAATCTTTCTGCTTAAATTGAGTCAATATATATTATTAATACATCATGGAGAATTGATCTTTATTTGCATCTTACATTTATTTGTTTATGGTTGGTGGAACAATTGACTGGTGGATAATAGTGAACAACCGAGATGTGGGCAATAATGCATTGGCTTTCATTGCAATTAGGGTGTTTAGTCAAACATTATCAACAAGTCAATGTGAAAGAAATTGGAGCACGTTCAGCCTTATACACTCAAAGGTTTGCAATCGGCTAAAGGCTGAACGGTTAGAAAAATTAGTTTACTGCCTAAAAAACATGAAGTTGAGACAACAACTGCGAGACAAACGCGTCGCAGATGATACAACTCCAGAAATTGATGTGGATGCATTATTTGATGATGACAATCCCTTGCAGTCTTGGGTTGAGATACGAGAATAGGTTAATGAGTCCGTTTTTTATGTTGATGATTGAACATGGGCAGAGGGCATATTGGATGAAGATGAGCCAAGAGATCCAGAATTCAGAAGACCAATAAAGAGGGCCAGAGAGACTCATGCGCACCAGAGAGAGGATCCAGCTTTGTTTGTTTATGACACTAAGCAGCAGTCTGAGTTTGAGCCAGTTAGACACTCAGAATCAGATAGCAGGCCAGTCACTCCTAGAATGGTCAAGTCACCTCCATCCTCGAGAAGAAGTACATCAGTGCATGAGCTAACTGAGAGGACTAGTGTTGTTGCTCGAGGGGACCCGACAATTGAGCAATTGAACCAAATTTATGTGAGGCACATGCCAAGGGGAAAAGGACTCCTCTCAAAAATGAATGAAATGATCACACCAAAAGAGAAAAAACATCCTCAAAGGCTAAAAGGCGATTGGTTTCTTATGGTTCTGATGATGATGATGATCCCAATGCAGCTGCAGGTGCTACTACTGGCGGTGGCACATATGCACCTACTTTCTCCTTCCACGTTGACACAAGTAGAGGATACAGTCATAGTGAAGGAGGATATGATTCACAGAGCCAATATGGACATCCATCAGGTTATGGAGGTGGCCAACAGAAAGCATGCATGTATGGGTGGGGTCATCAACCAGAATTTCAATTTTATCCAGTTCCACCCAGTAGCAGTTATGGGTCAGCATCATCCTCTCATCCTCAAAGTTCTGCTTCTTATACTGATTCTGGATTCCAATCAAACCAACAACTTTACACTCCAAGAGGGATCCAAAGAGGGATGCAAGACTTGACTACATCATTGTTTGATTATAGTGAATATACAGAATACATGCAACCTTTTTATGGGTATCAACATCAGAAGCCAGACGATGAGGGAGAAGGTTCTTCTAACTATTATCCATATTAGTGCATCATCATTTGCGTAAGGAATATTTAATTTCTGTAACATTTACTGTGTCTAATTAGGTTTATTGTACTGCTTGAACCTACTTCATGCTTAATATGTACAGAAGAATATTACTTTAACATATCCAATGCCTACTTCATGTTTATTGCACTTAATCCTATTTCTTTACAGTCAAATGCATGTCTAATGATTTTTTCTGATTATTTATATTTTTCTGATTTTTCTTGCTTTTTTTGAATATTTTGAATTGATTTTGGCCGAAATCGAAACCGAAACTGGTACATTTTGATTTCGGTCCCGGCCGAAACCGGTATCGAAATTGGTATTGTCATCCTTGCTATGACTTGGGTGGAAGTAAGGGGGTTTTAATATAAATTTTCCCAAGAAACAATTGCCCAATGACTCCCATCTCAACCGTCTCTCTCTCTCTTCCTTAAAAGGACGACAAGGGCTATTGGGTTAGAGAGAGAAATAAAAAGTTAAAGCTCTATGGGTTTTCTTGCAAAAATCCCCGATCAACCTCCACTCTCAAAATCAGCCCAATGGGGTTTAAAAAAAAGAGAAGGCGATTAACAATATTTTTTTGTACGCAACTGAAAATAGCCGGATAGGGGGCTATGCATGTAATTTTCTCAAGGCTCTTAGAGCCTATAAATACTCCCATGGGGGGGGGGGCATTTGAGAAAGAAAAAACTCTTGGCAAGGTTGTTGCGTCCTCTCTCTCTCCATCAGTTAGGTGAGAGCCATGGCCTAATACCTAATTTGGCTAGGTCTTACCTGTGGCTCAAAGGCCCAATAAGGCTCAATTAGGCCCTATTAGCCTATGTAGCTTAGACCACTTGATTGATAAGGCCAATTAGGCCCAATAAGACTCAATTAGGTCCGTTTAGCCTAAGTGGCTTAGACCACAGTGACCACTTGATTAATAAGGACCAATAAGGCCCAGTAAAGCCCAATAAGGCCCATTTAGCCTAAGTGGCTTAGACCATTGAGTCCATTATGCCCACTTGGCTCATGAAAGGCCCATTTATACTCAATTAGCTAAATTGGCCCAGACCACCGAGTCCATTATACTCAATTGACTCACCATAGGCCTGATAAGGCCCAATCAGTGCAATTGGCTTTGACCATTGAGTCAATTGTGCTCAATTGACTTACCATAGGCCGAATAAGGCCCTATAAGCTCAATTGACTTGGATCATTGAGTCCATTATGCACAATTGGCATTCCATAGGCCCGATAAGCCCAATTGACTTGGATCACTGTGTCCATTATGTCCAATTGGCTCAGACCATTGGGTCTAATAGCCTAATAAGGCCTGATAAGTCTAATGGGCTCGGTTCACTAGGTCCATTATGCCTAATGGGTTCGGACCATTGGGTCCAATATCCCGATAAAGCCCGCCCAATTAGCCTCATTGGCTTGGACCATTGAGTTCATTACGTCTAATTAGCTCATCTTAGGTCCAATTAACCTAATCGATCCGAACTACCAAGTTCATTTATGCCCAATTGGTCCGTCCAAGTCCATTAGGCCCAAGTGGCCCAAAAAATTAAGTTTGGTTGGTCCAATTGTCGATGCACCCTATCTTTCCATGTATATTGGCCAATTCGGTCTAATTTTTATATAATTCATCCATAATGATGAATAAAAGTTACGATTTTTATTAATGTGGCTTCCTATGTGTGTGCGGATGTGAGGCCAGTCCTATGGGTGAAATGTCTAAAATATCCTTTTGGCCTTGTTCGGACCTCACTCCAACTCTACCTTAGCCCAAATGACCAAAATACCCTCGACATAATACAAATCCACAAAATCCCAAAAAATATAAAAATTAGCTAGATGCTTGAAATACCCCTAAAACCTTAATAGATGGTCCAAATGACAAAAATACCCTTGATACCCCCAAAATTCTCAAAAATCATAGAAAAATCCTTAAAATATTCCAAAATACCCTCGACATAATACAAATCCAAAAAATCCCAAAAAATATAAAAATTAGCTAGATGCTTGAAATACCCCTAAAACCTTAATAGATGGTGCAAATGACAAAAATACCCTTGATACCCCTAAAATTCTAAAAAATCATAGAAAAATCCTTAAAATTGTTAAATCTTGAAGATATCTCTTCAAACCCTAGAAATCCCTAAAATGACCAAAATACCCTTGGAAACCAAAATACCAAAAATTCCCGAAAACATGTCCTAGGGTTCTAAAACCAAGGATGGCAAACTCGGTTTCGGAATCGGTTTCGGCCGAGTCCGAAATCGATACGACTCGGTATCGGTATCGGTTTCGGCCGAAACCGGCCGAAACCCATATAAAAGGTTCAAAAAAATCAAATTAATTCCAAAAAATCACTCCAAAAATCATAAAAAATATAAATAAACACTTAAAATCATAAAAACTATTACACATGCATTTGACTGTATAAGTTAGTGCAATAACCTTGAAGTAGACAACTACGCATCGAACTTCAAACATTGAACATGTGAAAGTTAAACTAATATTCCATTGTACATTAATACAAGCAGTACAATAAACCAAATTAGACAAAATGAATGTTGCAAAAATTCATTGATTCTTACCTAATATGGATAATAATTACTAGAAGAACCTTCTCCCTCATCGTCTGGCCCTTGATGTCGATATCCATAATCAGGTTGCATGTATGGTCTATATTCACTATAACTAAACAATGAGGTAGCCAAGTCCTGCATCCCTCTTTGGATCCCTCTTGGAGTGTTTGGTTGGCTTGATTCGAATCCAGTATCAGCATAGGAATCGTGAGGAAGAGAAGAGGAACTGGTCGGATATGGATGGAACTGGAATGATGGTTAATAATTCCACGACCCATAAATAGCTACTTCCTGTTGGCCACCTTCGTAACCTGGTGAATCATATCCTCACTTACCTTGACTGTATCCAGTAGTATCACCTGCAGCACCTGCATCACCTGCATCACCTGTACCACCTGCAGCACCTGCATCACATGTACCATCTGCAGCACTAGTACCACCTGCAGCACCTCCGGGATGATCACCATCATCATCATCACCACAAGAAATTAGTCACCTTTTAGCCTTCGGGGATGCTTTTTTCTCTTGTGGTGCCAATTTTTCAGTGATCTCTGACACGAGTCCTTTATCCCTTGGCGTGTGCCTCACATAAATTTGCTTCAACTGCTCAATTGCCGGGTCCTCTCGAGCAGCAGCATTTGTCCTCTCAGTTTGCCCATGTACTTCTTCTTAAGGAGACCGGTGGCTTCACCATTCTAGGAGTGACTGGCCTGCTATCTGTATCTGAGTGTCTAGCTGGCTCAAACTCGAACTGCTCCTCAGTGTCATCAACAACCCTAGACTGGTGCGCATGAGTATCTCTAGCCCTCTTTGATGTTCTTTTGAATTCGGGATCTCTTGCCTCATCTTCATCAAGTATGCCCTCTGCCCATGCTCTATCATCAACATCAAAAACGGACTCATCAACCTGCTCTCGTGTCTCCACCCAAGACTGCAAGTGATTATCATCATCAAACAAGACATCCACATCAATCTCTGCGGCGGCATCCTCGGCGACGCGTTTGTCTCGCAGCTGTTGTCTCAACCTCATATTCTTTATTCTCAACCTCATATTGTAGTGGCAGTACACTAATTTCTCTAATCGATCAGCCTTTAGCCGATTGCGAACCTTTGAGTGTATAAGGCTGAACGTGCTCCAATTTCTTTCACATTGGCTTGCCGATGTGGTTTGACTCAACACCTTGATTGGAATGAAAGCCAATGCAGAACTGCCCAATTCTCTATTGTTCACCATGATCCACCAGTCAGCTGTTACCCCAACCAACCATAAACAAATAAATATAAGTTGTAAATAAAAATTAATTAAAGAAGATGTAATTGTAAAGAAAGCACAAAGATGAAGTATACCTGGGCTCACTCTTCCCACTGCGTATTGCAATTGGGAGTCAGAATACGTCCCAGTTCTCATTCCATAGGAGTTCATCTACAAAAATTACATAATAGATTAGCATAACTACTTAAGTAAATTCTATACCTCTTATTCATGAAATCAAACAGGCCAACCTCTACTTCCGCCTGAAGTCTCTTATCTGGTGTCCTCGATAAACGACCAATGACTTTTAAAGTGCCTTGAAGCACCTCGGCATCAACATGCGCATTGGCTTTGTACATTAATCGAGGGTTCAGAAAATAACTTGCATTTGTATACAGTTAATGTATGGTCAATAATATATGAATACAAATAATCACTCACCAGCTGCATGCAAGTCGTGGTATAATGTGGTGTCCCATCTATGGTCAATAATCTTCCACCACTTTGCATGTTCTTTGGGAAGGGACTCCTGCAACTCCAATTTCGCACGGCCCATGGCCTCATACAGATATCCCATATCATTCTTGTCATCGCCATCCACCAATCTTAGGACCTTCACGAGGGGGGTGACTACTTTCATGTATCGTGTTACTCTGCCCCAGACTTTGTTGTCGTCCACGATTTGACAGATATCCAAATAATCCATCTGAGCATCAACATTGCCCTTGTCGATGTATTCCCGCAGAGTATTGTGGTACATGAAAGCTTTCAACTCATTCTTATACCTGTGCAAAGAAATAAAATTTGAATCAAATACAGATCATAACTATAAGGATAAAGAAGTAATAATTGAGTTCAACAGTATACCTATGCAGAGACTCCAAAGAAATGAAATTTGAAGCAAATCTGGTTGGCCCTGCACGGATAATATCTCGCCCCCTACTTGCATGCTACCTGAACATGTTCAATATCCTAGGATGGCCATAAATATACTGGGTAATCTTTTGTGCCCTTTCAATCGTCTTCTTCACATGTTTGTCCTTCCCTATGTCTTCAAGTATGAGATCAAGACAATGTGCTGCGCATGGGAGCCAATATAAATGCCTGCGCTTATGCATCAATTTCCTCCCTGCAGCCTTATAACTGGCTTCATTATCAGTCACAACTTGTACAATATTTTCTTCACCAATTTCGTCTACCATGTTGTCCATCAAATGAAACAAATAATTGGCAGTTTTTTCAAAATTTGATGCATCTACAGATTTTACAAATACTGTACCTTCGATGCAATATACCCAAAAGTTAATCATGGACTTTTTCGTGGTACCAGTCCAACCATCACACATAATAGTGCATCCTCTCTCCATGCATATATGCTTGAAGCTTTGAACCCAGCCATGGAGCTCCTCAACCTCTGCCTCAAGCCCACGCCCGTATATGTCCCGACGTGACGGCGCCTTCAAGCCAGGGCCAGCATCTGCTATGGCATCCAACATAGGTTGAAAGTATTCACTTTCAGCAGCATGTGCAGGGACACCTGCATGAAAAAATCATTTACAGATGCTTTTAAATGCATGCCTTGCAACTTCTGTAGATTTTTTGACCCCTCTTAAGGCACTTTTGATCTTAGGTTGTGTAGCCTGGGGCCTTCTGTGGAGATAACTGTCCATGGGGCCTGCTCTCTGCGTCTGCGGGGGCGGGGCAGCAACATCAGGACGTCGTGCAGCTGTACTGGAGTAGGTCCCTCCTTAACCCATGGGTGCCTTTCCTTTTCTTCTCTCGACTTCTTCACGCTCCCTTGCTTCAGTCAGCTCCGGATCAGAATCTTCAGTGCCTTCCTCATCATCATCCCTCCTAACCCTTCTGCCAGAAATCTCCTCAGCAATTTCCTCCTCATCCTCAGTCCTTTGTTGCACCCTCTCCTTTTTCCCCAAAAGGCACTGGCGCATCTCCTCTCGCACCTCTCGTGGACAGTGGTCGCATTGTCTCACCTCTCCTCGTACCCCTACCAAATGTTGCTTTCCTCTGGTAATTCCGCCATACATCCCCCTACCACAATAATTACATTTAACCTTCCTTCTCTTAGCATCAAATAAGGACATGTGGGTCCACCCCGGATCCTCCTGCCCTTGCTGCTCCTGTGTTTGCTGACGTCTAGGCATGATGCTGCATTAAGACAGTCAAAGAAAAATAGTATAGTTGTAAGTACATTGGAAAAATTACGGCTTAATTATCAATCACCCTTGGGAAAAAAATAATTACCCGCGTGCTCCCACCCCAAAATCCTCAATGAAGTTTAATTTAACTTCAATTGAGCCCAAGCAAATCAAAATAGACAAAAGTCCCAATTTTTATGACCTAATCAGGGCTTAATTAGCAATTAACCCTTAATCACCTTTTGGAAAAACTAATTACCCGCATGATCCCACCCCAAAATCTTCAATGAACCTTAATTTAATTTCAATTGAGCCTAAGCAAATTAAAATAGACAAAATCCTCAATTTTTATGACCTAATTAGGGCTTAATTAGCAATTAACCCTTAATCACCCTGGGAAAAATTAATTACCCGCATGATCCCATCCCAAAATCCTCAATGAAGCTTAATTTAACTTCAATTGAGCCTAAGCAAATCAAAATAGACAAAAGCCCCATTTTTTATAAACTGATTAGGGTTTAATTAACAATTAACCCTTAAGCCCTTAATCACCCTTGGAAGAAACTTAATAAGCAAGGCTTGCTCACCCCAAATTTTTAACCCAACCAAAATAACACAACAGAACAATCAAACAAAACCCAATGAAATTAACCTCAAACAAAACAATCAAACCCTTGAAGTTGTGTTGGCCCCCGGTGTGCGCAGCAAGGCTCCCTCTCGGCCTCTCCCTGTCCACCTCCAGCAGGCGTAGCAGTCGTAGTCGTAGCAGCCGCGGCCCTTCACCCTTGGTTGCACGGCAGCAGCAGCAGGCAGCAGCCGCAGCACAGCTGCACAGCAGCAGCACAGCAGCGGCAGCAACACAGCAGCAGACAGCAGCAGCGGCAGGGAGACAGCATGGGGGAGGGTTTCGGCCGAAACCAGTGGGTAGTGGGGTTTCGGGGGGGGGCATGACAGCAAAGCATAAAGGCCTTAAAGGGGTTCACGTGTATCGGCCGAAATCGACCGGTTTCGAAACCGATACCTCCTTTAAGTTTCGGATTGCTACAGTAATAAAGGGCCTTTTCGTATCGGTTATGGCAGAAACCGATACGTTTCGGCCGAAACCGATACGTTTCGGCCGAAACTGTCAACAATGTCTAAAACCCATTGGAGTCACTAAAGCAACTTTAAACCCTAGAATGGTCCCTAAAACCCCATGAACAAGTGAAATAACCAAAATACCTTTGTTACTCAATTAGCTTAAAATCAACCTAAACCCACTCAAAATACCTTTTAACCCATTACGGACGGGCAAATGTGTTTGTAGAGCCTATATCAGTGGTGCATTTATATATTTTTGATTGTTTGGCGTCTATGAGTAGTTAATCAAGGGTTATTGGCCATCCGGCCGATGTAATTAACACCAATTAAAGTTGGTGGAGAAAAGTCCAACACATGAACCCATAAAACCTGATGAACATATTTCATAATATTCTAGGGATTTATCCCGTAGTCCCAGAATATATATATGATATATCGATGAGATATTTCTTTTCATGTTCCCACACCTGCCATGGTTCTTCTTGTCCCTTACGATGCTATTGTCACTGGCACCATTTATCCCCGCACTCCCAAATCTAAGCCCGTGAGGGGTGGAATTAATCTCTCTGCTCCATATCTCATGATATTCTTATTGCTTGGGCCATTTTACTATGATGTTTTTTTCTCCATTTTTTCTCTATTTTGTATAGACGTCTTGTTTTTCAACGTCTTCTTCATGCAGAAACAATATTGAGATTCCAATTCTTAGATCTAGTGCAAGAATCACATCACGGCTCAATTATCTGTGCCCTCATCTCTTTCCAACACTGGGATTTTGGCCTCTTCAGCAGCTCAGTGGCTGCCTTCTAGAGTCCAATGCTTCAAGTGAGGTTTGTCTTTCCTTAGTTTTATTAATTATGATTCTTATGCAGTTGCACAGTTCTGGGAAACTGAGCAATTTTTGTAATAATTTTCAGGATTCAACTTCAGTTGTTTGTGAAGGCATACCTGCTGAAAACCTTTTGAAGGTATGAAAATGCAGCATTTATCAAATTTTGTAATTTACTTTTTGGTTGGGTCCCATTTTGCATGCAATCAGGCAGGGCGATAACAGCAGTTCTATTTTGTGCGTTTACTGGTGAATTATAGTATAAAGCTGCTTGTTTATTCTTTTATTATTCCAGGTGTGTTGGCCTATTAATCTTGTCTCTGATATATTTTATATTCATCTATTATTGCACATTGCAACCTACATAAGAAGGAATGCTTTATGGGATCTCGACATCAGCTTGGAAGGCTGAAGAGGAGATCTTGAAGAGATGGCGAATAGCACCAAAGATCATAGTAATTTTGATAGTTCTTGGAAGATGTCATTTAGACATTCAATATGATTAAATTAACACAACACTATAAGAACAATGCAAAAATGTATTTACGAATACAAGATTTTTCTTTCTCAGATATCAATGCCATCTCAGTCCCCCTCCAATTTTACTTACTCATCCATTTCTATCTTATTCTTGATCTCCATAGAGATTCTTGTAGGGACCTCGAAGATCTCATGTTGGGGACACCAGGTCCCAACTGGCTGTTTGACCCTACACGGGTGTACAAATGCTGTTAGAACTCTAACCCAATCATGCTCTATTTCGGTGAGGATTGTCATTATTAATAGGAGATCTATGGTTCTTGTATTCTCAATGTTTGTATTTTTTTAATTTATTTTGTAGAGATAGCCCTTTTCCTAGAAGACATCGAAGCAAATCTGCTTGCATTCCCGAGGGTGGCTATCATTTATAGATTTTCTAGATTTCCTAGGGTAGCTATCATTTTCAGATTTTCCTATGGTCATTTTTGGGCTTCCTAGGGTGGTTGTCCTTTCCTAGGAGCATCTTTCTTTTGTTCCTATTTATAAGATATGATCCCCATTTGGAGAAGGTGTTGAATGGTGAAATACAAACAATGCTCTCTGTTTTGAAATTCAACTCCGAGAGGGAGAAGGGGTGAGAGACCCTAACCGTACCCTTTCCCTTTTCTTCTTCTACCCCCTGTTGGCTACATGCGTGTGCCCCCATCCCCACCTTCCTTTCACTTCTTTCCCTTTCCCAAGTGCACACAAGCCTTCTTCCCTTCCTCTTTTTCTTCTTCCTTTTCCCCAATTGCAACCTCTCACCTCCTCTCCTCTACCTTCTTCTTTGCTCGTGCCCCAAGGAGATTGTTGCCAGCTATAACCGTGGCTTGTCCTCCATCGCCACCACCTACACAACATTGCCGCCACCTCCACCTCACCGACTATAACGCCGCTATAGTGTCTGCCCACCACCGTGCATCACCACTGTCGCCACCTCCCCTTCCTCTTCCCTCTTCCACCCTTTTTCTCTTCTGCAACCCTACCCACCCCTCTCTATCACACCCATAGGAGGTAGCCGCACTAGCCACGACTATGGCCCGTTGTTGGAAAAAAATAGAATGTTCTCTTTAAAAGGGGGAGGCCTCTATAAATTTCTCACTGAGCCTTTTGATGAAAATGTGAAATTTATAAAGATGCACGTAGAGGGGCTACGTAAATAGCCTGTGTCGGGTCATTCCATGGGGTGCGCTTCGTATCAGACAATTTGGGTTCAAGTGTTGGACTTTTCCTCACTGATCGCGGTCAGTGTTGATTTACATTGGCATAACGTCCGAACACCTTTGATTAACTGTCAAAGAAATCCTAAGGTTCTCTATAAGGGTCCTGATACTGAGGGCAAGCTTGCTTGCATGACTCAAAGCTGCTTCTTATTCACCACCGAAATATTAATAGAGTCGAGGTTTCATTAAAGGCTGCTAGGCTAGGCAAAAAACCTCTAATTTGGGAATACATATGCACTTCGCAGGGGTCGGAGGCATTTCTAAAGTGCTGAGAAGGTTCTTCGACTCCAGGGATATTTTGGTAATTTTACTTGACCCAGGGGTATTTGAGTACGTTTACCAAGCTAGGGACTTTTCTGTAACTTCCGGGTTGGAGAGGCGATGGTGCAATATCTGACTTCCAAGGGCACTGAGGCAATTTCCGGGAGGTTCTGGGGGTTATTTTGCCATTTCTAGATTGCAAGGTTATTTCAGTAATTTTACCGGACCCAGGATAGGCTTAGGGTTTGAGACCACGCTTAGGTGCAAGGGCGGTTTGACGAGGCTTTTGAGTGGAAGAACGACGTTGGGTTTCATGGAAGGCACGCGCGTTTATTTCCGAGAGAGGGGTATATGCACAATTTTTCAAAAGTCAAGGGTTTGTTTGTGGTTTTCCTTGATTGGCACACATAGGAGCGACTAAGTGCATTAATGATTCACGTGAGTACAAAGGTCGTCGGCTAATTGTTGTTGTTGTTGGTGGTGCTTAGCATAAGCCAAGGGAAATGCGTGAATGCACAAGCAAGCAAAAGGTGTGTGCCCTCTTTTTCCCATCTTGTAAAAGGAAGAGGGGCAATCAAGATCTTGGAAAAGGTTTGGGACTTCTTTGACAGAAAGAAGAAAGGCGGGAAAAGTCTCACTAGGCGTACCAGTCTATTGGAAAAAATGGAATTCTCTCCTGAAAAGGGGGAGGCTTCTATAAATTTCTCACCGAGCCTTTTGATGAAAAGGTGAAATTTATAAAGATACTTGCTTGCATGGCTCAAAGTTGCTTCTTACTCACCACCGAAGTATTAATAGAGTTGAGGTTCATTTAAGGCCACTAGGCTAGGTAAAAACCTTGTAATTTGGGAATACATATGCACTTCGCAGGGGCCGGAGGCATTTCTAAAGTGTTAAGAAGGTTCCTGGACTCCAAGGGTATTTTGGTAATTTTACCCGACCCAAGGAAGGATCTTTAAGTAATTTTACTAGGCCATGGGCTTTTCTGTAACTTCCAGGTTGGAGAGAGGCCACGGTGCAATCTCTGGCTTCCAAGGGCACTGAGGCAATTTTCGAAAGGTTCTGGGGTTTATTTTGCCATATTTGGATTGCAAGGGTATTTCAGTAATTTTACCGGACCCAGGACAGGCTTAGGGTTTGAGACCACGCTTAGGTGCAAGGGCGGTTTGACGAGGCCTTTGAGTGGAAGAACGATGTTGGTTTTCGTGGAAGGCACACGTTTATTTTCGAGAGAGAGGGGTATATGCACAATTTTTCAAAAGTCAAGGGCTCATTTGTAATTTTCCTTGACCGGCACACACATGAGCGACTAATTGCATTCATAATTCACGTGAGTACAAAGGTCGTCGCCGAATTGTCGACTGTACATAAGGGGTCCCCGCACTAACATTGGAGATAGGGGCATAGCCACAATTACAAAAAGTTGTAGGGTAAAATTGCAAACAACAGGACTTAAATTTTCTTGCAGTCTCGGGAGGGGCATTTTTATAATTCTTGATTATCTAGTGGAATTACATAATTTGACCGTTTAGGGCGCATAGAAAATTACAAAACATAGCCTCCAAGGGCATAAATACAAGAACCGGGATATCGCATACCCTTGATGGGCCAAAAGAACGAACAAGTTCTTGCACGGAATGCTGCTTCTCTCCGTGTCTTGTTGCGTATCTCTGTGTCCGTCTGTCTGTCTCCCTTGGACCCCGGGAGGTAGGGGTATTTATAGAGGGTGAGAAGTCACCAGGGTCGATCCACCCCGTACCATGGTTGGCGGTTTCGGCCGAAACCGATACGTTGCGGCCGAAACGTATCGGTTTCGGCCATACCCGATACGAAAACCACTCGGATCACTGTAGCAAACCAAAACTAAGTTAGTTTATCGGTTTCGGGCGAAACCGATGTGGGTTTCGGGCGAAACCGGACGGTTTCGGCCGAAACTCACGTGAACTGCCCTTTAGGGAGTGAACTTGGTCACCTTTTTGGGAAGTTTCGGCCGAAACCCCTCCCCTCCTTGCTGTGCTTGTCCGCGGAGCTGCTGCTGGCGGAGGCCGCAGGCTGCTGCTGCTGCTGCCGCCTGCCAGCTGCTGTGCGGCCTGTGGAGGGCCTGGAGGCAGCCGTTGCCGACTGCTGCTGCTCTGCCTCCCCTGCTGCTGCTGCTGCTGCTGCTGCTGCCGCTGTCGCCTGCCAGCTGCTGTGCGCCTGTGCGGCCTATGGAGGGCCTGGAGGCAGCCGTTGCCGGCTGCTGCTGCTGTGCTAGTGGGGCCGGCTGGGCCCAAGGCCAAGGCCGCTTGGGGGGCTGCTGCTGTGCCTGTTTAGGCCTTTAGGGGGCAGGGGGCTGTCCACACTCCACACTCCACAGCGACCGTCCGACTGCCACTGCGGAGGTAAATTTTGTGGAGGTAAATTTAGGGTTTTTTATGTTTTGTGTTTTTTTGGTTGAGTTGTTGAAATTTTTTTTGTTGTAGGTTAAATGTTGTGTTGTAGGTTAATTTAAAACCATGATTAAGTTTTTAACACTTCTAATTAAACCCTAATTAGAAGTTTATATTTGGGGCTTTTCTTTAATTAGGTTTAGTAAGGGTCAATTAGGGCTCAATTAAGTTTCATTGACTAATTTGAAGCGGGAGCATGCTGGTAATTAATTAATTCGAAGGGTGATTAAGGGTTAATTGCTAATTAAGGGTTAATTAGTTCATAAAAATTGAGGCTTTTGTCTAAATCGGTTTGCTTAGGCTCAATTGAAGCTCAATTAAGCTTCATTGAAGATTTTGGGGTGGGATCATGCTGGTAATTGATTTTTTCCAAAGGTGATTAAGGGGTAAATGATAATTAAGGGTTAATTAGTTTATAAAATTTGGGGCTTTTGTCTAAGTCGGTTTGCTTAGGCTAAATTGAAGCTTAATTAAGCTTCATTGAATAATTTGGGGTGGGATCATGCTCGTAATTAATATTTTTGAAGGGTGATTAAGGGTTACTTGCTAATTAAGGGTTAAATTTTTAATTGTACTTATACCTTTTTGTGTGTCACTGTCTTAATGCAGCATCATGCCTAGACGTCAGCAAACACAGGAGCAGCAAGGGCAGGAGGATCTGGGGTGGGCCCACATGTCCTTAGTTGATGCTAAGAGAAGGAAGGTTAAATGTAATTATTGTGCTAGGGAGATGTATGGCGGAATTACCAGAGGCAAGCAACATTTGGCAGGGCTACGAGGAGAGGTGAGACAATGTGACAACTGTCCACGAGAGGTGCGAGAGGAGATGCGTCAGTGCCTTTTGGGGAAAAAGGAGAGGGTGCAACAAAGGGCTGAGGATGAGGAGGAAATTGCTGAGGAGATTTCTGGCAGAAGGGTTAGGAGGGATGATGATGAGGAAGGCACTGAAGATTCTGATCCGGAGCTGACTGAAGCAAGGGAGCGTGAAGAAGCCGCTCAAAGAAAAGGAAAGGCACCCATGGGTTAAGGAGGGACCTACTCCAGTACAGCTGCACGACGTCCTGATGTTGCTGCCCCGCTCCCGCAGACGCAGAGAGCAGGCCCCATGGACAATTATCTCCACAGAAGGCCTCAGGCTACACAACCTAAGATCAAAAGTGCATTAAGAGGGGTCAAAAAATCTGCAGAAGTTGCAGGGCATGCATTTAAAAGCATATGTAAATGGTTTTTTCATGCAGGTGTCCCTGCACATGCTGCTGAAAGTGAATATTTTCAACCTATGTTGGATGCCATAGCAGATGCTGGCCCTGGCTTGAAGGCGCCGTCACGTCGGGACTGGTGGATCATGGTGAACAATAGAGAATTGGGCAGTTCTGCATTGGCTTGGATTGCAATCAGGGTGTTGAGTCAAACCACATCAGCAAGCCAATGTGAAAGAAATTGGAGCACGTTCAGCCTTATACACTCAAAGGTTCGCAATCGGCTAAAGGCTGATCGGTTAGAGAAATTAGTGTATTGCCACTACAATATGAGGTTGATAATAAAGAATATGAGGTTGAGACAACAGCTGCGAGACAAACGCGTCGCCGAGGATGCCGCCGCAGAGATTGATGTGGATGCCTTATTTGATGATGATAATCCCTTGCAGTCTTGGGTGGAGACACGAGAGCAGGTTGATGAGCCTGTTTTTGATGTTGATGATAGAAGATGGGCAGAGGGCATACTTGATGAAGATGAGGCAAGAGATCCCGAATTAAGAAGCAAATCAAAGAGGGCCAGAGATACTCATGCGCACCAGTCTAGGGTGGTTGATGACACTGAGGAGCAGTTCGAGTTTGAGCCAGCTAGACACTCAGATACAGATAGCAGGCCAGTCACTCCTAGAATGTCCTTAAGAAGAAGTACATCAGTGCATGGGCAAACTGAGAGGACAAATGCTGCTGCTCGAGAGGACCCGGCAATTGAGTAGTTGAAGCAGATATATGTGAGGCACATGCCAAGGGATAAAGGACTCATGTCAAAGATCACTGAAAAATTGACACCACAAGAGAAAAAAGCATCCCCGATGGCTAACAGGCGACTGGTTTCTTATGGTTCTGATGATGATGATGATGATCATCCCGGAGGTGCTGCAGGTGGTACTAGTGCTGCAGGTGGTACTAGTGCTGCAGGTGGTACAGGTGCTGCAGGTGGTACTACTGGATACAGTCAAGGTCAGCAAGGATATGGTTCACATGGTTACGAAGGTGGCCAACAGCAAGCAGCTATTTATGGGTCGTGGAATTATGAACCATCATTTCAGTTCCATCCATATCCGACCAGTTCCACTTCTCTTCCTCAAGATTCCTATGTTGATACTGGATTCGAATCAAGCCAACCAAACACTCCAAGAGGGATCCAAAGAGGGATGCAGGACTTGGCTACCTCATTGTTTGGTTATAGTGAATATAGACCATACATGCAACCTGGTTATGGGTATCGACATCAAGGGCCAGACGATGAGGGAGAAGGTTCTTCTAGTAATTATTATCCATATTAGGTAAGAATCAATGAATTTTTGTAACATTCATTTTGTCTAATTTGGTTTATTGTACTGCTTGTATTAATGTACAATGGAATATTAGTTTAACTTTCACATGTTCAATGTTTGAAGTTCGATGCGTAGTTGTCTACTTCAAGGTTATTGCACTAACTTATACAGTCAATCGTATAGGAGAAAAATGACAAGATAACAGTCAATTCTATACTACAAGGTTGGGACCCACTTCTAGTAATGCTTTTTCAGGAATTAGGTAACTTATTCATGCTCAACAGAAAATCGTATAGGAGAAAAATGACAAGACAACTGTCGATCCTGAAAAATGTATTAATCAAGCTAGCCTTTGAAGAATGTATAGACATTGAAGAATGTATAGACTTTGATGAATGTATAGACTTGATGGATGTATAGACTTGCTATGAAGATGCATGGAGAATGTATAGACTTTGAAGAATGTATAGACTTGATGGATGTATAGACTTGATGGATGTGTAGACTTGCTGATGTATAGACTTGATGATGTGTAGACTTGATGGATGTATGGACTTGATGGATGTGTAGACTTGCTGATGTATAGACTTGATGATGTGTAGACTTGCTATGAAGATGCATGGAGAATGTATAGACTTTGAAGAATGTATTGGTCCAAGAGTGTATAGACTTGCTATGAAGATGCATGGAGAATGTATAGACTTTGAAGAATGTATAGACTTGATGGATGTATAGACTTGATGGATGTGTAGACTTGCTGATGTATAGACTTGATGATGTGTAGACTTGCTATGAAGATGCATGGAGAATGTATAGACTTTGAAGAATGTATTGGTCCAAGAGTGTATAGACTTGCTATGAAGATGCATGGAGAATGTATAGACTTTGAAGAATGTATAGACTTTGATGAATGTATGACTTGATGGATGTATAGACTTGCTATGAAGATGCATGGAGAATGTATAGACTTTGAAGAATGTATAGACTTTGATGAATGTATAGACTTGCTGGATGTATAGACTTGCTAATGTATAGACTTGCTATGAAGATGCATGGAGAATGTATAGACTTTGAAGAATGTATAGACTTTGATGAATGTATGACTTGATGGATGTATAGACTTGCTATGAAGATGCATGGAGAATGTATAGACTTTGAAGAATGTATAGACTTTGATGAATGTATAGACTTGCTGGATGTATAGACTTGCTAATGTATAGACTTGCTATGAAGATGCATGGAGAATGTATAGACTTTGAAGAATGTATAGACTTTGATGAATGTATAGACTTGCTGGATGTATGTATAGACTTGCTGGTGGATGTATAGACTTGCTCAGTTATCAGCTAATGGATGTATAGACTTGCTAGCATGCACCGACTTACAGAAGACATTATTTCATCATCAATGCACAAGAATGCACAAGGGGCACACACAACAACAACAATTCACACTATCATCATCATTCTTATGTGGTGACTCATTGAGTTGCTATTATCAAAACATCAACACACTATCATCAAAAAATGTACAATAGAATATTAGTTTAACTTTCACATGTTCAATGTTTGAAGTTCAATGCGTAATTGTCTACTTCAACGTTATTGCACTAACTTATACACTCAAATACATGTGTATTATTTTTCATGATCTTGAGTGATTATTTAAATTTTTTATGATTTTTTTTTCAGATTTTTTAGAATTAATATGTTTTTTTAAAACCTTTTAATTGGGTTTCGGCCGAAACCGAAACCGATACCGAGTCGTATCGGTTTCGGTCCCGGCCGAAACCGAGTCCGAAACCGAGTTTGCCATCCCTGCCCCGTACGGGGTGGACAAGATTTGAAATGACCCCGGGAGGGTCTTTTTTTTTGTTCCGAGAGAGAGAGAGCAAGGTAGCGGGGTCGTTTGACCCCAGGTGGGGTCCAACCGCACCGGGGTCAAGTGACCCCAGGTGGGTACAACGGCCCTGGGGTCAATCGACCTCGGGCAGGTCTGTCCGGGGTCAAGCGGGTTCCGACCGTGGTCATTTGACCCTGGGGAGCCTGACATGGCCCCCCCCAAATCCCCTCTGGCCTGTTCAAAAACATCTGTCGCCTGTTCTATGTTCTGTTCCCAAGCAGAGATAGTTCTAAGCCTGCACATTAAATAAAAGAGGAGGTGATGATTGCCTTATGATCACCATTGACAAATGAGGTGACCGGAGCCCCCTGGGTGGGGAGAAAAGGGGGGTGACCACATTCCACCTCAGATGAGTCTCCTCTAGGAGAAACTGATCTTCACCCCAGACAGGTCCGTTGGGTCTCCACCCTCACCCGGGACAAATTGCTTCTCTACTGGGTCTCCACCCCGGACAGGTGTTGGCGGGGATCTGGTAGGGGAAGTCCACCCCGGACGGTCTTCAGCCTGGACAACAGGTCACCCCAGATGGGTCTCGACCCCCTCGACAGGTTTGTTGTTGCTGACCACCCTGAATGGTCTTCAACCTGGACAGTAGGTCACCACGGATGGGTCTCCACCCCCCGGACAGGTCTGTTGTTGTTGACCACCCCGCACCCTGGACAGTCTTTATCTTGGACAACAGGTCGCCCATCTGCCTGGATAGCAGGTCACCCCGGATGGGTCGACAATAGGTTTTATTCCGGATGAGTGTTGGCGGGGAAGTCCAGACAGTAGGTTCAACAGGTTTCACCTTGGGGAAGTCCACCCCAGACAGTAGGTTTCACCCCGTATGGGTGGCGGGGAAGTCCCGACAGTAGGTTGTTGCTGAGATGGGTGGTCCAGTCACCCCCTTCAAAGCCCCTCGGTGAGTTCTGGTCACCCTCTTCTGCAGTGGTGAGCTTAAGCAATATTTCACCCCCACATGTTGTGACTCCTTGTTGGGCCAGATTTTCCTGGTTAACACCTTCCTTAGACTCTTCCATTGACTGCAATTAGGATAGCAAATTTGAGGATTGGAAGGAGGGTGGACCCCGGGTGATTTTTGTTGTAGGCAAAAATTTATCTCCAACACCCGCCCATGAGCCTTGCCGACTAGAGCCCACTCCACCACAGACGTTGGACCACCGCCGACACTAGTGCCTACGCCCCTTTCCCTCATCTGTTTGCAGGCGGACCTAGTCGATGATGCCGCGACCCTATGACCGCCATGCACCTCTGCCACCACCACTTCTCCTTCCATCCTCTCATCTCCCTCCTTTGCTCACAAGTGGGCCCCAAATGACAATTCCCACAATCCTGCCACCTCTAGGGGCAGCGTCTGTTGCAAGTAGTGGGAAGACAGACATGTGGTACTTTCTCTTAGGTCACTAATAGTGGCGGTGTGCAGCGGCATTGACCGGGCTCTGCCTGCAAGTGGAGGTGGGAAGATGGAGAGGTCAAAGGAAGAATAATAGGTAGTGGCAATGATGCATGGTGGTGGCAGGAAATCGGGCATCGTCAGTCGATCTCCGCTTGCAAGCGGAGGGGGGAGACAAGAGGATGGAAGTAGAAGAAGAAGTGGTTGTGGTGAGGTTGTGGCATTGTCGGTTAGGGTCTGCTTGCAAGCGGAGGAGGGAAAGGGGGGCGTAGGCGTTAGGGTTAGTGGTGATGTGACGTCGGTGATAAAGAGGACTCTGGTTGATGATGCTGGGGTCATGAGCATGGTTCGCACCACCCGGTACATACCAGTATCAGGTGTTACGTCTCGGTACTAGACCCGATCGGTCCGGTTCTGCCCCCTTGGTACCAGTACTGGCCGGTACCAATTCAAAATTAAAAAAAAAACCTAAACTGGTCCCTTGCGCAGCCTTTCGGCCTTCACCCCTCCCTTGCGCAGTCTGCAGCCAGCCACCGGTGAAGCTCCGCCGGCCACTAGCATCCAGTCGGCCGGCCGCATAGCCCCTTGGGTACTGGCCACTAAATTGCCGATGCCGTTGGCCCATCGTCACTGGCCGCTAGTGACTTTTCCTCCTCCGTGGGCTTACAGAAGAAGACAGAGTGGCCGCTCGCCGCCGTCCACTGTCCATCACTCGCTGGGAAGCCGCCGTTCGCTGGTTGCCGTTGGCAGAGGAGAGAGGGGGGCGACCCTTGTGCCAGCCCTATCTCAAATGTTGTACGGGGGAGAGGGCTCAAATGGTCGGGGGAAGGAAGGGGGTGGGGGGGGTGTTTAAGTTTTAATTAGTCTCATCTGGAAAGGAGGATCCGGTTCTGGGCTGAGATCAGGTCACCGGACCCTTAAAGGGGGGGGGGAGACTTTGGGGATCTGCCTGGTACTATACCGGTACTGGGCGATACATGCCGGCCCTGACCAGTACCGGTATTGCGAACCATGGTCATGTGCAGGCTGTGGCCAGTATGGCAGCCTCTTTTGGGTGCAATAGAGGGAGTACAGTACCAGGCAGTACGTACCAGCCTTGACAGGTACCGTTACTGCAAACCATGGTCATGAGCAGTCCGTGGCCAGTATGGCAGCCTCTTTTGGGTATAATAGAGGGAGGTGGGGTGGGATTGAAGAAGAAAGGAGAAAAGGGGAAATGGGAGGAGGAAGTGCCGGTGTTGCACAGTTGTGGGCAGACACCATGGCATTGTCATGGTTGGGTGAGGTGGCAGCGGCGACGTATAGGTGGTAGTGATAGGAGAAGGATTGCAGTTACAACCCTCGTTGCGATCTCCTTGAGGGCACGAGCAAAGAAGGAAGGATAGAGAGGGGAGAAGCGGGAATTGCCATTGGTGAAAAAGAAAAAAAGGAGGAAGGGAAGAAGGGTTGTGTGTGTTCAAGAAAGGAGAAGTAGAAGAGGGGAGATGGGGAGGGAAGAAGAAGGGTTGCGCCCTGTATGGCCAGAAGAGGTAAGAAATGAGAAGGGTGTACATCTAAGGCCTCTCACCTCTTCTCCCTCTCAAAGTTGAACTTCAAAACAAAGAGGCTCTCATTCTATTCCACCATTCAATTTTTATAAATAGGAACAAAAGAAAGATGCTCCCTGAGAAAGGGAAGGACAGCCACCGTAGGAAGTTTAAAAATGAAAATTACCCTAGGAAAATCTGAAAATGGTATGTATCCCCAAAAAGTCTAGAAAATCTGAAATGAAAGCCACCTTAGGAAATATAAGCAGATTTGCTTTGAGATTTCTCTAGGGGAGTGGGTTATCTCCACTAGATAAAAAAATACAAACATGGGGCCACAGATCTCCTACTAATAATGAGGATCCTCCCCAAGCTAGAGTGTGGTTGGGTCGCAGTTCCCATGGCATCAATGCAACCGCCTAGGGTCAAACAGCTAGCCAAGACTGGTCTCCACCGTGCATGAGAAAAAAATAAATCTGAGCATTTTCATTACTACGAAGAGTTCATCTCTTGTGTGCAACAATTGAAGCAGAAAGTACACGCGCACTTGCGATCTTCGAGAGGTTTCAGACATTCTTTTATTGATGTAAGTTTTCTATTTGTAACAAGATCCTGTCAGAGAACTAAAAACAAGGTGGTTCAGGTCTGAACTTTCCAAATCAGATTGGAGGCTGCTGGGACCACTCCAGTGCTTGAGCTCCCAAGTATACTTTATAATGGCAGGGACTTCTTTGAAATGAAAAAAAAATGGTTTAGTCACTTTTCAATTATGTGAATAGTAAGTTATGGCTCCAAGTATACTTCATAATGGCAGGGACCTATGTAAAATGAGAAAATTTGGTCCTCACCACTCCTATTGGTGTCTCCATAGTTGTCAAGGCATCAAGGTGACCTAAGTCAGTGATGTGAATCAACACCGAGTCATCATCATCATCATCATCATCATCAGAGTCTTATCCCAATTAATTGGGGTCGGCTACATGAATCCTGTTCGCCAAAGATTTCTATCAAGTGTAATATTCATATTTAAACTCAAAGAACTAATGTCCTTCCTAATAACATCGCACCATCTCATTTTAGGCCTTCCTCGAGCTTTTTTACTAGCATCCACTAAGATTTGGTCACATCTTTTAACCGGCGTTGAGTTAGGGCGACGAAACACATGGCCAAACCACCTGAGTCTATTTTCTCTCATTTTACTATCAATTGGAGCTATCCCTAAGTCCTTACGGATGCGCTCATTCCTAATCCTGTCTTTCTTAGTCTTGCCACACATCCATCTCAACATCCTCATTGGATGTGTTCCTTTCGTACTGCCCAACACTCGGTACCATACAACAAAGCAGGTCTCACAGCCGTTCTATAAAGCCTCCCTTTGAGTTTCACAGGCATACGACGATCACAAAGGACACCTGATGCACTTCTCCATCTTAACCAGCCTGCCTTAATCCTATGTGTAACGTCATCATAAATCTCCCCATTCTCTTGTATGATAGACCCTAAGTATTGAAAGCTACTACTCTTCGGAATGTTATGTCCATCAGTTAGAACCATGTCTTCCTGAACCACTCTCCCATTACTAAAATTATAGTGCATAAACTCTGACTTGCTCCTACTAATTTTAAAACCTTTAGACTCCAAGGCAAGTCTCCAACGCTCTAACTTAGCATTTAGAGCATCAATACTCTCATCAATTAAAACAATATCGTCTGCAAATAGCATACACCAAGGGATATCCTCATGCAATTGTTTAGTTACTTCATCCATAACTAAGGCAAAGAGATACGGACTTAGTGCAGAACCATAACACCGAGTACTAACATTTTATTTTTGTATTTATATCCTTTTGTTTGTATTTATACCCTTGGCTAATTGGGTTTACAATTGTAAGGCTTTATAAGTCAAAGGGTTAGTCATTAGAAATCTTTGGGTTTCTTTGCAAAAAGGTCTTTGGGTTTCTATGTAAAATGCCAGTAGGTCCAGCAGGGCCCCCACCCTCTTTCCCATTGGTCCACCTAAGATCTAGGGTCTATGTGGGGTTAGTTCAAAGTCCAAGATTGGACTTGGACCAAGGGGGGACAAGATAGAAGAAAATTCAAATTTGATGACCCCCTTTTCAAAGGGGCGCCCCCCATATATAGTTATTTAATGCTTGTTGTATTTTTTTATTTATGGTCATTTGACCACATGAGGATTAACTATCCTATCCCTTGTTTACCCCTCCCTAACCCTAGATCTGAGGGTAGTTTAGGTCTTTTGTACATTTCTATATAATCCATATATTTTCCATTTTGTGACAATTAATGAAGAATTATTGCATTTTGCCAAGAGCAAGTCCAAGGGTGCCGCCCCTCTCTC
Source organism: Amorphophallus konjac (assembly GCA_022559845.1). NCBI lineage: Eukaryota > Viridiplantae > Streptophyta > Magnoliopsida > Alismatales > Araceae > Amorphophallus > Amorphophallus konjac. The sequence continues at coordinate 264,114,026 of CM040125.1, forward strand.
CCTCTCTCCCCTTGTAGCTGGATTGCTGTATTCTTAGGGTGGATTCCCTAGGAAACTTGGTGGATTCCAAGTTGTATCTCTTCCCTGGAGTGTGAAGCTCCGCCGTCGCCTCCGTTCGTGCCGCCATCGCACCACTGTCGACGTCTCGTCGGAGTTTTGTCCAACTCTGGACAGCAAGCTGAGACCGAAATTCTATCTCCCAATCAGGAGATCTGCTCGACCCCCTATTTTGAGGGTTTGTTCTTCCTATCATCCCCCATCCCTAGTTCAAATTTCGTGTTATTTCGCCTTCGTTTAGTATTTTTCTCGTAATTAAGTTTCCCCCCCAGCAATCTACCAGTTTGCAAATCTGCAGGATAGCAGTCAGTTCTTATATTTTTCTCGCCCCCTTAGTCTTCTCTAAAAATTCTCAAAAAAATCATACGTGTTCCTCACATTCCCCTCTTCCACCCATAATTTTCCCAGAGTCTATATCCATCGTTTTTGTGTCGGTCAAAATTCATTTTCAGGCAGATCCTGTTCTGTCCTGACTGTCTATAATTTCGGGCCAGAAATAAATACAACCCACAGAGTTTTTCATTTCTAATCCGTTTACTGGATGGATTTGAAAATAATATATGTTGTAGCCCTTCGAGTCTAGTTTCCAACGGTACCAATTTCGCCACGATCCGACGTCGGATCTGGGCGCAACAATTATTTTCGTGAAGGCGTGCGATCAGATCCGAGTCAAGCCAGCAGAAGCAGTCCGGGAATTAATTCCTCGAAAAATACACCGGCTCAGATTCGGCCGCCGCCGAGTACGGAGATCGAAGAGGAGTCTTCCACCGGCGTCCCAGCTAGTCGCCGCAGCAAGGATTCAACCGGAAGTCGTCGTCCCAGTTGCTGAGTTCTCTTGCTGAACCGAGTTGGAACAGTACCCAGTCGGAACCGAGTCGGACCAGCAGCCTGTCTCCGACCCGAAAGCCCTTCCGGCTCGCTGCTCGTCAACCCTAGTTCGCTACTCCCGGGTCCCATTGTAGTCCTTTACCTCCCTGTGTGGAGTGGGCAAAAGAATTCACTTCTGTAATTTATTTGGTAATTGTCTAACCGGGAGTACGTTCTTGGCCGGGGTTGTCTTCCCCACGCTCGGAGGGTGGAGGTATCGTGTCTGCTCCCACTTTGGCATTTGCTTTACTCATATATGTTTCTTTATGCCGCTGCTTGCATGTGATAGGAGAACTTAGCTCGTTATAATTTTATCACCGCTGCGAGAGTGAGTGAGTGGAACCCGTCCCGTGACTCGATCCGAGCACGCGGAAAAGCCGATACCCGAGACTCATTGCCGGTTCCTCAACCGCGCAGATCCACGCGTTTCCCTCGCTTAGGGACGTCCGCGAGCTAGAGTCAGGTTCCCGTCCCATCCCGCATCAAATTGGTATCAGAGCTAAGTCGAGTCTAGGGTAGTAGGTTAGTCGGTCCAAGGTGTCACATTGCATTCCTATACCCGGCATATCAAAAGGTGTTCCCGGAATGATAGGTTACGCCTATCGGGAAGGTAGCACACTTGCGTAAGTGCGATCTTCGGATCAAACCTCCGCCACGTACCGGATACTGGTTGAGTCTAGGTTTGTAGTCGAGTCTACATTCCAACATTGCATTGTTGTCATAGGGTCGTGTCTAGTCGGTTTGTCTTGCACCAAGTGTCGGCATGGCTATCCTATAGCTCCCCGTGTCCCATGGAACCCCAAAAGCCCACGTCATATGAATGGTGGCGACACCCAAGGATGGGGAATCCAACCCCACCTCCTCTGTAGGCTCGAAGTCCTGGACTTTTATGGCTCCACGGTCCCGAGCGACTACCTAGAGTGGGAAGCCGCTATGGACAAATACTTTGAGTGTTACATTATGTCTGATGCCATGCAAGTCGACTTTGCCACAAGGCGACTTTTTTACGAAGCTGCCGAAACATGGAGGGACATAGAATACTTGAGGGAAATTAAGAGGCAATGGTCTATAGAGTCGTGGCGAGAGATGAAGGGCGAGCTTAGAAGGGTTTACCTACCCGGCTCAGTCACCTCCAACCGACCCCACCCAATCACCTCCTATGACCAAGTTGGTCATAGTCGGAGGTAAAGAGCCCCGCATGTCGATGAGCCTAAACCCTCGACTAGGTCGAGAGACCATGAGCGTCCACCACGATGCCCCTACTCCAACCCCCACCGTTGCCGAACTCTTCAAAATCATGTCGGATCGGTTGGATAGGATGTGTACTCAAATTGACGGATTCCTGCCTGAGCCTCCCAACCCGGTGCCACCCCAAGGACCTCTTCCCCTCAGGGAGGACATTCCTTCCCCACCCATGAGAGCTCCATTGCCATCACCCTCACATTCCGATCTTTATTCGGAGCCACATCATTTGGAGCCGCCTTAGCCAGAGCCACCCATGCTTCTATCGGGGAAGCTAATCATCGACGAGCCACTTTTTAGCTGGCTCAAGCAAGGCTTGATCCCTAAAGCCTTTTTCTACCCATCCATGGACCCCGCATTAGAAATAGTGCCCGTCAACTCATTCCACACAACTTTTCGGTCTAGTCACCATGTTGATACATTGGATGACCTTATTATGGGATTAGACTTGAAAATGAAGTTGACGTATATGTTGGCCCGAGGTTTCGACCAACCCACAAGTCGTAGCTTCACCCACCCCGCCTTAGGGTCCATTACCTCCGTGTGCACCGTGGGTCGTGTCACCACGGAGATTCTCTTATTCCTCCCCATGTCGGCCGAGCCAAACTTCATTCTTTTTTTCCCGAGGGAGGAACCATACCTTCTACATGAGACCACCGTCCCATCTACCCTAGTGCATGAAGGTGACCATTTACACCTTTAATTCCGAACATGGGACCGTGACGGGTGGGAATCTAGCTCAAGGGGTCACACCTTCTTTGATCCTTTCGACCCCTTTCCAAGTGAACCTTATGACCCACCTTTTTCATTTCACCTTATCAGGGCAGTCTCTATCACACCCCTTCCCCACGGGCCGGGCCATCTACACCCATCAAGCCCGTTCACTGGTGAGATATACATATATATAGGGGTAATGAGAAAGGTGCATTCAACCCTCCTGGCCCACCCAAACCTCCCAAATCCAAAGGGCCGTCCGTGCATGAGTGGTGCATTTTGGGATGTCTAGAATTCCATGATTCTACCAACATTTGGTTGCGTCTTGTGTATGCATGGCACACATTCGGATGTCTTGGTCCACCATTGCATATGTATGGGTCGGTCTAACAGTAGGTTTGTTTAGGGTCTTGTAGGAGTACTTGTTTTTCTTTATTTGCTTAGAGTCCGTACATGCATGTGTCGAGCATATTAGGAGTCGCATAGTCGGTCTCATGTCAGCTCGCGATGTCAGTCCCTTTCGAGTGTGAGGCAAGTCGGGTCTAATGCGTACGTTGTAGACTTGCCGGAATTTGGGATCGGCTCTACCATTCTCTGTCTCGGATCTAGTCGCATAAAGGGACCCAACAGTGATTCCTAGTGAGTCATTGAGCCGTCTCCTCCCTTTGAGAGTGACTCCACCCTGGAGTGTCCACCACTAGCCTCATTCCCACAGCAATATGTGCATATCGAATATATACGGGATGAGCAGATGACGATTACTTGGAGTGGAGCGTACTCCGCGCTACCTGGTCGGTGACAGATCTGCCGGAGCCACACGAGCAGCCGCACCCCTTACTCGACGGGGTTGAGTTCTTCCCACCCGGTGAGAATTGATGGGAATCAACACCGAGCATTAACATTTTATTTTTTCATTTACATCCTTTTATTTGCATTTATACCCTTGACTAATTGGGTTTGCAATTGTAAGGCTTTATAAGTCAAAGGGTTAGTCATTAGAAATCTTTGGGTTTCTTTGCAAAAAGGCCTTTGGGTTTCTATGTAAAATGCCAGTAGGTCCAGTAGGGCCCCCACCCTCTTTTTCATTGGTCCACCTAGGATCTAGGGCCTATGTGGGGCTAGTTCAAAGTCCAAGATTAGACCTGGACTAAGGGGGGGACAAGATAGAAGAAAATTCAAATTTGATGACCCCATTTTCAAAGGGGCGCCCCCCATATATAGTTATTTAATGCTTGTTGTATTTTTTTATTTATGGTCATTTGACCACATGAGGATTAATTATCCTATCCCTTGTTTATCCCTCTCCAACCCTAGATCTGAGGGTAGTTTAGGTCTTTTGTACATTTCTATATAATCCATATATTTTCTATTTTGTGACAATTAATGAAGAATTATTGCATTTTGTCAAGAGCAAGTCCAAGGGCGCCACCCCTCTCTCCCTCTCTCCCCTTGCAGCTGGATTGCTGTATTCTTAGGGTGGATTCCTTAGAAAACTTGGTGGATTCCAAGTTGTATCTCTTCCCTGGAGTGTGAAGCTCCGTCGCCGCCTCCGTTCGTACCGCCATCGCACCACCGCCGCCGCCTCGTCGGAGTTCTGTCCAACTCTGGACAGCAAGCTGAGACCGAAATTCTATCTTCCAATCAGGAGATCTGCTCGACCCCATATTTTGAGGGTTTGTTCTTCCTATCATCCCTCATCCCCAGTTCAAATTTCGTGTCATTTTGCCTTCGTTTAATATTTTTTCCGTAATTAAGTTCCCCCCCCCGCAATATGCCAGTTTGCAGATCTGCAGGATAGCAGTCGGTTCTTATATTTTTCTCCCCCCCTTAGTCTTCTCTAAAAATTCTCAAAAAAATCATACGTGTTCCTCACATTCCCCTCTTCCACCCATAATTTTCCCAGAGTCTAGATCTATCGTTTTTGTGTCGGTCAAAATTCATTTTCAGGCAGATCCTGTTCTGTCCTGACTACCTGTAATTTCAGGCCAGAAACAAATACAACCCACAAACTTTTTCATTTCTAATCCGTTTACTGGATGGATCTGAAAATAATATATGTTGTAGCCCTTCGAGTATAGTTTCCAACGGTACCAATTTCGCCTCGATCCGACGCCAGATCTGGGCGCAACAATTATTTTCGTGAAGGCGCGCTAATCAGATCCGAGTCAAGCCAGTAGAAGCAGTCCGGGAATTAATTTCTCGAAAAATACACCGGCTCAGATTCGGCCGCCGCCGAGTACGGAGATCGAAGAGGAGTCTTCCACCGGCGTCCCAGCCAGTCGCCGCAGCAAGGATTCGACCGGAAGCTGCCGTCCCAGTTGCTGAACCGAGTTGGAACAGTACCGAGTCTGACCAACAGCCCGTCTCCGGCCCGAAAGCCCTTCCGGCTCGCTGCCCGTTACCTCCCTGCGTGGAGTGGGCAAAAGAATTCACTTCCGTAATTTATTTGGTAATTGTCTAACCGGGAGTACGTTCTTGGCCGGGGTTGTCTTCCCCACGCTCGGAGCGTGGAGGTATCGTGTCCGCTCCCACTTTGGCATTTGTTTTTCTCGTATATGTTTCTTTATGCCGCTACTTGCATGTGATAGGAGAACTTAGCTCGTTATAATTTTATCACCGCTGCGAGAGTGAGTGAGTGGAATCCGTCCCGTAACTCAATCCGAGCATGCGGAAAAGTCGATACCCGAGACTCATTGTCGGTTTCTCAACTGCGCAGATCCACGCGTTTCCCTCGCTTAGGGACGTCCGCGAGCTAGATTCCCTTGTTGTCTCGAGTCGCGTCCCGTCCCGCATCAGTCAGGTGTGGGGAGAGAGAGTGTGCATGTGTGTATGACTGTATGGGCAAAAGAGAGGGAGGGTAGAGGAGATGTGCACTGGTGACTGGGGCCACGGCTGAGGATGGGGCCACGGCTGAGGATGGGGAGAGGAGAGGAGAGAGTGACAGAGAGAGTGTGATAGATGGTTGGTAAGGTCATGGTATTTTACATTAATTCCCTCTGTAGGAAGAGTTGAGAGAGAGGCTCATCATTGAGGGTGAGGCAAACGGCAGTGGGATGACCTAGGCGGCGGCGATGAGGAGAGCGGCAGGGGGGGTGAGGGTCGGGGACTCGAGGTGGGGGGGGGGGTTAGGGGTGTTAAATAGTAGGATTTGGTAAACTGGATCTTGCTACTGGTGGGCCAGGCCAGATGGCCCAAGGCACCCAAGCGGGCAACTTGGAGCACCCTGGCCTGCTCAGGCGGGTGCCTGGGCTACCTTTTCGGGCCCAGAAAAGGCAGCCCAACAATGCCTTGGGCCTGGGCTAGTGCCTAGTCACCTAGGCCACCTAGTGAACTGCCTTGATAGCTATGGATGTCTCTCCTGCTGTACCTAGATGCTCCTACCAATGCTGTTGTCACTGCTGCTAGAGCACTTCTGCTGGCTGATGCTGCCTCTGCCACTATTCCCGCTGCTGCCATCAACAAGGCCCACTACATCTCCTGCTGCCAGAGCCACTAGCTGTGCCTTTGCTCCCCACGCCCAACCCCCTCTGTTCTTCCTCCCCTTTTCCTTGTTATCCCCTTCCTCTTTTCTCTTGTCTGTTCCTTCTATATAATTTTTTTGGTGAGCATGTCCCAGGAACTCTGTTCAAAAGCTTGAAGATGATCCTTATTTTCTCGTCATCCGTTATTTAGATATTATTTAGTACCATTCTTATACCGTGCCTGCATTTCAGTTCTACCTGCGCCCTTATTCCCAGCTCGGGTTGGACAGATCTGCCATTCCAAATCCATTAACTGCAAAAGGGATTGTCAACGAGCTGCTTTCAGAAATTCCTGAAATTGCTGATGCTTCCAAAAGTGTTAGCCAGCTCTGGCATGGTTCAGGTGAAGCCAGACATGCATTACCTCCAAGGGATAATAATATGATTGAAGAACCGTGGATGGGTGAAAATGCATTGATGCTGGAGAAAAATGTGAGAAAGCATCACAGAGATACATCTGCACAAATTGAGATTACACACGACTCTGATATACCAAGCTGCTTAGAGAATATTACAAGGGAGGACATGGAAATCATTCTGTTGGGCACTGGTTCTTCACAGCCATCCAAATACAGAAATGTTAGTTCTGTATATGTTAATCTTTTCTCAAGAGGAAGCTTACTTCTAGATTGCGGTGAAGGAACGCTAGCACAGCTGAAAAGAAGGTAATTCTTTTGCTTTTGATGGCCAGCATATTGTTCTTCTATCTTTATTTGTTTTCTTGTGAACTTAAAATGTGTTTGTCGACATTAAGGTTTGGTGTGAAAGGTGCTGATGATGCTGTGAAAGCTTTAAGATTTATATGGATATCCCACATACATGCTGATCACCATACTGGCCTAGCAAGGGTACTTGCATTGCGTTGTGAGTTATTGAAGGGTGTTCCACATGAACCTGTGATTGTGATTGGGCCAAGACCACTAAGGAGATTCCTGGATGCATATTCCAGGCTGGAAGATCTTGATATGGAATTCCTGGACTGCAGATACACAACAGTTGCATCATTTGATGCGCTTGCAGGTTCTTCCGATGCAGATACAAAAGTTAATGGATCAGGTGTTCTGGAGAATACATTATTTGTAAAAGGAAGCAGAATGCAGAGTTGTTGGAAGAGACCAGGGAGTCCTGTCGATACAGCTGCCATGCTCCCCATGTTAACAAAGTTGAAACACGTGTTGCATGAGGCAGGCTTAGAGTCTTTGTTTAGCGTTCCAGTGGTACATTGTCCACAGGCATTTGGCATTATCTTGAAAGCTGCCGAACGGATAAACATTCTTGGAAAAACTCTTCCAGGATGGAAGCTTGTTTACTCAGGGGATACGAGGCCATGCCAAGCTCTGATAGATGCATCTCGTGATGCCACAGTTCTGATTCACGAGGTATACGATCTTCTATGACGAAATGTTTTTTGTTGGTATTGTTTTTATTCCTTCTTGGTAAATGGTTGTTTTTGCAAACTGTTCGAAGGGGAACAATTGCTAATGTTACTATCTGGATTGTGATCATTCATCTTTTCTTCTTCTTTTTTAAACTACATTTAATTTCTTATAAAATACTATCAATATTCAAGACAAACAGTGACATATCTTGAATCACCTTAATGTCATCAATGAAGAAACTGATATATATATATTGAATTTCATATCAGTTCCCCAGTGACTGCCATCTGCTGTCTAGTCTGCAAGAAATAGTTCACATCAGAGCTACAAACCTGTTGGAATATTCACTGATTAGGTCTGTTAATGGAGTATTGATTTTCATGGTTCTTTACCTTATAGGTGGCATCCAATTCAGATGTTTAGATGCAATTTTTCCACTCATGTAATTTGCCTTGATGGTCACATTTTCAGTTGCATATGCACATTATGGATGTGCATTTTACATAGCTGAACAGGTTTGTACCTAAGATCTTGAATATTACACTATTCAGCATACGTGCCTTTGTGCACCCAATGCATATTGTATGTGATTTCTGCTTGGTAGTAAAGCTACTTTGGACCACCTGCTCAGTTACAAGATTTCTTTGTCACTGGCATTGCACTGAGCTTTCATAATATTATTTTTTCCCCCATCCATGCTTCTGAGATACCCTTACATTGTCTGTCCACACATTTGAATTTGTCCTCCTCGTTGTTACTCATTATGTGGATGGTACTTTAAATTGAAAAGAATATCATCCATTGAGGATCCAAAGAGAAAATTTCTATGATTTTGATAGTGCTTCATTGTTTGTCTCTTAGGCGACCTTTGAGGATGGCTTAGAAGAAGAGGCGCTTGCAAGGAACCATAGCACAACCATGGAAGCTATCCATGTGGGCAATTCAGCGGGTGCCTACCGTACCATACTAACACATTTCAGCCAAAGGTATCCAAAAATCCCAGTATTTGATGAAAAACACATGCAGAAGACATGCATTGCATTCGACATGATGAGTGTTAACATAGTGGACTTGCCAGTGATCCCAAAGGTTCTTCCTCACATCAAGCTCCTCTTTAAAAATGAGATGATCCTTGACGAATCAGAAGATATGGAGGTTGCTGCAGTAAACCAGTAGTACATGAAAAACTGGTTTTGCTGTAAACTTGTAATTTTATTAATTTTTTGTTCTTTCCATGTGTATGAAAAACATTTGGAAATTTTATTTATCAAGCAAAAGTTAAAAAGAAATAGAAAGACATCATTTTCTTCTGTAATGCTGCCTTTCTTGGCAGAGAGAAACAAGGTCTTGCGGCTAATTTAAGAAGTTTCTAATTTCTTGTCAGCTCCGCCATGAGAAGCTGGAAACTTGCAGCAAAGCATAAAATAGTTGAATTCAGTAAAGCACAACTAAAAGACGGCAATTTGTTCTTACAGAGAAGCATTGCAAAGACAGATCAAGTGCGATTCCTTTCTGATTGTAGTAGTGCTAAGCAATGTGACGCTTTCCCAGCATTTTGTGTCAATTTATTCCCCTCTAATTTCTTTAGCTGATGTAGTAGTCCACGCTCTGCATCTTGCATAAAGTTGATACGCACTTGCTTTACCGGCTCCCTGCCCGGACAAAAATTTGAGATAAACTGGGTAGGACTAGAAGAATATCTATTTTTTCTGACAGGAAATGCAGAGGCCAGAACAGATAGCAGCAGCAGCGGTCTGTCGGCCTTTTATTTGATCGAGGAGTTCAGGAGCAGAGGGAATGCGTGTTAAGTGGCCGGTTGTTATCGGTGGTGCCACTGGTCTGATCTCGTCCCCTATTATTCCTCAATTAATTAATTTATTATTTATCAAGTTAATTTGGAACAGGGGAAAATGCGTCCGGTTCACACTTGAAGTGACCTGGTATTATTGAACTTTCATAAAGGTCCTGATCCGAGTACATTAATAACAATCTGGCGTTGTGGCGGGCTAATCTTCCACAATATGTGCTCTCTTGTGCTCAGGGGTCGGGACTAGTCGGGTCTGAATCCTTGAGTTTAACCGGTGACACTGGCCACAAACGTCCTAAGGTGCACTGTCGTGTCTGGACAAGCTATTCATTGTTGCTGTGACCTGTGTGATTGATTACGCTCAGTTTTCTTCATTCACGCTAATTGGGTATGGACATCTAATAATAATAATAATAATAATAATAATAATAATAATAATAAGAAGATGATTGTCAAGGCAGATCTGCAGATCTTATAATCCCTACGTATTTATTATAGGGAGAATTGCAAAAGTAACTGTCTCTCTCTCATTTCAACAAATTGCTGGATTTCCATCCTTATTTTTGCTATTGTTAAAAGTAATCCTACTGAATGGACATCACAGTTCAGAATTATCCTCGAGATTGGTTGCCATTTAGGATGCCTGATTGGACCCATAAAAAATTAAAATTTTGGCCAAAGTTATCTCTATTGCAAAGTGTTATTTTCATCGGCATTTGACACATAGAAAAGGAGAGAGATAGAGAGAGAGAGAGAGAGTTTAGGAGAGATTGTGGATATTCTTGATCTTTTTTCAAATTTGCTTAAAGACTAACCAGTGTTAAATAAGAGATTTTAATGGGACACTGACGGTGGGTGATAGCCAGGGTAATTTTGCAATTATTGCAATGTAACGGAATTATTCTTTATAACAATTGTAAAATTGGATGTCAATTGTGCAATTGTTAAACTAAGAGAGTTATTTGTGCAAATTTCCCTCTATCTATCCTATTGTGTGCATTTTTTGTATTGCATTCATTCCATAGATCGCTTTACACGCCTTTTGAGTAGTTTATCTCGATCCTCATTATATGGCACGAGAGGTATGTCACACAACCGCATGCCAGAATGCTAAACTAGGGCCAATTCATGTTTTTTCAGGCATTTTTAGGGGAGTCGCGGTTCCACCGTGCAAATGTTAGACTTATCATGATATGTGTCGATGGTTCGGTTTTTAATTAGATTTGAGAAAGATTTTAGTGTATTATGAGGCTAGAGTTCTTTCCAAGTTATATATATATAATGCTTGTATTCCACCTCAAAAGAGCTGGGGATCGCCAATGAGACGTTTGATTGTCATATTGGATGGCTTCATCCGTAATACCCGTTACCGTTTGCTGGATCCAAGCGATGTCGATCTTTTGACGCCGAGATATGGTCCGGTACGGTTCGGTACGATCTCATGTTATCAGTGTCGTGTCGAAAGTAAAAAAAATTTAGTCAAAAAATATTTTATTTAAAAAATAAATTTTTTATACTAAAAATAAGGGTACCATATCTCGTCAAACGTACGAATACATTCCGACGTGTCAATTTTTCGTTGGCACGATCGGCACAGTGAAATTACGTAAATCTTAGTAGAAATTTTTTTTCATAAATAGATTTGATAGATATTTGAACCCTGTAACAAAAAATATTACAAATTAGTCTTCGAGAGCCTCAAGAATCCATCTCTCTCTTGCCTGAAAGATAAATGCGCATAAACCTTTCTTTATATAATAAAAAGAAACTAAATTCAATATATGGACGTCCAAATATGTCGGATTCCAGTATGCACCTACGAAATGCGGCAGCATTACCTTCGTATTTCCACAGAAGAAAAGGGTCTTATTAAACATGAAGTTACTGGGGTGCCATCACATACATATTAAGAACATTGGTTTCAAGTGTCAGTACACCAACCGAAAAAGACGGAGTGATCAAAATCGGAATGCTGCCGACACGGGGGCACATGTACAAAATTAAAAATTTTTTTTTTAAAAAATGGAAATTGCGTATCACATTTTTTGTCCAGATAGTTGCAAAATACTCTATGTGAGAAATCAAAACCTTCACATTTTTGTCCAGATAGTTCTCTTACCTGTGAAAGTCTTCTCTTTTCTGATCGAAATTAGGTAAGAGAACATCACAACGAGGCAGCCAACAACACTCTGAAGTCTGGACCCCAACAATTTACGGAATTTACTTTGTTTTTAAATTATTTTACAACACACCAAATAACTTCTTACCTGTAATCTCAATTTTCGATTAGAAACAAATCACACACAAAAAAAAACTCAAATGACACCGAACCCAATTCGACTTCATACATTTCAGTCTTTCGGATGCTCCCGTTTCCCCGTCTGAGTGCATCCACAATATCCACAACATCCATTTCAAAAAGAAAAAAAAAAGAAAAACAATCTCCATGTGCCATCACCGGAAGCTGCAATTAGTCCCAGCCGCTTTACTGAACAGCGCCCCCCCCCCCACCCCCAGGAGATTACTTCGCGCCTCCCCGCTCTCCCGTCAACCTCATCATTCGCAAGTAATATATATATATATATATATATATATACGCACATTATTATTCTCATATTATATTACATGATTAGATAGATGGGATATAAATAAAACCCCTCAGACGCCGGAAAACGTTTCGGACGCCTTTGGCTCCTTCCACGTGCGCAATCTGACGAGCATCATCATCACGAGGAGCCCACCGATCGGGCGGCCGAGATCGCCACACGGGCCGAATCGCCGCGCGGAGGAACCACACCAAAGAAACAGGTGGACGCCGGTGTCAGCACAAACCACACAAAACTGGTCCTCCTCGGCACCCAAACCCCCAGTCTTCACCCCGGCGTGCACGCGGTGCCGATTTCTTCATCGCCTTCTCCCATCTTCTCGCCTTTCTCCCCGCCAGACGCCGCCCGAGGGCCCGTCTCTGAGGGGATCGCAGACCGATCCAGGCCGGCGGCGATCGCTAGGGCTGGGATTTCTCGGTCTCAATTCGTCCGCCCGGGGGGGGGATCGGTTTCTTTTTTCTCCCGCTTCGATTTGTGGCACCGTCGAATTTTCCGTATCTAATCTTGTTCGCATCTGGAATCTGAGGCTCGTGTTCGCAATCGGATCGGTGGGAGGAGGAGCTCGCGATTTGGCGAGGATTTCGGGGCGCTGGGACTCCGAATTTGGAGCGTGCGGTGACATTGGAGGTTGTTTTGTAGGAGTACGAAGTAGATCCGTGCCTCCTGCTGTGGGGGGCGGGGGTCTGAAGGACGGATTTGTTTGTTTTGGGGTTCGCGGCGTTGTTGTGACTGTTGCTTGGGGGGCGGCCATGGATACGAGCCGGAGAGCGGTGGAGGCGTACTGGAGAACCCGCATGATCGACGGGGTGACGTCGGATGAGGATAAGGTCGCCCCCGTTTACAAGCTGGATGAGGTCTGCGAGCTGCTCCGGACTTCGCATGCCGGCATCGTGAAGGAGGTGTCGGAGTACATTCTCAAGAGGCTTGATCACAAAAGCCCCGTGGTCAAGCAGAAAGTAGGAATTCAACCTGCAAATTCTCTCGGTTTTGTTTCCTCAAACTTGTCAGATGTGACTTCTTGATGCAGAATTTTTGGATGTCTAAAATTTCTATTGCAGAGATGGATGAAAGTTTCTTTTTTTTTTTCATTTTTTCCCTTTTCCTTTCTTCTAAGAAGACGGAAAATAAAGGCGCGCGCGCGTCTTCTGTTATGTCCTTCCTTCTTGTAGAGTTCGCGTCATGCAGTGGCTGCATGGCTTCTGTTGTTCGTTTTTTTCTTCTGGATGAAGTATATACCGTACTGTTACTTCTCAAATAGACATTGAAAAATTTGTAATTTATGAATGTTGGTTTTCAGATTCTGTCTTCTACCATGAAAGGTCTCACTTTTCTTCATCTGTTAATGTATGTTGCAGGCATTACGGCTGATCAAGTATGCGGTTGGGAAATCTGGGGTGGAGTTTAGGAGGGAAATGCAAAGGCATTCAGCTGTGATGCGCCAGTTGTTTCATTATAAGGGCTATCCTGATCCGCTGAAAGGAGATGCCCTAAACAAGGCTGTTCGTGATACGGCCCATGAGGCCGTCTCAGCTATATTTGCTTCCGACGACAGCAACAGCAAGGCACCGACAGAAGGCCTAAAGAAACGTATGGAAGGTTTTGGAAATACAAACTTTGAGATGCCAACAGAAGATAAGAAGTCTTTCCTTAGTGAGGTTGTGGGTCTTGGTAGTGCCTCTCTCAAGCAAGGACTGAGCACCATTGCTTCAGCTCACTCCTTTAAGAAAAATGATAATGGCACTTACAAGAGTCCCAACTTGCATAGGTCTCTGACGAATGAGATGGATAGTCGGGATAGATATGAAGGAAATGATCATAGGGAACGTTGGACTTCTCCTATAGCCCCAAAAAATGTCGCTTCTGCATCTTGGAATCAAGATTCTAGCCCTAGCATAGACATTGCATCCACTAATGGAGGTACAAGTAGCGAAAAAGGCCGTGAGGAGAGGCTATTAGAGACCATTGTCACATTTGGTGGTGTGCGGTTGCAGCCCACTCGTGATGCTATTCAGGTTTTTCTTATTGAGGCCTCCAAACTGAATCCCGAAGCTATGAGTCATGCACTCGAGTTAAAGCTGCAATCTCATTTGTGGCAGGCATGTTATTCCCATTCTTCTTTCTGCATGTTATTCATTACCTGTGTTCTAAGTCATTTTATAAACTACTTTGCAAAAGCAATTATTTCTCATTGTTATTGGCCATTTTTTATAACTAAATGTCATTTTCCACGAGCTTTCCATGGATATAATCTCACCTTAAAAGAAAAGCTGGAAAATTTTGGAAATCTACCTTTGCTAGTACTTTCCTAGGATAATTTTATGTTTGTGGCTTTTATGTTTGACTTGTATGGTAGATCGAAGCCTTCCAGGGAAGGTTCTTCTGGCAATAGAATGGGGGGTGGTGTAGGGGTTGTCATGATATTAGGTGAGGGAGGGTGACTGCTCCTAAGGAACAAAAGGGTATTGGGATCAAGAATGTAGGCGATTTCAATTTGGCCTCTTGAGTAAGTGGATATAGAGGTTGGGAGTAAGGGATGAAAGTCTTTGGGCTCAGCTTATTAGGCGGAGGTACTACGGTAGGAGGAGAGTTTGGGACTTGGACTTTCCAGTTCCAACCCAGACGTCTCTTATTTGGTGTGACATTTTCTTTTGTAGGGATTTCATCTCTTCCAGTGTTTGGGTCCGTATTGGGAAAGACTGTCATTGCCTTTTCTGGAAGGATAGATGGTGCGGTGACTTCACTTTTGAGGCTTTCTTTCCTAATCTGTTCACGATCTCGACTGACCCTTTGGGGGCCGTTGACTAGGCATTTCATCCCCACCTCTTTGTGGACACCTGGGCGTCGACTTTCAGGAGGAACCTCAGTAGTGTCGAGTTGGAGCAATTCCAAGACTTCCTCATGATCCTCCTTGACTTCACCCCGCACCTCCTCAGGGAGGATGCGTGGACTTGGAGGTGGGGTAAGGAGGGAACTTCTCTATTCGACCTGCTTACTCCATCATATCTGACGTCGAGGTGCGGCACAACCTTGCTCTCCACATCTGGAGACCGAGGAGCCCGTTGAAGGTGAAATTTCTGATCTAGAAGATTTCCCGCAGGAGGCTTCTCACCAGAGACTGGCTCCTTCGCTTCCTATTGGGTATTCAGCCGACATGTTGTTTGTATGGCCTGGAGGACGACTCTGTGGATCACCTGTTTGTAAGCTGCCCCTACTCACAAGTAGTGTGGGAGGGTGTGGCCTCAAGATCCCGATGTGTACTTGTTTGCACGCGGAAAAGAAACAAAAAAAAAACACCAACAAGGCCGAACAAGCACATGGCGTTGTTTGAATTTTTGGCATGTTTTATGGATTCCGCGCTTTTTGGGAATTATCAGACGATTTAGGGTTCGTGTACGGGATCTTTCCCCACCGACTGAAGTCGGTGTTATTTTACATCGGTACAAGTCCGAACACCTTTGATTAACTGCCAAAAAAATGTTGACTGTAACGCCGGCTCTAATATCCTGGGTCTGCCCCCGAGGAATCGTCGTGCTTTATAGATGGGTGGCATTCGCAACCCCTTGGTGTATTTGCAATCTTGCATTTAAAATTTTCTTTCTTTCGGAGGTTTGTTGGCAATTTTCCCCTTTCCAGAGTTATATTTACAATTTTCTGCCCACCGGGGATATATTTGCAATTTTTTACCCACCGAGGGTATATTTGCAATTTTCAAACACTATCTATGATATTTATATAATTTTCTGCACCATTGATACTATTTTTGTAATTTTCCGAACAACAGACTATATTCATGTGATTTCCAGAAAATAAGGATATTTCTGCAATTTATAATTCCAGAATTTCATGATCTTCATGATTCCATAAAGTTTTTTGACCCAAGTATCCTTTCTTTCTTTTAATAACATGAAATTCTCCATGTGGGGACGTATGTACAAATAATCAAGTCTTGAAGACTTTTGGATGAAGACTTCAAAAAAATACAATAGAAAAGGGGGGCGCCCTTCTTTTTTTTCACCTTCTCTTTCTTCTAACTTCTCTCCAACTC
Source organism: Amorphophallus konjac (assembly GCA_022559845.1). NCBI lineage: Eukaryota > Viridiplantae > Streptophyta > Magnoliopsida > Alismatales > Araceae > Amorphophallus > Amorphophallus konjac. The sequence continues at coordinate 264,130,264 of CM040125.1, forward strand.
TTCTTTGCACAGGGAGCAGCAACAAGGAGCAACAAAGAGCAACAAGGTTTCCTCTCCCGTCAAGAAGAGTTCCCCCCTCTCTTGGAGAGGTCTTGGGTTTTTATAGGAGGAGGAAAAGAGCTCGGAGGAGCTCCCCCCGTGGTTTGGAGAGGTAACTCCGACACCCTTTCATCTCCCAATGTCTTTTCCTCTTCATCTTCTTCCGTTTCTCCTTCTTTTTCTTCCCCCGGTGGTAACCCAACAGGCAGAGGAGAGAGAGGCCCCCCCCGGTGGCAACCGCGGTAGAGGAGGGGGGGTGGATTCCCCCCGGTCGCGACGGCAGCAGGAAGCCCGGGGGGAGTCCCCCCCGGTGGAGCAGGGAGCGGGGGAGGTCCCCCCCCCGGTGGCACAGTGGGCCCGGGGGGCTCCCCCGATGGCGACAACGGGCGGGGGGCTCCCCCGGTGTAGCAGCCGACCGGGGGACCTCCCCCGGTGCGGACGGAGGCGGGGGGGAGTCCCCCCCGGTGCAGGTGGACCGGGGGGGCTCCCCCGGTTGCAGAGCAGGCGGGGGGGGGGGGGGGAGTCCCCCCGGTGGCGTGGAGGCCCGGGGGGCTTCCCCCGGTGGCGAACGGCGGGGGGGGGGGGACCTCCGGTGTGGCAGCCGACCGGGGGACCTCCCCCGGTGCGGATGGAGGCGGGGGGAGCCCCCCCCGGTGCAGGTGGACCGTGGGGGCTTCCCCGGTTGCAGAGCAGGCGGGGGGAGGTCCCCCTGGTGGCGCGGAGGCCCGGGGGGCTTCCCCCGGTGGCGAACGGCGGGGGGGTGGACCCTCGGTGCGCAGGAGGCCCGGGGGGCTCGCTCGGTGGCGAACGGCGGGGGAGACCCCCCCGGTGCGCAGGAGGCCCGGGGGTCCTCCCCCGGTGGCGCGGCAGGTGGCGGGGGGCTTCCCCCCCGGGTGGCAGAAGAGAAAGAGGGAGAGAGATCCTCCCCCCTTTTTTTCTTTAGTACTTGATCCCTATAAAAAGGGTCCCGGGTCTGACTTCCTTTTTGTCTTATTGTGGACTTTTTGTGCAGACTCACGTGGAGGTTATTTCGTTTGTTGAAAAATTCTCCGGACGTCAACTTGCTGCCGGATAAACTTCAAACTGTGTGAGCTTAACCAGATCTTATTCGAACTTCATGGGAAACCCAATGGCTCCCTAGAATATTTATTTTTATATGGATTTGAATCTATGGGCATGTATTTTCATGACGCCCGTGAAGTGTTCGATAAAATACCCACTCGTCATGAATAGAGCCAATGGCTTGACTTCTCGTGGGATTTATGTGAGAAACTTGCGAGGCTTGTGCTACATATCCGGCACATGTCTAAAAAAGACTTCACGGGGCCCCGGACTATTAATAATTCGCGAAGCGGGTGCATATAGCTTTGTGCCACTCCCTTGTTTTATTTTGATGAACTTTTGCATCATTTTTATTTCTGAAATACTATGTAACTTTATCAGAAATTACCCACGAACTTTTCAAGGTTCAACAAATGCCCCTCACGGGGTGACCGTTAGAGCCGTAGGTGATAGCGGGCGGCCCGTGCCCCTTCTTGTTTGTTCGGCCATGATGACTTATTTATCTTGCATCGGCTTGCTATTCTTCATGCAATATTTCACTTATCATATCGAGTTGACTTGTTTTCTTTTTGCCTTTGCAGGCGTTGAGGATGTCTCGTGTGATAGATATGTCCCTGGAAGGGTGCCAGCCGCGGCGGGGAGAGAGATAAACCCTCCTGCTTGTCGAACCAATTGTCGCCTGTGTTGGCGCCTCCTCATGTCACGAAGGAGAACATGTTTTTTCTTCTCCGGGGCTTTGATGTGGTTGCGAGAGGCCCTCTTTCTGAAGACTCCACGGAGGGTGGAGAAGTCGACCCATCATTGATCACTCCAGAGAGATATTTCTATACTTATCAGCGGCCAAAGGGCTATCTGCAGCATTTTCCTCTCGATGTACAGTTGTTCTCTTTTATCCGGCATTATGTACCTGAGTACCTTGATGCGGAGGACCCGACTGTATTTGCCGAGAGGGTATTACTTGAGAGGGCCATTCTGGCAGGGCGAGACAGTATGATGGGGACTTGCACTTACTCCCACCCTCAGCTTCCCATTGGGATATTCCTCACATGTTCGCCTTCCGGGAGCCGCTCAGCTGGGATTTTTCGAGACAGATGATTATGACTATTGCAGATCTTGTTCAGTGATCCCTGCTATATGGGACCTATTTGGGCAGCATAAGACAGGGCCTCCCTCTTCTGGGCTTTTCTTACTGCCTTCAGGCACTCAGTTTGCGGCCGAGGATTATGATAAATTGTGTTTTCTGGATCGCATCGTGAGCGGCTCTGCGCCCAACTGGTATGGGCGATGGTCCGTGACGGCTTCCCACAGGTTTCACTTGGGGGCTTCTGAGTTGTTGATGGGCGTCATTCATCATTATCATGATATTCTGGAGCATGTGGGTATTCGCCATGCTGTGACTGCTGCACTTTATCGGTATCCTTGCTACATCGGACTTCTTCAGGGCTTGGCCGAAAGATTTAATCGGCGCTTCAACACTTTCGCGATAGCAGAGGGAGAGACATCCCTGGACTTGTGGAGCTTTCACCGGATTTTCGGCCTTCCCATCTCTGGCCATATGTATGAGGAGGCTTGCCTTAATGACTTGCACAAATCATATACTACTGGAGCCGGGTCTTATGGCTTACCCTTCGGTTTTCGCTATTTGATGAAGGTCTTGAGAGACCTTGCCCGAGTTGGAAAGGGGAAGACCCCTTCTGCTTCCACCAGTACCGTGAGGGTCAGCCTCAGTGCCTGGGTCAGATTCTTTTATAATGGCCCGTTTTGTTTCCAGGATAGTTTTGCTGAGGATGACAAGCCGCTTGACCAGTACTATCAGCTTCTTCTTGATTTGCCCGAGAATAGGCGATATTTGTATGCACCGCAGAATGAGGGATGGAATCCCCGCAAGCTCCCAGACAAGGCGTATTTGGCAGCTTATCTTGTTTATTGGCTGGTCACCTTTGTGGTACCATATGGGGAGGAGGGCATTGTGCGCCTCGAACTGATATATCCGGCCTGCTTGCTTGTTGATGGCCGGAAACTTGCCTTTGCTCCTGCGGCCCTAGCCAATATTTATCATGGCTTGGGCAATTTGACAGCTTTTAGCTCGCCACGAGACCGCGGTGTCCGGTTGGCGACGCACTACTTGAGTGCATGGGCAGGTTTACTGTTTCCCGGGTTGTGTCAGAATGTGAGGGTGGAGAACCTTTGCAGCCCCCTTGATATTCCGGTTCCGCAATCGGCCGGATCAGAGCCCCCTTGAGCAGTTGACAGGAGCGCGGAGATCTTTGTCTTTTTTGCCTACCGGTCAAGCGGCTTGTCATCCGGGTAGAGATTTTGCCTGTGTGACGCGGGGTTACCGCCCTTTCAGCACTGAGGGTCCAGATGGTATTTCTTATCACTTTCCTCACTGTTCCAGCCCGAGCAGAGTTTTCCATGATGAATGGCTGTATTGCACGCGCCCTGGGGTACTTGTATTCCGAAAGGGCATCAGCACTTTCCTTGAGCCTTACTATCCTCACCGTTTCGCGCGAAAACTTTGGCTATGATCAGGGGGTACCCCCTAATGCTGACTTTCCTTTAGGGGTACGACTGCACAGATGGCACGACAGACACATTATAGCAGCCAGCTGGTGGCTTCACTTCACCCGGCGAGGGCCAAAGTCGGGCATTTCTTTTCCCGCAGGCGAGAGAGCGGGGCAGGTTGATATTTATTATGCCCGCTGGTGGTTTCATCGCAGCAACATCTTCAGGCAACCAGCCCAAAAATTGAAGGAAACTGAGGAGGGGCGCTTGAAGAAGGTTGATGCTCCTCCTGTTGCTGTTGAGCATTCCTTTTTATGTTCCCAGTTTCCTCACATTGTCAGGACTGTTCGGGAGTTCCGCGAGTCATGGGAGGCAGCCCACGGGTCCATACCTGTTGACAGGGACACTCATATAGGGGCCATGAAGCCTTTGAAGCGCGCAGAGGACCCGGCCTTGAAAAAGGGGAAAGCCCCTAATGATGAGAAAGTTTATTACTGGTGGGGACATTTACTTTCTGATTGTGGTCATCCCCCAGATGCTTCTTTGTCCAGTCCTCTCCTACCTGCTGGGTTTAATAATGACCTCTGGCCCAAGTGGGAGAGACATCTGATGAATGCAGTAGCTCAAATGGGTGCCATTGAATTTATTTCTTTTATTGAAAATGCTACTCTTCTTCGAGATATTTGAGATAGCATCTATCAAGCGGGGCAAAGTATTGGCCTTCCGCCAGAAGAGGTGGTCTTGCAACCTTCTTTCTCTCCTGTCCCGGTTGGTATATGTTCTTCCTCTTACACTTCTTGACATGTTTGATTTGTTTTGAAAGGGAAATTTATTTTTGCATACTGATTTTTTTCTTCTTGCAACGAGCTTTGTCCCCGCCGACACTTTTAAGAAAAAGAAAAGTTCCCATCATGCCAAGCGGCGGAGGGAGAGAGGCGACGACCTTCTTGCGAAAACCCCTCGTCGCCAATCAAAAAGAAAGGCTCCAGTGGACGAGCATCGTAGTAATCTTATCACTTCTTTTGGCTTGATCCATGAAAGCTTTATGATGAATGACGAGGATTTCTTTGTTGCTTCTTTGTCCTCTTTCAACTGACCCCGATCTCACTGGCGAAATTGCGGGGAGTGTTCCTTCGCTTGATGGAGATGTTCTCCTAGCCATCGGCCAGAATGAGAAGGAAGATGAAGGGTTAGACGACTTGGGCATGTTGAATTATGACTATAATCCGGTGTCAGATGCCTCTCCTTCACATGATAATAGCCCGCCGGATACGACTGCTCACGGCGGAGGTAATTTTTTGTTTCATCGGCTTATTTTACCACCTTGCCTTTGTCACTTGGGAACTAATGTGACTAATGTCTTTAAACAGGGGCTTTAGATGGCGTCATGGGAGCATATGCTGCGTTGTTGGGCGCCACGTCAGATGGTGAGCTTCCCGCATACTCCGATGCTCCTGCAGTTGGGTGCAGTACATTGACAGGCTATGAGGAGGCTTTATTGGCTGAACTGTGCGCTCAAGGAGGTGCTTCAACTTCACAAGGGGGTGATAATGACCATTCTGTCCTTGAAGAGGGTGAACTGCCCTTGTTAAGCCACCTGATCAAACAGTCGACTTGTTTTTCTGCTAGTAAACATCATTAATTCTTTTTGCCTTTTCAACATATATCAACCAAGAGACGTTTATTAATTAGGAGCATTTCTTCTTGTTGCTTTGGTGCAGTGACCATCTCTGCAACGGTTGGGTCCTCTGCTCCTCCCTTGCAAGGGGCGACCCTTTCGTCAAAAGGGGTTCACAGGAGCGAAGCGCCCGAAGTAAGGACTGCTCCGACATCCATGACAGAGCCTCAGGGAGGATTACAAATGGATCATCCCGAAACTTCTCACCAGAGCGATGAAGGTAAATTAATTCTCTTTGCTTGCTCTTTTTCTTTCATCAGATTCCCAAAATTATTTTTTTTGCATCATTGCCATTCTCAGGATGTGCAGGCAACGAGGGTGACGCCGTCCTTCCTATTAAAATAAGAGAGGAGCCAGCTACATCTTTGGGAGAGACGCTACCTGAGCCGGCAGGTGATGGTCTTCCCTTTGCTTCAAGCTCCCTCTTAGCGGGCTTAATTTCTGATGGTGGGATATATATCTATTTTCAGGGCTAGCCATTACTTCTCTTGCGGGCAAAGAAACCCTTGGAGTGGTGGCTGACCGTGGCCCTCATGCCGGGTGGTGTCCCCAGGTAGTAGATTAGTCCTCATTCAGAGCCTTTTATCCTTCATGTTGTTTTTGCAATATTGTGGTGGCTGATAATTGCGTTTCCTTTGACAGGTCTCGAGACCACGCCCCGTTTGACTTTCCAGGGCACGAGATTATATGGCCAGATTCTCCGCAACTTCCCCCTTTCATGGCAGTAGAATTGATATTACCAAGTCTTATAGGTGGTGCACAAGCTTTACTTCAACAGGAGCCTCTTCCCACCATCGAGACTGTGCGGGATGCCCTTCAGAGGAGTACCCGAGCTTATCATACCATGGGTTTGCCTAAGGAACCTTGGATGGCAGCCGTGGAAAAGACTTGGGGAGATTTTTAAATTTTATATGAAGCTTCTGAATGGAAGGCTTGCTGCATGCGGATCGAACACTTGAAGTGTGACATTGCCACCTTATCAAAGGAGACTGAAGCATTGCAAGCACAGGTCAAGACCATTCAGGAAGAAAAGAGCATGGTGGAAGCACAAGCGGCGGCAGAGAGGGAGCAGGCCTTGCACTGCCGACAGGCTGCCGAAGAGTTACTGACCAGAGCGCAGACGTGCTTAGTCAGTGCAAACTCCCGTGTGGAGAGGGCTCAACAATTACAGGATGAGGTGGCAGCCCTTACTTCTCAAAGTTCAATGCTTCAATGTGAGATCACCGATAAGCAGACAGAGGTCGCAGATTTGATGAAGAAGAAGCCTCGCCATTAGTGAGGTTGGATCCGCCTTTGTGGCTTCTTACATTTTCTTTTACATTTTCATTGCACATTCATTGTCCCTGTGGTTAACCTGAGGGCTTGTCTCGGGTCACACTTTCATAGATGAATTACATTTATTGTGAATAAGAAGAAGACTTGTGTTACTTTTGTGCATGAATGTATCTGCTTTTCAAGCCATTCTTTTGTTTACCTTCTCCTTTTTTTTCTTTCTTTTTTTTTTCACTTTACTAGTGTTGGCGCCCTTTCGGGTTTTTGCCAACGCTAGCCCCCTTTAGCTTTTTTCAGCTCGCCCTTTCGGGTTTTCACATTGAGAGGTTACCCATTTTTGTCTGAGACGCCCTTTCGGGTTTTCATCTCAGCCAGGTTATGACCTTTTTGTCCTTGAGCGACCAGTAACCTAGCCACCCAAGTCCGTCGGGGCACCTCTATTTTCAGCTCCATTTTTTTTTCTTCTTCTTTTTGGAGTTTGAATGAGGAGAATGAACCCCCATGTGAACTTGGAACATGAATTAGAAACTTGTGGTGAGTGACCTTGGTCCTACCCTTTGGCTGACCTATGATAGGTTGGAGTCCGGAGATTTGGGATCGGCCAGGTAAGTAATCTTGGAGCCAGAATTGTGACGTGACTTCTGGGATTTTGGGGTCGGATGACCAATAACTTGGGGATTGAAAGTTTGGGGAGCCATGTCTTGGGATTTAGATTTAGGTGGGGCTGACCAAGAGATGATTTAGAGAGCCGAGACATAGGGATTTAGATTTGGGGCTGGCCACAAAGTGGTTTAGTGCCGGGACTTAGGGATTTAGACTTGGGGCTTGCCACAAAGTGGTTTAGTGCCGGAATTTAGGGATTTAGATTTGGGGCTGGCCACAAAGTGGTTTAGATTTGGGGCTGGCCACAAAGTGGTTTAGTGCCAGAGCTTAGAGATTTAGATTTGGATTTAGGGTGGTGGGACAGGATCAAGGAATGTTAAAGATGACCATACGTAGCTCTCTCTCTCTCTCTCTCTCTCTCTCTCTCACTTTACTAGTGCTGGTGCCCTTTCGGGTTTTCGCCAATACTAGCCCTCTTTAGCTTTTTCCAGCGTGCCTTTTCGAGTTTTTACGTTGAGGGGTTGCCCAATTTTGCCTGAGGCGCCCTTTCGGGTTTTCACCTCAGTCGGGTTTCTTTGGCCTTTTTACTCTTAACCATCCCTATGATGGGAACGACTAAGTCCGCCGGGGCATCTCTATTTTAAGCCCCATTTTTTTTATAACTTGTATCAGCAAAGGAAACACGCGTCAACGGTTGCTGCAGGAATTCGTGCTCAGGAGCATGGTATAACTTTAAATGTTTACCATTTAATGGAGGGAACGGGTTCTCTCCTTTGTGGTCAACGACCCTGTAGGCGCCTCCCTCATAGACCTTGGAGACGACATAGGGCCCGCGCCAATTGGGTTGGAGTTTGCCACTGGATTTACTGGTCATGACCTTTCTTTCTTTTATCATGACGAGGTCGCCTTCTTTAAACGCCCTTTGCTTGACAAGCTTGTCATAGGCTCGGGTCATTCGGGCCTGGTATGTTTGGAGGTGCTTGTAGGCTTCCAACCTTTTCCCTTCTAAGTTGGACAGTTCTTCCAACCTTCTCTCTATTTCATCTTGCTCCTGGGTCTGGAGGCCATTATGTAGGGCGACCCGGTAGGATGATATCTCAATTTCGATCGGTATGACAGCTTCGGCCCCATACACTAGAGAGAAGGGGGAACACCCGGTGGGGGTCTTGTAGACTGTCCGGTAAGCCCAAAGAGCTTCATGTATTTCTCACCCCAGTCTCTTTTGCGGCTGCCGACAATTTTGGCCAAAAGCTTGCAAAGGGTCTTGTTGAATGCCTCAGCTAACCATTAGCTTGGGGGTTGTAAATGGTGGAAGTCCTCCAGTCTATGTGGAACTTGGCAGCCAGTGCATATATTGTTCTGTTCTTGAATGGTGTGCCATTATTTGACATGATACGGCTAGGAGTGTCGAATCTGTATATGATATGATGTTTGACAAATTGGGCAACTGCCTCTCCCGTTACCTCTCGCAATGGGATAGCTTCGGCCCACCTGGAGAAGTAGTCCGTTGCAGCTAGTATAAATTTGTGACCTTTAGAGGATGGTGGGAAGGGTCCCACAATATCCATTCCCCACTCTGTAAAGGGCCACGTAGGAGCCGTGGGATGTAAGGAGCTTGGGGGTCTTCTTGGAACTGGGCCGAAGGCTTGGCATTGGTGGCATGTGCGGGCATACTGATTGCAATCTGCGTACATGGTAGGCCAGTAAAAACTCTTGAGTTTGATGTTATTTTTCATCTTGTCTCCCGCTTGATGGGCACCGCAGAGTCCTGAGTGGACCTCATGCATGATCCTCTTGGCTTCTTTTGGTGAGAGGCAACGTAAGAGAACAGACTTATCTTTCTCATGAACGAGCCTATACAATTGATCTCCTACCAATTGGTAGGATGTAGCCCTTCGCAGCAACTGTACCCTTTGAGCCTGATCTGAAGGGAGGCGGCCATTCTTGATATCAATAATTGGTTGACGCCAATCTTGTTACTTTCTCTCAGCGGGATCGCCTTCTTCAATTGCATTGACCCCAGGGGTTGTAGGGTCTGCTTTTTCGTCTAAGACACTTGGCATGAGCTTTCGGTGTCTGACGGTTATGCCTAGCTCCCCTTCAGGTGGGAGCTTTATGGCGGAGGCTAACTTCGCCAAGGCATCTGCCTGTGAGTTTCTGCTCCTGGGGACATGACCTATCTCAAATAGGTAGAATTTCTCCTTAAGCCTTATCACCGTGTCATGGTAAGGAATTAATTCCTGCTTGCGAACATCATAGTCGCCTGTCACTTGTCGCACGACGAGCTGCGAATCCTCATAAACCTTAATGCATTTAATATCCATTTCAAGAGCTAGTTGAAGTCCAACAATTAATGCTTCATATTCTGCTTCATTATTTGTCAAGGGTTTCATGAGAGCACATGAGTTGTGTAAAATTCTCCCATGAGGGGTTATAAAGACAATACCCACCCCTGAGGTGAGGGTTGTAGTACCGTCCGATTTCTTGACTGTCCGGGAGGCACCATCAAAGTAAAGCTCCCAACAGGGGACATCAATCACGAGGACATCTTCTTCTTGTTGTAATGGCGTATCTTCAATGTGGCCTTCTGTTCCCAATTGAGACAAGAGTGTTTCTTCATCAGGAAGTTCAATATTGAGAGGTGAGTCCGCTGGGACTGGATGTGCCGCGAGAAATTCCGCCATTCCTTGTCCTTTAATTGCTTTTTGCGGGACAAAGGTTATGTCAAACTCCGAGAGGAGTAACGCCCATTTTCCAAGTCTCCCTGACAGGGCAGGCTGTTTAAGGAGAAATTTGAGTGGGTCGTATTTTGAAATTAACTCCACCTGATGGGATAGGAGGTAATGCCTCAGCTTCTTCACGGCGAATACCAACGCCAGACATACTTTCTCCATTGGAGAATAACGGTGCTCAGGGCCAACCAACTTCCTGCTGAGGTAGTATAACGGCTGCTCCTTGCCTTCTTCATTTATTTGTGCCAGTAGGGCTCCCAAAGAAGCGTCCATGGCAGCAATATAGAGTATTAGTGGCTTTCCCTTGACTGGTGCTCCCAACACCGGGGGAGTAAGAAGGTATTCTTTGATTTGCTCCAATGCATGCTGGCATTCTTGGTCCCACACGAATGGTGCGCCCTTTTTCATCAATTTCCCAAAAGGGGCACATCTTCCTGAGAGATTGGATATGAAGCGCCTGATGTAGGCTAGCCTTCCCTGGAGGGACCTTAATTCGGTTATGTTTTTGGGAGGCGGCAACTCCCGAATAGCTTTGATTTTATCGGGGTCTATCTCTATCCCCTGGTATCTGACAATAAAGCCGAGAAACTTGCCACTTGAAACGCCAAAAACGCACTTCATGGGGTTCATCTTGAGTTGATATTGCCGGAGTCAAAGACCCGGCGTAAGTCGGCCAGGTGATCTCCCCTCCTTAAGCTTTTAACAACGAGGTCATCAACGTAACACTCGACCAAGTCGTGAAGCATTTCATCAAAAATTTTGGTTATTGCCCTTTGATAGGTTGCACCAGTATTCTTCAAGCCGAAGGGCATCTTTTTATAATTAAAGATCCCTTTGGGCGATCGAAAGGCCGTGTGCACTTTGTCTTTGATGGCCATGTGGATCTGATTATATCCCGATGATCCGTCCATGAAGGATAAAGCTTCATATCCAGTGGTCATATCGACCATAGTTTCAGTAATAGGGACGGGAAAATCATCCTTCGGGCATGCTTTATTTAGATCCCGGTAGTCAATGCAGATCCGCACTTGGCCATTCTTCTTTTTAACTGGCACGATATTGGCGAGCCAGGTTGGATATATGCAAGGCTCTATGAAGTCCACCTCTAGAGTTTGTCAACTTCAGCATTTACTTTAAGCTCGAGCTCATGACGCATGCGTCTTTGGGCTTGTTTAACAGGTTTGACGGTGGGAAGCATTGCCAATTCGTGCTCTGCCACATACGGTCCAGTCCGGGCATTTCCTTATAAGTCCAAGCAAAGCAATCTTTGAACTCTAATAGGAGTTGTTTGTATGCCAGCCTTTCTTCCTTGCTGAGGAGGGCACTGATGAAAATTGGCTGAGGCTCACCGGCTTGTCCGAGGTTGAGCTCAACTAATTCATCTACGGTTGCTTGTCTGCCGTCTTCCAGCTCCCGCGGAGCAGGCTGCAGGTCAAGGAAATCTTCATCATCGTCAGCCTGGGCTACGTGAAAATCACAGTAGTCTAAGTTATTGATGATGACGGAGCGTAGCTGCTCATCTTGGCCTTCTAGGGCTGCTTCTTGTAGTTGATGATTTGCATCATCCTCGGTCTTTTTGCTAGAGTCGGAACTAGCAGAGGGGGATAAAAGCCCGAGAGTGTTAACTGTAGGCTTTGGACTTCCCCTTTCAGCTACAAGTTCGACCAATCAGGTCTCCCTTGAAGACTGGGAACTGCTCTGAGGATGATTCCTTCGCCATAAACTCGGGTAGCGCAGAAGCAGCTAGGGCAAAATTTTGTTTGGCCGACGGCTTAGGCCGCTCCCAATCACGAGGTTAGGGGGGAGATACCCGATGATTTTTAATTTGGATGACCCCCATCTTCATCAGGTTTTCAACCTTATTTGAGGACGTAGCAGTCTTCAGTGGCATGCCCTGACATTTGATGATACTGACAGAAGCTGAGCTCTGTAGTTGTACCGCGCTTGGGAGATCTTCGGGGCTGTGGGAGCGTTATAAGGTCCCGTGCCATGCAAACTTCAAACAATGATACGGTATGTGCCTTAATAAAAGAATAGGGTGTTTCCATTCGCTGTGCCAGAGTTATCACAGGAGACTTGTTCTGAGCACCTTTATGAGGTCGGCTTGCACCATTCTTCCTTTGAAGATAGGCGTCCACTAAAAAGAGTGGCGTGTTGGTTGCCCCCTTTGCAGGGGGGTGACGGGCCTTCACAGATTTTTCTTGGCCAGTTGATGCTTCAGTCAAAACCATTGGAGGGTTGGCATTGACTCGAGCCCTGTGACTGGTTTCACAACTAGGTGAAGAGACAAGATGCCTAAGTAGGGTGTCTCGCTCTCGGAACAGTTCTTGTACCAGCGATTTCAACGCTTGATTTTCTTGCTCCAATCCCGCTAATCTGGTGGTCAACACTTCCTGCTGGGTGTCCGAGGGAGCACCTGCAATGATTTGCTCGGAATTTTCCAAGTCGAGCCCAGCCAATTGGCGGAGGGCCGCCTATTCAGCCTCTCCCAGCTTAGGGGGAATGGGCAGCGGTATGATACGCTCTTCTTGGTGACTAGGACCGGCGGGGCAAGGATCCCCTTTGTCCAGATCGAATTGACGAAGGAGGTCACCTTGGTGTCCAGCCATACAATCATCACTTTTCCGGCCAAGGCTGGCATTACTGGGAGAAGGTGTCAGCCCTATAGTGTTGGCAACGTAGTATACCTTAAACTCAGGCTCGGGGTCATAGTCCAATCCTCTCCTATCTTTCTTGGAGAAAGGGGGTTGCCCTCTGACTTGCGAAGGATACCTTAGCTGCTGAAAGTAGTCATGCCGGGAAGCTTCTTGAACTTGAGGAATATGCTGCTTCCGACACATTTCTTTGATATGTCTGGGCATGTCGCCTATGTCCTGAATAGTTTTGAGAGTATGTTGGGGTACCTTACCCCAATCAAAGTCGTCTTCGGCAGGGCCTTGAGGGACTAGGTCTCTTTGGTAAAAGACGATTGGCCTAGCGGCTTCAGCATTTTTTCTTTTTCCTTTCCTTTGATAAGTAACAATGAATGTCTTCAACTGCTCAACTTTATGCTCCCTTCTTAAGAAGGGAAGCTGTATGCATGCCGACGGCAAAGAGATGCTTTTGTCGATGGACCGACTAATAAGATTAGCTTCAAAGTTGACCTCCCGCCTTTCTAGCCGAGCCGACTTGGCGTTCGGAGCGTCAGCTTGCATTTGTAGTCGGTGTAGTTTAGCAAGATCTTCATTGACTGTGAAGAGCTCTTCTTCCTGTTCTTCTTCCAGGACTGCCTTCTGCTTCTCTTTGCTCTTAATCCCGGGATGAGGATTATTGTGGGTTCCCCGAAATATAGCTGAGCATCAGTCAGATTGCATTCATTCGGACGAAAGGAGCCCGATCAGCAAAGACTGTATGTTGCTCTCCACCTTTTGCATATTTAATGCACTGATGAAGGGTAGAAGGGATGACCCAATTTTCATGTAACCAGGGTCTCCCCAGCAGAGCTTTGTAGGATGTGTTTGCATTAATGATGTAGAATGTGGCCTTAGTGACAAAACTGTCCATGGTCACCTCCACCTCTACCTTACCCAATGCATCCTCCGAATCTTGGTTAAATCCCGAAATTTTGACATCATGAACCCTTTGCAAATAGGGTATGAGAAATAAAGACTTGAAAGTCTTTAAGGGCATTATGTTAACGGACGCCCCGGGGTCTACCAGAATCCGGTTCAGCCCATTGCCATTTATCTTCCCTTGCATGTATAGAGGCCAATTGTGACAAGGAGAAGACAACAACATGTCTTTATCTGTGAAGGTGACAGTTGCTGCTAGGGCTTCATATGCTAGAGTTTGGAGTTCGGTTATATGGGCTTCATAAACTTCTGGTTCTTGGAGTATTTTTACAATGGCTTCCCTGAGCTCTTTACTCCAAGCAATTGCTTCCCATATAGTGACATTTGTTGGGAACCACTTCATATGCTAGATGATCTTGCGATCGGCCCGTGCACGAGCCTGATCTAGCGGAGGGATCACCTCCGACAGAGGTTTAGGTTGATAGACGGGCTTCTTGCTTGGTTCAGCCTTCCCTTGATCATTGGGGTCCTCTTGGAATAGTGGAGCCAGAGAATCTTCTTCGGGAAGAGCCAGAGAATCTTCTTGCTTGTCCTTACCAGAGGGACCTGCTTGAGCCGGGTCGGCTGAGTTTTGTTGCGGTGCCGGGTCTATTGCCTCATCCTCTCCATCTGATAGATCTAAGGAGAAGGTGGAGACCCCACCTTGAGCTTGAGAGGGGGTAGCTGCCTTTTGGGGAATTGGCACTATTGGCCCCTCCTCCTCATCTGATGGGTCGAAAAGGAAGGCATCTGCTCGAACGTGAACTTCGGGAATAGGCCGCGGGTCTTCGCCTCTGAAAATGATGACATTTCGAGAATATGTTGAGTTAGCATTCCCGTTACTGGAAGATGCTGAATGCCTTCCTCGCCCGCGGCGACGATCTCCTCCACGTCCCGGATTTTGGAGTTCTGCATTGCGGCGACGATAGGTGGCCATGGTGATTCTATCCTCGGCGGGGGGGGGGGGGGGTGCCATTGCTCCCGCTTGGTTTATATAGACCTTCGGGAGGAGGAATAGACGCCGTATTGCATGAAAAGTTTTTTAACATAGCTTCTAACTTTTCTACGGTGAGCTCTTCATCTTTATAAAAGATGGAAAGCCCCTCCGGGACAGGAAGCTTCTCTTTCTCCTGTGCTTGTTTGTACATTTGTTGGAGCCAGCTCTTTAGCCGAGTTTTTCGCTCCATTTCTTCCCATGGAATGTATTTATCAAGAGGGACAGTCTTAGTAGGCGTGGAAGAGACGTACTCCTCGAGCTCATCAATTAGTTTCTGTAGCTTTTGTAGGGGAGTTAATTCGCCGGAGTTTTCCATAGCGGCGGCTTGCTCGGCCTGTCGTTTTAACTTTCTCTTCAAACTTTCTTCTGTTCTTCTCCCGCTTCTTCGCTTGTGCTATTTCAGTGAGAGAAGGAATGTCCATTTTTGCAGACGGTCGGGGAATGCCCCCAGCTTTGGGGTTATGGAATCCGTCCTTTCTCCTCACCGGTGCAGGACGATTGTGCTTCTTCGAGGTCACCCTGGCCCAGCCATCCTCCTCTTGAGTCTCCAGAAACGTAGCATTAATTGCCTGATTGACTATTTCAGGTGGGAGTTCTTGAAATTCGGCCATATAAAGGCCAGAGCTTTGAGGTAACATTGCCATGGAAGGCTTTTCAGGTGGTGATTCTTGCTTTATTTCAGACCTCTTCATAAGGGATTCTGACTTGACTTTCCCCTTTTTGCTTGGAGCCTTGTGACTTCTTTGCTGGGGATCACTATTTGGGCCTTGCTTGCTAGGCATTTTGGGGCCCGCTAAAGGGGTCTGACCTTCTTGACTTGATCTGGTAGCAACCTCAAAATTTTCATCTAGACGTTTCCTTGCCAGAATTTGCTTGACGCTTGCCTCGAGTTGTTCTTGCCGAGGCTTTCCCTTGTGTGAAGGCTGCCTTTTGTAATTGAGGAGGTTCCCGGGCTACTTCTGGGAATGCCTGCTCCTTGATATTGGGGACCGAGGCAGATGAACCCTGATGTTGTCTTCGAAGATTTTTGGAGTGGCCTTGTGATGGGTCCCGCACCAATATTTCTTTTCCCCCAAAGAGGATCTCGAGTAGTTTTTGAGTTTCTTTCTTTAGGAAGGGCAAGGATTCTAGGTCCTGCCACGGGCGCCACTCGGGATTTCCTTGGGCGGCTTGACTTGAGCTGGGGCCGGCCTCTTGCTTCTTGGCTCCAGTTGGGGTGCGGGAAGTTGATGCATGTATGACATTCACTGAGAAAACCGACGGGCCTTGTTGAAAAGGTCTTACTGCTCTTTGAGGAGGATTGTCTATATTTATCACCCGGCGGGAAATGAGGTCCTCCGCGATGTCTTTGAAGACAGAGCAGTCATAAATGACGTGACCTACAACGCGATGGTAAAGGCAGTAGTGGTGCCGATGTACCCCGGGAGTGCCAGGGTCACCGCCAGATGCGGGGAGCCGTATCAACCCTTCCCTTCGGTACATATGGAATATCTCCAGTGTTCTATGCCGAGGGAAAGAGTATAGCCTCCGAAGAGCCCGATTGACGGGGGAATACGTTGCATCATCGGACAACCATCCTCCAGTTCTTGGCAGCCTTCGGGGCTCTACCGTGTTTTTCGAGTTACGGGTAGAGACTGGGACAGAAGGCCGTGGTATGGGGGCCGGAGCCTGCGCCGACAGCCGACCTTCAGTTCGCTCCATAAGCCGGAGTAAATCCTGCTGGTTGCGCCGTAGGCGACGGACTTCCCTTTTGATCTTCCTGACTGCCTTCTGGATGGCGAAACATTCAGACATAAGAAGGGGTATAC
Organism: Amorphophallus konjac; assembly: GCA_022559845.1. Classification (NCBI taxonomy): domain Eukaryota; kingdom Viridiplantae; phylum Streptophyta; class Magnoliopsida; order Alismatales; family Araceae; genus Amorphophallus; species Amorphophallus konjac. The sequence continues at coordinate 264,146,550 of CM040125.1, forward strand.
CCCTCTGTGATGCTTCCTGAGACCCGACAGAGAGGAGTGGTTGGAACTCATTTATTGCCGACCTCATCGGCTCTTTCCCGAGATTTTGTGAATTACATTTACAGACAAATTTGATTTTTCTCGGGTAGGAGATTGAGGCAGGCTTTCTATACCAGAAGGTTGGCGTAAGGTCTACTGAACAGCTTCCCGCAGACGTTTTAGCGCCATGCTTTCCCCATGGATATCAATCTCACCCCTTTGGATGAGAACTTCGATGAGGTCCTGTACCTCTTTACACTTCCCAGTGGGGTGGGATATTGTAGCATGGTACTTGCAATATCGGGGATGCCTTTTTTCGGTCTCGGTGTAACTTGGTGGCGGGTCGTACACCAAGACTTGCCCGTCTTCAAGTAGGCGATCAAATATCTCTTTAATGTTCTCCTTGGGAAAGGAACATTGATGGGACGGCCTCCAACCTGGATACCACAACGTGGGTCTTGGTTGGCTGGGACCGGCCTCCGATGCTTCTGGGTCAGGGAAAATGAATGCTGCGGCCCTGAAGGTCCTATCATTTGAATGGTTAATTACGTTGGCCGAACGTGTCGGCCGGTCCCATGGATGGGGTTCGGGAGGATCCACCAAACCATTCTTCATTGTAATGAGTTGGCTTTGGATCATCTTCTCTGCCTCGTCTTTAAAGACGTAACAATTTTCAATGGTATGACCCAATATGTGATGATATACGCAATAATTGGGATGGTCAGTTTTGTTGGCATCCTCCGGCTTCTTTGGCTCTGGAAGGGATATGAGCTTATTCTTGAGGCAAAGGTTAAAGAGCCTCTTGGTATGCTCCTTTTTGAAGGAGTAGAGAGTCTTCATACGCTCCGACAACCTTGCGGATGCTTTCCCTTCGGGCTTTTTGCCAGACTCTTTTGGGGTCACAACTTTCATCCGACCCATTGGTGGGAGAGAAATCAACAGCATTTGCCTCTTTAGTCTCCTTCCCTACAGCACCCCGCTCCTTGGAAGGTTTCTCTTTTGAGGGTGTGAATGTTGGGTTCTCTGCGAAAAACATTTCTATTTCTGCGACGGCTGAATTTAACTGGTCGAAGCCCTTGATATTTGCGCCCAAGAGCTTCTCGCTGACTTCTGCTGACAGGCCCCTTCGGCATATGGTTATTGCATCCTCTTGAGAAGGAGGGTTATCGCATCTCTTCGCCCTTCTTTTGCTTAAGTGAACATAATTCCGCAAGAGAGACCTTTCTTTCGGCTGCCTGGAAGCGATCGATAAACTTCTTTTGAAGATCGGCCCAGTCAGTGACAGAATTGGGCTTCAGCCTTGAATATCATTGGAAGGCGCTGCCCGTAAGAGAGGTCGCAAAGTAGCGGAGGAGATAAGACTCCTCAAGTGCCAACTCGTCCATGGCCGTTATATAGTAGGCTAAATGTTCATGGGAAAGATCCCAGCCCGTTGAATTTTTGGAATTTAGGCGCCTTCGGGTAGTCCGGCGGTAACTTCTTAAATTGGTGGTGTAGAGGATACGGCACACTGTATAAATCAACAGTGGCTACACCCTCGCCCCGCTGGGCGAACTTATCTTTGACAATTTTCTCTATAAGCCGTCGTTGGGCAATGACGTCGTCCATCGGTGGTGCCCGAGAAGACTGAGCATTGGGCGTAGCTCGAGGCAGTTCAACACCTGCTTCAATGGCTGCCTGGTAAGGGACTCCCACTTGTTGCTCGACAATAACAGGATTACCCGACTGCTCTCGCTGAAGGCCTTGATCATGAGTTGGTGTTACTGGCCTTGGGGCAGTTAAATTCATTTGGCGTCTCATCTCCAGCATAAGATTGGTCATTTCTATATGCCAACGTTGCATAGTCTCGAACTTAGCATCGTCGGACATAGCTTGAAATGCCGCCCTTGTAGGTGGCTCAAAAATTGGGTTGGCAGAACCACCGTGGGGTTGGGCTCCCGCTTCTCCATGGGCGATCCTGACCTCGTCGGGGTCATTTTCTTCTTGGACGAAGTTGACCTCCTGATTTCGGGCCTGGTCAGGATTCTGCTCCTGGTGCTGTCCCTGGCTGGAGGTCCCTGGATGGCCACTGTATTGGGCTTGAAGGTTCCTCCTCGCGGCAGTCCTGGTATTACGGTACACCGCGTCGGCCGTCAGGTTCGGGTCATTTGACCGGGGAGGTTCATTTACATTGGCGGGATTGTCGGCGGGATCCGTCGCTTCTCTGTCGGAGGTATAGCAGGTATAGACCTTCATGCTATCTCCAATGTCTGAAAGTCGAATCGTTCTCCGTTTCTTCGGGGCTGCAGCCCCGTGCGGGAAAATGCCCCCAATCTGTCAAAGACTGACGGCCGTGTTGACGGAGCTTTCGCCAGTCTGTAGAAGATCGAAACCCGATTAGGTGGTGTTTGACCACGAATGTTCGTCTCGGGTTGACAGGGCTCCGAGCTTCGGGGAGCGCGATCAGATTTTCGATAGACCCCTTTTCTCTTCTTCCCTTGGGGGGGTGAGGGGTCAACATGATGGGTAGCTTGACGGAGTTTTTGGTGGAAGATTTGAGCTTGGTCGGGCTCAGTAGCCCTGACTCATTTGATTTGGTGGGCCTCCTGCTTGGTGGCCCAAATCTTCTTCATCTTCTGGGAGCGTTGTTGAATTTCGCTGCTCCCAAGCTTAGATTTGGACTTCTCTTGGAAGTCTGGCTTGTCCTCTTGTACTTGGCAAAGGAGGTCGAAGCAGTTGGAAGTTGATATGGTCGGGACGTGGTTGTCTCGAGGCAGGTGCGGCCCAGCACCGTCTAGTCGGACGCGGATGCTCCCGACCAAGACGGTCTTATCCGACCTGGAGAGTTTCGCCGAAGGCCTGCGGCTTTGACGGCTCTGTCGTTGCCCCCATTTTGCGGGGACAACATAGGAAGAGATGGCATGAACTGAGAAAAGCCGGCCTGGCAGGGAGCATGGTCGGTTGCCCCCGGTGCTTGTGGGGACAGTTGGCACCACAGAGACTTGTTGAGGAGCGGGGACCACCCCTAGAAAAAATGGGGACCCCACAACAGCCGGGAAGTCCCCAAATACGATTGGGGTTGCCAGGTAGCCGTATCGGACGTGGTTGGCGACGACAAGAGGTCCATACGTCACAGCCGCCATTTCGTTCACGGAAGAGCTCACCGAAGAGAATGCATCCTTGATGCTGAAGTCCTCTCCTGGCTCTTTTCTGAAAGGGAGCAGAGAAGGGCCTTTATTAAGTGTAACAATCTTTGGCAGAAAGATGAAAGGCCGGAAAGGTCCCACCGGGCGTGCGAGTCTGTTTGCACGTGGAAAAGAAACAAAAAAAAACAACAAGAAGCCCGAACAAGCGCATGGCGTTGTTTGAATTTTTGGCATGTTTTTTGGATTTCGCACTTTTTGAGAATTATCAGACGATTTAGGGTTCGTGTACAAGACCTTTCCCCACCGACCGAAGTCGGTGTTATTTTACATCGGTACAAGTCCGAACACCTTTGATTAACTGCCAAAAATTATCGACTATAATGCCGGCTCTAATATCCTGGGTCTGCCTCCGAGGAGTCATCGTGCTTTATAAACGGGCGGCATTCGCAACCCTTTGGTGTATTTGCAATCTTGCATTTACAATTTTCTTTCTTTCGGAGGTTTATTTGTAATTTTTCCCCTTCTGAGGGTATATTTACAATTTTTCGCTTACTCGGGGTATATTTGCAATTTTCTGCCCACCGGGAGTATATTTACAATTTTCTGCCCATCGAGGGTATTTTCATAATTTTCCCCTTCTCGAGGGTATATTTATAATTTTCTGCCCATCAGGGGTATATTTATAACTTTCTACCCATTGGGGGTATATTTGTAATTTTCATATATATCAAGGAGACATTTCTTGTAATTTGAGGATTTATAGAAAAATCCTTTCATGTTTTTAATAACATGAAATTCTCCATGTGGGGACGTATGTATAAATAATCAAGTCTTGAAGACTTTTGGACGAAGACTTCAAAAAAATACAATAGAAAAGGGGGGCGCCCTTCTTTCTTTTTTTTTTCACCTTCTCTTTCTTCTAACTTCTCTCCAACTCTTCTTTGCACAGGGAGCAACAAGGTTTCCTCTCTCGTCAAGAAGAGTTCCCCACTCTCTTGGAGAGGTCTTAGCTTTTTATAGGAGGGAGGAAAAGAGCTTGGAGGAGCTCCCCCGGTGGTTTGGAGAGGTAACTCCGACACCCTTTCATCTCCCAATGTCTTTTCCTCTTCATCTTCTTCCGTTTCTTCTTTTTTCTCCTCCCCCGGTGACAAGCACCATTTGCGCAGGAAGACCCCCGGGTCTCTCCAGGTCGCGATGGCAACAGGAGGCGGGGGAGCCTCCCCCGGTGGCAGTGGCCCGGGGGGGCTCTCCCCCGGTCACAGCGGAGGCGATGGGCCTCCCCCGGTGGCGCAGTAGACCGGGGGGTTCCCCCGGTGCAGACGGAGCCCCGGGGGGCCTCCCCCGGTGGTGCGGAAGGCCGCGGGGGGTTCCCCCGGTGGCAGCGGAGGCGGGGGGAGGTCCCCCCGGTGCGCAGGAGGCCCGGGGGGCCTCCCCCGGTGGCACGGCAGGCGGGGGGAGGTCCCCCCCCCCCCCGTGCGCAAGAGGCCCGGGGGCCTCCCCCGGTGGCGGGCAAGGCCGAGGGCCCTGTCTCGGTCGCGCAAGAGGCGGGGGGAGTCCCCCCGATGGCGCAGCTGGCCGGTGGGGCTCCCCCCAGTGGTGGAGGTGGCCGGGGACCTTCCCCTGGTCGCTCAGTAGCCCTGGGGCCTCCCCCGGAGTGCAGTGAGAGAGAAGAGAGGGAGAAAGAGATCTCCCCTCCCTTTTTAGTCTTTGTTAACCCCTATAAAAGGGACCGAGCTAGACCTTCTCTTTGTCCTTTTCTATCTTTCTGTGCAGACTCACGTGGAGGTTATTTTGTTTGTTGAAAAATTCTTCGGACGTCAACTTGCTGCCGGATAAACTTCAAACTGTGTGAGCTTAACCAGATCTTATTCGAACTTCATGGGAGACCTAATGGGTCCCTAGAATATTTATTTTTATAGCCCGTGAAGTGTTCGATAAAATACCCACTCGTCATGAATAGAGCCAATGGCTTGATTTCTCGTGGGATTTATGTGAGAAACTTGCGAGGCTTGTGCTGCACATCCGGCACTTGTCTAAGAAAGACTTCACGGGGCCCCGGACTGTTAATAGTTCGCGGAGCCGGTGCATATATCTTTGTGCCACTCCCTTGTTTTATTTTGATGAACCTTTGCATCATTTTTATTTCTGAAATACTCTGTAACTTTATTAGAAATTACCCACGAACTTTTCAAGGTTCAACAGTACTCGACCGACAGATTGACGTGCAGCCCTTCATCGGGTCTTGGGGTAGGAGACTAGGAGTTGGCCCCTCAGAGATGATTGTGTTTTTTGGTGCCTCATTTAGCATGCCACTTTATAGTCCCTATGGTGTTAAAGGAACAACATGATCTTCAGGAGGGAGGCTAGAGTGGGAGACTCTTTTATTTCTTTCATTTGTACTAGAGCAAGGGAATGGGCGGAGTTGTTATGTAATGCGAATAACGTCAACTCACCTCTCTTTGTTTTGTTTGGGGGGGGGGGGGGGTAGACCGCCTCACACCCCCTTGGTGTGGCTATGTAATTGGAATTGGATATTCCGATAAGATATCAGAATTAGAAACTGCATGTTCTGTATCCTATTTCTGATTCATTATTCTACTACTATTTTTCTATTATTAAATCATTTTTAAAAGTATATTTTTTATTTAAAGCTAGTTCTTAATATTTTGACAAGTGTAGAAGGTGCCCATTGGACAATCTTAACTTTCATTTTTTTAAAGAGAGTTTGAAGTTTGAATAATGTGTTAAATATAATTTTAAATGTAAAATTTTGAAGAGAACTAATATTTCTGATACTTACCTGAAACAGTTCTATTTTTTTTCAAAGTGGGCGGTACCACTTTTATATTAAATAAAAAATGGGATATACAAGTATAGTCAAAAGTATCCCACAAAAGACCCTATACAAAAGGCCACACAGAGATAGTGTGCAACATTCTAAGCCCCCCAACAAAACAAGAAGAGAAGAGTTAGAGGGAATTCACGTTACAAAGTAGTTCAGCCTATTTCTCTCTCAAGCACACATAAAAGAGACAACCAACTCCACAACTCTCGACTCTCTGCTAAAGATTCGATTGTTGCATTCCCCTCACAACGTCCAAAGGGTGGCATGGAGAATGAGCCACTACACTATCCAACTCCTACCCCAATGCTCCATTAGGTGGTGCACCTGACAATGCCGACCGATATAATAGTGAGTCCTCCTAGCAAGCTCTCCCCACACCCCCTATGAGTAAGTACAACCTACAAACATGTGGTCTAGGGTCTTGACGTCCACCCTGCACAAGCAACAAGCCAACTTGACTCTCAGGAGGAATCGACTCAGTCTGTCCCGAGTAGGTAATACCCTATGAGAGATCCTTCACGTGAGAAGTTTCACCTTCAGTGGGCTCTTCGGTCTCCAGACCTGTGAAGCGAGGCCATGACGAACACCACCATCAGAGATCCTGACATAGGCAGGGCTGACGGAGAAAGTGCCCTCCTTTCCCTGCCTCCTAGACCATTCATCGTCTCTGTCTGGCAAAGGATAAAATGGGAGGAGAAAGGAGAGGAGGTCTTAGAGCTGCTCTAACTCATCATCCCTAAGGGCTCTCTTGAAGGTCGGAGCCTAGCTTCCCGCTAACAAAAGGGAATCGAAAGTCTGGGAAATCGTCCCAAGGGGGTGTTACAAATCACATAGAGACTGGGGAAGGAGGCATCTAAAGTGAAGTCTCCCCATCATCTTTCCTTCCAGTAAAGGCTCTAGTCACCTCTTCCTAGACAAACACAAACACCATACGAGATGAAATCCCTGCAAGTCAAGATATCATGCCAAAGAGGGGAGGTCTTATCCAAAGGCACCAGACTCAAGTCCCAAACTCTCCTCCTGACATAGTACCCACGTCAGATCATTTATGTCCACAGCCCATCTTCCCCTGCTCCCAGCCTCCATAACCACTTCCACAAGAGGGTAAGGTTGAAATCCCTTACATCTTTGATCCCCAACCCTCTTATTTCCTTGCTCGTCGCCACCCTACCCCAAGCGATGTCATGTCACCCCCTTCATCTCCCACCACTACCATGTCAAAAGAATCTCTCTTGAATAGACTCAATCTTCTTGGCCACCGTCTTCGAGATCCGAAACATAGAGAGAAAATAGATAGGAAGGTTATCTAGTACAGATCTGCACAAGATAATTCTGCTCTCATAAGATAACAATCTAGCCTTCTAACCAGTCAGCCTGGACTCAATAGGAAGTCAATTTGCACAGTGAAGAGCACTCGAAGACAAATCAAGACCCAAGTACGAGATATGAAACTCTCCTATCTTACACTCCAAAATGTAAGCTGCCCTCTGAAGATGCCATTCTTCCATACTCATACTCACTAGTAAGCTCTTATTGAAGTTGACTTTAAGGCTAGTCACCTCCTCCAGCAACTTCCAAGAAGAGCCTAACCATGAACAACTGCTCCTCTGTCGCAGCTAAGAAGAGAATGGTGTTATCTGCATACTACAAGTAAATGATAATAGGCTCCCCTGTATCCACTTGAAACTCCCCAATCAGTTCTGTAGCCTCAGCTCTCTGCCACACCCTGCTCAAGATATTAGTCACAAGCACCAATAGGAGAGGAGACATAGGGTCCCCCTGACGGAGCCCCCTACCACTATAGAAAAAGAAAGACGGCTTCCCATTCACAAGGACAGTAAAGGAGGTTGAAGAAATATAAGCCCTGATCCACCCGATCTATCTTTCCTAGAAACTCATCTTTTCCAGTACATTAAATAGACACTATCAGTTGACCCTATCATAGGCCTTCTAGAAATTCAGCAACTTCCAAGAAGAGCCTAACCATGAACAACTGCTCCTCTGTCGCAGCTAAGAAGAGAATGGTGTCATCTACATATTACAAGTACATGATAATAGGCTCCCCTGTATCCACTTGAAACTCCCCAATTAGTCCTGTAGTCTCAGCTCTCTGCCACACCCTGCTCAAGATATTAGCCACAAGCACCAATAGGAGAGGAGACATAGGGTCCCCTTGACGGAGCCCCCTACCACTATAGAAAAAGAAAGACAGCTTCCCATTCACAAGGACAGCAAAGGAGGCTGAAGAAATATAAGCCATGATCCACCCGATCTATCTTTCCTAGAAACTCATCTTTTCCAGTACATTAAATAGACACTGTCAGTTGACCCTATCATAGGCCTTCTAGAAATTCAGTTTGAGGACCACTCCTTTTTTCCTTTGGGACTTCATAGCAAATAAGCACTCACGGGCCACCCAGAAGTTATCCTGAATATGTCTCCCTTTGATGAAGGTTTTTTGGAAGCTACTGACGATCCTATCCATCATCCCAACCAACCTCTCAGCCAACACCTTAGTGATGATCTTGGAAGCACCATTCAACAGACTAATGGGTCTTAAGTCTCGAAACTCTTGTGCACTTGTCTTCTTAGGGATAAGCACTAAAAGGATTTTATTGATACTCTTCAAGTGTGCTCTCCCCTCCTAGAACTCCTTCGCAACTGCCAATAAATCATCTTTGATAACTTCCCAGCACTTCTGGAAGAATGCCAATAAACCATTCTGGAGCTCTGTCCCCTGTAAGAGAGAAAGCCGCTTGGTGGACCTCCTCCTCTAAGAAACGATGGGAGATAGCATCCCTCTCCTCAGTCGACCTGCACTGCTCCTCCTCTGTGAATAGCCTGGAATAAAAGTCTCTGGCATGCCTCCTAATATCCTTCCCAGAAGGGAAAGAGAGGCCACCCACCCTAATGCAAGTGACAGTGTTAACCCTCCTTCTCCCTAAAGCAATACGTTGGAAATAAGCAGTGTTCTTATCACCCTCCTTAATCCATCTATCTCTCAATGTTTGCCTCCAATAGATCTCCTCCTTAGTAAGAATCTCATTGATTGTGTCTTGAGGGAGTCCTTGAGACTCCTATCCTCCTCATCTATAGACTTACCTCCTCCAGACAATCCAAACCCTCAATCTGTTGTAGATTCCTATCCTTCACCGCCCTTCCTGGGGGAGTTTTATCTGTCCCCTATGACTTGAGCACTTGAGCAATATGTTGCAACTTTTTGACAAGAGTAACCATAGTGGAGGTAGACCTCACTTGAACACTCCAAGCACCAGAGACGGTCTCCATAAAATTAGTCTCTCCGAACCAATACTACTCAAGCTTGAAGCAATGACACCTGTCAAATGCCCGACTGGTCTTCAGAAGGATGGGATTATGATCTGAAGTGGACCTTACCATAGGGAGCATTTGCACATAAGGGAAGTGGTCCTTCCAATCAACCGACGCCAGGAATCTATCCAACTTAAAGCAAGAATATTTACTTGCAAGTTGGACCAAGTGACCCTATCATGAGCTATGCCAACATCCACCAAAGCAACCTCCTGGATAAAATCAGTGAAGTCCTCCATCTCACCTGAGTGTAAATAGTCCCCCGTCCTCTCCCAAGGAGCAACCACAGTATTGAAGTTTCCATCAACACACCATGGCCAATTAGAGGAGAGGTGGTGGCCGAGCAAATCGTTCTACAGAAGTCACTTCTCCTCCATTGACTGAGGGCCATACACGCCGTTGAAGTCCCAAGAGAACCAATTTCTCAGCTGACTGAAGTGTAAAGAGATAGCCCACCTGCTCATTTACCTATCCTGAACCACCTCCTCCATTTCATAAGGATTCTAAACAATCATAATCTCTCCAGACCTGTCCACAACCAGGGAAGCACCACCCATAGACAACCTACCACCTCCAAGCTCCCTCATAAGATCAGCACCATCACCCTCACACTTGGTCTCTTGAATGCAGAGAATATCAATTTTGCATCTCTTGATTAGCTCCCTCACCGCCCTCTTCTTTTCAATCTCCCGAAGCCCCCTCACATTCCATGAGAGGATTCTCATTAAAACGTATGAGATCTCTCTCCTCCCCTTCCATGTTTGCCGTCACCTGAGCTCTGATACTTGCACCCCATCTCTTTTTGATTTTAGAGAAGTCCCCACTCACATCCTTCTCTGTAGCCGCATAAGGGATGCCAACCTTAGTTGTCACCTCCCTCACCTGTTCCCTCGTCATCTTCTCCACAAACCCCAACAACTCTCTCACTTCCTCCGTCCTTAAGGAAGCCCTTTCTCTCCTCCCATCCCCAACTGGAATCAAACCAAATTCCCCACTAACCCCCTCAGCCACTAACTGCAGCTCCATCTCAGAAGGGCAGCCAGACTCCCAACTAATTGGTGCCTGGTATGGCACCAAAGACGAGGAAGGTATCACCAAAGGGCCGGTGAAGACACCTACAACCCGCAAAAGGCTCATCGGAACCCTTCTAAACTCGTTACCTCGTTAGCACCTGAAACCCCTGCGTCGTTCTGCCTTCACCGATAGGTCCTCGGCCAGAAGAAGGCATTCGACTGGCGCAACTTCCGTCAAGGTTGACCCGTGGGACGGCTGCACCTTTGTACCTCCATCAGGGGAAGAGACCGTAGTAGCCACACAACCATTTGCCAGCAACAGCTGGCCGCAGGGATCCACCACTGCTGGTTGGCCCCTGGCCAACCAATGGTCACCTCGGATTGGGTGGCTGATGGGGCTAAACAGCCGCCTGTTGCATGGAGGGGAGGCCACGATTCTTCTGCGATCAAAACCGCCTCTGGGAGGGGCACCAGGCTGACCTCCTATCGACAAAGGAGACCGTGGGTGATTTGCAGAGGTCCGTCAGAGGAGAGGCTGAATTTGAGCCACAACTTGTTGGAGGAGGGAAAGAGGACTTAGACGGTCGAAACGGGTGGGAGAGACGAGTAGTCACGAGCCCGTGCAAACCCATTAAGTGGACTGACCGGATCCGACTAAGTCATCTGTACCCGGAGACCCGAAGAGCAATCGGGCCGGTCCTTTGGGCTAACGGGCTGAAGAATGGGCCGTTTCCCCTACGTCTTTGGGCCGGGCTGGCTTGGGCTACGAACCAGAGAGGCTGGGCCGATCGATAGAGCGGGCCAGTTTGAATTCAAACCACCCGCTAATCCACCTTCTTCCACCTTTGTCCGGGGTTGCAGAAACCCTAGACCCTGTTGAAACTCACGCCGCTGCCCCTCTTCTGCCGGACAAATGGATATCCCCACGACGTATTCTACCCCTCCGTCAGAGAAAGAGATCGCTGACAACACCGAACTGACAGTTGGGATGGAAACGAGGCCCTCCGCTGTGATGACTGTACCCTTCACACACATCTGGATTGACTCTATTTTCATATGAGCAAAGGAACTGACCAGGAAGCGAAGGTCTAATTCATCGCACAACCAGAGCGGGATGCCAGTGAGCCGGAGCCACCACGACCGCCTATTGTGGGTGGCGAAGGTTCCTCTGTCCGAGTTCCAAGCCTAGACTCGAAGGATGGAGCCCTGCACAGCAAGAAACCCTGCTTCCACCATTGACCTCGCCCCTTCCACACTCCACAGAGGAGGCCACCACCACAAGAGATCCCTTAAAGACATGTTGGACATCCCACGGCGCCCCTAGACACCACAGTAGCCCTGGCCTTGGTCGCGTCCAGCACCCCTTGAATCAGGGGCAAACAGGCACACCGGAATAGCCACTACCGGCGGAGAGAGATACTGTCCGGAGCAAGCCCCTCAAGGTCAAGAGTCTCCCTCTTGACAGGTTTAGGTAGCAGGGCCAGACCGCCTCTGCCCACACTCTCGGCGCCACCTGCTGGCGGGGCAGCCCTTGCCTCTGCACTGCCAACACCATTTGCCCCAAGTCTGCCAGCTGGAATAGTGCACTCCCAGTGAAGGTGACTGGGAGACCCACAGCGAAAACACCTCCAAGTGCCGACTTATCGCCGCACACGAAACTCACCGGGAATCCCACAGCTTCTTGCTCTAGAAAATCTAGAGAGAGTGTGTTAAACTACCTGAAACAGTTCCATTTCCGGTATCGAAATCAGAAACGGAACAAATCGAAAACAGCATGTTCTGATTTTATTGGATTCAAAATTAGAACCTTAACTTTCTTATTGCAATCTAAATCTGTTGATTCCGCATTTGATTCTGGCCAGTTTGAGTCTGGGCTTGGACTTAGTGTTTTAGCCTGTCAAACATATAGAGAAGATAAAATGTGTGAAAAAGTCACGTGGCATATAGTGCTCAGATCCTTTCCCCCTTGAAATGAAAGGGAGGTCAGAGTTCAATTCTAGCAGGTTTCATTTCCTCTCATTTTAGTTGGGAGTTTGAAGTTTTAAAATGGGTCGACTAAATTAGGCGGGCGCAGTTGGTATGGGCAGAGGGTTAGGAAGGGAACCACCTGGGTTCAAACCTGTGTGGGCTGAGTTTTATGGGTTTTCTATGAACTCTCTGCACTGTAGGAGAGTCCCTCGGAAAAAAAGGCAGGCCAGGCTGGCCAGAGATCTAAGGCCTTGCCCTCCAGAGTTGCGGAACTGGCTCGGGCTTAGGCAAGCCAACCCATCACCAGCCCATTGACACCCCCTACTTCTGATCAACTGGAAAATAATTTCCCAAGCACCATTTTCATATATTTTCAGAACTCATGAAAAGTGGTCAAGAAAATAAAAGGGCAATGAAATTTGAGGAATGCAAGCACTCCCCAACTGATGCTAGTTCGCTGGTAGTGCTGTGGTGATGCTTATCAAATTGTAAATAAATATGAACACATTAAGACAAGAACAAAATGCAGACAAGCAAATGATTGAAAAAGAGTGCATTAAAAGAAAGGAAACGGTAAGATTGTGAAGAAATAGTTAAATAAAATAAAATAAACATTTACATATAAAATCAAGTTAGTGCATCATATACGCATGATAAGTTATGAGAACATTTTGTTCTGTCTCAACCCAACATGAAGGCCTAGTGTTGCCATTGTTGGCTGGTCATGCTCTAATGATGCCTATCAAACCATATACAATGACAAAAACGTGTAAAATAATAAACAGCAGGCAAATATAAAAGAGAGTGAATTATGAGACAAAATTAACCTCACAATTTGTATGTTTTGGCTTGAAGAAAAAGAAATTCTGTTAGTGTGTATATCTAGACAAGTGAGATGAGCATGTCTCTTGTGTGCTTGTTCACAACGGAAAATGTTCTTGAAATATTTGAAAAGAGACTGGTGGCAAAGCAAAGCTGAAAGGCCTACGAGGGGAAAAGGTTGAAAACTTGAAACACCTTGCGTTAAGAGCCTAAGAAGACGAATTGAATGCTCGAGGACCCTAAATTCTTAATTGGCAAAATTGGTATAGCTAATGTACAGTGAATAATCTACTATTATTCCTTTTACATTGTCCAGGGATGGTGGAATTAGACAACATAATAAAAAAATAGGGCTAGCATGTTTGGACCGGCCAACTTAGCTGCATGAGTGAACTCAACCATCGGGCTGTGTTGTTTAAGGAGTGGCTGCATTGGGTTGGGTTAGGGTTGATCACTCAAGGAAGGCGGAATCGGGGATCGGGATTGGATCGGCCGATCCAAAAATGATCCAGATCTGTGGGATCGGCCGATCCTAGATCGATCCCGGCCGAGTTAGGCCAGCAGACTCGACTAGGGATAGACATGTCCAAAAAAAATTTAAAAAACTTCCAAAAAATCTGAAAAAATGGAAAAATTATTCTAGCATAGTTCTATATCAAATTTAATGTGAAATAGTTGACATTTGCCCACTTGGAGATGTCATATCTTTGGCCAATGCAAAGACAAACCAAGGAAGACAATTAAAACATTAGGGGACCACAAATTAATCAATCCCGGCCGAGTTAGGCCAGTAGACTCGGCTAGGGATAGACATGTCCAAAAAAAATTAAAAAAACTTCTAAAAAGTCTGAAAAAATGAAAAACATTATTCTAGCATAGTTCTATATCAAATTTAATGTGAAATAGTTGACATATGTCCACTAGGAGATGTCATACCTTTGGCCAATGCAAAGACAAACCAAGGAAGACAATTAAAACATTAGGGGATCACAAATTAATCAAAACAGAAAAAATACCCCCTAAGCCTATTCTGAGGAGAGATAAAGTCCTTGTAGAGAGAGAGTGCTAGAGAGAGAGGGGACCATGGTGGGATGGTAAACAATGTTACGGGACTGCAAATTAATCAAAATAAAAAAACCCCTCTAAGCCTAATTTTGAGGAGAGAGAATCCTTGTAGAGAGAGTGCTAGAGAGAGGGGGGACCATGGTGGGTTGATAAACAATGTTAGGGGACTACAAATTAATCAAAACTTTTGAAAGCCCCAAGGACCAAGACCGTTGGTTGGCCTTCCCCCCAAAACTTTTTTTTTTGAATTTCAAATGGGGACCATGGGCGGGATCAACCCGAAATCGGCTAGGATAGGCCGATCCTGCCGATCCCGGACCGATCTGGCCGATCCCAGTGAAGGATCGGGATCGGGTCGGTTTGCCGAAAAACCGATCGGATTGGCCGATCCGATCAGATTTAGTGAACCTTGGTTTGAATCCCCAGTCCAATCTGACCTGATTGCAACTAGCAAAGATAGAAACACCCGGATTGTCGGTAATCCAAGCACTTTCTCACGATTGCTTTTTCTCTCTCACACCCACTATTGCCATCCCTCTTTCTCCCCCCATCTACGTGCATTTCTTCCCTGTCTGATCTCCACTCTCTCTCTCTCTCTCTCACACACACACACACACACACAGAGAGAGAGAGAGAGAGAGAGAGAGAGAGAGAGAGAGGTGACATGAGTCCTTTCACACCCCTGCATCATGCATCGCCTCCTCGGAGGGGAACATGACAGAATTGAAATGAAGCAGATGGCATATTCCAGCATGGTTAGTGTAACCTTGATGTGGCAATTGTTGAGGTGGTCATGCTTGGCCACCAGCCATGCATCCATGATCTGCTGGCCTTAACTGGTGGCCAACCGGTCATGGGTTAAGGTGCAACATCTTAACTCTTCTGTTGCTTATCTTTTTTCCTTTGCCCCACCTACCCAGCTGAAGATAGCTTTGTGGGAGCCAAAAACAAATGGCAAGGCTGATCTAAGGTGGGAATGCAATGGTAATTCGTGGTGCTGCAGAGGGGGACTTGGAGATGGAATCAGTTAGAACATGGGAAAGGAGGTCTCTAAGGTTGGGGGGGGGGGAGAGGAAAAGTGGAAATGGAGAATAGAGTCATAGGAGGGTGCATCATTGGCGAACTTGACCAACATGAGCCTGTTCAGGTTGGTTTGGGCTGAATTTGTTTAGATTAAGGATTGGTTTGGGTCATTGTAGGCTGACCTCTGCTTATCCACATTGGGGCTGACTCCAGCCTAGCTAACCCAATCCAACTTGGGCAGTGTGAGACACGGAAAAATCTAATCAGTTTTTTATTGTAGATAAAGATATAGATTTTGTTCTTTTTGAAAAGAAACATCCCCCTCTAAGTATAGAGGGGGATTCCGTGTGTGCGCATAGTATCAGACGATTTGGGTTCGAGTGCTGGACCTCTCCCCACTGACTGGAGTCAGTGTTGATTTACATCGGCCTAACGTCCGAACACCTTTGTTTGACTGTCAAAGAAATCCCCAAATTCTTTTACAGGGTTCTGAGGTCGAGGGCAAACTCTCTTGAAGAGCTCATGATGTCCACTCACTCACCACCGACCAACTGAAACAATTGAATTAGGGCTAGGTCTGAGCAAAACCCTAGGATTTAAGAATGGAAACGCAAATATGCAGAAGCCATAGGCATTTTTGAAGTAAAGAGAGATTTTCTGAACCCTGAGGGTATTGCGGTAATTTATACCACCCCAGGGGTATTTTGGTAATATTCCCAGGCCAGGGGCATTTCTGAAATTTTCTGGGCTGGAACGGAAGTAGGATCGAATTACAGACTCCTTGAGGCTCTGAGGCTCTTTCTGAAGGGTTTCAGAGTCTATTGGGCCATTTTTAGGTTGCAGGGGTATTCTGGTAATTTTACCATATCCTACACAGACCTAGGGTTGGGGTGGCCTTTGAGTGTCGGACTGAGCTGACATCGTCCCCGGGCCCGAGCAATGACAATGGCTTCATAGAAGACTCATGTATGTCAAGTTTGCCAAAGAAGGGGTATATACACAATTTTGTAAAAGTCGGGGGTTTTCTTATAATTTTCCCCCGAGGACATACATATAACGTGCTGAGTACTTTTATAATCAGAATGAGTACAAGGGTTGTCGGCGGGTTGTCGACTGTACAAAGATCCACGTTAAAGCGGGAGATAGGGGCGTAGCCCTAATTACAAAAGTTGCAGGGTAAAATTACAAATTACAGGACTTGAGTCTTTTACGATCTCGGGGAGGACATTTTTGTGATTTCGCCATTATAAGGGCAGAAATACATGACTTAGTCGTCCCGGGACGTAAAGACTTACAAACATGGCCCGCAGAGGGGCATAATTACAAACATGGCCCGCAGAGGAAATATACCCCGTAGGGGCATAAGTACAAGACCCGAGGACTTACCCCACACGGGCCGAAACAAACGAACAAACGCTCCGAGTGTCTTCCGTAGGTTGTTGAGTGTAGTAGATCGTCGATCCCCTCTTCTGGACCTCCGGGAGTCTATTTATAGAAGTGGGGAACCTCCCCGGGAGTGTTCGACCCCGTACGGGTCCAACGGGATGAAAATGACCCCGGGGAGGTCACATTTTCAAATTTGTTTAAGTCCGTGCGCGGGAATGGGACCTCCCCGGGGTGGGAGGTCCCCGGGACGGTCTGAGACCTCCCCGGGGTCGCGAACCCTCGGGGGGAACCTCCCCGGGGTCGGGAACCCCGGGGGGGACCTGCCCGGGGTCGCGGACCCGGGGTGGGTCCCCCCCGGGAGGACCTCCCCGGGGTCGCGGACCCCGGGTGGTCCCCACCCGGGCCGCGCGCGCCCCGGGGAGGACCTCCCTGGGGTCGCGGACCCCCGGGTGGTCCCCACCAGGGCCGCACGCGCCCCGAGGGGGCCTCCCCGGGGTCGCGGGCCCCGGGTGGGTCCCCCCTGGGGTCGGGTGGCCCCGGGCGGGTTCGCCCGCCCCGAGGCAGTCCCGCGCAGGACTGTCCGCCTCCGGGGCGGACCCGTCCGGGTAACGGCGACCCCGTACGGGTCCCCCCGGCCCCGGACGGGTCTTCTCCTGCTGGATTATAATAAAAAGGGGGGTCTCCCGGGCTTTGAAGCTTCGAGTTCTCGCCGTGTCTCGTGGAGAATAGCGAGAAGGAGCGCCTCCTTGTTCGTTTGTTGTCTTCCTCGTGCCGTAGGCCGCTGCGGGAGGACGAGTTGTTGTCCGTGCTTCGTGATACACGTGCGAGGGACGTTGTGCTTGGTACGTAGACCTTTTCCAGCATCTCCTTCGTTGTTGTAGAGGTTCTCCTTGCTCGTAGTTACACGTTCAAAGGACGGAGACTTAATCCCGTAGGGATTTTAATACAACCACACGATCCTGACAATCATTGTGGCTTGAGCTTGGCTTGTGGCCATCCCCCGAGGGGTTTAGATTGTAACCACATGTAGGCTATAAAGCCTTAAACTTAGGAATATCCGACGAGACGGCGATACGCCGAGTAGAGGACCCCGTGTAGGAATGTCCTATCGGATGGTGATACACCGTACCGAAACCTTGTCACATGCGAGATCAAAATCCCGAAAATTTAGCATGATAAATTACGGGGTGCAACAAATGCCCCCCACGGGACATACGTCCAAGCCGAAGGCGGGGGCGGATGGCCCGTGCGTTCCATGGCTTTTTGTCATTCTCCGGGCTCATAGACATGCCGGAGTTTTGTGTGACTTTTTGTAGTCTTGTTGTTGCCCATATGCTGGTTTAACTGACAGCGCTTTCTCTGCTCTTGGCTTTGCAGCTCTTGCAGACATGGCTCGTTCCAGACGGAGCGGAGGGACTTCCCAGAGGTCCAGGACCAGCGGTGGTGATGATCATTATGTACGGAGGACGGACAGGCCTATGCCACCATTCCCTCCTCGCAGCATCACTCCTGAGGACTTTGACGCGGTGGACTGCGGATTTACTTGGGTTGCTGAGGGCCCAATTGGAGGGACTGCTACCACTGAGGGCGTTGTTGACGTCTCCAGGATCACGCGGAGGCTGGGATGCTACACTTATGACCGGTCGGGCGGCTACCCGCCTCACTTTCCACTGGACCGTCACCTTTTCCCTTTCATCCAGAGTTTTATACCACCTGGAGCAGAGACTGACGATCCCCGGCTTCCAGAGGAGAGGCGCCGCCTGGAGCGGGCCATATTGCTCGGACGGGATAGTATGCATGGCACCTGCAGTTTTTCTTATCCGAGCTTCCCAGAGGGTTTTGCGCGTCAGCGACAGTACCCTGACCAGAGGAGTCTTGGCTCCTACAGGGAGTTCGACAGTTTTACTGTGAGAGCGGCACCATCTTCACCAGCCACTTGGCATCTGGCCGGGCACCACAGGGCTGCGGATGTTGTTCTTGATGGGATGTTTCTGACTCCCTCCGGCGCAGCCTGTGCGCATGATGACTACGATGCTGATTGTATGCTAGAGAGGATCTTGGCACAGAGGACCCCGAGCTGGTACGGGAAATGGGCCGTTGTTCCTTCCCATTGTTATCGTCGCGGCGCCACAGAGTGGCTGTGGGGTGTACTGCTAGTTTACAGGACAGCACTTGATAGGGCAGGCATACGTCATGCAGTGACAGCAGCTTTGTATTCTTATCCCTGCCACACCGGACTGGTCCAGGCTCTAGCTGAGAGATTTAACAGGCGCTGGAACACTTTCATGACTGCTGAGGGGGAGACTTCACTAGACCTGTGGGCTTTCCACAGGATTTCTGGCCTCCCAGTTTGCGGACAGCCATATGAGGAGATATGCCTGGATGATCTGCATCTGAGTGCTTCTGATGGAGCAGGCCGATACTTCATGCCATATTGCTTCAGGTACCTGATGAAGACTTGGAGGGACTTGGCCCTCGTGGGCAAGGAGAAAGCTGCACGGACGCCGAGGGTGACTCTGAATGCATGGGTCACACACTTCTACAGCGGTCCTTATTGCTTCTACGAGGAGTTTGCTACCTCGGGGATGTCTTGGGAGCAGTGCCGCGAGGTCGAGCTCCGTTTTGCTTCACACCCTCGTCACTTATCCGCCCCGACACGGGGGTGGAATTCGAGGGGATTGTCGCCGCTGACTTACCTGGCAGCCTACCTGGCCTACTGGCTGGCCAGCTTTGTGATCCCTCATGGAGAGGAGGGGATTCTGCGGGCAGAGGTGATCCACCCAGCTTGTTTACTGGCTTGCGGGCGCAGGCTCGCCATTGCTCCAGCCCCGCTGGCGAACATCTTTCATAGCCTTGGGCATTGACTTCGCACTCATCTCCTAGAGATAAGCATATCTTGATGCCCACCCACTATCTGAGTGCATGGGCCGGCCTGTTGTTGCCAGAGTTGTCACAGAGGACCCCGGTGGATAATCCAGCTGCGCCCCTGCTTTTTGCTTTTGCTGGTCATCCGGACCAGGACTCAGTTTTGCAGCTCGCCAGCGCTCGCCGTACCTTGTCCTTCCTCCATAGTAGGAGGGATGAAAGTCTGGAGTTTGACCACAGCTCTTGCTCATTTCGTCCATACACAGAGCGGCAGGGTGACACCGTTGTTTGCAGGCTATCCTCCTCGGCTCTACCCTCCGACCATGCATTGGTCGATTGGGTTATTTTTGTTCGGCCGAGCGTTCTGGTTTACCGCCGTTCCAGTATGGCAGTGTTTGAGCCATATTACCCGCATAGATTCGCGAGGAATTTTGGATACGACCAGGCGATACCTCAGCATGCATATTTTTCCTTTGCAGTTCGGCAGTACAGGCAGAGGGACGTCCACCTAGTGGCGGCTTTATGGCATGACTTCCTCTCCCGGGAGGTGAAGGAGGAATACCCCATTTTAGAGCAGACACGCAGAGGTTTCTTTGATATACACTATGCGCGCTGGTGGTTTAAACTCAGCAATGTTTTTAGGCAGCGAGCTGATGTTATTCGAGCTGCAGAGGAACGGCGTTTGAAGGAGGATTTGCCTCTGTTTCTGGATGCGGCGTTCATTAGATCTCACTTTTCTGGGGCCGCCAAGGTCATTCATGAGATTGAGACCCGTTGGAGGGCTGGCGGACTCTTGATTCCTGTTGACAGGAGTCAGTACACCGGGGCTTTGAAGCCCTTGCGGAGTGCACCAGCTGCGGCTTCTTCTTCTAGGTCTGCCCGTCGGAGGGTAGACCCCGACCCTCTACTCCTGGTGGGAGGATCTGAAGACCTCTTGTGGTTTGAAGACCCAGTCCCAACTATCAGAAGCTGTTCTAGAGGGGGTATTAGGAGGCAGTGCCTTTACAGCTTGGAGGATCCACATTATGAACGCCGTGGGTTGCGCGGGTCCCCTGGAGTACATCTCAGATTTGGAGGTGGCTACCACCCCCAATGCCATCTGGACCATTGTGAGCAAGGTTGCTAGGGTCCTTGGCTTGAAGACCGAGCAGATCGTCTTGAAGCCTGAGAGGCTTATTGGGGATCCAGGTATATGCTGACTTACTTAACCCTGTCTCCTTTTGCTCTGCAATTTAAGATGCTGATTTCATGCAATCTTTTTTTACTTGTAGGACATGTTCCTGGCTCAGAGGCTCGTGGGCGCGGGAAGAGGCCACAGACTGATATCCCGGAGGTGATCCGCGGCCTACCATTCGCCCGCGTCCTGAGGAGGGGTCTCCTACTCCAGCTGAGATCCCAAGTAAGAATGGGGAATGTTTGTTTCCAATCAGTATTGCAACCTGTTTTGAAGATGTTGTAATCTGACTGTTATTTCCCCTTGTTGCTGCAGCTCCTCCTGAGGCTATGCCTACCGCGAGCTTTTCTCCTTGCCCCGGAAATGTGTTCACAGAGGCGGGGTTGGAGGTGGACGAGTCCATTCCCGACATCAGCGTGGATATTGACGGGTTGGACTTCCTCGCAGATGACTACATGCCTGTGACCGGCGACTCCCCCGCACTTGATACAGGCGGGAGCTCTGTTGCTCCGGAGGCAGGTTAGTGTCTTGCATGTTCGACCTTCCCTTGTTCCCCTTCGAAATAGATGAAGTATGTACTTCAGCTAATATAGCATTGCATGCTGCAGGGACTTCTCGAGCTCAGACCCCTCTCCCTGCCGTTGGAGGGGGGAAGGGTTTTTTTTGCGTCGAGGAGACTTCTCTGCCGTCTTGTTCTTCAGGAGAGAGAGGCTCTGGCACCTCATCAAGGACAGGGATTTCCAGCACCTCCTCCAGCGGGAGTTCTTCTTCTTCATCATCAAGTTCTTCTGAAGAAGGCGAAATCAGGATGAGCCCAGGTGACTTAAGATTCCCTTTTTCTTTCTGTGCATGAAATAATGAGCTTATCTAACTTGTCTTGCTCATTGTCGTATAGCTGCTCAGACGACCTTCCCTTTGGATGAGCTTTCCAAACTCATAGAGGTCGGCTCTTCTGCTGACTTGCCAGCTTTTGATGAAAGGGTTGGGATTCCAACTACAGAGGTTGCAATCCCTGGCAAGGAGGCATCGTCCCTAGGCATGGGACCATCGGCAGGTACTACCGACGTTGCAGAGTCTAGCCGGGTGCAGACTTTAGGTATGCACAAAGATACTCTGTACATCATTCCAGCCACACATACTGCTGCATATTGACATCCTGAGATGCTTCTGTTTTGAAACAGCTGGCGATCCTCAAGAGGAGGGCAACCTCCCTCGGTCTACAGAGATAGACCAGACACCAGGCTCATTTCATATGCCATCTAAAGAGCAAGGCACCGCCGACGAGGCCGCGGCCTCCACTGATTCGGCAGCGATAGGTACATTGTCGTCAAATTAAGGAATTTTGTCGTTCATCCAACAAGACCCCTTTCATTTATGATATTGATCATCATTTGACATGTGAATGCCTTCTTTCAGCTGTCTCTCCTTCCATGGAGCCAACGACAGAGGTTGACCCCGCTGTAATTGAGGAGGAGGCACCTATGCAGGCTGGTATGTCTTCATTAAATATGAAGTGCTCATTCTGGTTTTTGGTATGGCCGGAGTACTAAGACTTTCCGTTCCTTGCCTTCTTTGCAGAGAGGTCGGCGACGCCTATACCATCCACAGAGCAGGGACCAGCACTTGTTGATGGTTGCCCCCCAGTCCCTAGGGAGGGATCTCCTCGTGGGCCCAACCCGGCGAGTGAGACTGCTTCAGGTAAGAGTCCTTGAAGTTTGCACTCTTGGAGTCTTACCCTGGTGACATTATTGTGGTGATACACTCACAATCTCTCCTCTTTTTTTTTACAAACAGGGTCCGTAGAAGGGGCAGGCTGGCACCCATGGATTTCCCTGCCCTTGGAGTTGAGTGGCCCGACGCTCCTGCACTCGGGACGGCGTTACATGTTGCCATCGCTGACCAGCTCCTGCAGGGTCTTGATCAGTTGATCCGGGCTGACCCACTGCCCTCCGTGGAGGCTTTGAGGGCCGATCTGGAGGTGTTCACCAGGAGCTACCACGGACTGAGTCTTCCCCGGGATGCATGGGCCGCGAAACTGGAGGGCTTATGGAGCGAGTTTGCTCGCCTCCATCTTGCACAGGAGCAGAGGCGGAGAGCCCAGCTACAGGTCCAGGAGCAGGAGGAGCAGCTGCGTGAGCTTCGAGCGGCCCAGGCGGAGACTGACCTTCACCTCGAGAGCCTCGAGGGACATAGTCGGAGGGTTTCTCTCCGAGTGGAGGAGCTACAGAGAGAGCTTCAGGAGGCTGCTGAGGAGCGTCGTAGTGTCCAAGCTGAGGTGGAGACCTGCCGTCGTCGATCTGATGAGCTTTGGGGTGAGATCTTCCAGAGGGAGACTCGCCTCGCAGAGTTGCGAGGGGACGAGCGCCGTGGTTGACGAGCTCTGGCATTTTCCTGTACATAAGGCCCTTGCGCCCCATTTTTTGTTTGAGTTACTCCCGAGGACTTGTCTCGGGCTCCCTTGATGACATTAGTGAATAAAGGACAAAGTTTAGCATAGCTATTTTTTGCTTCCGTCCTCTTGCACACGTCTCTCTCTTATTTTTGTATATATATTTTTTTATCACTTTACCAGCCCTACCGCCCTTTCGGGTTTTCGCCAGGACTGGCCCCCTTTAGCTTTTTCCATTGCGCCCTTGCGAGTTTTCACACTGAGGGGTACCCATTTTTGCCTAAGGCGCCCTTTCGGGTTTTCACCTTAGCCGGGTCAAAGCCTTTTTGCCCTTGATTGCTCTTCTAACAGGAACAACCAAGTCTGCTGGGGCATCAATATTTTTAGCCCATTTTTTTTTTTGGTCCTATAATGCCAAAAGGCAAGGAGAAAGTGGCACTTCCGTAGGGATGTGTGTGCCGCAGAGGTGGGACAAATGGATGGCTTCGGCTGCCCTAGCGGAACGTAATTAGCCAAATCCAAAAGTCGAAGGTTGAACGGGTTGGTAACCCGAAAGGGGTGTGCATGTGCCAAACCCGGTTGGGACGACAAAGGAATAGGTTTAACAGTCCGAAAGGGACATCCGGGTTAAACCTGGAGGTCGATAGGCGGAATGGGTTGGCAGCCCGAGAGAGCATACATAGGTCAGACCCGAAGCGATGAAAAGAGGGGATTTGACAGCCCGAGTGGGATGTACGAGTCAAATCCGTGAGCTGATAGGCAAATAGGGTTGGCAGCCCGCCGAGGGTATGCAGAGGCCAAGCCCGTGGGGACAAAGGAATAGACTTGGCGATCCCGGTGGGATATATGAGTCAAGTCTGAAGCCAAGAGGCGGGATGGGTTGACAGCCCGAAAGGGGCATGCAGAGGCCAGACCCAGAAGAAGAAAAAGGGTGGATTTGACAGCCCTAGTGGGACGTGAGAGTCAAATCCTAAAGCCAATAGGCGAAGAAGTGGGTTGGCGGCCCGAGAGGACATGCTAAGGCCAGACCCGGTGGGACATCTGCCAAAAGGCATGATGGATTGGCAACCCGAGAGGGCATACTGACACCAGATCCCAGAAAGGTAAGATGAGCCGAAAGGCATGAGGGGTTGGCAGCCCGAGAGGGCGTACTGAGGCCAATCACTAGAAGGTGAAATGAGCCAAAAGGCAGAATGGGTTGGCAGCCCGTGAGAGCATACTGAGGCCAGTCCCAGAAGGTAAAATGAGTCGAAAGGCATGAGGGGTTGGCAGCCCGAGAGGGCGTACTGAGGCCGAACCCGAGGGGTAAGATGAGCCGAAAGGCATAATGAGTTGGCAGCCCGAGAGAGCATACTGAGGCCAATCCCGAGATAGAAGGAGCCGAAAGGCATGAAGGGTTGGCAGCCCGAGAGAGCATACTGAGGCCAGTCCCAGTGGGACAAGAGAGTAAGCGGGTTTAACCGCTCAGAATAGACACCTGAGCTGAACCTCGAAGCCGGTAGGCAGAATGGGTCGACAGCCCGAAAGGGGCATACGTAGGCCGAGCCCGATAGGACAGAGTATGACAACGTGAGAACGTCGATGGCTCTAGGTGTCATGGGATGACATGTAAGGTGTAGCCATAGCATCAATATGATGTTTTGGCCGAGGTGGGGTGGAGTCATTGACTTAGAGCCACCCTTAGAATAGACAGAGAGGATTTTTTTTTTTCATTTCCAACCTCACCGCCCTTTCGGGTTTTCGCCGAGGCTGGCCCCCTTCAGCTTTTTCCGGTGCGCCCTTGCGGGTTTTCACACCGAGGGGTTGCCCATTTTTGCCCGAGACGTCCTTTCGGGTTTTCACCTCGATCGGGTCTATGGCCTTTTTGCCCTCAGCCAACTGTTGAAGGCTGACTGAGTTCGCCGGGGTATCGGTATTTTTAACCCCCTTTTTTTTTTTGAACCTTCATTGAGGAGAGGTACTGTCCTGTGAGGACTGCTGTGGAAACTCCTGCGGTGGCGCATGATAGAGTTTCATATGCTTGCCGTTGAGAGGAGGGAAGGAATTGTCCCCCTTGTGGTTAAGGACCGTATAGGCCCCTCCTTCGTAGACTTTCTGGATGATGTAAGGCCCACGCCAATTAGGCTGGAGTTTACCGCTGGATCTTCCCGCGAGAACCTCCTTTTCTTTAATCATGACGAGGTCGCCTTTCTTGAATGCCCTTTGCTTGACCAGCTTATCATAGGCACGTGTCATGCGGGTTTGATACACTTGTAAGTGCTTGTAGCTTTGAGTCTTTGACCTTCAAGGTTGGACAATTCCTCGAGCCTTCTTTCAGTTTCAGATTGGTCTTGGCCTGGCAATCCGGCGTGCACAGCAACGCGGTAAGATGCTAGCTCGATCTCCACAGGGATCACTGCTTCAGCTCCATAGACCAGGGAGAATGGGGAGCAACCCGTGGGGGTTTTGTAGATGGTACGATAGGCCCATAGGGCTTCGTGGACCTTCTCGCCCCAATCCCGTTTGCGGCCGCCTACTATCTTGGACAGCAGTTTGCAGAGGGTTTTGTTGAAGGCCTCGGCTAACCCATTGGCCTGGGGATTGTAGACCGACGACGCTCTCCAGTCAATATGGAACTTGGCCGCCAGAGCATAAACAGTCTTGTTCTTGAATGGCGTGCCATTATCGGATATAATCCGACTGGGGGTGCCGAATCTGTATATGATATAGTGCCGCACAAAACGAGCAACTATCTCCCCTGTAACTTCCCGTAGTGGAACGGCTTCCGCCCATCTGGAGAAGTAATCAGTGGCGGCAAGTATGAACTTGTGGCCTTGGGACGATGGTGGGAATGGTCCCACAATATCCATACCCCACTCTGCAAATGGCCAAGTAGGCGCTGTTGGATGGAGCGGGTTAGGTGGCCGCCGAGGGACTGGGCCGAATGCTTGGCATTGATGACATGTACGAGCATATTGATTGCAATCTTCGTACATGGTAGGCCAATAGAACCCTTTAAGCTTGATGCTATTTTTCATCTTAGCTCCTGCCTGGTGAGCTCCACACAATCCGGAGTGGACCTCGTGCATGACGGTCTTCGCTTCCTTGGACGAAAGGCACCGCAGGAGGACCGATCGGTCTTTTTCATGGACGAGCCTAAAGAGCAGACCGTCAATCAGCTGGTAGGATGTCGCCCTGCGTAGCAGTTGCACCCTCTGAGCCCGATCATGAGGGAGCCAGCCGTTCTTTATTTTTATAATTGGCTCGCGCCAATCTTCTTCTTCGGGAGCATTCTCCTCTTGAATGTTGTCGACCTCATAAACAGTGAGGCCGGATTCTTCGTCGAGCACACTTGGCATGAGCCTTCGATGTCTGACAGTAATATTTAATTCTCCCTCAGGCGGGAGTTTTAGGGCTGCTGCCAATTTTGCAAGAGCATCAGCCTGGGAGTTGCTGCCTCTGGGGACATGGCCTATTTCAAATAGGTAGAATTTTTCTTTGAGCCTCATGACGGCTGCATGATAGGGGACGAGCTCCTTCTTCCGGACATCATAGACGCCCAGTACTTGTCGGATGACGAGCTGAGAATCCCCGTACACTTTGATGCACTTGATGTCCATCTCTAATGCCAACTGAAGCCCGATAATTAGCGCTTCATACTCTGCCTCATTATTAGTCAGCGACTTCATGAGAGCACAAGAGTTGTGGAGGATGCCGCCTTGTGGAGATACAAAGACTACCCCCGCGCCTGAGACATAGTCTTTAAGGCCACCGGCCCTTTTGATTGTCCGAGAGGCACCATCAAAATATAACTCCCAGTATGAGAGGTCAAGAGTGAGGACACCTGGCTCCATCTGTGGTGGGACTTTTTCAGAATGTTCCCCAGTAGCTTGAGAAGGCACTAACACCTCTTCATCGGGGAGCTCGAAGTTGAGTGGCGAATCTTCCGGCACAGGGTGCGCTGCTACGAACTCCGCCATTCCTTGTCCTTTGATCGCCTTGCGTGGGACGAAGGTGATGTCGAACTCCATGAGGATAAGTGCCCATTTACCAAGCCTACCAGAGAGGACATGCTGGCTGAGCAGAAACTTGAGTGGGTCACATTTTGAGATGAGCTCCACCCGATGGGCTAGGAGATAGTGCCTTAGCTTCTTGACAGCAAACACCAGAGCTAGGCACACCTTTTCCATGGGAGCGTACCGATGCTCAGGCCCAATCAACTTTCGGCTGAGGTAGTACAGCGGCTGCTCCTTGCCTCTTCATTAATCTGGGCTAGGAGAGCCCCCAAAGAGGCATCCATAGCAGCAATATATAAGATAAGGGGCTTCCCTCTGACAGGTGCCCCTAAGACAGGAGGAGTCAGCAAATACTCCTTGATTTGCTCGAAGGCCTTCTGACAGTCTTCGTCCCATATGAAGGGTGCCCCTTTCTTCATCAGTCTGCCGAAAGGTAGGCATCTTCCTGAGAGGTTAGAAATAAACCGCCTAATATAGGCGAGTCTCCCTGAAGAGATCTGAGCTCTGTCAAGTTCTTGGGCGGAGGTAGTCCTCTTATAGCCTTTATTTTGTCAGGGTCGATTTCTATGCCCCGGTACCTGACAATGAAGCCGAGGAACTTGCCGCTGGAGACGCCGAAGGCGCACTTCATCGGGTTCATCTTGAGTTGAAATTGTCGAAGCCTTTCAAAGACTCGACGCAGGTCAGCTAAGTGGTCCTCCCGCTTCTTTGTCTTGACGACCAGATCATCGACATAGCATTCGACAAGGTCATGTAGCATCTCGTCGAAGATCTTGGTCATTGCCCTTTGATAGGTTGCGCCGGCATTCTTCAGACCGAACGGCATCCTTTTGTAGTTGAAGATCCCCTTAGGAGACCGGAAAGCCGTATGGTCTTTGTCTTTGACGGCCATGCGGATTTGATTATAACCCGACGACCCGTCCATAAAAGACAAGGCTTCATGACCGGTGGTCATATCAACCATTGTCTCGGTGATCGGGACAGGAAAGTCGTCCTTTGGGCATGCCTTATTCAAATCCCTGAAGTCGATGCAGACTCGGACTTGGCCATTCTTCTTCTTGACGGGGACGATATTGGCGAGCCACACAGGATACATGCAAGGCTCTATAAAGTCCACGTTGAGCATTTTGTCAACCTCATCGTTGACCTTCAGCTCCAGCTCGTGGCGCATA
The DNA here is from genome assembly GCA_022559845.1 of Amorphophallus konjac. Classification (NCBI taxonomy): domain Eukaryota; kingdom Viridiplantae; phylum Streptophyta; class Magnoliopsida; order Alismatales; family Araceae; genus Amorphophallus; species Amorphophallus konjac. The sequence goes on from CM040125.1 coordinate 264,174,740, forward strand.
CGCCTTTGAGCTTGCTTGACTGGCTTGACTGTTGAAAGTATTGCCAGCTCATGTTCAGCCACAGAAGGATCGAGCCCGGGCATTTCTTTATAAGTCCAGGCGAAACAATCCCTGAACTCTTCTAAAAGCTGTCGATACGACTGCCTTTCTTCCTCGCTGAGTAGAGCACTTATGAAGGTGGGACGATGGTCGCTTTTGCTTCCGAGATTGATTTTAATCAATTCGTCCACAGTTGCTTGACAACCGTCTTCAAGCTCCGGTGGAGCTGGTTGGAGGTCGACGAAGTCTCCCTCATCATCAGTGTTGGCTTCGTAGACTTCAAATTCTTCGAAGCACCCTTGCTCGTGACTTGAAGCCGAAGGGCTTGCTTTGTTTTGCAGATGGTTAGCAGGCTGGGCTGCTCTTTCCTCTGAAGGGTGACCATTGTCAGCCCCTGATGAAGGTGAGGGTGTCAAGGACACATCACCGGACTCCCTTATAGAGTCATCAACCTTGGGCTCAGCTTCTGCTTGCCCGTGATGGAGAGGTAGCAGTCCTATGGTGTTGACTGCAAAGTGGACCTCGAAGTCCGTCTCCTGGTCATAGCCAAGGCCCCTTGTATCTTTGCGGGAGAAGGGAGGTTGCCCAACGCCGCTCGCGCGGGGTCCAGAGTTTGCGGGATGTGCTGCTTTTTACACATTTCCTTGATGTAGTTGGGCATATCATCCATCTCCTGGACTGGCTCTGGCGCCACATCGGTGGGAGTATCCCAGCCGAAGTCATCTTCAAGAGGACATGGTGGGACTAAATCACCTTTGTAAAAGATGATCGGCTTGTCCCTCTTGCTCTTGTTGCGTCTCCTTCTCCGTTGATAGGAGACTGTAAAGGTCTTGAACGGCTCCACCTCGTATTCTTCCCGTTGGGACGAGAGCTGGAGGCACTTCAGCAGTAAGGAGATACTTCCGTTAATGACCCGGCTGATGAGGTTGGCTTCAAAGTCAACATCCCGCCTTCCTGGTTGAGTCGGCTTGGAGGCGGCACTGAGGCTCAGCTTGTGCAGCTTTACCATGTCTTGGTTGACAGTGAAGAGCTGCCCTTCCTCAACTTCAGGGTCCACCTTTTGCTTCCCTTTGTCTTTTAAAGACTCGGGGATTGATAAAGTGGGCTTCCCAAAATATAGTGAAGCATCGGCCAGATGGCACTCATTGGGGTGGAACGGGGCCTGGTCTGCGAAGACCGTATGTTACTCCCCTTTCTTGGCATATTTAATGCACTGATGAAGAGTTGAAGGAACAACCCAATTCTCATGAAGCCAGGGTCTTCCAAGCAGCATCTTGTAAGATGTGTCGGAGTTGATGATATAAAATGTCGCTTGGGTGACAAAATCACCCAAGGTAAGCTTGACTACAACCCGACCGAGCACCTCTTCGGAACCCTGATTGAATCCCGAGATCTTGACATCAGTCACCTTTTGTAGATAGGGTGCCAAGTATAAAGACTTGAAAGTCTTCAAAGGTATGATGTTAACAGCCGCTCCAGCGTCAACCAGGATGTGATTCACGTCATGCCTATTAATCGTCCCCTTCATATATAAGGGGCGATTATGACACGGAGAGGACAGCAACATGTCTTTGTCCGTGAAGGAGATGTTGGCTGTGAGTGCTTCGTATGCCTGGGCTTGCAACTCTGCCACATGGGCTTCATATGCCTCTGGATCTTGAAGTATCTTGACAAGAGCCTCTCTGAGGTCTTTGCTCTAGGCAATGGCTTCCCAAATAGTGACATTTGTTGGGAACCGCTTCATATGATGAATGATTTTGCGGTCCGCCCGAGCACGGGTCTTGTCAAATAGCGGGATGATCTTCGCCAGGGTCTTCGGCGCTTGGCGAGACTTCTCTCGCTTAGAAGGGCGCTCCTCCGCATTCTGGCCTTCCGCATCTTCTTGGAATAGCCGAGCCAAGGATTCCTCTAGAGGTGGCAAAGGCCCATCATGCTGGTCTTCATTAGAAGGATCGGCCTGGCTGGCGGGCTCGGCCCTGTTAGAGGGGCCGGCCTACTCTGACGCCTCCTCGCACTTTGGCGATTTGGCTGGCTCCTCTTCTTCATCGGAGGAGGTGATTGTAAAAAGGACGCCACCCGGCTTAGCCGTTGAGATGGGGCTTGAACTCTCTGAGGGGCTCAGGATGAAAGGGATCCCCCGAACTTGAGTTTCCGGGACAGGACCTGGCTTCTCCCCTCTGAATATTATGACCCGGTCGAGGGCCAGGGGGCCTTCACGTCCACGTCCTCGGCCACGACCTCGTCCACGTCCCCGGCCATTTCTTGCCGAGCGACGCTGATATGTTGCCATAGGAGCCTTGCCTCCAGTGATATCAGCCGTGGGACAGTAAATGTTGTCAGGTGGCGGGATCGCCACCATGTTGCAGGAGAGCTCTTGCAGCATTTCCTCGAGCATCTCGACAGTGAGCTCCTCATCGTTATAGAATAATGAGAGCTCCTCTGGGATTGGGAAGTCTTCACCTTCTTCAAGACGGTGGGTCATTTCCCGGAGCCATTGCAGAAGACGGGCTTTGCGCCCAAGCTTGTCCCAGGGAATATATTCGTCTAGAGTGACGACCCTGGTGGGATGAGGGGGAGTGTACTCCTCCAGCTCATCTATGAGCTTTTGAAGTCTTTGTAGAGGAGTTGGCTCTTTAGGAGCCTAAATATCAGCTGCTTGCTCGGCTTGCTTCTTCAATCTCCTCTTCAAATTCTTCCTGCGGTTCTTCTCTTGCTTCTTTTGGCGTGCTGCCTCTTGAGAAGAAAGGGGAGTTTGCTTTGGAGGTGGGACTCGCTTGCTCCCAGAATTTAGCTTTTTGCTCCGGGCTGGCTCCTTAGGGGTCTTACTGCCGCGGCTTTTCCTGGGGACAACCTTGGTCCAATTAGCCTCCTCCGGCTGAGGCTGGAAGGTGGCATTGATTGCCTGAGCAATTATTTCAGGAGGCAACTCCTGGAACTCTGCCAGTCCACAGTAGGGCCTCTGGGAGCTTTGTGGTTCCACCGACTTTGCTTGGGCTGGTGGGTTGGCTTGCTTGAGCTGCTGAGGCCTTTCTACAATTGGCGGCCTTGCTGGGCTGACAGAGGCCTTAATTGGGGTCTTCGCGGGCTCAAGAAGTCGAGTCCTCTCCACGACTAATGGCCTTGCTGACTTGGCAGGAGCTTTGGCTGAAGGCTCTGACGCCTTGGCTTTGCCTTTGTTATCTGGCCGAGAGTTCTCTCTTATGACGATGCCAGGTTGACTCGAGCTGGGACGGGCCTTGTAACTCTCTCCCACGGCTTGACTTCCTGGGTTCTGGACCTTAGCCCCTTTATAGGTGGCCTTGCCTTTAGTGAGTAATGGGAATTCATCATTTTCCGCAGGCTTACTTGGTCGGGTTAACCGGGAGAAAGCCTCAGCTTCTCGCCGAACATGCCGAAGAGTTTCCCTGGCGGCCTCTGCAAGACGCAACCTCGTCATGGAGTTCCCCTGAGTATCGACAACCCCTCTCTGGATGAGGGATTCAATGAAGTCTTGAACCTCTGGGCATTGCCGAGTGGGGTGAGACACCCTTGCATGATACTTGCAATAGCGGGGGTGCCTCTTGGCCGTCTCATTGTAATAAGACGGCGGGTCATGTGTCAGCACCCAGCCATCCTCCAGAAGTTTGTCAAAAATCTTCTCAGTGTCTTCCTTAGGAAAAGAACACTGATGAGATGGTCGCCACCCTGGATACCATAGTGTGGACTTGGGCGATTGGGAACTGGCTCCCTAGGAACTAACTCCCTCCTCCTGCAGCTCGGGGAGTTGGAAAGCTGCTGAGGCATGTATGACGTTGACGGAGAAGTGAAGGCTCTCCCGTGCATGCGGCTGCGGTGGATCGACCAGGAATTCACCCATGTTGACCTTCCCTCGCCTGATTAGGTCCTCGGCGAGGTCCTTGAATGGCTCGCAGTTGTGGATAATATGGCCAACAACTTCATAGTAGGGGCAATAGCCCTGATGAAAAGCAGCACCTGGCGTCTGCTCCACGGGTGACGGGCTAATCAATCCCGCCCGCTGACATGCGAAGAAGATATTGGGAGTCTTTTCCAAAGGGAAGGAGTATAACTTCTCTGGGAGCTCGACTTGAAGTGGAGCCTCCACGTCTTCCGGTGAGTCCTCCTCGTCTTCAGATGAATTCGAGGACTCTTCAGAGAGCCAACCCCTGAGCGGGGCCCAACCCGTGGGTGATACACGCCTCCCGTATGTAGGTTGGAGCTAACCCCCTGGCAAATGGGCCAAAGGGGAAGGTGGCCAACTGCTGATCAATGCTCTCTAGGAACTGCAGCAGGCGCCTCTGTTCCAATTGCAATTGCCGAATTTCCCCTCGGATTTTTCGAATTGTTCTCCGCAGTGCTAAACATTCAGGGAATGAGGGAGGAGTGACTCTGGGACCAGTGTGGGACTGCTGATTTGAAGGTCCGGCCTCGGGGGCGTTAGAACTCGAGACCATTGCCACCATGTGGACTACATTAGCCAACCGATTTGATAGACTCCAAGCATGCGGTTGAAGTGGGTCGACTGCATGGCCCAACATATTTACCAAGCCCTTTTGAATGAGCTCTTCCGCTATGTTCTTGAAAATATAGCAGTCGCCGATGGTATGACCCAACCTTCGGTGATACACACAATAGGTAGGATCCTCTATCTTGTCCACCTCTGAGGGCTTCCGCGGATCTGGCAGGGTGATGAGCTGCTCTTTCATGCATAGATCAAAGAGCATTTTAGTATGCTCTTTCCTGAAGGAATATGGCGTCTTCATGTTCTCCGCCAACCGAGACGCGCTTGCCTTGGCATCAGGCTTCTTGCCATTGCCTTTAGACTTTCCTTCCCCTTTATCTGCATTCGTCAGGGAGAAGTCCACGGCATTCACCTCCTTGTCGCTAACCAGACGGTCTTTGGAGGATTTGCCTTTGGCAGAAGTTTGTGTAGGGTGGTCGGCAAAGAACATCTCACTTTCCGCCACCACCGTGTTCAATTGGTCAAAGCTTCTGATATTGGAGTCCAGAAGCTTTTCACTGACTTCTGTCGAGAGACCCCTGCGGCAGATGGTGATCGCATCTTCAGGCGTCGGAGGATTATCGCAGCGCATGCTGACGTCCCTCCATCGCTTGATGAAGTCTAATGCTGTTTCACCCTTCTTCTGTCGAAGGGAACAAAGCTCTGCTAAGGAGACTTTGCGTTCGACCATCTGGAAGCGGTCGACAAACTTCGTCTGCATATCAACCCAATCAGATACTGAATTGGGCTTCAACCTTGAATACTACTGGAAGGCGGTGCCAGTCAAGGGCGTGGCGAAATACCGCAGCAAGTATGCCTCTTCCAGGGCTAATTCACCCATGGCCATCATGTAATAGGCTAGGTGTTCATGCGGGGAGCCCTGCTCGTTGAACTTCTGGAGCTTCGGGGCTTTCGGGCAATCAGGCGGAAGCTTCTTGAATTGATGGCAGAGGGGATATGGCACGCTGTACAAATCAACGGTAGCCACACCTTCGCCATATTGAGTGAACTTCGCTTCCACGATGCGCTCAATCATCTGCTTCTGCGCCATGAGGCTTTCTGCGATAGGAGTAGCAGACGACCGCGCATTGGCTTCATGCGGCGGGACTTCGAAGTCCACTGCCAGTGGGAGTCTTGCAGCAGTGGCGGAAGCGTTGGCTGGTGCTGGAACGGGAGGAGGCTGCTGATCCACTCCAGTCGGCGCCGCCTGAGGCGGGGAGGAACCTCCTTTTCGCGCAAAAGCGACTGTAGCAGGTTCTTGAGCTCTAGGTTCTCCCGTCGAAGCTCTTCCAATGTATGGGCCCGTGGCTCTTTCCCCAACTCTTCTTCGTGCCGGGAATGGCTGTCCCCATCAACACTGTGGACATCTTCTTGGCGCTCTTCTTGTCGTACCAGCTCAGGCTGAGATGTACCGGCGGCCGACGCCTGCTGCGTTTGTGCCAAAATCCGGGAGATCGGCCTTGACCTCCTTAAATATTGGATGGGTTGGTCAAGCTCTCCCGAGGTATTCTCGAGCTGTTTGTCGCCAGAGGTGGCGTAACAGGTGAACACTTTGACGGTGTCATCGGTCACCTGGACCACCCGCTTTTTCTTGGGCGGTTGCCGCTCCGGCTTGGGCGGCCTCCCAAGTCTGTCAACGACCGACACTCGGGATGTGGGTGCTTGAGGGGAGCGATCCTCTTCCGTGTGCGTGGAACTGGCCCACGGGGAAGTCGGCCGCACCTTCTTGTCAGGTCCACGGTGCTTCTGCCCCCGTAGGGGCTGATTTGTAGATCTCGGAGAGACTGAGGCCTCAGTGCTTGTCGGACTCCGCATTCGTCGCAGATCCAACATGCGGAAAGGCTCCTCCGCCCTGGCACGTCTTATAATCCGGGCCTCCTCCTTGGTGACCCAGATTTTCTTTAGATGGAGCTGGCGCTCCTCCACTTGGTTGCCCCCTGTCCTCGGACGAGGAGCTCGTAGCTTGGGCCGTTGCAAAGGGCCCTGGGTTGCCGCCGGTACGGCATACTTCTTCTTCTTCGCTCCGTCCCCCCGGACTTGCCGGAGGGGCTCGAAGCGGTTGGAGGTAGAGATAGTCGGGACATGACGATCCCGTGGTATGATCGGCTCGCTTCCATCGAGCCGGATGCGAATATCTCCGACGATTACAGTCTTGCCGGAGCGCGAGACAGCCGCTTCAGGCCTTGCATCCTTGCGGCTACGGCGTTGCCCCCATAGGCATGGCGTCATCCTGACGGCGGCGGCGTTGTCCCCTTTGAGCAGGGGCAGCACCTCTGAGGGTGGCCGGATTGGAGTTGGGGCCGTTACGGCGACGGCGTTGCCCCCGTTGAGCAGGGGCGGCGCCGGCAGTGATTTGATTGACTGAGAAAACTCGGCCAATAACTGGGGCAGAAGGCCTGACACCTTCGGCCATTGAAATAGCTGCCAAGCGGGCTTGGCTGGTTGTCGGGATGAAGGGCTTGACACCCTTAACAGTTGGAGAATTGACCGGATGGATCCGGCCAGTTGATGGAGCCGAGGGCTTGACGCCCCCGACAGTCGCGTTGTTGACCGAGCGAACCCGGCCGGCTGTTGCGGTAGAGGGCCTAACACCCCCAGTGATGGTCTTGTTAACCGACTGACCCGGCCAGTTGCTGTAGCCGAAGGCCTGACGCCTCCGACAGTTGTCTTCTTGACCGGGCGGACCCGGCCAATTGATGAAATAGAGGGCCTGACACTCTCAGTGATGGTCGTCACAGCCGCGGCTGAGCTGACCTCAACCACGGGCACAACACCCAGGAAGAAGGGCGAGCCGACGACCGCTGGGAAGTCGTCGAAAACAAGTGGCGTTGCCAGGTAGCCGACCCTGGCATGGTTGGCGACGATCTCGGGGCCGTAGGTGACGGCAGCCATCGCTGTTGCTGACGTTGGTGGTGGTGTGTAGCACGAACGGAGTGGCGTGTAGATGCACAAAGAACTCTCAAATGAACAGTGAGATGTGCCCTCCTCTTCCCGTCCTGTAAGAGGAAGAGGGGCAATTAGAACCTTGAAGAAGGTTTGGAGGCTTTCTTTGACAGAAAGAAGAAAGGCGGGAAAGGTCCTACCGGGCGTGCCAGTCTGTGAGACACGGAAAAATCTAATCGGTTTTTTATCGTAGATAAAGATATAGATTTTGTTCTTTTTGAAAAGAAACATCCCCCTCTAAGTATAGAGGGGGATTCCGTGTGTGCGTATAGTATCATACGATTTGGGTTCGAGTGTTGGACCTCTCCCCACTGGCCGGAGTCAGTGTTGATTTACATCGGCCTAACGTCCGAACACCTTTGTTTGACTGTCAAAGAAATCCCCAAATTCTTTTACAAGGTTCTGAGGTTGAGGGCAAACTCTCTTGAATAGCTCATGATGTCCACTCACTCACCACTGACCAACAGAAACAATTGAATTAGGGCTAGGTCTGAGCAAAACCTTAGGATTTAAGAATGGAAACGCAAATATGCGGAAGCCATAGGCATTTTTGAAGTAAAGAGAGATTTTCTGAACCCCGAGGGTATTGCGGTAATTTATACCACCCCAGGGGTATTTTGGTAATATTCCCAGGCCAGGGGTATTTCTGAAATTTTCTGGGCTGGAACGGAAGTAGGATCGAATTACAGACTCCTTGAGGCTCTGAGGCTCTTTCTGAAGGGTTTCAGAGTCTATTGGGCCATTTTTAGGTTGCAGGGGTATTCTGGTAATTTTACCATATCCTACACAGACCTAGGGTTGGGGTGGCCTTTGAGTGTCGGACTGAGCTGACATTGTCCCCAGGCTCGAGCAATGCAATGGCTTCATAGAAGACTCATGTATGTCAAGTTTACCAAAGAAGGGGTATATACACAATTTTGTAAAAGTCGGGGGTTTTCTTATAATTTTCTCCCGAGGACATATATAAAACGTGCTGAGTACTTTTATAATCAGAATGAGTACAAGGGTTGTCGGCGGGTTGTTGACTGTACAAAGATCCGCGTTAAAGCGGGAGATAGGGGCGTAGCCCTAATTACAAAAGTTGCAGGGTAAAATTGCAAATTACAGGACTTGGGTCTTTTACGATTTTGGGGAGGACATTTTTGTGATTTCGCCATTATAAGGGCAGAAATACATGACTTAGTCGTCCCGGGACGTAAAGACTTACAAACATGGCCTGCTGAGGGGCACAAACGTAAATATACCCCGTAGGGGCATAAGTACAAGACCCGGGGACTTACCCCACACGGGCCGAAACAAACGAACAAACGCTCCGAGTGTCTTCCGTAGGTTGTTGAGTGTAGTAGATCGTCGATCCCCTCTTCTGGACCTCCGGGGGTTTATTTATAGAAGTGGGTAACCTCCCCGGGAGTGTTCGACCCCGTACGGGTCCAACGGGATGAAAATGACCCTGGGGAGGTCACATTTTCAAATTTGTTTAAGTCCGTGCGCGGGAATGGGACCTCCCAGGGTGGGAGGTCCCCGGGACGGTCCGGGACCTCCCCGGGGTCGCGAACCCCCGGGGGGGGGACCTGCCCGGGGTCGCGGCCCCCCGGGGGGAACCTCCCCGCGGTCGCGACCCCCCCCGGGCAGGACCTGCCCGGGGTCGTGACCCCGGGTGGGTCCCCCCCGGGGTCGCGTGCCCCGGGGAGGACCTCCTCGGGGTCGCGGACCCCCGGGTGGTCCCCACCCGGGTTGCACGTGCCCCGAGGGGGACTCCCCGCGGTCGGGTGGCCCCGAGCGTGTCCGCCCGCCCCGAGGCAGTCCCGCGCGGGACTGTTCGCCTCCGGGGCAGACCTGTCCGGGTGACGGCGACCCCGTACGGGTCCCCCCGGCCCCGGACGGGTCTTCTCCTGCTGGATTATAATAAAAGGGGGGGTCTCCTGGGCTTTGAAGCTTCGACTTCTCGCCGTGTCTCGTGGAGAATAGCGAGAAGGAGCGCCTCTTTGTTCGTTTGTCGTCTTCCTCGTGCCGTAGTCCGCTGCGGGAGGACGAGTTGTTGTCCGTGCTTCGTGATACACGTGCGAGGGACGTTGTGCTTGGTACATAGACCTTTTCCAGCATCTCCTTCGTTGTTGTAGAGGTTCTCCTTGCTCGTAGTTACACGTTCAAAGGACGGAGACTTAATCCCGTAGGGATTTTAATACAACCACACGATCTTGACAATCATTGTGGCTTGTGGTCATCCCCCGAGGGGTTTAGATTGTAATCACATGTGGGCTATAAAGCCTTAAACTTAAGAATATCCGACGGGACGGCGATACGCCGAGTAGAGGACCCCATGTAGGAATGTCCTATCGGATGGTGATACACCGTACCGAAACCTTGTCACATGCGAGATCAAAATTCCGAAAATTTAGCATGATAAATTACGGGGTGCAACAGACAGTTATTTTTTTTTTGAAGTGGATAGTACCACCATTTGTATTAGCTGAAAAAGAGGATGTACAAGTATAATCAAAGAGCTCCCAAAAAGATATCATGTACGGAAGATCACACAAGGCGATGTGGGACATGCTAACCCCCCAACAAAACAACAAGAGGGGATTTGAGGGCATTGATATTAGAAAGCAAAACCGCCTATTCCCTCACTCTCATACAAATAAAAGAAATAAGAGAGTCCTCCACTTTTGCCTCCCTCCTAAATATCCAATTGTTCCTTTCACTCTATATGGACCCGACGGTGGCATGCAAAATAAGCCACCATACAATGCAATCACCTTTGAGCGGCCAACTCTTCCCACAGGACCCAATGAAGTGGTGGACGTCTGTGTGCCTGCCAAGTGCACAACGAGCCCTCGTAGCTAGCCCATCCCACACTGTCTGTGAATAGGAGCACCCAATAAACAAGTGGTCCAGGGTCTCGTCTTCCGGACCACACAAGCAACAAGTCAACTGGATCCCTGGGACGAAATGACGAAATTTGTCTCGAGTGGGAAGCCTCCCATGTGAAATCTTCCAAGTCAAAAGTTTCACCTTCAGTCTATGTAGTTAACAGCGCGCCTAGGCGTTGAGGAGTCTGGTCGCCTCGCCTCGCCCTGTCTCGCCTCACTTTGACCACAGTTGGTCTCACTCTCTCTCTGTCTCACATAGACACACACATAACTTGGTTTTTGACGGTGGTCTATCTCACTCTCTCTACCTATAAGATTTATTGTTTTTTTTTATTTCTTCTCTTTCAGAATGTGAGAGATTATCTTTTGATTCACCAGAATTTGTTTTACATCAGTTTTATGAATTTATTAGTTTCTTCATTATTGGTATCTTAATAGTTGTAATTTGGTTTGTTAAATTCTATGTGAATTTAGTGAGTCATAATAATTTGAATCATAGGATTGAATGAATTTAAGAAATTTATTGACTTTATATAGCCATTTTTGTGATATTTAGACATATAGTTTATTTTTTGAATTAAATATATATATATATATATATATTTAATAAAATTTCACCTCAAACGCCTCAAATGCCTAGGCCATCGCCTAGGCGTTTGAGGCATGAGGCGACCCTTGGTCACCTCGGTCGCCTCACGCCTCAGACTACATAGCCTTCAGTGGACTCCTCGGCTTCCATATCTAGGGAGTGAGGCCATGTCGCACTCCGCCATCCGAGATGATGGAATAAGCAGACCTAACAGAGAAGGTGCCCTCCACCACCCCACCTCCAAGTGCATGCATTCTCCCAAAGGGGATGCGGGGCGAAGTCAAGGAGGAGGTGGTGTAGGTCTTGGAACTACTCCATCTCAACTCATGAGGTCCCTCCTAAAAGTGGCGCCCAAGTGCCCCCTGAAAGGTGGGGATCAAAAGCTCGAGCGACCGGCCCCATATGATCAACCGATACAACAAAAAGACTGGGGAAGGCAACCTCCAGAGTGAAGTCTTTGCACCATCTGTCATTCTAGAAAAGGCATTGATTACCTTTATCTAGACGGACCCAAACACTGGAGGTGATGAAGTCCCTACAAGAGAAGATGTTGCGCCAAATAGGAGAAGTTTGAGATGGAGTTGGAGGGTTCAAGTCCCAAACTCTCCTCCTACTGAAGTATCTCTGTCTGATCACCTGCACCTATAGACCTTCATCCCTTACCCCCAGCCTCCATAACCACTTACTCAAAAGAGCCAAATTGAAGTCCCTAACACTCTTGATCTCAATTCTCCCTTGCTTCTTGATACCAGTCATCTTCCCCCACTTGATGTCATGTCAACCCCTGCACCTCTCCCTACTCCCATGCCAGAAGAACCTGTCTTGAATGGCTTCAATCTTCTTGACAATCGTCTTCGGGATACGGAACACAGAGAGGAAGTAGATAGGAAGGTTGTCCAAAACTAATCTACAGAGAACTAATTTGCCCCCATAAGAAAGCAGCCTCGCCTTCCAACTAGCCAGTCTGGTCTCATTCCTGTGGACAAAAGGAAGCTAATTAGCACACCGAAGAGTGCCTGGGGTGAGAGGGAGATCTAAGTAGGAGATAGGGAAAGCTCCTATCTGGCAACCCAAAATGCGCACCACCCTATGGAGAGGTCTATCATCCATGTTAACCCCAACAAGCAAGTTTTTGTTGAAGTTAACCTTCAAACTAGTAGTCACCTCCAACAGTTCTAGCAAAATTCTACTCACAAACATTTGACTCTCTTCCTCTGCCAAGAATAGGATGGTGTCATCAACATACTGCAAGTGGGTGATAGAATGGCCACTTCTCCCAGCTTGGAATCCCCTGATCAGACCTGATGGCTCACCTCTTTGCCAAACCCTGCTAAGGACATTAGCCACCAACATAAAGAGGAGAGGGGACATAGGATCTCCTTGTCGGAACCCCTTGTCATTGTGAAAAAAAGAAGTCGGTTTGCCATTGACAAGAACCGCAAATGAGGCAGAAGAAATGCATGCCCAAATCCAACTGATCCACCTGTCGACAAAACCCATTTTATCCAACACATCAAACAAACAAGACCAGTTGACCCTATCATAAGTCTTTTCAAAATCCAGCTTCAACACTCCTCCTTTCTTCCTTTGAGTCTTCATGGCAAACAAGCACTTACGAGCCACTAAGAAATTATCTTGAATATGACGCTCCCTAATGAAGGTTTTCAAATATTATTTCTAAAGAACATCTCTTGTTCCACCTTTTTCTGGAGGTTCTTTATGAAACCTCTCCAGAATAAAATGCTAATGCTGGGCATTCCATTTTCTCATCCAGTAAACCAGAATAATAATTTTTACCATTCTTTCTACAGTTCTGTTGATCCTGTAATTTAAACTGTATCATTAATATGGTTAAGCAAAAGGGAAAGAATAGACAAATATCGAACTTGAGTTCAAACTATTGCTGTCTGTCTTTGGACCTTGGTCATTGGTTTACTTACCAATCTTTCTTTCAGAACTCCGTGATAACACATTGCGATCTTCATGTACGCTGACTACTCGGCTGGCATGTGTGTATGTTTTATTAAGCCTTCTTGTTAGTGTTTCGAGGTGGTTTGTCTCCCAGAAAAGGGGGAAAAGGAAGGAAGGAGAACAACGGATCGGCTGTGGATTGGCATCTCTCAAGATATATTTGAGGATCTTAACTCTCTTCAGGATCCCAAGATTGTTTCTCCTTTCCAAGATGGCAAGTTTCCGTAGAATCTTAACCAATCTATCTCAGATCTCATTGAGACATCTCCAAGATCTCCCACTCTTGACCTTCTGAGATGACACGTGAAGCAAGATGGCAAACTTGGGCTTAAGGGAAATCAGGTCTCATCTTGCTGACTAGGTTTTCCCTGGGTCACTGTAGCAGCACCTACTTTGTGCTTGTTGAGTTATTTAACCTGCTTCTCCACACATGAATTCTCTCATCCTTTTCATGTAGTAGCATCTGTTTCACCTGTTAAAAATTTACAGGATTTATAACTTCTTATGTAGACGTCTATAAACATTGTATTTTTATAGAGTTTGAAGGAAAACAAATTTTCTTGAAGTCTTTTCTGTCAACGATGACTTAGGTTTAGTCAAAATCCCAACACCTGGAAAGAACTATACCAAATATTTATCAAGTGCTTATTCCAAGTTACGAATAAACACTGCTGCTGATAAGAGTATTATTAATAATATCAGGGATTGCCTGTATAACATTATAAGTGGTTGATATTACTGACTCATTCTTATTATGTACACATTCATCTAGATTTAATAGATATGAGGTCTTTCTTCTAATGAGAAGAAAGAGATCGCAATGCAGATGGATCAATTTATTTATATAGTATATGTTGACTGTCCTATCTATCTCTGTGCATGTATTACATGCTTATCATTTTTTATAGTGGCATTTACTATCTGTCTTTCTATGACGTGTCTCTATGTGATCACATACATGCACGAGTGACAGTTCATTATTGCTATTTGGATACTTTGGAGGGAAGTGTCTGGCATAATTTTTTATGTGGAAAGTGGATTACATCTTTATTCGGAGGGTGGAATTAACCTTTTCGTCTTTATGTGAAATGGGGCTCACACCTTTTTCTTGGATGCTAGAGTCACCAGTTCATTCACATGACTGAGTTCATTAGTGAGTCTTTCATCCCCAAATGTCAGCTTTGTTGAAGATGTGCTTCGTGGACACTATATTTGTTTTATTTTTTATTTGGGGCTGATGGCTGGATTCCTGCCAGTTGACTTCTATGAGCTTTCTAATTTGGTTATTTTATTGATGTTAATCTCATCCAGTTAAATGATCTAGGATTTGTGCAATTCAGTGGGATGGCTACTTTTGTATATTATTATTGGCTTAACGTTGACCAAATGATGTATTTGTTTTTCGTTATTCCTTCTCTTGCTATACAGAGACTTCATGTTGTTAAGGTTCTGCTGTCATCATTTTTTGTCTGTTCTGTACGTAAATACTGTTTTGCAGAGGTTTCTTTGTCACATATTCAGCCACATCTGTTTCTGTATGGACGATAACCTCCTGTGCTATAGCAAAATTTTTCCACGACTTGTGTGTATTATCACTCTTTCGTTTGAATGAACTTGTAACCAGAAACAAAAAGGAAAAAAAGATCATATGATTAAATGGGCATAATGCTGCATGGAATAGTTCACCTTCCCAAAAATCTGCTGCGTGGAACAGTTATTAGTTTGTAGTAGTTGTTTAATTGGACCAAATATGTCTGGTTGTAACAGGTTCGAATGAAGGCTATATGTGTTTTGGAATCTATATTAAGGAAAAAGGATGATGCATATTGCTGTACTTTAAGATCTTATTTTATGGAGAATAGAGATTGTGTTGTCAAATGCTCCGAGTCTCCCCAAGCCTCTCTAAGGGAAAAGGCAAACAAGGTTTGATTTCAATTTCTGAAGTTTTATCTACAATTCTATTTGCATTGCATTTTAGCAAAACATTCTTCTTTCTTTAGTTGGTTTTTGTTTATGCTAATAATTGCAGTTCTAGCAAGGCATATTACTTTGCAAGTTCTTTGTTGAGATGTGCCAATAATAGTCTGGTCCCTGCGTGTTCTTTCTAGTGATGTGCCAAAAATATCTTCTGCTGTCTAAATTCTTTCCTGAGATTTTGAAGGTCTGGTTGGTTTCCTCTCCGAATTGCTGTCACCTCTTCTGAATACTATTTTATCTTCTAGTTTTCTTCGTCTTCATGCTAATTTAACTTGAGCTAACTTCTTAAGCGTCATAGAATTAATGATTTTTGTTTCTGATGTGGATGGTCATCAAATCAAAATATTAATAAGATTTATATTTTTGAGAGGCACTTGACTGTTGAAAGCTCCTAATTTCTCAGACTGCATTGAATAGGATCAAAAGCTCATTTCTTACCAAATTCTTGGAAATTAAATAAACATTTGTGTTGTTGATGATTTATGTTAATTAAAGATAATTTAGTAATTTTTAAGAGAAAGATTAGTAAATAATGTGATTTTTCCTGCCTCTCCCGCAAAATGCTGTGCTTTTATATGTCTATTTGCCCTTCCGCCATCTTATAATTTGTTGCTTACATCTTCATTCCATCTGCCACTGCCAGTGTCTTCAACTAGGACGAGTGTTAAAACTTCAATCAATTTGAGTGTTAAAACTTTAATCAATTTTTACCTGTTTGGTAGTGATTGAGTTGCTTCTGAAAAGATGTAAATTCCATGTATTTTTAGTTTTTTATTCTTGTTTACCATACTTTGTCTACCATACTTTTTCCGTAGAGCATCAGCTTTGACTTGCATATAATCAATGTTTCACCTATGGTTGCAATATGCATGGTTAAATTTGATTGGCTACATTTACAATTTGTTTGTAATGCACAGGTCCTAAACCTTTTAGATGGCGAGAATATTTCTGGGGTGAAACAAGAGGAAGAGTTGCCTAGTGCAAAGCCTGTGGCTGCCTCTGTTGTTCCAATGCCTGACCTAATAGATACCGGTGAGATAGATGATTATGGAAATGAAAATACCACTCACCATCAGACTCATCGAAGCAATCCTAACATTACATCAGCTGGTTCTTTGGTTGATGATCTTTTTGGAGGTGAACCAATTACTAATGTAAGCACCGGTGGTGAAAATGGAAAAGATGATCCATTTGCAGATGTATCATTCCACGTTACAGAAGATAAAGGAAAGTTGGATGACATATTTTCTGGATTGGCAGTTGATGATAAGCAGCCTGTCGCAGAATCTAATAATTCTACTGACAGTCAACAGTCTGAGCTCCTTGATATTTTTGGTCCTAACCCCGTTATCCAGTCCCAGGAGACGAGCAAGACTGAATTGCATGATCTTTTTACTGGTTTAAGCACAAGGGAACATAGTCAAGGAAATAAATTGTCTGGAGGAGCTCCTGGAGGGGCCATTTCGGGTTTCAACTTGGATACTGCTAGCGGACCAAGTTTGTCTCCAGCAAATGAAGCCTTGGGTGGTATCGTTGGTTCCCAGATGATCGGCATGAATCAGAATGCATTTTTCCCGCTGGGTTCAATGCCATACAGTGTTCCCCAAGGCATCATGCTGAATGAAGCCTTTGCTTCCCAGCCAATAAATTATAGTGCAATGGGTAGTTTTATCTCTCAGCAACAGTTGCTATTTCAAAATTTTGGACGTCTTGACACTGGGATTGCACATGCTTCGGGCAACGCCAATGGCTCACCTCTCCCTGATATTTTTCAACTTTCAAATAATCCAGTTCAGAGCCATGTTACAACAATGAGCAGCTCAAAGGAGGATACAAAAGCCTTTGACTTCATCTCGGTAAGAATACAGGCAACGCTGACCCCAAAGAATCCTTTTAAGCCACATCACGTCAATGTTTCAATGAAAACTTCAACAATAATTATGCACTTAGTCCCTGCACGCATTCGACACTCTAGGATGAGAGTAGAATCAGATGTACTGCACTTTCTTCCGCCATGCACATTCTGACTTCTTATACATCCTTTGAAACTGATAAAATGCATGTACTAGTGCTTGTTACATTCTTTTGGAAAGTGTCTAGTGCTTGTTACATTCTTGGATTGCATAGATTTGGTTTTATATAGAAGATGAACTTTGATGCATACTTTTGCAAACTTAACTACATATGACTACGTGCCTCCGGTTGATGCTGAATGAAAGCCTCATCCCTACGTTGGTCCACGTAGAGGTTTTGAATTTGCAGCCAACCTTTGGACCGTATGTATATAATATATGGCTTCGTTCACTTCAAATGTGTTCCTGGAGAGAGAAAAAATTAGACATGTCGGAACAATTTCTCAAAGTTTGTTTAGGGGAGGGCATATTTTATGAGCCGTTTCCATATTTTTCTTTTTCCACTGATTGGTATTCCGTATTTGCAAGAACTAACATTTAGGACACTTTTTCTTGCAGGATCATCTCTCAGCTGCACGTACCCAGAAGAGAGTTGTTTGAATCCTCCCAAGTGTCATACTTAATGCCAAATGCCCCTTGAAAATCCTATGGCCGTTTGTCTTAGAGAGGGAATGGTTGCGATCGGTAGAACCACCTACATATTCTTTTGGAATAATGGTTTTACACATTGGATTACAGTGTTCTGGAGTCTCAGACGATCGACTTTTATAGTGGCAACAGTCATGGATGTATGATGAAGACGCTGAGGTGTTGTATGATAGAAATTACTAGAAGCACAATTTTCTGTCTTACGATGTATTTGTCTAACGTGCCTTGTGTTCAAGCTTTCAATTGTAGACTCCAGTGTTGCTGACAATGCCTTTGTGACTCCTGGATTTGCTACCAGTCCTTGTTCCTCTTTCCCCGAGGATGGCACACAAGCAAGCTTTTTATACAGAATGGGTGATCTCATTCTACCGAAACCTGGACAAGCTGAGAGACTAATATGTTGTTTTTTCCCTACGAGAGAAAATGCCACTTGCCGTACTCCTTTGAATCGTCCAATCGTTTGATTGAACCGCTCTTGTTGATGAAATCTGTTCGAAGAAAGAGAGATGAGCAAGGATGTGCCAGAAGGCCGTTAAGTAGATCCTCAAGCTTTTTAAGTTTCTTTGCTCTCTCTCGGGACTCCTGAACCATGTTTACCCTTGACATGCATCGTATAGACTCGCTAGTCCACGGAATCCCAGCGTCGTCATGACACAGACACGCTAGTCCAAGGAATCCCTGCGTCGATTCTCTTCTTTTCTTGTGAGTTGTGATTGCATACGATAAAAAGCTGTTCCCCCCACTCTTTGTCCCGTTTGTTTGGGGGATAAATTGACATATCTCACTAAAAGTTTTCCTATTCGTTCTGGTGTTCCACGTGAGTTAGGATGATTTGTAGACTCTTATCTTGATTTATTTCGAGATAAGTTGTTCTACCAAAAAGGTAGAATAAGGAGGGTTACATTTTTTTATAATTCTCGAGAAAATATTCTGAATTATCTTATCTTTCAAACAAAATAATTTGGTATATTTTCTAGAATATTATATCTGTGATTTAACTTATCTGCTTAACCTATTCCGTGGTCAGAGAGGGCGTGGAATGTCTTTTTTTTTTTTTAGTTGTTTTGGTCCAAAGCAATGGTGCTGTCCAACGATCGCCGAGATTTTAATTTCCACGCATTCCCAACAGGCCGGATAAATCAGGGGACCTGAGAAATAATTTCCAAGTAACTTTTAGTTTTGAGAGTCGGGTTCACTCGGCTTAGTCGCCGGGAAGAATTTCTCGAATTGTACAACCTGCGGCATACCGCACGGAACGCCAAATTATTAGAAATTTTTTTCTTTCTTTTTTTTTTTTGTCGGAAGAACGACCCCCGCTATTACTAACCGGAGAACTAATTGTTGGTTGCATACCCGCCCCGCCGGTGGTTGATTCACACGTGGGCAGAAAAGACTCACGATTAGACTGAAGTCACGTGGGGTTCACCTGATTTTGGTCCTCTCTTAACTTTGTATATGTTTTTTTTTGGTATATAATTTCTTACAAAAATAATATTTGCTGCAACCTATCTCAGGGGTGGTGCAAGACCAACCCAACTATCCTGGACCTCGAGCCCTCCATCGGTCCAATGATATCTGATGGGATGCGAGGTGGCATGCACTCTTAAAGTGTCGCACTCTCTTCTAATTACAAGTTCTTGTAAAAAAAATTGGCCCCAGTAAATTAAGTTTAAGATTTGGCCTCCGACTTCTCTACGGAAGCCAGTCTTGAGAGTAACAAATTATTAGATTTGCCGGAAAGAAAATCAGATGACACTCTGTTTCCATGTACAGTCCCCCCCACCCCCCAGCCCGCTTTGGCTTATCGTTAATAAAGGTTTTTCAAAGCAACCTATTGAATTATGTAACGTACAGAATCGTCTTTTACAACGTACACGTGCAAGAATATTTTGAAGTGCTAAAAGGGAGGACTAGCGGAACCAACCGGACTAGCTTGACGAATTGATTTCAGTAAAATACCAGCCATACATTTCAGGCTTGCGCCTGCATCCAATCATGGTGGGCACAGCAAACTCTGTTTTCTCCTCCCATTTTTTTTTTTTTTTTGGCTCAGCCAGTTACATAATGATGCCTCACGCATGGGGTAACAAAAGTATGAAGAAGTGCTCTGGCTGCATTTTATAGCTAAGCCGTTGCATTAGTCGGCCAAGCAGGGGGGTGCAGGACGTAGTTGTTGGGCTGGGCCCCATTGCCCAATATTCATTCAAAAACAAAAGTTATGAGGATGACTCCCAACTCGATCCCCGAGTGGGGCTTTTCCGACCGTTTTAGAGTCTGGTGTCTCTACAGCCATATCGAGTTATGTAAGCGCACACCTTAAGACGTGTTGACCCTCTGATTAGGAACGTGGGCATGGTCGCCCCCTCTCCCGCTTGCTCGTGTACCCTTTTATCTTCAGACAGCTTTCTTACTTGTCCCCTAAACCCTTTTTATCTGTCATATGAGCCGTCACTAGCTCTAACCCTACAAACTGATACCATCCATCCATCCATCCATCATCGGTGATCTAAGTGCGTGCCACATCCTCTCCATATATTGCATATGTAACCCTCTCGTACGTACGTAGTTCACCCTCCATGCACAGACTACAGAAGACAATTTGTAAGGCCTTCCTTAATTGTACAACGTACGTAGTAGGGCAGGACTTCGCAGCCGTTAGTACCTTGTACGTACACATTGGAAGAGACCACTAAAAGAGAACTGGCTAGCCACGTTACACAACTCGGATTAACCACAGGGTTCTCAACTCAGTGGTGCCCCATCATGCATTCGTAGCCAGCTGGAAGAGTTTTGAGTTAGCATCTTCTTCAATAAGCAGGGTCGGACATTCCCCACATGGTGCAGTCGGCCAAGATCGTCACATCCTCTAGAACCACCATGCAGGGCCCGGCCCGGCCCGGCCCGAAGTTGAGCTCGGGTGGGGAGTCTTGCATCCATCAAGGCGTGTTTATGATCAGCTACAACACAACCCTCCAAAAAACAAAGGAGACTGAGTTGATAAAGTACTCCGGGTTGGGTGAATGCCTCGCCTTCTGGATAATCAAGGGGAAGAGCGAATAATGCGCCATCTCGATCGACTACGCGCGTACAGCTCGCACATCTCTTCTTCCGCTTAACGCGCGCTCAACAATTTACTACGTCGAGGCAGATGTGGAGCTGGCTCCCCACAAGAGGTCGGTGTGGGTGAGATCTAAGATTAAAGGAGGACCGAGAACAGGTCGCCCTGATCACCGGCTAGCAGAAGCAGGTTAGTCGGGGTTAAAGGAAGAGGCAAGAAAAAAAAAGAAAAAAAAAGAGAACATTACTAATTAAAAGGGAAGAAATTTTGTAAAATTTTTAATAAGGGCAATTTGATTTTTAAATAATTAAAAAAAACACTCCTAACTAGGTTTGACATCTATGAGGGATAAAAATCAACCTGTCCCTAACATCTTACCAAAAATGACCTCCACTGTGTTCGAAAAAGATTGTCGATCTCACCCCCAAATTAAATGTGATATTGGCTTTTATAACCCATTGTAATGAAACATCCAAACGCGCCCCCAATTATTTCATAATTACTAAAAGGGGCATTAGTTTTTCAAAATTATAAGAAACTAATCAAGGTTACCGTGAAATTTAATACTTAATTAGGAAAAAAACCAAGTTATTTGCATTTACAGGAAAGATACGGAGATCTTATAGGGTGTTTGGTTGCACTTTTTCCCCTCCCTTTTCTCTCAAATTAAAAAATAAGAACATGTAACTCACTTAATCACGTTTGGTGGTTGCTTCCCTAATTTTTGGATAAGAATCACATCCTATTAAAATCTCCTTCTAAATAAAAATAACTCTCCATATTTTTTTAAAATTTGAAAACGCTCGGCCCCAACCTCAACGAAACCCATGAAGTCTCTCCCTCAAGGCCTCCTCTCTTTTGGCGCTCCCTCTCTCCTTCAAGGTACGTGCGCTCCCTCCCTCCCTCCTCTCTTCCGACACTCCCTCTCTCCCTCTGAAAATGTAATATGAACACTGAGATGCGGCCTCGCTTGTGGGCCCTGGTCTCATCTCCCAACGGTCTCTCCTGACTGCAAAAGTCTAGCATTCCCTGCTCTGCCAGACCCAGCTCTGCCAACCCTTGCTCTATAGCCTATGGCGGCCCCTACTATGCCCATTCTTGCGCACCCAACTGAGGTGGTCTCACTACCTAAGGTGGTCGTGTCTTCGCCATCCCCAACAATGTGTCAACAGCGGTTGTTGACTTTGCCGCCGTCATCTCCATCTGCTCCGACATCTCCATCACTTGCAAAGACCATGCATACCAATGCTAACATCCTCAACGTATGCTTGCTCCCTCCCTTCCTCCTCAAGGTGCAAGCCGGCTGCCCTCCCTCACCCTCCTCATTATCGGCGTCCCCCCTTCACTCTCCCTCCCCTCTTCTGGCGTGCCGCAGGGCCCCCCCTTCCCCGCTGCCCCTCCGCCTTGCGCCATTGGTGGCCCATCGACTGCACCCCCTCACCCTCCCCTCTTCCGGCACATTCACCGCTGCTCATCATCGTCTTCTCCCTTGCACATCACCGTCTTCTCCCCTATTCACCCATCTATTACAAAGGAGGCAGCGATGTAGTTGTGTGTGAATTTGTGTGTGTGTATCTATGTATTAATTTTGTATTTTGAGCATGGAATAATTTGTATATGTATTAATTTATATTTTGAGCATGGATCAATTTGTGATTGGCCAGTTTTGATCTGATTCAAAATAGATTAGCAAATGCTAGTTGAATACTGATTATATAATTTGTGTTATGACATGGATTATACCTTTTCCCTTTTTATGTACATTAATGTCAGTATGTTATTGTATGCACAAACTAGTTGAATTATCATCATCATCAGAGCCTTATCCTAATTATTTGGGGTCGCCTACATGAATCCTATTCTGCCAAAGATTTCTATCAAGTACTATATTTAGATTTAAACCCAAGAAACTAATGCCATCTCATTTTAGATCTTTCCCGAGCTCCTTTACTAGCATCCGCTAAGAGTCAGTCACATCTTTTAACCAACGCTGAGTTAGAGCGACGAAGCACATGTCTAAACCACCTGAGTTTATTTTCTCTCATTTTACTATCAATTGGGGCTATCCCCAATTCCTTACGGATGTGCTCATTCCTAATCTTATCTTTCTTAGTCTTGCCAGACATCCATTTCAGCATCCTCATCTCTGCTACACATATTTTATGAATGTGTTCTTTTCGTACTGTCCAACACTCGATACCATATAATAACAAAGCATGTCTCACAACTATAACACCCAGGATTTTTTTTTGATTAGGATCCGTGGTTTCGGAGCGCCTTTGTGAGTCCCGGGTCGTGTTTTGTGATTTACTCAGGTTTTTGATTGTCGAGCCTTCGGAACCCTGTGTAGGGTGAACCGACGTGTTGTCGGGCTCTGGGACGTTGCAAGCACGTTGTGGATTTTCTGAAGATCGTGAGAATGATTTTCCCCTAATTTTATATTTTTTCAATTTTTAAAATCCCAAAATATTTTCTATAAATATCAACCCCCGTCCCTCTCTCCCCATTTCTCTCATTCTCTCCCTCTCTCTTCTCTTTCTCTCCCCCTATTCTCCGAGCGGCCGACGGAGGCACGGGGCGAGACGGAGGCAGCACGAGGGCGGCAAGTGGGCGAGGACGGGTCGAGAGACGAGGCGGTGGAGGCGCGGCGCTCATTCGCAAGTTCGAGTCGCAGGCGTGGGTTTCGTGAGGCGTTTCGCGTGGAAACGGCATCCTCGGCGTGGGAACTCTTTAGTGGAGGTAGGGGGATGGATCCTTGGCCCTTGTACTTCCTTTCCCGCGGATTTGGTAGGACGAGGTGAGCCGAGAGTGGATTTATTTCACACCGGGGGGTTAAAAGCATGATTTAGGGCGTGCAACGGATTCTTCGATTTGATTGCAATTTTGGGGTTTAAACGCACCCTCTAGGTGGTCTAGAGGAAAGGGAATGGGTTCCCCATGTTTTCCCCATCACCCTGGGGTGATTGGGGCGTGGAATCGAACCCCTAGGTCGGGTTTGGGGTCGTCTCTGCTATTTTCGGTCGATCGATCGATTGGGTCCGGTCGACCGAACGGCACTCGCCACGGGAGGGCTGTCTGGCCAGTTCGGTCGACCGACCTGGGCCATGCTCCCAGGGGGTTGGCCGGTCGATCGCCCCTCTTGGGCCGGTCGACTGACCCAGTGGTTTTGGTCGACCGAAATCCCCTATCTTGGCCCGTTTTGGCCCCCGGTCGACCCGGTTGCGACCCATGGGTTGACTTATGGCCCCGTGGATGTCCTGAACACCCCGTGGGTACCGTGACCGTATTTTTGGGTGTCCGGAGATACCTTATTATCTCGATTAACGTGTCCATGGGTTTTGGGAGTCTGAGTGACCCCGTGTGTTCCGAGCTTTCGTGTTACGCTTGATCGAGTTACCGTGTCTTGATATGAGTGCGGAGGGCTATTCCCGTACGTCGTTAGCTTTCTCGGAATGTGATTTCTGTGTGGGCCATGTGTATGGCCTATGAACTATATGTTTAGTGACCCAGCCTGGGGATGTGGGGTTTTTGTATGTTTCCCTTGGAAAGGGGATGAATTTGGCGGCTATGAGCTATCTTAAGAATTATTCTCGACTGTGGTTTCTGACCCTAGGGGTAGGGCAGATTGACGGTATGATGCCGTGTGGTATGATGGTCTTGACCCAAGTCGTGTGACTCAAGGACCGTCGGGTTTATTAGGTCTAGATGACTGTCTAGAGTCTGGTGGCCTCAAGCCACCTAGTAATACGTGTTACTCGCAATGGGTTCGTGTGTGACCTTCCATCTTTCCTCTCTATGGAGAGTGTTCACGTTTAGTGACCCCCCACTAGTCGTAACTTGCCGGGGCACTCGTGCGCCTACCCACCGGGAGTGGTGGAGAGCTACACCCGAGAGTGACGATTTTTAGGCTGGTTTGCCGTAGGGCCTCCCACTGTAGCGGCTCGAGTCCTGGCCGAGAGGAAAACCAGCTAGAGGGCCTGGCGTAGTGTAGTCAGTCAGTGTGTGCACACATGGTCGGTGACTTCGGACGCGTGCTGATGAGCACGACCCCGACTAGACCTTTGTCCTGTGGTTATTAGTACGGTGTCTCAGTTTTGCCTGGGGCGAGGGAGACACCTTATGTAGCAACTCAAAAATTTTTATATGCATTTATATGCAAAAAGAAATAATGAAAGATGAAAATAAAATAAATTATGAATATTTTTCTGTTATGTCTTTAAAAGTATAGAATACATAAACATGAACCCTATTCCACTTGTTAACACGAACGATGAGATTCACGGCATGATTCTGAGAAGGCGAAGACGTCGATACTATAGCAGTACTATAGCATCTGATTTAAGAGAGAATTATTAGCTTTAATCTAATCGTAATTAATAGATGAGGTCATCCTTACATCATTGAATAAATGAGGTCATGGATGAGGTCATTCTTACATCATTAAATAAATGAGGTCATTGATTATGTCATTCACATTGTGGAATGAAGTTGGTGTAATAGTAACAAGGTTGGGGGAATAGGAAAAGTAGGTGGGAGATTTTGGCCTATAAATAGGGCTGGGCTCTTCCTACTCAAAGCACAAATCTATTGGGAAGAATTGTTGGTTGGAGAGAGGGAGAAAGCTCAAAGTTGGAGGAGTGTTTGAAAGCGTTCGAAAGCGTTCTTCGTTCTTAAATTTCTTCTTCTTTGATCTTCAACGAGGTAGGTTTTCTCTCAGGCGAAAACTTAATTAGATCTCCATATATGTTTCTTTGCATGAGTATTTTGATTCTATGTAAAATTTTCATGATCATGTATTTATGGCTTATTTTAAGATTTAAAGTTCAAAAATGGGAGTTTTTTATTATCATAATGTGTTTCAATAACGTGGATCACATATGGACCATGATTTGAATACGGTAAGCACGCCTGATTTACCTTGTTTATGTGCGTTATTTCAAAACTTAAATTTTGAATTTTAAAATCATATTCTTGCCTTAAGAATACTATCAACAAAGAAATGACTAGGTGAATGAACTCGTAAAGCTATCGTTAATTATTCAAACAACTATGCTCTAATTTCCATAGAATTTCTATACATGATTGACCCTATCTATTTGATTTAAGCTCTATCTGAAAGTTTGACATCTTCTTTGAAATTTTCTTTATACAAGAACATCTTATGTAATTGGAAGCTTGACATCTTTTTTCAATGTCTTTTCTTTCATTGAAGTTCTTTCACAAATGAACATGTTAGAATATACAAGAATGATTTTCGTTCGATTTATGTGTTTTCGTGTCTCCGAAAAATTGTGTAGCTAGCAAGTTCACCAAGAAGAACCGGTGTCTAAGGCTAGAGGTTCACGGGAAAACACTTTAAGTGGATAAGTTGTTACTTAATTAAGACCTCTTGAATACGAGGGGAGCCTCCCACTGTCCCACCTCTTACCTGGTCTCGTTTTCCTTGATTTTCAGCTAATTACCCAACTGAGGAACACTTGATCTAAACTTATTTTTTTCAAGATTTTTCGCGAGAGTTGATCGCGTCTTGACCGAAAATTCATTCTCTTTATTGTCTTAATGCCGTTAAACATGATGCCTTAAATCATCCTTTTACTTCTCATATAAACTTCATTTATTCTTCATTCTACATGCCCTTTCTTCATACTACATGTCCTTGGAAATTAAAATTTTGCTAGATCTGTACTTTAGCCATAAACTACCATTTGGGAGTGTAGGAGCTAAGTGCCATGCAGGGTAAAGTGCTACGTTATGGGAGCCATCTCTTGAGGCCGGAATGACGCAAAGTGATACATAATGGGAGCCACCTCTTGAGCCTATAGGGGCCACCTCTAGAGTCCTCCATAACTAAATGACTAGTTATGTGCTATACTATGCTTCTTAAGCTTTTCTTGAAACTCGAATTGGCCATAATTATAAATGAATTATTCTGGAAATTACATGGGACCTTGGTCCACCTGATACTCAATGCCTGGCAAACATGGGGGCCCTGATCTGGTCCTAGGCGAGTAAAGCCTGAAAGTACTTGTGCCCGAGGGAGTTGAATGATCAGGTGTGGCATTGCACCAACTGACATGCAAGATTGAACTAGGCAATTCACTTATTACATGCTTGACTCGTTACATGCTTAACTTCCTATACATGACATGTTTGACCGGAGTGATTAATATCCTTGTTACATGGCCATATTTACAATTCTATACTTGTTATTGATCTTCATGCTTACACTTGAGTTCTACAATATATATTATTGAAATTCTTGACTTCTTGATCTTGTTATCTAATTATCATTTATTTTATTACTTATTTTATTAGAGAGCATATATGTCACGCCCCGAGCGCGGAAGATACTCGGATATGCGCGACGAGTTTGTATCAATCATGTCAATCAGAGTAGTAGTGTATTCGACACCAAAACAGAGATGCGTAAAATAGAAAGATAACCCAATCCTTTATTTCATAATGGATAGACTATTACAAATCCAATACTCTATTCAAAAGGAATAGTACATAGTTGACTCAAGAAAATAGGAAAAAGACTAGATGACACTTGGAGAAGTTCTATCACTTTCACTCTTGACCATTCCCATCCGATTGACTTCCCTCGTCGTCGGAATTACCTGAAAAGTAGGGAACACACGAAGTGAGCGAACGCTCAGTAGGAAATTATATCTCAAGCGCTAGCAAGGGGTTTAAATAATTACATTTTTCATGAATGTACTATAGCTATGCATGCTCGTATAAAACGACAAGATGGAGAGAGAATTTATCAATAAGACAGCAAGATGAACTAGTCACGAGCTTTCAAGAAAAGATGACAAGATATTCAAGCAAGTACTTTTTAACAAGTCATGTCAAGAACTTTGGCTATCATGTATCAAGCAAGCAAGTAATTACCCTTTCTCGGGTCACGCAATTCATGTCAAGTCAAGTACGAGTCAAGTACACGATTTGTGTGGAATGTCCAATCAAGCTAGTCATGCACTCGGTATAATGCCAGATACCTTATCATTCAACTCCCATGGGCACAAGTACTTTCGGGTGCTTCTCCCAGGACCAGATCGGGCCCTATATGCGCAGGCATTTATCATGTATATTTGACATCCACTCTTGTATATATATAGCCAATAGGGAATTTCAACAATTTAAGCTTGTAGACACGTAGGATAACTTTGAGAGAATGGAGTCCAAAAATACGACATTGGACATAGATAGGCGATAACAACGGTACAATCACGACGATCGATGAAACTAGGTGGAATTAGGTTCCCATAACTCGGGTACCATGACAAGTATGGACATTCTTTATATAGAATTGAGGTCCACATGAATAGTACATCAAAGGTAAGATACCCTCATTCTTATTATAGAATTGAGGTCCACAAGAACATCAACAAATGGCATGATATCATCATCCCATTAAGAATTCTCATGATATACTCTTTGCATATCATAAGGGCTGGTATACCATGTTTCTTTAGAGTGACATGGCACTCAATAGTGTAATGGGTTTTTAGGGTACAACCAGCTCAGTCGACCTTGAGGGAATCCAAGGTACGAGGAGTCTTACGGAGGTCTCTATGACTAACTCGCTAGTCCAAAGGAACGGAATGTCCAATGGAGAGCTTGTATGTCAATGAGAGTTGAGGGTGATCGATAAAACATCATGAAACGTGGGACTATACTCACGGAGTGGAGATATAGTGCCGATATACATATATATATAGATATACTGAAACCATCGGTTATCAGAAACAGGTAAAAAAATATTTTTACAGGAAAATAACGACTTAAGTAAAGTCACTACTCAAGTAATTAACGCCTTTAGTAAGGGCGTTTATCTATTTTACATTTTTTGTAAAATTTCAATATTCCAGTATTTTACCAAAAACGCGCCTTGGTGAAGGGCGTTTATTTACAATTTGAGGACGCAATCAGTGGTCGTCCATTCTTTCCTTCTATTTTTACAAAGTATATATTTTCAGAATTTTCTAAAAACACGCCCTGTACAGGGGCGTTACTTTTCAATTCACGTCCTGAACATGGGCGTTAGTCAAGTGAGAGACGACCTATACAGAGTTGTGAATTCAAGAATTTACAATATTTCAGGAAATAAAATTCCAAGAGCCAATAGACATGATTTAGCAGGAATTCACAGGTCGAGTCATGCAATATATATTAGATCGGATATTTCATATCTATTGATTTTTTAACGTGGATCAATTATTAATTACATGTAATTTTCATGAAATTAACGCCTACAGGGCAGGGCGTCAAATCTATAATTGACGACCTGGTGCAGGTCGTTTCTTTAAAGTAGCGCCCTGGACACGGGCGTCTCTTGCAAAAATATTACAGAAACGTGTAGAAACCATCAGGAAACTTATATACATGACATGCATGATGTGTTACTATGAATTTAATTTGTTTGGGCTACGTTGCTTGAGAAAACCTACCTTAGTATGGTCTGGATGAAGGGCACGTGAAAATACTTTTGATGGCAGAACGATGCTCTGCTGCAACAGAGTCTTCCGAAGTTTGTCAACAGTAGAGCAGGGTTGATTTGAAGAGTTAAAGAGAAGGCTTCGAAGAACCCTTGTTCTTTAGTCGAACGTCTTCTTTCTACAGGCAACCTGTAGAGAGGAAGAAGAAAACAAGGAAGAAGATATTATAAGTCTTCTTATTCGTAACCGAAAGCAAGGGAAAAGAACTTACTTGTTCTTCGGAAGACTGAAGCTTTCAACCTGTAATCAGAAGTAGATGAAGAATCATCAGTATTCTTCACAAATTCGATAGACAGAGTAAAGAAAAAGAACATGCTGTTCTTTACGTACCTTAGAAGAGTCCGAATGCCAAATAGCGTTCTCGGTTCAAGCAGTAGGTTATTTATAGGATTTTGGAAATCCTAATAGGGTTAGTGTTTGATTGGAAGTAACACTTCCGTGATAGAGTTATTACTACATTCGAACTCTTTCTCATAGTTATCAACTTACCCTGGATAGACTCCGGGGTCGAACGAAACTCAAACTGAATTAGCGACCTAGGTCAGGGCGTCGAATTTAAATTGACGCCTTGTCAAGCGTCGTTTCTTGTTGAAACGCGTCCACTCAAAGGATGTTATGCAAACTTGCCCTTTTTATTTATTTTGGTCGTTTGAAATTTGACGCCTTATAATTTGGGCGTCCTTTCTTTAATTCACGCCTTAGGTGAGAGCGTTTTCTTGTAAAGTAGTGCCTATATCTAAGGCGTTATTTTCATCAGGGTTTAATTATTTTTATTCCAAGCTCTTTCGTTTATTTACTAAATCCTTTAATCTATTTTGATTTATTTATTCCTTTTAAATTTATCAGGGTTGCTACACCCTCCCCCACTTAAAAAGAATTTGGTCCCCAAATTCCATATCATATATTTACATATGGAGAGTGTAGAGTATGTACCTTCTAAAATAAATCTGAAAATTGGTTCCTCATAGATTCCTCGGTCTCCCATGTAGCTTCTTGTTCTGAATTCTTATTCCATTGTACTTTTAGTATGGGAATAACCTTATTCCTTAGGGTACGTACTTCTCGATCTAAGATCTTCATAGGTTTCTGCTCATATGTGAGATCTTTCTGGATCACTAGATTTCCATGCTCAATGATATGTGATGGATCATGCACATGCTTCTTTAACATAAATATGTGGAACACATTGTGAATATCTGACAATTGAGGGGGTAAGGCGATGCGATAAGCAACCTCGCCAACTCTTTCTAGTATCTCAAAAGGTCCGATAAATCTTGGTGTAAGCTTGCCCTTAACACCAAATCTTCGTATTCCACGTCCAGGCGATATCTTGAGAAATACATGATCTCCGAGTTGGAATTCAAGGTCTCTCCTTCTTGTGTCGACATAAGCCTTTTGTCTAGACTGAGCAACTTGTAGTCTTTCTCTGATCAATTGTATCTTCTTGGTAGTGTCCCTTACCATTTCTGGACCTAACATTTATTTTTCTCCAACTTCGTTCCAGCATAAGGGTGATCGGCAACTCCTTCCGTATAAGGCTTCAAAAGGTGCCATTTATATACTTGCCTGGTAGCTATTATTGTATGCAAATTCGACCAGAGGCAAGTGATCATGCCAGTTTCCATCAAAATTAGTAATGCATGCTCTTAGCATATCTTCGACTACTTGATTGGTTCTCTCGGTCTGTCCATCTGTTTGAGGATGGAAGGCTGTGCTAAAGTTAAGTCTCGTTCCCAACGAATGTTGTAGTCCTTTCCAAAAATGAGAAGTAAAACGGGGATCTCTGTCAGACACGATTGAAACAGGAATACCATGTAATCTGACTATTTCCTTGATGTATAGTGCAGCTAAGACATCAACTGACCATCGACTCTTGATTGGCAAGAAATGCGCTGATTTAGTCAATCGGTCAATGATAACCCATATTCCATCATGTCCTCTTTTTGATTTAGATAAACCCATAATGAAATCCATACCAATATCCCCCCACTTCCATTTAGGGATATCTAGAGGATGTAGTTTTCCAGCAGGCTTTTGGTGTTCCGCCTTGACTTGTTGGCACGTGAGACAGCGTGATACATAGTCCGCTATTTCTCTTTTCATGTTGGGCCACCAAAAATTTCTTTTTACATCTTGGTACATCTTGGTAGATCCAGGATGAATTGTATATCTTGATCTGTGAGCTTCATCTAAGATCTTCTTTTTCAATTCTGGGCAGTCCGGTATACAAGTTCTATTCTTGAACATTAATCTTCCATCAGAAGTCAATTGGAAATCCGATTGTCCTTCTAATCTGCCCTTGATTTCTACTAATGTAGGATCATTATTCTGAAGTGCTTGTATTTCAGACAATAAATCTGACTGTATGTTTACATGAGATAATGTGACACATCTAGGGTCCGTGTCCATGCTTATATTGAGTTCAGAGAATTGTTCCAGCAATTTCCATTCTTGAATCAGACAATTGGCTAACAGTGCTCTCGGCTTTCGACTAAGGGCATCTGCTACATGATTACCCTTTCCGGGATGATATTGTATATTGAAGTCGAAGTCCTTGAGATATTCCAGCCATCGTCTTTACCTCATATTTAGTTCCTTCTGTGAAAAAAGATATTTGAGACTCTTGTGATCGGAGTATACAGTAAACTGTACTCCATAAAGATAATGTCTCCATATTTTGAGTGCAAATACTACTGCGGCCAATTCTAAGTCATGGACGGGGTAGTTCTCTTCATGCTTCTTTAATTGACGAGAAGAGTAGGCTATAACCTTCCCTTGTTGCATTAGAACACACCCGAGGCCAATGCCAGAAGCATCAGTGTATGCCTCGAACTTTTCTCCTTCAATTGGCAATGCTAAGATATGAGCTGTAGTAAGATGATCCTTGAGAGTTTGGAAGCTTCTCTCACATTCCTCATCCCATTCATAACGGATCTCCTTGCGAGTTAACCTCGTAAGTGGCACGGCGGTTTTAGAGAAATCCTTGATGAATCGCCTGTAATAGCCGGCAAGACCTAAGAAACTTCGGATCTCGCTAGCATTGGTCGGTCTTTTCCAGTTCCTTACAGCTTCAACCTTTGATGGGTCTACAGACAAGCCATCCTTTGATATAACATGTCCGAGAAAAGTCACTTCTTCAAGCCAGAATTCACACTTGCTAAGTTTTGCATATAATTGGTTTGTCCTTAATATTTGTAATGAAATCCTCAAATGTTCCTCATGCTCTTCCTTGGTCTTGGAATAAATCAATATATCATCAATAAAGACCACCACGAATTGATCTAAATAAGGCCTGAATATACTATTCATTAACTGCATAAAGGCAGCAGGGGCATTCGTTAGTCCGAAAGGCATAAAAACAAATTCATAATGGCCATACCTGCTTCTGAACGCAGTCTTATGAATGTCATCATCCTTGATTCTTAATTGATGATATCCCGACCTGAGATCAATCTTGGAAAAGTACTTGGATCCTGATATTTGATCAAATAATTCATCGATTCTCGGCAGTGGATACTTATTCTTGATAGTGAGATGATTCAACTGTCGATAGTCGATGCATAATCTCATGGATCCATCTTTCTTCTTTACAAATAATACAGGCGCTCCCCACGGGGAAGTACTTGGTCTAATGAATCCTTTCTTAATGAGTTCCATCAATTGCTCCTTTAACTCCTTGAGTTCAGCAGGTGACATCCTATAAGGTGCCTTTGAAATCGGACCAGCACCAGGGACTAAGTCAATGGTGAAGGCCACTTCTCTTTGCGGGGGTAATCCCGGCAAATCTTCCGGAAACACGTCCGGAAATTCTTGTACCACTGGAATGTCTTCTAACTTAGCTTCCTTAGCTTCTTTAACTGTGACAAAGACAAGGAAAGATGTACATCCTTTCCTGATGAGCTTGCTAGCTCGGAGAGCTGAAATAAGAGGGTTTTTGCTCCGACTCTTGGGGCTAGTAAATATTAGTTCTGGAAATTCCTTGAATGTAACCTTACTATTGCGGCAATCAACCGTTGCCTGATACTTGGATAACCAATCTGCCCCTAGTATAACATCATACTCTTTCAGATCTAAACATATGAGATCAATAGGGAGATTTTGACCATGAATCAATACCTCGCAGTTTTGGTAATGATGTGTAATATCAGTCTCATCATCCAGAGGAGTAGACAAAACTAACTTTATCCATTCCGGTTCTAGGGGTAATGGGTCAACAAACTTTTTAGAAACAATAGAATGCGATGCACCAGTATCAATTAAGACATATGCATTCCTGGAACAAACTTTCAATATACCTTCCACTAAGCCGCCTCCTTCTACTTGCTCAGTTTCCTTGATTGCATGAAGACGAGCATTCTTGGTTACTGGGCGTTTTCCGTCATCGGCTTGATTATTTAGTAGTGGGCAATCGGGAATCCGATGCTCACGACTCCCACAACGGAGACATGCTCCTAGTTTCCTCCAGCATTCTTCTGCTCTATGACCTGCTTTATCACAATGTTTGCACACTATATTTGGAGAGGTAGTGGTGATAGAGAAGGGCTTGGTCTTCTTGAACTTTTGGTCTTGTGAGGATGCTCCTCCATTGCTAGGCCTTTTCTTGAAGTTGGGTTTAAAGGAACCCGAACCTGTAACTTGTTCGTTCTTATCCTTACCACGAATCCTATCAGACAGTTCCGTGGCATCTTCTAATAGTTGAGCTCGGCGTACTATCTCCGAGTAGACTTGAATGTCCATCGGTGCCAGTTGAGTAATAGCTTGGGGCCTGAGCCCATTAAGAAACCTCCTAGCTTTCATTTTCTCGATGCTAACTAGATGCTTAGCATACCGAGACAATCTAGAGAATTGGGCCTCATACTCGGCCACTGACAAGGATCATTTTTTTAATGCGGCAAACTCTGCAGCCTTCTTTTCCTGAACTCGGTCCGAGAAATATTTCGCGTTGAAGTGTTCAACGAATTCTTCCCACGAGACCTGATCTTGATTTATAGTAGCCTCTATGGATTCCCACCAGCATCTAGCATCCCTTTCTAACTGAAAAGCAGCTAATAAGACCTTATCTTGATCCGTGCATTGCATAACACGGAATATTCGTTCTGTTTCCCTAATCCAGTGTTCAGCGTCATCTGGATCAGTAGAACCCGTGAACTTGGGAGGGTTCATGTTCTTGAAAGTCTGGTGGAGACTTCCTGCTCGTTGTCCACCTCCTAGTGTTACTTGTTGCAGCACTTGAGTCATGCCTTGCAGTGTACGCTGCATGTTGCGCCATTGAGCACGTTCGGCAGCCATTATCCTACAATTATAATAACTAGATTAATACGTGATTTGTATCTTAAAGACTAGCATTCTATGTTAACTTTAACCCTTGGTTCTACCCAATCTCACTGGTTAAAGGGTTAAAACCTATCCTTGGACTTGGGTTTTCCTAGGAATTGAATACCCTAGGCTCTGATACCATAAAAACTGTCACGCCCCGAGTGCGGAAGATACTCGGATATGCGCGACGAGTTTGTATCAATCATGTCAATCAGAGTAGTAGTGTATTCGACACCAAAACAGAGATGCGCAAAATAGAAAGATAACCCAATCCTTTATTTCATAATGGATAGACTATTACAAATCCAATACTCTATTCAAAAGGAATAGTACATAGTTGACTCAAGAAAATAGGAAAAAGACTAGATGACACTTGGAGAAGTTCTATCACTTTCACTCTTGACCATTCCCATCCGATTGACTTCCCTCGTCGTCGGAATTACCTGAAAAGTAGGGAACACACGGAGTGAGTGAACGCTCAGTAGGAAATTATATCTCAAGCGCTAGCAAGGGGTTTAAATAATTACATTTTTCATGAATGTACTATAGCTATGCATGCTCGTATAAAACGACAAGATGGAGAGAGAATTTATCAATAAGACAGCAAGATGAACTAGTCATGAGCTTTCAAGAAAAGATGACAAGATATTCAAGCAAGTACTTTTTAGCAAGTCATGTCAAGAACTTTGGCTATCATGTATCAAGCAAGCAAGTAATTACCCTTTCTCGGGTCACGCAATTCATGTCAAGTCAAGTACGAGTCAAGTACAAGATTTGTGTGGAATGTCCAATCAAGCTAGTCATGCACTCGGTATAATGCCAGATACCTTATCATTCAACTCCCATGGGCACAAGTACTTTCGGGTGCTCCTCCCAGGACCAGATCGGGCCCTATATGCGCAGGCATTTATCATGTATATTTGACATCCACTCTTGTATATATATAGCCAATAGGGAATTTCAACAATTTAAGCTTGTAGACACGTAGGATAACTTTGAGAGAATGGAGTCCAAAAATACGACATTGGACATAGATAGGTGATAACAACGGTACAATCACGACGATCGATGAAACTAGGTGGAATTAGGTTCCTATAACTCGGGTACCATGACAAGTATGGACATTCTTTATATAGAATTGAGGTCCACATGAATAGTACATCAAAGGTAAGATACCCTCATTCTTATTATAGAATTGAGGTCCACAAGAACATCAACAAATGGCATGATATCATCATCCCATTAAGAATTCTCATGATATACTCTTTGCATATCATAAGGGCCGGTATACCATGTTTCTTTAGAGTGACATAGCACTCAATAGTGTAATGGGTTTTTAGGGTACAACCAGCTCAGTCGACCTTGAGGGAATCCAAGGTACGAGGAGTCTTACGGAGGTCTCTATGACTAACTCGCTAGTCCAAAGGAACGGAATGTCCAATGGAGAGCTTGTATGTCAATGAGAGTTGAGGGTGATCGATAAAACATCATGAAACGTGGGACTATACTCACGGAGTGGAGATATAGTGCCGATATACATATATATATAGATATACTGAAACCATCGGTTATCAGAAACAGGTAAAAAAATATTTTTATAGGAAAATAACGACTTAAGTAAAGTCACTACTCAAGTAATTAACGCCTTCAGTAAGGGCGTTTATCTATTTTACATTTTTTGTAAAATTTCAATATTCCAGTATTTTACCAAAAACGCGCCTTGGTGAAGGGCGTTTATTTACAATTTGAGGACGCAATCAGTGGTCGTCCATTCTTTCCTTCTATTTTTACAAAGTATATATTTTCAGAATTTTCTAAAAACACGCCCTGTACAGGGGCGTTACTTTTCAATTCACGTCCTGAACATGGGCGTTAGTCGAGTGAGAGACGACCTATACAGGGTCGTGAATTCAAGAATTTACAATATTTCAGGAAATAAAATTCCAAGAGCCAATAGACATGATTTAGCAGGAATTCACAGGTCGAGTCATGCAATATATATTAGATCGGATATTTCATATCTATTGAATTTTTAACGTGGATCAATTATTAATTACATGTGATTTTCATGAAATTAACGCCTACAGGGCAGGGCGTCAAATCTGTAATTGACGACCTGGTGCAGGTCGTTTCTTTAAAGTAGCGCCCTGGACACGGGCGTCTCTTGCAAAAATATTACAGAAACGTGTAGAAACCATCAGGAAACTTATATACATGACATGCATGATGTGTTACTATGAATTTAATTTGTTTGGGCTACGTTGCTTGAGAAAACCTACCTTAGTATGGTCTGGATGAAGGGCACGTGAAAATACTTTTGATGGCAGAACGATGCTCTGCTGCAACAGAGTCTTCCGAAGTTTGTCAACAGTAGAGCAGGGTTGATTTGAAGAGTTAAAGAGAAGGCTTCGAAGAACCCTTGTTCTTTAGTCGAACGTCTTCTTTCTACAGGCAACCTGTAGAGAGGAAGAAGAAAACAAGGAAGAAGATATTATAAGTCTTCTTATTCGTAACCGAAAGCAAGGGAAAAGAACTTACTTGTTCTTCGGAAGACAGAAGCTTTCAACCTGTAATCAGAAGTAGATGAAGAATCATCAGTATTCTTCACAAATTCGATAGACAGAGTAAAGAAAAAGAACATGCTGTTCTTTACGTACCTTAGAAGAGTCCGAACGCCAAATAGCGTTCTCGGTTCAAGCAGTAGGTTATTTATAGGATTTTGGAAATCCTAATAGGGTTAGTGTTTGATTGGAAGTAACACTTCCGTGATAGAGTTATTACTACATTCAAACTCTTTCTCATAGTTATCAACTTACCCTGGATAGACTCCGGGGTCGAACGAAACTCAAACTGAATTAGCGACCTAGGTCAGGGCGTCGAATTTAAATTGACGCCTTGTCAAGCGTCGTTTCTTGTTGAAACGCGTCCACTCAAAGGACGTTATGCAAACTTGCCCTTTTTATTTATTTTGGTCGTTTGAAATTTGACGCCTTATAATTTGGGCGTCCTTTCTTTAATTCACGCCTTAGGTGAGGGCGTTTTCTTGTAAAGTAGCGCCTATATCTAAGGCGTTATTTTCATCAAGGTTTAATTATTTTTATTCCAAGCTCTTTCGTTTATTTACTAAATCCTTTAATCTATTTTGATTTATTTATTCCTTTTAAATTTATCAGGGTTGCTACAATATAGATGATCCAAAATGCTAATTACTTAAAGTGACATGGTAAGGAGATATAAGTCCTACTGAGCTTTCTAGCTCACCATGTGTATTGTTGTTAATTTTCAGGTAATCCTGAAGATGACGGGAATGGGCTGGAGTGATGAGAGTGATGATAGTTTTTAATAAATTACTTTTCCCAGTCTGTCTACTTATAAATGAATGTATCGAGTCTAAACAATATTGTAAGTCCTTGAAGGACATTTGTTAGAAATGTCAGATTATGAAATAAAGATATGATTTTATCTATTTGTGTTCATACTCATCATCTGAGTCTCTTGATCGACTTGCCCGTATAACTGTTCACGCCTTGATAATTTCGCCTTGTTCGGGGCATGACAGTGTAGTTGGTATCAGAGCCTATGGTTAAAAAGAGTCTAGGGCATCAAGGTTTAGTTATTGAAAACCCTAGGTTCTTCACACTATAGGATAATGGATAGCTATATTTGACCCGTGAGATTGGGTAGAGACTTGGGCTTGATATTAAGATATGTAGAGATAAGACATTTAATCCTCATAGCTTATTTCGCAGAAATTCTTAGCTGTTGAAAATGGCCCTGAGCGTGCTCAATGGAGAGAAATGCAAAGGACCGTCCAAGGGCTAACTCAAGCCCTACAACAAGTGGCTCAAGGAGGAGCTAATCACCATGGTGTGGGAGACCTGCACTGCAACTTTAGGAACTTGAATCCCCCGAGGTTCAACGGTTCCACTAACCCGGATGAAGCCGAACATTGGGTCAAGGAGATAGAAAGAATATTCCGAGTCATGCAATGTTTGGATCAAGATAGATTTTTGCTTGCAACTTTTCAACTGGAAAGGGATGCAAGAGCTTGGTGGGAATCCATGGAGGCGACCTTGCCCGATCCCCATATCACTTGGGAGGAATTTCTAGAATATTTCAACGGTAA
Source organism: Amorphophallus konjac (assembly GCA_022559845.1). NCBI lineage: Eukaryota > Viridiplantae > Streptophyta > Magnoliopsida > Alismatales > Araceae > Amorphophallus > Amorphophallus konjac. The sequence goes on from CM040125.1 coordinate 264,213,195, forward strand.
GTATTTCTCGGAGAGAGTCTAAGAAAAGAAGGCAACAGAATTTGTCACCCTTAAATAAAGAAGTCTCTCTGTAGTTGAATACGAGGCCCAATTTTCTCGACTGGCCTGTTATGCTCCACACCTCATTAATACAGAGAGAATGAAGGCCAAGCGATTCATGAATGGGCTAAGGCTCCAATACATTTCCCAACTAGCACCTATGGACATCCAAACATATGCCGAGATGGTCCGGAAGGCCCAACTGCTAGAAGATGCCATGGAGATGGCGGATAAAATCAAGGGAAGAGTCGTGAAAGAACAAGTCATTGGCGCCGAAAACTTTAAACCAACATTTGGAAAGAAGAGGCCAAATGAAGGAAGAACCCCTCAACAAGAGAAAAAGTCTCGAGATGGAAATAGGCAAGCCATCCCTTATATATCTTGAAAAGATATCTGCAAGTTTTGTGACAAGGCTGGCCACAAGACTGAAGAGTGCTGGAGAAAGAAGGGAGTATGCTTGCACTGTGGAAGTGGGGATCATCGCATTTCTGATTGTCTCCTTATGAAGGAATCTCCATCGGAGAAGAAAACTCAAGAAGGACCAAGACGTCAAGGAAGACTCCAAGCTCTGATAGAATGTACACCTACTGAAGAAGGAGGAGTGGTGGAAGGTACTCTCACCATCAATTCTAGAACTGCTTTTATTCTATTTGATACTGGAGCTACCCATTCATTCATATCCTAGAATTTTGCTACCACCTTACATGAAAAACCTGTTCCTTTGAAAACTGAACTTGTTATTTCCACACCTTTAGGAGCAAGCACTGAGCTTAAACATTATTTTCCCTCTAGTGAAGTGTTAATTAGTGGTCATAACTTAGTCACTGATTTGATATGCATGAACATGGAGGGTTATGATGTAATCTTAGGTGCTGACTGGTTGGTCAAGTATAATACTAAGGTGGATTGCAGGCAAGAAAGTGTAACCTTTGGTGAACCAGGATACCCTGAACTATCTTTCTCTAGAAATAGCCATCATAGACACCCTCTTCTCATCTCTGCCCTTCAAGCTCGAAAAATGATGAAGAAAGGATGTGTTACATTTTTGGCTTCTGTCCTTATAACCAAACCCAAGAAACCCATTCTGGAAGAAATATTTGTTGTTAAGGAATATCCGGATGTATTTCCTGAGGAATTACCTGGCATACCACCCGAGAGAGAAGTTTCATTCTTAATCGATTTGATACCAGGAGCAGCCCCTGTATCCAAAACTCCTTATAGAATGTCACCTACTGAGCTGAAGGAACTAAAAGAGCAATTGATGGAATTATTAGAGAAGGGATTCATCAGACCTAGTACATCACCTTGTGGAGCACCTGTTCTTTTTGTGAATAAGAAAGATGGATCTATGAGGTTATGCATTGATTATAGGCAGTTGAACCAATTGACTATCAAGAATAAGTACCCTCTGCCAAGAATTGATGAACTATTTGATCAAATCTCTGGAGCTCATTATTTCTCTAAGATTGACCCCAGGTCGGGTTATCATCAAGTGAGAATCAAGGAAGAAGATATTTATAAGACATCATTCAGGAGTAGATATGGACACTATGAATTTGTTGTCATACCTTTTGGGCTGACTAATGCACCTGCAGCTTTTATGCAACTTATGAATAGTATGTTCCGACCCTATTTAGACCAATTTGTGATGGTATTTATTGATGATATATTGATCTACTCCAAAACCAAGGAAGAACATGAAGCACATTTGAGGATTACCTTGCAGATATTAAAAGAGAATCAATTATATGCTAAATTTAGCAAATGTGAGTTCTGGTTAGAAGAAGTTTCATTTCTCGGTCATGTGATCTCTAAGGAAGGTATCTCTGTTGACCCTTCAAAGGTAGAAGCTGTCAATAACTGGGAAAGGCCTACAAATATGACTGAAATCTAAAGTTTTCTAGGATTGACCGGTTACTATAGGAGATTCATCAAAGACTTCTCTAAAATTGCTGTGCCATTGACTAGACTAATAAGGAAGGAAAATTCTTATGTATGGGCTGAGGAATGTGAGAAGAGTTTTCAGACTCTAAAGGAGCGCTTGACAACTGCACCTGTTCTTACTCTACCTATTGCGGGAGGAGGATTCGAGGTATATGCTGATGCTTTGGGAATTGGCCTAGGTTGTGTATTAATACAACAAGGCAAGGTGATAGCCTATGCATCTAGGCAACTGAAGACCCACGAAGTTAATTACCTTGTGCATGATCTAGAATTAGCCGCAGTAGTCTTTACTCTAAAGATATGGAGGCATTATCTCTATGGTGAGGTATTTATTGTATTCTGACCACAAGAGTCTCAAGTACTTATTCTCTCAAAAAGAACTTAATATGAGACAAAGATGGTGGCTGGAATACTTGAAGGATTTTGATTTCTCTATATAATATCATCTCGGAAAAGGTAATGCTGTAGCTGATGCTCTTAGCCGGAAGCCGATGGTATTATTATCAAGCCTAATGATTAAAGAGTGGCAATTGTTAGAACAAATGGCAAACTTAGACCTCAATATGGAGGAGAAGGAAGGAGTAGTCTTAATTGCAAATATTAGTCTCCAATCCAAGTTACTCTTAGAAATTAAAAAGTTGCAAAGTGATGATCCATTGGTTGTTGAAATTAAAGAGAAATTAGATCAACGACCAGATTTCCTTTTGACAGATGATGGAAGGCTGCTCTTCCGAGGAAGAACTTGTGTGCCCGATTGTTCTACCATCAATGATAAAATCATGGAGGAGGCACATCGATCGAGGTACACTATTCATCTTGGTGCTACAAAAATTTACCAAGATCTCAAAAGAACCTTTTGGTGGCCTAACATGAAAAGAGAGGTAGCCGAGTTCGTGAGCCGATGTTTGGTCTGTCAACAAGTTAAAGCCGAACATCTCAAATCGGCTGGTAAGCTAAATCTCTAGAGATACCGGAATAGAAATGAGATAGTATTGGCATGGATTTTATAGTTGGATTGCCAAAGACCCGAAGTGGATTTGATGCTATATGGGTGATTGTGGACCGACTAACTAAGTCTGCTCACTTCTTGCCCATCAAAACCAAATGGACCGTGGATGTTCTAGCTGCCCTATATATCAAGGAGGTTGTAAGGCTGCACGGTATTCCAACTTCTATTATTTCGGATAGAGATCCGAGATTCACCTCCCACTTCTGGAAATGTTTACAATCATCTTTGGGTACTAGGCTGAATTTTAGTACGGCTTTCCACCTTCAGACAGATGGACAAACCGAGAGGACGAATCAGATTATTGAAGATATGTTAAGAGCTTGTATGATAGATTTTGGAGGAAGTTGGCATGAACGCTTGCCATTGATTGAATTTGCATATAATAACAGCTATCAATCTAGCATTCAGATGGCACCTTTTGAAGCACTGTATGGTAGGAGTTGTATATCACCTCTATGCTGGAGTGAGGTTGGAGAGAAGCGATTGATGGGTCCCGATATTATTCAAGATACAACTCACAATATTCAGTTGATACGTGAAAGGCTGAAAATTGCTCAATCACGGCAAAAGAGTTATGCTGATAATCGAAGAAGAGACCTTGAATTTCAAGTGGGGGAGCATGTCTTCTTAAAAATTTCACCCACGCGAGGAATTAAAAGGTTTGGTATCAAAGGAAAACCGAGTCCAAGATATATTGGCCCTTTTCAGATTCTAGAATGAACCGACGAAGTGGCATACAAGCTGGCTTTACCTCTACAATTAGCTGGTGTCCATGATGTATTTCATGTATCCATGCTAAGAAATATGTGTATGATCCTTCGCATGTGATTCAATTCGACGACTTGAAGCTACAGAAGGATTTATCTTATGAAGAAAGACCGATTAAGATCTTAGATCGAAAATTTCACCAGCTAAGGAATAGGGTTATACCGATAGTAAAAGTCCAATGGAGTAAGCGTGGATTCGAGGAGGCTACTTGGGAATTAGAAGAGTCAATCAAGAAGAAGTATCCAGATTTGATCTCAGGTTAGAATTTTGAACCCTCCATTTGAATTTTTAAATTACTATTACGTAATGTGAATTTGAAGGACCAAATTCTTTTAAGTGGGGGAGGATGTAGCAACTCAAAAACTTTTATATGTATTTATATGCAAAAAGAAATAATGAAAGATGAAAATAAAATAAATTATGAATATTTTTTTGTTATGTCTTTAAAAGTATAGAATACATAAACATGAACACTATTCCACTTGTTAACACGAACGATGAGATTCACGGCATGATTCTGAGAAGGCGAAGACGTCGATACTGTAGCAATACTATAGTATCCGATTTAAGAAAGAATTATTAGCTTTAATCTAATCCTAATTAATGGATGAGGTCATCCTTACATCATTGAATAAATGAGGTCATGGATGAGGTCATTCTTACATCATTAAATAAATGAGGTCATTGATTATGTCATTCACATTGTGGAATGAAGTTGGTGTAATAGTAACAAGGTTGGTGTAATAGTAACAAGGTTGGGGGAATAGGAAAAGTAGGTGGGAGATTTTGGCCTATAAATAGGGCTGGGCTCTTCCTACTCAAAGCACAAATCTATTGGGAAGAATTGTTGGTTGGAGAGAGGGAGAAAGCTCAAAGTTGGAGGAGTGTTTGAAAGCGTTCGAAAGCGTTCTTCGTTCTTAAATTTCTTCTTCTTTGATCTTCAACGAGGTAGGTTTTCTCTCAGGCGAAAACTTAATTAGATCTCCATATATGTTTCTTTGCATGAGTATTTTGATTCTATGTAAAATTTTCATGATCATGTATTTATGGCTTATTTTAAGATTTAAAGTTCAAAAATGGGAGTTTTTTATTATCATAATGTGTTTCAATAACGTGGATCACATATGGACCATGATTTGAATACGGTAAGCACGCTTGATTTACCTCGTTTATGTGCGTTATTTCAAAACTTAAATTTTGAATTTTAAAATCATATTCTTGCCTTAAGAATACTATCAACAAAGAAATGACTAGGTGAATGAACTCGTAAAGCTATCGTTAATTATTCAAACAACTATGCTCTAATTTCCATAGAATTTCTATACATGATTGACCCTATCTATTTGATTTAAGCTCTATCTGAAAGTTTGACATCTTCTTTGAAATTTTCTTTATACAAGAACATCTTATGTAATTGGAAGCTTGACATCTTTTTTCAATGTCTTTTCTTTCATTGAAGTTCTTTCACAAATGAACATGTTAGAATATACAAGAATGATTTTCGTTCGATTTATGTGTTTTCGTGTCTCCGAAAAATTGTGTAGCTAGCAAGTTCACCAAGAAGAACCGGTGTCTAAGGCTAGAGGTTCACGGGAAAACGCTTTAAGTGGATAAGTTGTTACTTAATTAAGACCTCTTGAATACGAGGGGAGCCTCCCACTGTCCCACCTCTTACCTGGTCTCGTTTTCCTTGATTTTCTGCTAATTACCCAACTGAGGAACACTTGATCTAAACTTATTTTTTTCAAGATTTTTCGCGAGAGTTGATCGCGTCTTGACCGAAAATTCATTCTCTTTATTGTCTTAATGCCGTTAAACATGATGCCTTAAATCATCCTTTTACTTCTCATATAAACTTCATTTATTCTTCATTCTACATGCCCTTTCTTCATACTACATGTCCTTGGAAATTAAAATTTTGCTAGATCTGTACTTTAGCCATAAACTACCATTTGGGAGTGTAGGAGCTAAGTGCCATGCAGGCAAAGTGCTACGTTATGGGAGCCACCTCTTGAGGCCGGAATGGCACAAAGTGCTACATAATGGGAGCCACCTCTTAAGCATGTAGGGGCCACCTCTAGAGTCCTCCATAACTAAATGACTAGTTATGTGCTATACTACGCTTCTTAGCTTTTCTTGAAACTCGAATTGGCCATAATTATAAATGAATTGTTCTGGAAATTACATGGGACCTTGGTCCACCTGATACTCAATGCCTGGCAAACATGGGGGTCCTGATCTGGTCCTAGGCGAGTAAAGCCTGAAAGTACTTGTGCCCGAGGGAGTTGAATGATCAGGTGTGGCATTGCACCAACTGACATGCAAGATTGAATTAGGTAATTCACTTATTATATGCTTGACTCGTTACATGCTTAACTTCCTATACATGACATGTTTGACCGGAGTGATTAATATCCTTGTTACATGGCCATATTTACAATTCTATACTTGTTATTGATCTTCATGCTTACACTTGAGTTCTACAATATCTATTATTGAAATTCTTGACTTCCTGATCTTGTTCTCTAATTGTCATTTGTTTTATTACTTATTTTATTCGAGAGCATATAGATGATCTAAAATGCTAATTACTTAAAGTGACATGGTAAGGAGATATAAGTCCTACTGAACTTTCTAGCTCACCCAGTGTATTGTTGTTAATTTTCAGGAAATCTTGAAGATGACGGGAATGGGCTGGAGTGATGATAGTTTTTAATAAATTACTTTTACCAGTCTGTCTACTTATAAATGAATGTATCGAGTCTGAACAATATTGTAAGTCCTTGAAGGACATTTGTTGGAAATGTTAGATTATGAAATAAAGATGTGATTTTGTCCATTTGTGTTCATACTCATCATCCGAGTCTCTTGATCGACTTGCCCGTATAACTGTTCACGCCTTGATAATTCCGCCTTGTTCGGGGCGTGACACCTGAGGCGGGGACTAAGTCATCAGTGGACGCATCCGACCTTACTTCTAGTGGGTAGGTACTCCCGTCACGTGACGTGAGATTCTCGTGACTCGAGTTTTGGTTTTCCGTCTGTGAGACGTGGCTTTTCGGGTAGTTTTCCCCGTGCTTTCCCGATATTGAGGTCTAGGATTTCCGGTAGGGTTACCGAGGGTTTTTTCCCTAGATAGTGTAGGGTTCACGACTGCGAGGTCGTTGGTGTTCCCGAACCATGTGGTCTTGGGTTGGTCGTCGCCTGTGAGGGTGGGCCTTCACGACAGAGCTTGTCACGCCCCGACGTGGAATATCGGGACTGGCAGTTGAAACAATTAATAATATTATGCTCATTTTCAGACATGCTACACTAAAGCTAAAAGATCAACACAATACCATGAACAGAAAATAACTCCATTAATCTAAATAAACATTTAAATGATCCATTACATCGTTCTCATCAACCCAACTTAAGAAAGACTTCCAACATAACATTCACTTGACACTATTACAACCACTGATTCCATTACACTCTTACCGGACACACTTTCTAGATCATAATTTGACACAAAACAACTCTAGATGACTCTTCAAGTTCATCCAACAGGTTCACTCCAGGGTCATCACTCTGGCCCATCCCCATCAGTTTGCGAATCCTCACCTGAGCTACATGAAAAAGGGGGGAACAACTGGGTGAGCGAACGCTCAGTAGGTAATAAAAGGAAAGTTTAAGTGATTAACCAATTATACTTAATATGAATGAAAAGAAAAGGAAAGACGACGTGGCAAAGTAGCATAAAAAGAAAGTGTGAGATCATGAACATGATGTAACTGGAATTTGGCCAACAATCAAGAAATAACCAAGTCAAGCAAGATTCAAGCAATAGATTATGTCATAGACATCACGCTAGTCATGCACTCGGTGCAATGCCTCATCATGTCATTACAAACTCTCCGGGGCACAAGTACTTTTGGGCGCTCCTCCCAGGACCAGATCGGGCCCTTATGATGAGTTGACATTGATTTAGTGGATCTAAGATCCCAAGTTATGTCTAGACATTAATCAAGTTAAATGGCCAATATATCCAGGTATAACTTACCTTGGAAAACCCAAGGATAAGTTGAAGAGATACTTTACCCAGAAAGTTTAAATTATCAAGAACCACCAGGTCCTTGGATTCAAAATCATGAAACATGGAAAAATCAATTCTGGGTGATACGCGGTCCAAACTAGGCCGCTCAGAGGATATACGGTCTCAATTGGGCCGTTCAGGAAAGAACTGGGCCGAAGATCAGCCTCACCAAAGTCAAGGATAAACGGACCATTCTAGGATGCTCTTAGAGAAGAACGGTCAGCAATGGGCCTTTCAACTAGTATAGATGGTCAAGAATAGGCCGCACATGGCAAGAAGGACTTGAAGCCCAAGAACAGGATAAACGGGCCTAGACAGTCTACTCAACTGGGCCTGAGTAGTAAACTAGAAATCCACCCAAAATGGGCTCCGGGCTACCATGGGTGGGGCATAACTGAACCAGGGTCCAGCCCACTTTCCACTGGTCAGTCCAGGGCTTGTTGGATTGCTCAAACCATGATTTGGTCGAAGAAAGAACAAGGTTAATCGACAATCATTAAATGGCAGTTAGCCAGGGATGCACGGTCTTTAATGGGCCATCCACTGAGACAAACGATCCCATGCCGGTCGTTCAAGACTCAGTTGGTCCCATTTGAGCCTGTGACTCACAACACAGTAATCCAAGCGGTTCGATCACGTGACAGATTCAGGTCTTGGTGGTACAACCTGCCCGGCGTCCTAGTGGGAATCCCAGGCTCGCGGGGACTTACGGAGGTCCTGTAATGGAGGTCCTAGTCCGACGGAAGGAGTATCAGGCGGAGAGTCCCAACCATTACAAGGAATAGAGGCCAGTAAAACATCAGAAACCAGTGTAGTGGTCAGTCAATCCTACCGGAGTGGAACGACTGTCAAACATCCCTAATATCATGGTTCATATAATCATGTTTGAAATTAAGTTTATTGAAATAATAAACCAATGTCATGATAAAAATGAACAAGAATTATAATTTTAATCTCCCATATGTTCCATTTGCTTGTTGGTTGCTAGCCTATCATTAATACTAGGGATGAAACATGCTAGATTTAGAAACACAATTCTGGGAAGAAGAACGATTCATCCAGAACCTTTCAAAGGCCTGTGCGGTCGTTCCACAGGCCGTTCATGCCCTGCAGACCAGAGGTCAGGCAAGAGATGAGCAGTTTATGGATGGCTGCATGGGTCTTTGAGAGGGTCTGATCTAGCCGCTCGTCTCATGAAAATATAATAACGCAAACAACATAGGCGGTCAGGAGTTGGCTGTGCATATAGACAAGCGGTCTATCGCATGGCCACTTATCCCAGAACAATCTCGGCTACCTTCGCCTTGCCTGCCTCCGGCGAGTTTGGCTAGGATTAGCTACTATAACTAAATACACACTATAGAGAGCATGAAAATTGGGGCTTTTACAACCAATAGAACAAGCACAAAATTTTATACAAGATGGCATGATCAATTGAATGTTTAGTGCCTAAAATCCCTACTTAAATCAAGGTGGAACATAGTTAACCCTAATTGTGACATGCTTCCACTAAAACTAAAAATTCTCGCAGGATACTACACAAAATTTAGGGCTTTTTAGATCAAAAGAAAGAGGACACGATGACGCTTCTAACCATGTATAACACTTAGAGTTTGGTATGCTATCACCTACCTTAATCGAAGGATGAAGGTGGAAGATGGTTGCCGATCACGCTAGGAACACACCGTTGGTAAACACCAAAATTCTCCCCCGTCCGAGGTCCTCGCCGGCCGCCACAACATCTAAACGATTCTAGGGTGGCTGGGGTTCATTTTTATAGGTTTAATTGTATCTGGAGAGTTCTAATCGTGGAGATAGAGTCTACACACCGCGGTCATGCGCGAATTGCGTCAGATAGGGTTAACGCCACTGTTGCGCCGCCAAATACACCTCCTAGGGTTAGGGTTTCGGAGAATAACAAGAGGGGAAATGCTCTACTAATCCTCACTGTTCATTTGCATCTGGTTTGAGCTAAAATGATTAAGTATTGGGCTCAAATTTCGCGATTTAAGGTCTGATTAAGCTAAGTGTTGATTTGGGCCTTAATCAGCTAATTCAGCTTGTTTAAGAATTTTATTTTGGTTGGTCGTAGAAGATAATTTTACTAAACATTTTATCCACTATAAGATTATAATTTTTCCAGATTTTTATAATTTGGTTGAAATTTTACTTATCCTTTCTTTCTTAAGGAATTTCTTATTAATTTTGCATAATTGTCTATTCATTAATAAATCGGGGTGTTACACCCTCCCCCACTTTAAGGAATTTGGTCCTCCCAATTCACTACACTAACATAAACGGGGTGTGAGATAGCTCACCTAGAATAAGTCGGGATACTACTTTCGCATGGTATCTTCTGACTCCCAAGTAGCCTCTTCAGTTCCACGCCGACTCCACTGAACTTTAACCATAGGGATAGAACGATTCCTGAGCTGATGTTGCTTACGATCCAGAATCTTGATAGGCCTTTCTTCATAAGTCAAATCTTCCTTCAACTCAAGATCCACATGCTGAATGACGTGAGTGGGGTCATACACATATTTTCACAGCATCGATACATGGAAGACATTGTATACTCCTGATAACTGAGGTGGTAGTGCTAAATGGTAAGTGACCTCCCCCACTCTATCCAGAATCTCGAATGGACCAACATATCTTGGACTCAGCTTGCCTTGAATGCCAAACCTTCGAATCCCTCTCATGGGAGAAACCTTCAGAAACACATGCTCACCGACCTGAAATTCCAAGACTCTCCTTCTGTTGTCAGCATAACTCTTCTGTCTTGATTGTTCTACTTGCAATCGGTCTCTGATAATACGGATATTCTTGGATGATTCTGAAATGAGATATGGTCCCAGCCATTGCTTCTCACCTACCTCATCCCAACATAATGGAGATCGACAGCTCCTTCCATACAAAGCCTCAAACGGAGCCATCTGAATGCTGGATTGGTAACTGTTATTGTAGGCGAATTCAATCAAAGCCAAGTGATCACTCCAACAACCTCCAAAATCAATTATGCAGGCTCTAAGCATATCTTCCACTATCTGGTTGGTTCTTTCAGTCTGTCTGTCTGTTTGTGGATGAAAAGCAGTGCTGAAATTCAGACGGGTTCCCAAAGACTCTTGCAATCCCTTCCAAAAATGTGAAGTGAATCTGGGGTCTCTATCGGACACAATGCTGACTGGAATACCGTGGAGTCTTACAACTTCTTTCATATACAAAGCAGCTAAGACATCAACTGTCCACTTGGACTTAATAGATAAGAAATGAGCAGACTTTGTCAGTCTGTCGACAATAACCCATATTGAATCAAATCCACTACGAGTCCTCGGTAGACCCATAATAAAATCCATGTTGATACTTTTCCACTTCCATTGAGGTATATCAAGTGGTTTCAATTTCCTTGCAGGTCTAAAATGCTCAGCCTTGACCTGCTGACACACCAAACACCTGCTCACAAATTCTGCAATTTCTTTTTTCATATTCGGCCACCAAAAGGATCTTTTCAAATCTTTAAACATCTTAGTACCTCTAGGATGAATAGTGTATCTTGATCTATGAGCTTCCTCGAGGATCTTATTCTTTATTTCAGCTACATCAGGTACACAGGTCCTTCCCTGAAATAACAACCTGCCATCGTCGGCTACCACGAAATCAGGTTTATTACTCAAGCTTTCCTTGATCTCTACCAATTCTGGGTCATTGTTTTGCAAGGACTTGATTTCCATCAATAATTCTGGTTTAAGTTGAATATGAGCAATCATAATTCGGTCCTTTCCAACATTAAGATCCAAACTAGCTAGCTGTTCTAACAGTCTCCATTCTTGCAACATGAGATTTGACAACTTAGCTATTGGCTTACGGCTTAAGGCATCTGCCACTACATTACCCTTTCTAGGATGATACTCTATGGAGAAGTCAAAATCCTTTAAATACTCAAGCCACCTTCTCTGCCTCATATTGAGTTCCTTCTGAGAAAATAAATACTTTAAACTCTTATGGTATGAGAACACTGTAAATGTCTCTCCATACAAGTAGTGTCTCCATATCTTCAAGGCGAACACTACAGCTGTAAGTTCTAAATCATGAACATGATAGTTCTCTTCATGCTTCCTCACTGCCTAGAAGAATAGGCTATCACTTTCCCGTGCTGCAAGAGCACACAGCCCAGACCAATGCCTGAAGCATCAGTGTATACCACAAAACTTCCTTCTCCCGATGGTAAAGCCAAAACAGGGGCAGTAGTTAAACACTCCTTCAAGGTCTGAAAGCTTCTCTCGCAATCCTCGGACCAATCAAATTTGTTCTCCCTGCGGGTCAATCTCGTTAAAGGCACCGCAATCTTGGAGAAATCCTTAATAAATCTTCGATAATAACTTGCTAGGCATAGGAAACTTCTTACTTCTGTTACATTAGTAGGCCTATCCCAATTCTTCACTGCCTCTACCTTCGAAGGGTCAACAGAAATACCTTCCTTTGTAATAATATGCCCTAGAAAGGGCACCTCTTGCAGCAAGAATTCATACTTACTAAACTTGGCGTATAGTTGATGATCTCTCAGTATTTGCAACGCCTTCCTCAGGTGTTCAGCATGCTCCTCCTCACTCTTAGAATAAATTAAGATATCATCAATAAACACCACAACCCACTAATCAAGATAGGGCCAGAACACATTGTTAATCAACTACATGAAAGCTGCAGGTACATTCGTTAGTCCAAAAGGCATTAATACAAATTCAAAATACCCATACCTGCTATGGAAGGCTATCTTATAGATATTCTCCTCTTAATCCGCAACTGATGGTACCTTGATCGAAGATCGATCTTAGAAAAATACTAAGCTCCCACTATCTGATCAAATAGTTTATCAATCCTCGACAATGGGTATTTGTTCTTGATAGTCAGCTGGTTCAATTGTCGATAATCGATGCACAACCTCATCGAACCATCCTTCTTCCGGACGAACAATACTAGGGCTCCCCACGGGGATGTACTTGGACGAATGAACCTCTTCTCAAGTAATTTCATCAACTATTGCTTCAGTTCCCTCAGCTCCACAGGGGACATACGATAGGGAGCTTTAGAAATAGGGGTCGCGCCAGGAATTAAATCAATAGAAAAGATAACCTCTCTCTCCGGCAGAAGTCCTGGCAATTCCTCAGGAAAGACATCTGGAAAATCTCGAACGATAGGAATATCCTTAATCTCAATCTTCCTCTCAGGGGTCACATAAACAAAGACTAGAAAAGCCTGACATCCTCTCCTCATCAACTTATCAGCTCGAAGAGCCGAAATAAGTGGCACAGACTTATGGTGCTTAACCCCTATAAAAGAAAGTCCAGGGTGCCCAGAAAAGGACACAGAGCTAGAACTGCAATGGACATTGGCCTCATATTTAGCCAACCAATCCGCTCCTAGAATTACATCATAATCCTTCATATCCATACAAACTAAGTCAGCTGGCAAGTTTTGTTCATTAATCATAACCTTATTAGAAGGATAGAAATACTTAATTGCTGAACTAGAACCAATAGGAGTTGAAATTTCTAACGGAGAATTCATCAAGACTGGCTTCACAGATAAAGACTTAGCAAATTTCGAGAAACGAAAGAATGAGTTGCTCCGGTATTGAATAAAACAAATGCCGGCTTATCATGTATAATAAGAGTACCTTCAACGAGTCCACCCTCCTCGGTGGTTCCTGCATCATCTTCTTGTAGGGCTTGGAGCTTACCCTGCTGCTTCTTATTCCCTTGCGGCTTAGTCGGGGTAGCTTGATCTGACAAAACGGGACACTCAGGAATACGATGGTCCCTACTACCACAGCGTAGACAGGCGCCCAGCTTGTGCCAGCACTCTTCCATATTGTGACCTGGACGGTCACAATACTTACACAAGCCCTTGAATGGTACAACATGGCCAGGCTTCTTGTCTTCACTCTTCGACATCTTGCCTTTCCACGAACCAGATCCACCATTGGGCCTTTTCTTGCTATTACCGGGTTTGGAATTCCCCGAGCCAGTAGTTTGTTCCTTCTAAGCCCCCTTTCCACGGATTCTCTCCGTCATCTCTAAGGTGTCTTCCAAGACTTGAGCTTTTCTCACCATCTCAGTATAAGTTTGAATTTCCATTGGTGCCAATTGGTTAATATATTGTAGCTTCAATCCGTTGAGAAAACGTTTGGCCTTCATCTTCTCCGTAGATATCAAGTGAGTAGCGTAACGAGATAGCCTAGAAAATTGAGCTTCATACTCAGCTATGGAAAGATTTCACTGTTTCAGGGCAGCAAATTCTGTCGCTTTCTTTTCTTGCACTCTATCAGAAAAATATTTACCATTAAAGAGTTCCTCGAACTCCTTCCATGTAACTAGTCTATCTCCAAGGGTAGCCTTTACTGCCTCCCACCATGTTCTTGCATCACGTTCCAGCTGGAAAGTCGTTAAAAGAACACGTTCCTGATTATTGCACTGCATCACCTCAAAAATCCGTTCCATCTCTTTCAGCCAGTGCTCGGCTTCATCAAGATCGGTCGAGCGACCAAAACGTGGGGGATTCATCCCACGGAAGTTCTGGTGAAGGTCGCTAGCTCCGTGGTTCGCTGCTCCTCCTTGGGCCACTTGCTGCAAGGCCCGAGTAAGTCCTTGAACTGTTCGCTGCATATCTCGCCATTGGGCACGTTCTGTCGCCATTTGAAAATCCTACACGTGGAATAGATTATTTTAGGATCGTTTAGAAGGAATAGTTTTAGAATTAGACTATTAACTCAACCCAAGTCTCTACCCAAATCTCACTAGGTTGGGTTCTTAGACTTATAACAAGGTTATAGGTCGTACGACATCACTTAGAATTCTAGAACTTAGAAAACCTAGGAATATTAGAAACCTAGGCTCTGATACCACCTAACTGTCACGCCCCGACGCGGAATATCGGGACTGGCAGTAGAAACAATTAATAATATTATGCTCATTTTCAGACATGCTACACTAAAGCTAAAAGATCAACACAATACCATGAACAGAAAATAACTCCATTAATCTAAATAAACATTTAAATGATCCATTACATCGTTCTCATCAACCCAACTTAAGAAAGACTTCCAACATAACATTCACTTGACACTATTACAACCACTGATTCCATTACACTCTTACCAGACACACTTTCTAGATCATAACTAGACACAAAACAACTCTAGATGACTCTTCAAGTTCGTCCAACAGGTTCACTCCAGGGTCGTCACTCTGGCCCATCCCCATCAGTTTGCGAATCCTCACCTGAGCTACCTGAAAAAGGGGGGAACAACTGGGTGAGCGAATGCTCAGTAGGTAATAACAGGCAAGTTTAAGTGATTAACCAATTATACTTAATATGAACGAAAAGAAAAGGAAAGATGACGTGGCAAAGCAGCATAAAAAGAAAGTGCGAGATCATGTACATGATGTAACTGGAATTTGGCCAACAATCAAGAAATAACCAAGTCAAGCAAGATTCAAGCAATAGATTGTGTCGTAGACATCACGCTAGTCATGCACTCGGTGCAATACCTCACCATGTCATTACAAACTCCCTGGGACACAAGTACTTTCGGGCGCTCCTCCTAGGACCAGACCGGGCCCTTATGATGCGTTGGTATTGATTTAGTGGATCCAAGATCTCAAGTTATGTCTTGACATTAATCAAGTTAAATGGCCAATATATCCAGGTATAACTTACCTCGGAAAACCCAAGGATAAGTTGAAGAGATACTTTACCCAGAAAGTTCAAATTATCAAGAACCAACAGGTCCTTGGATTCAAAATCATGAAACATGAAAAATCAATTCTGGGTGATACGCGGTCCAAACTAGGCCACTTATAGGATATACTATCTCAATTGGGCAGTTCAGGAAAGAATTGGGCTGAAGATCAGCCTCACCGAAGTCAAGGATAAACGGACCATTCTGGGCTGCTCTTAGAGAAGAACGGTCAGCAATGGGCCTTTCAACTAGTATAGACAGTCAAGAATGGGCCGCACATGGCCAGAAGGACTTGAAGCCCAAGAACATGATAAACGGGCCTCGACAGTCCGCTCAACTGGGCCTGACTAGTAAATTAGAAATCCACCCAAAATGGGCTCCGGGCTGTCATGGGTGGGGCAGAACTGAACCAGGGTCCAGCCCACTTTCCACTGGTCAGTCCAGGGCTTGTTGGATTGCTCAAACCATGATTTGGTCGAAGAAAGAACAAGGTTAATCGACCATCATTAAATGGCAGTTAGCCAGGGATGCACGGTCTTTAAAGGGCCGTCCACTGAGACAAACGGTCCGATTCCGGCCGTTCAAGACTCAGTTGGTCCCATTTGAGCAGTGACTCACAACACAACAATCCAAGCGGTTCGATCACGTGACAGGTTCAGGTCTTGGTGGTACAACCTGCCCGGCGTCCTAGTGGGAATCCCAGGCTCGTGGGGACTTACGGAGGTCCCGTAATGGAGGTCCTAGTCCGACGGAAGGAGTATCCGGCGGAGAGTCCCAACAATTACAAGGAATATAGGCTAGTAATATATCAGAAACCAGTGTAGCGGTCAGTCAATCCTACCGAGTAGAACGACTGTCAAACATCCCTAATATCATGGTTCATATAATCATGTTTGAAATTAAGTTTATTGAAATAATAAACCAATGTCATGATAAAAATGAACAAGAATTATAATTTTAATCTCCCATATGTTCCATTTACTTGTTGGTTGCTAGCCTATCATTAAGACTAGGGATGAAACATGCTAGATTTCCAAATTAACACAGTTCCGGGAAGAAGAACGGTTCATCCAGAACCTTTCAAAGGCCTGTGCGGTCGTTCCACAGGCCGTTCATGCCCTGCAGACCAGAGGTCAGGCAGGAGATGAGCGGTTTATGGATGGCCGCATGGGTCTTTAAGCGGTTCTGATCTAGCCGCTCGTCTCATGAAAATATAATAACGCAAACAACATAGGCGGTCAGGAGTTGGCCGTGCATATAGACAAGCGGTCTATCGCATGGCCGCTTATCCCAGAACAATCTTGGCTACCTTCGCCTTGCCCGCCTCCGGCGAGTTTGGCTAGGGTTAGCTACTATAACTAAATACACACTATAGAGAGCATGAAAATTGGGGCTTTTACAACCAATAGAACGAGCACAAAATTTTATACAAGATGGCATGATCAATTGAATGTTTAATGCCTGAAATCCCTACTTAAATCAAGGTGGAACATAGTTAACCCTAATTGTGACATGCTTCCACTAAAACTAAAAATTCTCACAGGATACTACACGAAATTTAAGGCTTTTTAGATCAAAAGAAAGAGGACACGATGACGCTTCTAACCATGTATAACACTTAGAGTTTGGTATGCTATCACCTACCTTAATCGAAGGATGAAGGTGGAAGATGGTTGCCGATCGCGCTAGGAACACACCGCCGGTAAACACCGGAATTCTCCCCCGTCCGAGGTCCTCGCCGGTCGCCACAGCATCTAAACGATTCTAGGGTGGCTGAGGTTCATTTTTATAGGTTTAATTGTATCTGGAGAGTTCTAATCGTGGAGATAGAGTCCGCACACCGCGGTCATGTGCGAATCGCGCCGGATAGGGTTAACGCCACCGTTGCGCCGCCAAATACACCTCCTAGGGTTAGGGTTTTGGAGAATTAAAAGAGGGGAAATATTCTACTAATCCTCACCGTTCATTTGCATCTGTTTTGAGCTAAAATGATTAAGTATTGGGCACAAATTTTGTAATTTAAGGTCCGATTAAGCTAAGTGTTGATTTGGGTCTTAATCAGCTAATTCGACTTGTTTAAGAATTTTATTTGGGTTGGTCGTAGAAGACAATTTTACTAAACATTTTATCCACTATAAGATTATAATTTTTCCAGATTTTTATAATTTGGTCAAAATTTTACTTATCCTTTCTTTCTTAAGGAATTTCTTATTAATTTCGCATAATTTTCTTTTCATTAATAAATTGGGGTGTTACAGAACTGTCGTGGCATTCCTTCTGGCGGCCTAGCTAGGGTTTTCCCCGTTAGTTCGTTGGTCCCCCAACCATGAGATCGGGGCGTGCTTTCTGTACTGTTAGGAGTACTTTATAGAGCCGTGGTCTCATCGGCTACCGTGTCACAGCTGTTCCTTCCACCGTTGTTGTTGTTGCTGCTTTGTTAGCGCTGCTTTTTCTTACCGCCGTCGTTTCGTGGTATGGTTCCACGGGACCCTTGATGAGCCAATGAGATGAGGCTCACCCAATACTTTTCAGGTGTAGCGGTTCCTCCTCAAGGTTCAGAGTTACAACGTGTTGTACCCCTGTGGTTTTGATGATGTCAACCACTATGATTCATCTAAGCATGATGTCATATGTGTTGATGTGGCAAACACTTTGTGGTTCTGATGCTACCAAACAGTTGGCTTATGTTGCATTGATAAATTGTGATAAATTGTAGTTCTTGTTCTACATGTGCATTTTAATATGTTTGTTGTAAAGTGTGATACAGGACAATGGCAAGACAATCAGATAGAAGAGAACTCTTGATAGTAAGAAATCAACAGATTGAGCTAAGGAGATCAAGGATGAAGTCTGATAGGTTGATGTGCTTTAAAGCTAGAAGTCAACGCACAGTCAACAAGAAAAGTTTACGTGGTCAATGAAGTCAATGCTCAGTCAACAAGAAAAGTCAATAGCCTTTGTTGGCCTGTCAAAAATCCATACAGTACAAGATGTTCTAATGGCTGAAAACAAGGTCAGTGCACACTAGCATTTGATGCTGTTCAAGTCAGTGCACATGCTGATAAGGTTGGTGCACATCATGCCTGCGCATAACTAAGGTCAGTGCACTTTTTAGTCTTTCAGCAAAAGAAAGGTCGATGCATATTGTCGCTGCTGCACAACAAGGTCGGTGCACATCTCCTACGAAGAGGTCGGTGCACATTTGGTTGGTCTGCTTGCTAGGGTTGATGCACATCCAAGACTAGTGCACGCCAAGGAACATATGCTCCATGCGATTCAAGGTCGGTGCATGCTCTTCCTTCAACTCAGCAAGGTCGGTGCATGTCCTGCCTTCAACGCAAACAAGGTATGTGCAACTTTGCTTTCAAGGTCAGAACACATCTCGCCAGTGGCATACAAAGTCGGTGTAGGTTTTGATTTCAAAGGCACAAGGTGGGTGCATACTAGCATTCGTGGCATCGAGTCAGTGCACATAAAGAACTAAAGTCTATACACATGAAAACTCAAGGTCTATGCATTGTTTTTAAAGGTCTAAGCATATTACTATGCACGGCAAATTGAAGTCGAAGCATATGTCTATAAGGTTGATGGCTAAGTGTTCGATGAATTGCCTGACTGAACATTCAAGTGTCAGCATGTAATCTTAAGGCACGGGAGCTCGAACCAGGTGATGGCACGTGATCCCAAGTCAGCCAATGATGGCACGTGCTTCTCCAGAATGGCAGGTAAAGTGGCACGTGAACCCAGGGAACACATGCTGAGCACATGACCACCTTGAAAGTGGGATATTAAGGGAATTTCTCCTAACACCTCAGACGCAACCAGTGAGCATCCCACGTGTGGAGTCCTTTTGGCACGAAAAGGTATGTCTCCATGGCAGAGTTTCTGAGAGACTAATGATTAAGGAATATTCTCATTCCAGGTGGATTCACATGATTCACTGGGTACCATTTCGATACCCTACTTTTGGGTATAAATTGGAGACTTTTTCAACCAAAAAAAAGGAGAGCTGTAAAAAGAAAAGAAAAGGGGGAGATTGGAGCTGTGAGATAGGTGAGAGTAGCCATATGAAAGAGTGAGCTAGCAGAAGAGTAAGTACCAGAGATTGAGCAAGTGTGCGAGAAGAAGAAAAGAGAAGGAAAGAGAGAGTTTAGAAAAGAAAGTTTTGAGATGAAGGAGTGAGCAGCCAGAGCCTTCATTGAAGATCTGTTCATGTAGTGACTCGTGGATCAGATCCAGAGTCATCATGCTCCTCGGAGCTCCATTTGTTTGTGTCTTTTCCCTTTGGTCCTCTTTGATCGAAGAATAAGGTGGGGTATCTCATTCTTATTCACGCTAACTGATTTGGTTGCACAAATAAGGTATTCCGACAAAAAGGTGTGTTAAGGGCCAAAAAGGTGGGTTAAACATATTCTAACAAAAGGGTGAAATAAGTTAACCCGAATACAATCAAAGTAATATTGTTTATTTTTTGGTACAGCCTAACCCGGGTTATGATATCTCCCTTAACCTATTCTCCAATCAAAAAGGGCCTTTAGGTTTTTCGTTGTTCTCTTCCATTCCTTTGTACTTTCTGATTCCCTGGTTTGGGATCGGCCTCCTGTGCATTCAGGAGAAGGGAGAGCGATCTTCGGTTTTCCCTCTGTGAATTCAGAGGAAGAGAGGATATAATCCTCTGGTTTTTGGTGAGCAGTGGGTCGTTGTTCACATCCCTTCTGCTATGCAGAAGAAGGGAGATTGTGGTATCCGGTTGCTAGTGACGAGGTGTCACTAGTGATTTCCCTCCGGCTTGGAGGAAGTGAGGATTGGTCCTCCGGTTGTGAGCAACTGGGTGTTGCTCACGGTTCCTCCTGCGGTTGCAGGAGAAGAGAGAGTTGGACTCTCCGGTCACTGCCGTAGCAGTGGGTGCTGATCTTGTGGGCAGCAAGATCAGGTCGATGGATTTGTCTCCCTCAGGGTAAGCTGTTAGGCAGCGGTTTGTTGCAGACTGAGTCTGCTTTGATTTCTAGCTTGTGCTAGTGGAATCCTCACTCGGTTATAGTGAGGGGTGGACGTAGGCAGACTGTGGGTCTGGCCGAACCACCTAAAAATATCCTGTCCATCATGGTTTGATTTGTGTGCATACCTCCATGTCTTCTACCTCCACATCTCTATGTGATTTGTCTGGTTGATTGTATGCAAGATGCTCGATATCGTTCTACTTGATCCATTGTCTGCAACGTGTTTGAACTAAGCTACGTGTGAGCTTCTATCTCTGTGTGTTGAGCATTTTGTCTTTAGTTCGTAGTATTCATCTGATCTTACTTCGAATTGGGTCTATTTAGCTATTTTAATTGCTGAGTGTAAGAGAATGAACCTCAATAGAATATCTGACTAGCTCAGCCGCCTAGTGTTATTTCCGCACAAATTCTTCAGAGTTAGTTATTAATCAAAGTATTTTTATAACATGGGATTCATTCACCCCCCCTCTGAATCTCAGCCTTGCACCCTCATATTCTAACAACTGGTATCAGAGTAGGTTACTGCCTCATCAGATCCAACGATCTACAGAGGATCCTGCTACTTCTTGGTGCACTGCTATTTCTGATTCATTAGTCTGATTTGCTTCCATGGCTCATCCACCGGTTTTCAACGGCTCTTATTTTAATTCATGGTTTAACAGTCTGCACAGCTATGTTATATCAGTTGATCCTGATATGTAGAAGTTAATTTCACACGGTCCACACAGATTACCGAAGAAAAGGTCCAAATGGACAGACATCCATAGATTGAAGTGTGGTGAAAATAAAAAAGCCTTGGACTTAATGAAAGCAGCCACTAACAAGGCTTTCCACTCATGTTTTCATGATTGCAGGTCAGCTAAGGACATCCTGAATAAACTGAAGACTACCTGCTGTGGAAAGGAAAAATAAAAATGCATGATGGCTGAAGGAAGTAATGAAGGTGAGGATGAAGAAGAGGTAAACAACCCTTTCGCTAACTTTACTTTAGATGATTGGGAAAATGCATATGCTAATTTGCTAGAGTCTTATGAAAAACTGAGAAAACAGAAGAAATCCCTGAAAAAGAAGTTAAACAAATTTGAGAATGCTGACTCTATAGGTGAGGACATTAAAATTCTGAAAATAGAAAATGGTATATTTAGAAGACAACTGACAGATCTTGATGCTCTTAGTTCAGAACTTGATTTCTTGAAATCTGAGAACAAGAAACTCAAAAACCAGATTCAGGAATCTGAACATAAATCAATGAATCTTGAAAGTGAAAATAAGTTGATATCTGAAAAACTGGAGGCTGTTAGAGTAATAAATTTAGAGCTTCAGAAAAACTTTGACAAACTTCAATCAGAAAATCAACAAGAAATGTTTCATGAATGCCAGACTTCTTTAAGTGATTTGGTTTTTGATGATGCACTCCAGGAGCAAAATAGTAAACTGAAAGAGGAGATTAACCAGCTGAAACACCTAAACTCAGCTATGTTTGAGAGACTAATCACATTTGAAAAAGGTAAGTGTCTGAGCATGGATAGTTCTAACAAGTTGGTGAATGCAGAACAAGAAATTGAGAGTCTAAAAGCCATTAACCAAATGTTGAATGAAAATGCCACTTGTTATGAAGAGAAGATAGCTGGATATGAGCTCCATGTCTCAAAACTTGAATATAAAATTTCTGACTTAAACAAATATCTTAAAAAATTTGTGAGTGGAAAGGATAATTTGGATAAGCTTCTGGGCAGCAAAATTAATTTCCAACGTGAGGGTCTTGGTTTTAACCCAGCTAATAAAAGGGCTTTGACAGTAAGCTTCACACTTCACTTGTGTGTAGTTCTGAGCCGACTAGCACATCCAGTGCACCTATCTTCTAATTCAGTGCTCAGAGAAACCAAAAATCCATTGTCAGTCCCAAAACTACTGAACAAACTCAGAAACTGAAAAAGAAAGAAATTTCACATAAAAAGATAAAAAGCATTGCACACAAGTCACATGCACCTCCACACATTCATGAAAAAAAAATTCATGCCTTTACTGTGGTAGGTTCGGTCATTTAATGCATGCTTGCAATTTAATGATAAAGGAAAATCAGAATTTTGGTACAAAGCATGCTAAGAAACCTTATGTTAGAAATCATGTCTTTCAGAAAAAGAATGTTTAGTGTTTTTGCTGTGGCAGGATAGGCCACATTGCAGCACATTGTTGGTTTGCCCAGCAAAGAAAATATAATTCTAAATTTGTTAATGTCCCTGTCAATAAAAAGGTGTTTTTTAAAAATGAATTTGATTCTAGAAGTAAGCACAGTGTGTGCTTCTATTGTGGAAAGTATGGCCATACAGTCAAGGACTGTTGGCATGTCAAGGGAAAGACAGCTCTTCATGATAAATATGATAACAAGTTTAGTTATGATCAGAGACTTTATGCTCATGCTAATTGGCATAAGAAGAACATAAAACCTATTGTCTCTCGTCATTACTGCGGGCAGGTTGAGCATTCCATGAATAGTTGCTCTTTGATGATTTCTGATGATGAGAAAGCCCAAGGGATGTGGAAAGCACCTATCAAATGTGCTACTAACCATGATGGACCCAAGAGTTCTTGGGTACCTAAATCTACACAATAAGAATCTATTTTGTAGGAGTGCCTTGGGAGCTGAGGAATAAAAGGGGGTTTCAATAAACCAAGGCACCTGAGTATGGTAAAACCCCATTCATGTTTCCTTTTGGGTTTGATCATTTGAGCCTTCAATAACTTTTATCTGATGGCTGCATATCATGCTTGATTTGTTAGTTAAAATCTGGTGCATGCACGCTTAAATTTGAATCTGATAATCTGCTTTATTTCTCATGAACATATGCTGAGCAATCAGTGCATTTGCATTGCATTGTCTGTCGATCGTATATGCAGTTGGCATTTGACTCCAAACATATTCTCATCTGAACGAGTTACAGGTATCTTCCATATCAAGTATATAAAAAGCTATGGCAGGAAAGTTTGGTTATGCCAACCTGGAATGTCATACCTTGTGTGAGGGATCATAGATCACACCTCTACCTAGTACTTGATCGTTGATACCTTATATTCGCTCTAATGATAATTTGTGGAATCATCTGAA
Source organism: Amorphophallus konjac (assembly GCA_022559845.1). Taxonomy (NCBI): domain Eukaryota; kingdom Viridiplantae; phylum Streptophyta; class Magnoliopsida; order Alismatales; family Araceae; genus Amorphophallus; species Amorphophallus konjac. The sequence goes on from CM040125.1 coordinate 264,236,874, forward strand.
CACTGTGTATCATTTTCCCTCAGTGATCCACCTATCTAAAATTCTTAGCATTTGTTAGATTGCTCATGCATACTCTCAGGGGGAGTCTGTCAAGATAGCTTCTATGTTTCATGCAAATGCATATGTCCCTAGATTAGCCAATGTCCACTGCATGGTCTTCATGTCATATATGATAGTTCAATACAGTCAAGTAAGGGGAGTCAATGCATATGCATACATGTGTTAACTGCACTTCATTCATATGTCAATAGGATTGATTGACGTAAATGCACATACATAGGAGGAGTTCCTACATTTCATAGTTTACTCATGTGCATTTCTCATCATGCATACACTGATTTCAGAATTCATTGCATGACACTCATATTGAAAATACCAAAAAGACTGTTTGAGTGCATACAGTCAGGGGGAGCATTAATCATGTCTCTGAAATTGTATGTCTGTCATCTGCTCTTTTCCTCATAACTCCATCACTGTTTGGTTCTATTGACCAAAATTTCATAGTTCGGTCAACCGAAACTTCCATCTTCAGGTTGAGCTACTATCTTTTGGGTATGATCCTTTTTGACATATGCTCTGAGCTGCAACTAGTCAATCTCCTTTTATTTGAATCCAGCTGCAGTTCAGCTCATCACTCTCATGGCCTTAAAATCTGCTGTCTGCTGCTCACAAATTTGCTCAGATGTGTTGGCCACCCATCAATTCTCTTTGAGAATGTCATCTGCTTCAAATTACATTGTTATCTCTGAGCCTGTGTCATTCTACTCACTATTGTTTGGTGAATTAACTACTTCAGAAACTCCCTTGTCTTGACTATCGGTTGGGAAGATTTCAATGTGTGAACATTGTTCATAAATCTAAAAATCCTTATGTTAAAGAAGAATCTTCTATTATACGGATTTATGAATGTCTGAAAGTTTCAGGTGATTTTAGTTTCATGTATTTCTTGATGTTTTGATTAGAATATCTTAAAAATATCTGAATCAACTCTTTTAATAAATTCTAAACCATTTGATTCATGTTATATCATGAAAGATCTTCTGAAATTTGGATGTTTTAAAATCATGGCTTACCATGGTTGAAATGCTTGATGTGTGCATTGTTCGTAAACATCTGATTGATCTGAATTGTTCCTAAGGGTAAATGTTGTCAGAGCAATAACTTTATCACTGAGAAATCATGTCCAACGGACTGTGTCATGAAGTGCCATAGTTCTCTCTGCTGAAATTTGATGAAAAATATCTGTGAAAGGTTGAGGCAGAGCAATTATTAGGTTACACTGAGAAGCTCGGACCCTCATCAAAGAAATGGAGTCAACCTATGTCATGGAGTGCCCTAATTAACTCTGTTCAATATGAATCATGACAGTTAGTCATACTAAGTGCTTAGGGATACTGGCGTCTAAACAACGTGTATCCTCTAGTTACAAGGTGTGTACTAAACTCAATTTATCTTGAAAGATATTGCTATAAAAAAATTGTTGCTGCATGGAAAGGAAAACCTGAGAAATTGTTGAAACCTTGGACAACATTAGATGCTCTCATGAATGTTTAATCTCAATACTACATTTGTTTGCCACTCCTAAGGAGTCATTGAAATTGAATGTTTAAGATGAAAGGAGGTCTAACTAGATGTTAACATGAAAGCTTAGTTCAATTTTATTAAAATTGACTTCAGATATGAGTACAGATAGTTTTTTTTTGGATAATCAATGAATGCATTTTCCTTAAACCATCCTGCTCAACAAAGATTTATTCATGAGTTCTTATAATTGAAGACTCTGGAATTTGTTTATTTCTGGATTTATGATTTTGATGTCTCATTGAAAATCTTCTTGGACATTTGACCTTTTTGGTCTTCAGTCTAATTACTAATGCTCAGTTTTGACTTGCTCTCATTCACTCATTATCTACATCATCTCCGACTTTGCTGGTTGATATTTTCTGAAAACTGCAGTATCACTTGTGTCTCTGTGTTTTTGATGATACATTCTGACCATTTCTTCCATACCAATCCCTCTGGGGAGATTGTCTCATCAGCATCCTTCTAGCATTAAGGAAGAGATTAGTCATTCCTTTGTAGTTGTCCCTACCATCTTGTGCTAAAAATCTACATGTCTGTTGTTTGCGATCTTTTTTATATTATTATTATTATTATTTATTCTTATATATATATATGTGTGTGTGTGTGTGTGTGTGCGTATACATACATATATACATCTTATTTCACGCGTCGATCAACCAATTAACTAACTGGTAGTTAACTGACTGATTGACTGCGCGGGCGTGCCAGTCACATGAGTGACGAGTTTATTATGCGCTCATTCTGACCCGTGTCGGGCGAAAGTGAGGTTCGGTCGGGACCAACAGTCTGCCATACCATAAAGGCTATGGCGTTAATTACATCCCCCACGAGGAGGGAACACCTTTGATTAATTGCCGAGATAGTGGACTGTCGAGGCCGGAATAAAGGATGCGACATTACAAACATGACGGAATCATGCTAGATGCGTCTATCTATCATGCAGGAGAGGCATGGTTCATTTAATTGGAGACCCATGGTACGTGGCGGAGGACATAGGTCCGAAGACCACCATCGCGCATAGCGGAGACTTCGATCGGGCGTAACCCGACTCTCTGTCAACGCCGTTTGATATACCCGATGGTCTATGCAAGTATGCATGCATGACGCTGAGAACTGTACTAAGCATGGCAACAGAATTATGACAGTAAGCAGTGCTTGATCACATTCATTAATCCCCGTTAGAAGGGAGGGAAACGGTAACACAACGGTAATAACGAAGGCAAAGTGGTAATACACATGATAGCCAACATGATAGAGAGGTTATCCGGAGCATGAACAGTCCTTGCCTTACTTAATCTACCGCTAATTAGGGTAGCCGATATCGACCATGGGAGGCCAGGATTGCCCCGAGAGCGAGCAAAGGGTTAGAACAGCACAGCAACTTGAAATGGCGTGATCGCGCGAGAGATAGCTTCCCCGGCGCGGTAAAGCGTAAGTAAAGAGGTTAATCCGGCGCGGTAAAGCGTAGGTGAAGAGCTAATCCGGCGCGGCCTTGATAATCAATTAAGACGGCGCGCTGGGCACAGGGCGCGCCGGTTTAGGGCACGCTGGGAACGTGCCCAAGAAAAAAAAGGGAAACATGAGTCACAGGTTAATACAGTGCGGTGGGGGGCCGCGCCGTATTAAGGCGCGCCGGTTTAGGGCCGCGCCGTTTTAGCTTATTTTCATGCATTTTTGAGACCATTTGAGTTTATTAAGATTTTATTGAGAGTTTTGAAGTTATTTGGGCCAACTGATCGTCTGATCGAAGTCCAGGACCCTCTGGAAATGATGCAGTGAGTCAGTGCAAGGTTCATACTCGAGCACTAAGTTGATTGGGCTCAGGATAAGCATCTCATTATGGCTTAATCATTCTTAGTCTGTCCAAAATTTGGCAGCATCTCCCCTGAACATGAAGAGTTGCAGGGGAGGAACGGGGTCATACTCACTTATGGAGTAAGCCCCTAAACCGCCGGTCTGCACGGTGGCATCCAGCAAATTCCCATCGGACAGGATACCCCAAGGACTAGCCTGCGAGGGGCACCAAGACTCCGTGGGTGAAGATAAAAGGGTGAGGCCTCTTATAATGGGAGCAGCACCCCGAGGGCTAGCCTACGAGGGGTGGGCAACCCACAGCTGACGACACATCCTGTGGAGGAATCGACCATTAAGAGAGTGAAGCTCCGAGGGCTAGCCTACGAGGAGCATACATCCCTTGGCCTCGATTGGGTCTCAGATTGTCAGGGCTGAGCTTGTTGGGCTAAGACCCCTTGTTACTGTCTACTATGGTTTTGAGGAAGCATCTACCATTGAGAGGTAGAGCCCTCAATCGCCCAGCAGTTCCATGAAGCAACGGGGGAATGTCCCCCTCCCCGGGTGATTAAGACGGGATGGAAGAATCTCGGAACAGTTCAAAGGACCATGATGCAGAGGGGTACTAGATGCACAGATGAGATAAGCCAATCGTAGAAGCATATGCTCGAACAGCTAAGACGTAGCACTCAGGGGGATGGATCCAGCCGTCCCAAAGGCAACTCCCACCTTGTGAACAATCAGAGCAGTACGAAGGGAGGAGTTAATGGGATTTAGACCCTCGATACCATGACGGGAAGAAGCATGCGCATGAGCACAGCTCTGTCCATGGAGGGGATACAGTGATCCTTAAATCAAAGATGAAAGAAGCCGATCAGAAAGACCCGGGGAGGGGTTGTTTCTGTAGCCCACGATGCTTCGAGGCATGATCGGGACTTCGGGGAAATCGGAATCGGGGACCACACGCGGAAGAACCCAAACATACACATTGATACAGGTAGAGAAGGGGACATAAGCTTCGAGCATTCATTCGACCTGCTGGTCCAAGCATTCATATAGATATTACCATCCCAGAAACGGGAATAGGCTAACATTTACTCATTAAGAATCCGGCGCCGACATCATTGCTCGGTCGCCATTCATCAGTTGCAGAGGAATGTACAGAGGAGCAACGGAGAAGAAATCGCAGAGGAGGAGGGGAGGGGTCGGCTCATATCATTGCCATCCCTCCCCCTCTTGCTTACATTTGATAGACGGAACCCCCAAAAGAAAAGAATCCACGAAGTGTAGAGGAAGATAGGCACCGGCGCCCACCTGTTCTCGAAATAGAGTATCGTATCTTCAGCGAAAGAAGAGGAAGATGGCCGGCGGAGGACGCTCAGAAGAAACACTGTCTCCCCAGGAAGCTCTCTCTCCCGATTCCTCCTTTTCTCTCTCTGTCTCCTCTTCAAAAGCCTCTCTCGAAAACCTCACTTCTATTTTTCTTCTATCTGTCTCTCTTATCTCTTCTCGTCTCCCTTTTTTCTTCTCTTTTTTTCTTTCGAACAGCCATATGCATATATATATATATACATTGGTTCAAGATTTCATCTGGCGTGGAGATTTGGCGCGCCGGGGAAGGGCCTTCTACATCCTTTGCGCACCGGCACAATAGGGCGCCGGATAAGGGGTTATTTGCGCGCCGGGCTCAAGGGAGTGAGATGGGGGCGCACCGGTTTAAGGCGCGCCGTGCTAGTGCTCCTCGCATGCTTCGAACCAGTCGATGAGTCCGGGGATGATTCCGGGGGGTCACCGTGAACATTTATCTTGCCAATGCTCCTCGAAACCTTGACGAGATGTCTTGTCGAAGCTCCCAGGTTGACGTACGGCCATTCCCGAGACTCCAGATAGCTTTGATTTGATCATACGGACTTTCCGCAGACACGGCCTTCGGCTCTATGATTCGTGCTGCTGGCTCGGTCTGGCTTGTGCTCAAAGCTCCTTGGAGGGTGAGATAATACCAGGGATAGTTCCGTCTACGCTGGGCGATCATTCGGCCACCAACGGACCCATCTTGGCGGGAAGCCGTACCCGTGCCGGGTGATTGGGATCTTCTACCGTCAGAGCTTTCGGTCCTCCGTCTCGGAGAGCTAGGGGGACTCTTTCATCTTCAGGAGAGCCTTTCATGAGGTGGAAAGCCACTGGGTAGACCATCGTCCTAGATCGGACAACGGGTGTAGTGTATGCGGCACGACAGAGTCGATGCTGGTTCATTAGGCAGGCTTGGTCGCCCTGCCGGTTGGTTGTGAGTTTGTCTCGGCTCTCCTGAGGTGAAGTCCCCGTGTCCATACGGGGTGACTCGAGGCTCTGGCAGCTTGAGAAATCTTTAATATGTTGATCTTTATCGACTTCCATGCTTCAGCGAGCCGGGTCCTTCGTCTTTGTGGCTTGGTCGCCGACGATCATATTTTGGGTGCCAACAAATGCCCCCCAGACGTGGGTGTTGCGAGCAAGGCACGAGTGCAGCAAGGCCGACGGATGAATTTCACCCGGAATGATCTCCTCTTCGGTTGACAGGAGCTTGGGATGGCCCTTAATTCGGCATGGACGTTAACCCGGTGCCGTTTAGATGTTAATACGGCGTGGGTAATCCGGTGCGCCCCTTGGCCTTAGACGTTAATCCGGCGCGCTTCCGGTCTTTTGGGTTTTTAATATGGTGTGGCCCTGTTGTTTGCTCGTTAAACTGGCGCGGTCGATTTCGGCGCGCCATTTGTTGGGGGGATGTTAATTCGGCGCGCAAAATCACGCGCCGGATTAACCATAGGGGAGGCTTCCCCATATATATTCTTTCCTTCATTTTTTTCTTCTTCATCACCTTTCATTTGCGCAGCTTCTTTCTCTCTCCTCCCTTTCTTCTCTCCCTGCGGTGCCGAGTGAACTGAGGGCGAGAGCGGCGGTGGTTCTTTCCTTCGGGGTGGGCGAGATGCTGTCCTTTTGGGTTTCGAACCCTTTCTTTGGGCCTCAGGAGGCTTCTAGCAGGGCTTGCCCTCGGAGCTATTTCCCCGGGTGTTTCTTTTGGCCTCGGTGTGATGCCGATGGCTGCTTTTAGGGGCCGTTCCCTTAATGGACGCGTTCCCGCTTTTCTTTGGCAATCTCCCGTGCTGGGGAGACTCTGCCGAAATTTTGTCAGAAATCTGCCTTTGATCAGCTATTTCCTGACTTTTGATTATTGTTTGATGTGCTTCTTTGCAGCTATTATGGCATCCGGCTCTTCTTCTCGTGCCGTGGTGACGTGGGTGAACGTCAATTCCCTTGATCGGGGGCACGGTCAAGTGGCCGTGGTTGCAGAATCCTAAGATTCGGAGACAGATACTGTGGATACCAGCCATCTCCTCATTCTTGGGGGCGACTCCTTTCATTATGACAGGGAAGGTGTCGCCAGGATGGACTACCCGACAGACAAACACATGATGTCCCTTCTCCAACGCTTCAACCTTCAAGGGAAGAGGGACGTGTTCGTTGTCCGAAAAGTTGAGCAGGCCCTGCTGGTGGAGAGGGACAGTTTGACAGATTGTGTGGTGCGGGGAAGACCCATTTACCTCCCCGGAGAGGTCAGGAAATGGAGTGTCGTGCTGGGACTGCAAGATCTGGCTCCAGAAGACGGGCTGCTGACCAGGGCCCCTGAATTTGTACCCGCTCAGTGGAATGATTCCGCGGGCAGAGTGGATCGGGAGAAGCCGATCTTTGGCTTTTTCCTTGCCCCGCTGAAGTGGGGGTACAGAGAAGAATCATTCTTGCTGGATTGCTTGGCGGTCCGCTTCAAGCACCAGATATCAGTGGGGTGGTTCGCTAAGCTGAGAGCCACTGACGCCCACGCATTCAGACCCGGAGCAGTGGAGTTCACAGACTATGTGCTGCATCATTATGCTCCAATTTTGACCAGGGCTGGCGTATATCACAGCGTGTATGCCTCAAGGTACCGCTACCCCATATCCTGAGGCTTGTGCTGCGGTATGATTGAGGTGTTCTGCCCCAATATAACACTTTCTATACTTCAGAAGGAGAGACCTCTCTAGACTTGTGAAGCCTCTCGCAGCTTAGCGGCCTACCCATTGATGGGGAACCGTATGAAGAGGTTTGTTGGCCTGACTAGCTGAAAGATCAGACCGACGGTGACGGTCGGTATCTGGCGGGTTACGCCTATCGATATCTGATGAAGGCGTACCGCACCCTCTTTCAGTCGTCGCACGACATGAGGGAAGCTCGGAAGCCGGGCGAGAAGCGAAGGGTGCGGATGGGCACCTGGCTTCAATATTTCTTCAATGGGAAGAATAAGTATGAAGACTTTCCCCCGATAGCACCAGTGGCTCAGAAGCGGAAGAAGAGGGTGCGACGCCAGGCCGCTTCATCATCTTCTTCGAGAGGAGGGTAGGGGGAGAACCCAAACCCTACCGGTGTTGACGCAGTCACCCACTGTGCTGCGTATCTGGTTTACTGGCTTTGTTCTTTTGCTCTTCCGCAAGGTGATGAGAGCGTGATTAGGGCAGAGGCCATTTATCCGGCCTGTCTCATGGCTTGGGGTACCAAGCTATCTCTTTGTCCGATGGCTTTATGCCTTATTTACAAAATATTGGGAGACCTGCACAAGACGCGTCTCCCCAGAAGTCTTCGGACGGTCGGTCCGTTATATTTTTTTAATGCTTGGGTTTGTACCTTGTTCCCGGAGGCGGCTCCTTGGGCATTACAGGTGGTTCCTCTTGTTCCGCGGATGATAGAGTTTGCAAGCGCCAAGCCATCTTTACTAGCAGAGCAACTCTACACCATTCGGGGCAAATTGGCCCGTATTCCCACAGATTCGCTCGGGGTTCTTCATTTTTGGAGCTTAGCTGCCCATTCCAGCCCGCTGGTGAACAGGACGAGACAGTGCAAGCTTTTTGAGACTGAGGAGTATATTCATCCACTTTCCGAGGCCAAATGTACAAGGCGTATTCTCGAACCGGAGTTGGTTGACTGGGCGCTGGCTATCAGGCCGAGTGTCCTTGTATTCCGCAAGAGCGGCATTTTGTGATTGGAGCCGTACTATCCATTCTGCTTTAGCCGAAACTTCGGCTACGACCAGCACATTCCACACTCTTCTTCACAGTTTACATTGCCCAACAGGCACAGGGCCGGGCAAGTTTCAAATGACGATGCCCGCATATGGTGGGACTTCTTCCATCGCCGGAGGATGTTTCTTTCAGGGTGCCAACCCCTACCCATTTCCCCCGCGTCACGCCTGAATACATCAAGTGGTGGAACGCGCGGACGGGGTTTCACAGGAGCTCCCAGCGAGAGTGCTGGGCCGTGGTAGAGCACAGATTCTGGATTCCCAGCCAGAGCCAGTCCTTGACATTGAGTCTTCTTATTTGAAGAAGTTGAAATCTTGGACCCATACGGAAGTGAAGGCCTATCTGGAGGCCTGCAAGGTCGTAAAAAGTCGCAAGACGAAGGTTGACCCGAAGCTGCCCCCGATCAACAAGGACGACTATGTGAAAACCCTTCGGGGTTTATGCCGGGTGAGTAGCGAGAGGGTGGTCCTTCAGCAACTCCCCCTACCGGTAGAGGAGCCCATCTCGGCTGTGGCCGACTAGCGTCCCGAGGTGGATAGGTTGTACCCCTATCCGACCTTCATTCGCAAGGAAGACAGGCGGGCCGCCTTATATGACAACACCCCGTGGCTATTCGCGCTTCTTCGCTCACATGGTCTTTCAGTGGGTGGTCCCAGCGAAGCCATCCTGGACCGACCTCTTCATGTCTCGTTCAAATATGCTGACAGATGGGGGCTGGACCACCTGAGCCTATATTATCTCCTATCTTCTCGTGGTCACGAGGACCTGGCGCTGCTGGCCGAGCCGAGCGAAAAGATTGGAAATTTATGCTGGCTTATTCGCGAGGCAGCTTCAAGAGACAAAATGCCATCGCTATATTATTGGCTTCTCTTCCCCTTCTATACGGGGCCGGCAAGTATGTTCCATTTCTTCATTCAGGCCCTTCGGCCAGCTTCTTCCTTTCATTGTGGTGCATTATTCTCACCTGTGTGCATGTGCAGTCCGACCGACTTCGGAGGAGACCCGACACTTTAGGGAGCTGATAATAATGGCCCAGAAGCCGACGTATTTCGAGGTTCCCGAGCCGGCCCCGACCACGACGCCACTGCCTCCTGGCGATTCGAGAAAGCGGACTCGATCCCAGTTGAGAGAGGTCGTCGGGAAGGCGAAAGCGGCGGTGACCCGGGTGACACGGGCGCGCCGAAAGAAGGCCGTAGAAAGGGAATCAACAACCGTTCTTCCTTCGGTTGTATCTTTTGAAGAGTTTGAGGCCTCTCAGACACAAAGGCTAGAAACTGAAGGTAGGCTCTTCTTTTCTTCATAGTTCATTAGTCCACTTTGACTACCTCGGCTAGCTCATGCTGACGATTGCCGATATAGTTGTTGCGGTCATCGGGCTGGAGGCGACAGTAGATGTCGCGACTAAGGAAGGGGCAGAGGAAATCCTTACTGCTCCAATAGAGAGAGATCTGCCTTCTCCAATGCCCAGACAGGAAATGGAAGGTAATTTATAGTTTAATTGTGATGCCCTCACGAATCTTCATGTCTTTAGCCGTCTTGACCCTTTCTTGCCGTAAATTTTAGTTGACATACAACCATCATTACTTCCGGGCTCGGAGAGTGCCGAAGAAGCGATTATCCAGGGGCAGGGTGAACCTGTCCTTGAGGTCCCATCCACTGTTGCTCCTGATGTGGAGTGCACGGGGGAAGCTCCTGCTGCGGGTGATGCCCCTCCTGGCGTGGCTCCTGCCCCGATGGTGGAGCGTCCCGAAAGAGCAGAGGGGTCTTCCTCCTCTAAACAGGTTGATTATGGTGGCAACTCCAGTGATGAGGAGTTCCCACCTATTGACACAGAGACGGAGGATGCCGGGGCGTCCTCGGCTTATGAAATCGATCATCCAACTTTCAGCCCACCCTGGTTGTCGTGGAGTGGCCTTGGGCCGTCAGGCTCGCTCGTGAGCGGAGAGGCTGGCGCCGGAGAAGTTGCCCTTAGAGATTTGAGCGTAGTACCGGCTGAGGTAAGGACCCATCCGTGGTCGGTGCCTGCTGCCCTCTCTTCCTCTTCCTTTTAGCTTTTAATGTACATATTTCTGGTGCAGACTGAGGTGGTGCTGCCAACCATGACGGTGCAGATACCCCTCCCGGCTCTAGGCACGGGCCATTCAACTCTCCCATATGTCCTGCGGCCTATCGCGCTGCGATACCCCAAGGACTATGCAGCGGCAATGGCTCCAGCTGGACCCGGAGCACTTGTGAGGGTTGATAGTTCGGCAGCAGTTGCGGACTTTCAGCCATTAGAAGTCACACAACGGTCAGCTCCGGAGAAGGGTGGCCCCTCCAAAATAGAAGCCGGAGAGATCGTCGAAGAACAGACGTCCTTGGCTCTTGACATTACTGTCGCACCTCCATCCCACGGGGCAGGCAAGGAAATTGTTGTCATTGGGGATCCAGCCACCGTATCGGCCAGCGCGGTTGTTCCCCATAGCAGTGGACTGCAGCTCATGCCATCATCATCTTCTGGGACGGGCGACGATATCTGGGCCACTGTGGATAGCAGAGTGGAATTTGAACTACCCGAGACATCACCGCTTGGTCTCCAGTCTTCAAGTGACCTCGTGTGGCTGTTCCTAGGGACCCTTCAGCAGACCATAACGGTCAGCAGAGATTTAACTTATATTCAGCTGAGGGGCTTGATAGAGCATTTATCCCGCTCGCTGTTGGCCTTTGGTTGCCCTATGGACGACTGGACTCCACGGGTGATCTTGCTCCTGAAGTATGTAAACATGAGGGAATTTCTAGGCCGGGAGGCAGCAGACCAGCTTGCGGCCTAACACTGGAGCGGGCCGAATGCCGAACCGCTCTCATTTCTCTGAAAGGGACTGCGGCGAGGATGAGGGACGATGCCAATCCCTCTTTGCAGTGCCGAAGCTTTCTCACGGCCCGCATAGCGGAATTACATGCCGAACTTTCAAGGGCAGAGGCTGAACTTCAAGAGGTAGAACGCCTGGAAGTCCAGAGGGTGGAGGAGGCAGAAATGGCCGAAGGGCAAGTTGCTTCCCTCGGGGAGAGACTATCCGAGCTGGAGGCCACTGAGTTCAGGCTACAGGAGCTGGCCCGCCATCCTTCCCTGGGCATTTCGGCGCTGGAGGACATCTTCCGACGCCCCTTGCCATAGTTCTTTTCTATTCGCCTCTTCTTGATGGACTTAATGTATTCCGAGGAATGCCCCGCGTAACATGTACTCTTTATTCCGTAGAATGAAAATCTTCATTTTGCTGTCAAATGACGACTCCATCCTGTCATCATTCTTGTTGTTTTTCTTTCCATTCGCCAGTTGATTCTAGCCTGAGTGTGTGGGTCACGAGGGCAGGAGAGCGCTCACGCCTTCAGCAAAGGGGTGAGGTGTTCGCTCCACCGCGCCACGACTATTCTCAAGACTAAACAACGGCCTGTGCGAGTCGAGAGTCCGGAGGACCCAAGAAGATATATGGGAGATGAAAACTGAAACAGATAGCGAGCGACCTTGCCGACGGTGGCAAGGGTCGAGAAGGGTAAACGGTCTTGCCGATGATGACAAGAACCGAGAAGGGGCAACGACCGGTCTTGCCGATGATGACAAGGGTCAAAAAGGGTAGATGGTCTTGCCGATGATGACAAGAACCGAAAAGGGGTAGCGACCGATCTTGCCGATGGTGACAAGGGTCGAAAAGGGTAGACGGTCTTGCCGATGATGACAAAGACCGGCAAGGGGTAGCGACCGATCTTGCCGATGGTGACAATGGTCGAAAAGGGTAGACGGTCTTGCCGATGATGATAAGAACCGGAAAGGGTAGCGATCGATCCTGTCGATGATGACAAGGGTCGAAAAGGGTAGACGGTCTTGCCGATGATGACAAGAACCGGAAAGGGTATCGACCGATCCTATCGATGATGACAAGGGTCGAAAAGGGTACATGGTCTTACCGATGATGACAAGAACCGAAAAGGGGTAGTGACCGATCTTGCCGATGGTGACAATGGTCGAAAAGGGTAGACGGTCTTGCCGACGATGACAAGAATCGGAAAAAAGTAGCGACCGATCTTGCCGATGGTGACAAGGGTCGAAAAGGGTAGACGGTCATGCCGATGATGACAAGGACCGGAAAGGGTAGCGACCGATCTTGCCGATGGTGACAATGGTCGAAGAGGGGTAGACGGTCTTGCCGATGATGACAAGAATCGGAAAGAGGTAGCGACCGATCTTGCCGATGGTGACAAGGGTCGAAAAGGGTAGACGGTCTTGCCGATGGTGACAAGGACCGGAAAGGGTAGCGTGTAGCACCCCTGGAAAATTTTAAAAGAATAAAATAGATTCTAAATAAATTTAAACTAGTAAATCTATACATGCTAATGTTGGTCAGGAATTAAATAAAATAAAAATTTGATAAATGGAAAATAGCCTAAACTGATAACGGGCCTTACACTTAAAAGATATAACAAATAAAACAACGCCCTCCCATAAGGCGCCAATTATAGTAATAACGCCATTATCATGGGCGCTAATTCATACCAAGAAAATTGGAAATAAAGTGGCGAAATATAGAAAAGTAAAAGATGACCGTGGTTGAGGCACTATTTAATGAAAACACGCCCTCTAGTAAGGTGCGATTTAATGAAAAACACACCCTTGTCTCAGACGTCATTTTCCCTGAGAGTTAAATAAGGAAACCGTGCAACCCATTAAGGCATGTTCGGTCGATGCATGGCTAGTGTTAGGGTTTCCCTATGCAAATGGAAGCATGCGGCTGCTATCTAGGAAGGGAGAGGACCATGCATAGTAGGTTTAAAACCCTGCCAAACTTGATTGTAAATCCCTTTCCATAACCAAGCATTAGAACCCTCCAGAACGTTGAAAACCTTATAAAAAACCTTTCCCCATCGAACGTAGCTCACTGATGATATTGCGTTCGAGGAGATTCTTCATCCTACGCTTCCCTACTGCGAGGAGGTCTTCTTCCTCTTCTTCCTGCTGACTCCATCGTGAAGGGGCGAGCATCTCCTTCCTCCTGCTGTGCAGACGTGCAAGAAGAGGCTTCACCCTCTTCTTCTTTCTTCTTCCTGCCTGCCGGACGTGAGAAGGCGTGAGGCTTCTTCCCTTCAACCACCTGCAAGCCTGGAAGAAGTGCCTTCTTCCTCCTGCTACCCACTTCCTCCTGTTGCGTGAAGGAAGTTGCATAAGTCTTCATCCTGCAAGCAATCGACATACTCTATTCGAAACAGAGTATCAGTTCTTCGTCCTGTTCATCCCTCAAATCTTCAGAAAAGGTAGGTTATCTCAAGCTTCGTAGCCCAAACAATATAAATCATGATTATAGTTCATGCATGCAGTCTTCGCTGAGCTTGAAGAAGTTCTGCAAAATTTTTGTAAATTGCGACCCTCATCAGGGCGCTAATTCTTTTTGATGCCCATCAAAACTGTCGTCAATTCCCATTTGATTTAATAATTACACATGTTAAAAATTTAATATCTATTTAACCAGTTATCTGATTTAATGCATGAATAGAGTTTGGAATGCTGCTATTTTTCTTGACCTATCCATATACATGTTGTCATAAAAATATTTATATTGGGAAAGTGCTACTGTTCATAGCGGATTTCTGAAAAAAAAAAAGAAAATGACGACTTGATGTATGTCGTTTCTTCTGAAATTGACGCCACTGTCAAGGGCGCTATCAGTATAAAAGGTGACAGCCCCCATGTCGCCATTTAATAAATCCTGGAAAAATTGATAATATCAATGCACATATCTAGATTGAAAAAAATGACGACTCTTCATGAATCTTCCATTGATTAAATAGCGACCCTGACCAGGGCGCTATATGTCTTTAACATGGCATCTGACCAGACGTCTTTTACAAAGATTCTGAAATTTTATACCTATATAAAAATACATACAGAAATTGACGACTCTTATGATAGTCTTCAATTTGTGAAATAACGCCCCTAACCAGGGTGCTACTTAATGAATTAAAGACATTGGCTAAGTCGCCGATTTCCTCTCTTCTGATTTTTCATGATTTTTCCTGTAACCATGGATATATATATATATATATATATGGCACTATATTCCAATCCGTGAGTATAGTCCCACGTTTCTCGACGTTTGATCGATTAGCCCTTCAACTCTCGGTGACATACAAGCCCTCCAATGGACATTCCGTTCCTTTGGACCGGCAAGTTAGTCATTGGGACCTCCGTTAGTCTCCTCGTAGCCTTGGATTCCCTCAAGGCCGATTGAGCTGGTTGTACCTTAAACACCTTGTACCCTTCTTGAATGCCACATCTTGTGGTAAACTGGCCCTCTCATGGTGCTATTTTGGTCCATGAGAGAATAAACCTAGCCGGTGGAATGATGATATTCCACTAGGTGATGTCTTGGATTGAGTCCCTTATAGATGGGGTCAATCTCTCAGCTTGATTCATGTACCTTGATTGGTGGCAAGTTTAGTCATCCACTCAAGTGATCACGGCTACCTAGTTAAGGTACCGATTCTACCCAGGTTATCGACATGTCATGGTTCTCGTTGGTTTTATCATTATCCATCTAATGTTCTTCCTTGAATTCCGTGGAACCTATCCACGAATCCACCACAAGAAAGTTCGCAAATAGCGACCGACATATTCGGTCTCTATTCAGTCGTTCTTCGGTCGCAAAATCCAATAGCGACCGAACAGACACCACTTAGCGACCGAATATTTCGGTCGCTATATACTAGTCGCTAAATTGCGACCGACATAAGTCGGTCGCGGATACGGTCGCTGATGGCGACCGAATAACTTCGGTCGCCGAATCAGTCGTGCATAGAGACCGATATAACTCGGTCGCAAGAACGGTCCCAGAGTCAATCGGTCTCTATTCGGTCTCTATTCGGTCTCCATTCCGTCGCCAATTTTGTAGTATTTTTTTAAAAAAAAATTATATAAACGACTATATGGTCTCTATTCGGTCGCTATGCGGTCGCCAAAGTTAATATTTTCATAAAATAAGTAATAACTTCGGTCGCTATTCGGTGTCCATGCGGTCGCTAATTAAATTTTTTTTTTCAAAAATTAATATAAAGCTACTATAAATCACCTGATAAATAACAATTTAATAAAATAAATAACCTGTTACATAACAATTTCATAAAAACATATAAATCAACTACACAACTCATAATCTCCACAAATTTCAAATTCATCACATACAAACACACAAATTAATCATACATCCATAATAAAATGGCAACATACAAATAACTAAAATGAAATCACAAATCCTCCGCATATGTGTCATCCTGGTCGTCGTCTCGTCCAACATCTCGCGACGGATGATCCTGTATATCATTTAAAAAAATTAAAATCAATTCTTTAATAAAGAAATCAATTATTCTTGAAAATTAAAAGCAAGATGTTTTTCATTGAAGTGAAATTGACGAATGATAATTTTAAACGTTTTGCTCAAATCGGTAGTCCGATTTAGAATCCGTCAGCTCTGACAAGTCACGTCTACCTCCCAGGTCGTGTTGGAATGATCGGAATGCCGATCGGATCAGTATTTCACATTCTGGACCCCCGGACCCCGACGGCTTTGATTATAAACCAAGTGCATTTGCAAATTGCACTTTTGAGCGTCGGGCTCAAACCGGATGTCCGATTTAGAATCCGTCAGCTCTGACAAGTCACGTCTACCTCCCAGGTTGTGTTGGAATGATCGGAATGCCGATCGGATCAGTATTTCACATTCTGGACCCCCGGACCCCGACGGCTTTGATTATAAACCAAGTGCATTTGCAAATTGCACTTTTGAGCGATTTGCTCAAACCGGTAGTCCGATTTAGAATCCGTCAGCTCTGACAAGTCACGTCTACCTCCCAGGTCGTGTTGGAATGATCGGAATGCCGATCGGATCAGTATTTCACATTCTGGACCCCCGGACCCCGACGGCTTTGATTATAAACCAAGTGCATTTGCAAATTGCACTTTTGAGCGTCGGGCTCAAACCGGATGTCCGATTTAGAATCCGTCAGCTCTGACAAGTCACGTCTACCTCCCAGGTCGTGTTGGAATGATCGGAATGCCGATCGGATCAGTATTTCACATTCTCGACCCCCGGACCCCGACGGCTTTGATTATAAACCAAGTGCATTTGCAAATTGCACTTTTGAGCGTCGGGCTCAAACCGGTAGTCCGATTTAGAATCCGTCAGCTCTGACAAGTCACGTCTACCTCCCAGGTTGTGTTGGAATGATCGGAATGCCGATCGGATCAGTATTTCACATTCTGGACCCCCGGACCCCGACGGCTTTGATTATAAACCAAGTGCATTTGCAAATTGCACTTTTGAGCGATTTGCTCAAACCTAAATCTAAAATCCTAAAACCTAAACCTATTCCCAAATCCCTAAACCTTAAACCCTAAACCCGTAAAAATTGTAAACCCTATAGAAAAAAAAACGTAAGCCCTAAAACCCCTAAAAACACTAAACTGCAGACCCCGAACCCCCTAAATCATAAAACCATAAAACCCTTAAAAATTATAAATCTTAAACCCTCCCCTAACCCCTAACCCCACTACGATCCCTTAAACTCCTAAACTGCTAAACCACCGATTGCTAAACCCCAAACCCTCAAACTAAAAATCCCAAACCCTAAACCTTAAAACCCTAAATCTTGAGTTACCCCTAAAACTAGAAACTCTAAAATCCTTAAAAACCACAAACATAAAAGACTAAATCTGAAAAACCCTAAATCCTAAACCTTAAACCCTAAAACTCCTAAACCTAAAAATCAAAAATCTTAATACTATAAACTCTAAACCATAAACCATAAATTTAAAATCATAAACCCTAAAATCACTAATAACATCAAACCCTAAATAAAAGAAACCCAAAAATGTAAACCTATATGTAAAACCCTAAAAGCCCCAAGAACCTTAAACCTTGAAAACATTAAACCCTAAACTCAAAACATTAAACCATAAATCTTGAAAACCTTAAACCCTAAACCCTAAACCTTAAAAATATGAAACCATAATATCTATAAACCATAAAAACTCGAAAAACCCTAAACCCTAAAAATCCTAAATTGTAATAACTATAAACCCTAAAAACATGAAAAACCCTAAACCCTAAAACCTAAAATCCTTAGAAACTAGACCCACTAAACCAAAAACCCCTAAAGCCTAAACTCTCAAAACCGTAATCCACCCCCCTAACCGCTAAACCAAAAACCCCAAATGCTAAATCCAAAACCCTAAACTCATATGCCAAATATAAAATGCAAACAAACCTAAACACCAAACAACTAACCCTAAACCCAAAAACCTAAACCCTAAATAACCCTAAACCTTAAACCCTAACCCTATATGTTAAACCCTAAACATAAAAAAATAAACTCATAACCCCCTAAACTGTAAAACCCTAAAATAATTAAAAACCATAAAATTTAAAACACTAAAATCCTAAACCCACATTGAACCCCTTACCCCACCCCTAATACATAAACTACTAAACCTCAAAACTGTCAAACCTTAAACTTTAAATCTTAAAACCGTAAGCCCTTAAACCTTAAACACTAAACAGCCCCTCAACCCTAAGCCTAGCAACCGTAAACCGAAAAACCCACACTTAAAATCGAAGTCCAAAAACCTGTAGCCCTGAAACCCTTCCTAAACCCTAACACCTAACCCTTAAATCCTAACCCTAAAGCCCCAAACCCTAAACCATAAAGCTTAAAATCCTAAACCCTAAACCCTAAAAGCCCTAAACACCTTAAACCCTAAAAATCCTAAACCTTAAAAGAGTAAAACCTAAATCTAGTACCTAAAACCTAAATCTAAAACCCTAAACCTTAAACACTAAACACTAAACCCTTAAAAACCTTACACTAATCATTAGGAAAGGAGAGGTGAGGCCAATCCAAATACAACACATGTTTGTGAATATATTATCATGCTAACACATAAAAATGACTATTTACATGCACTGGTATTTTACTACAAAAAATGGAAGGTCCATATGACTGTTAATAAAGGCAATATAAAGCACCCAAACACCTGAAAAGTGCACAAAATAATATTCTATCATATTAACAATAACATGGACTATGAAATGCCCTAAACAAAAAATTAGCATGGCCTAAACAAAATTTTCACATTAAATTCCCTGCAGGGGGTTGGGGTGGGGGGGCCGCGGCGGGTTGGAGAGAGAGAGAGAGAGAGAGAGAGAGAGAGAGAGAGAGAGAGAGGGGTACCTGTGGGGGGGCGGGTTGGAGAGAGAGAGAGAGAGAGAGAGAGAGAGAGAGAGGTACCTGTGGGGGGGGGGCCGCGGCGGGTTGGAGAGAGAGAGAGAGAGAGAGAGAGAGGGGTACCTGTGGGGGGGCGGGTTGGAGAGAGAGAGAGAGAGAGAGAGAGAGATACCTGTGGGGGGGGGGGCCGCGGCGGGTTGGAGAGAGAGAGAGAGAGAGAGAGAGAGAGAGAGGTACCTTGGGGGGGGGCAGCGGCGGGTTGGAGAGAGAGAGAGAGAGAGAGAGAGAGAGAGAGAGGGCAGCGGCGGGTTGGAGAGAGAGAGAGAGAGAGAGAGAGAGAGAGAGAGAGAGAGAGGGGTACCTGTGGGGGGGCCGCGGCGGGTTGGAGAGAGAGAGAGAGAGAGAGAGAGAGAGAGAGAGAGAGAGAGAGAGAGAGGTACCTGTGTGTGAGAGAGAGGAAGCCGGCGACGACGGCGACGGCGAGCGGCGACGGCGAGGCGAGCGGCGCGGCGACGACGGCGAGGCGAGCGGCGCGGAGGGGGGCTCCGGCGGAGGGGGCCTCGGGCGGGAGGCCGCACGGGGAGGGGGGCTCGGGCGGAGGAGGGGGGCTCGGGCGGGAGGCCGCAGGGGGAGGGGGGGCTCCGGCGGAGGGGGGCTCGGGCGGGAGGCCGCAGGGGAAGGGGGGACTCCGGCGGAGGAGGGGGGCTAGGGCGGAGAGGGGGCCGCAGGGGGAGGGGGCCGCAGGGGAAGGGGGCTCGGGCGGGGGCTCGGGCGGGAGGGTGGAGGGGGGGCTAGGGCGGAGAGGGGGCCGCAGGGGGAGGGGGCCGCAGGGGAAGGGGGCTCGGGCGGGAGGGTGGAGGGCGGGAGGGAGGGCTCGGGCGGGGAGGGGCTCGGGCGGGCGGGGGTCGCAGGGGGGAGTATAACGGGATCAGCGACCGATTGGCGACCGAATTTAGTTCGGTCGCCAATAGGTCTCAGATGTGCGACCGATTATTTCGGTCGCCGAATTGGTCTCTATTTGGGACCGACTAGCGACCGATTAAAGCGGTCGCTAATGCGGTCGCTATAGCCACTTTTTCTTGTAGTGATCTACCTTGATATCCTACATGAGTTTGTTCTTGGAATTCCATGGCTATCACTAAAGTGGTTGTCTAGATATTACATGTAACAATGCCTGCGCGTATAGGGCCCGATCTTGTCCTGTGAGGAGCACCCAAAAGTACTTGTGCCCATGGGAGTTATATTGATCGCGGTGTGGCATTGCACCGAAGTACTTGCTTGAATCTACGACATCTCCACTATCTATCTCTCTCTCTCTCTCACGTGCTTGACTTGATTGACTTGACATGACTTGCGTGGCCCGGAATGGGCAAAGTACTTGCTTTCTAATAACCAGTATCTCACGACATGAAAGACTTTATTGATATACTTGGTAATCGTTCAAATACTTGCAATCTTGAATACTTGAAATCCTCTATCTTGGATCAACAGTACATGTTATTTCCTCTCATTATCATGTTCAATTCCATAGCGTTTCATTTTACATGATTGAAATGCTAGACTTGCATTTTTCATTTGAAAAAGGTAATTACTTAAACCAATTGCTAGTTCTTGAGATATAATTCCTACTGAGCGTTCACTCATCAAGTTCATTTCCCCAACTTTTCAGGTAATACGTATCCTGACTCGGACTCGGATGGGCAGTAGCAAGAGTGATGAGTGTAGAGTCTGCAAGCTTCATGCTACTCCACCTTATCGTGTCAAGTCATCTTTAGTTCTTGGAGTCTTGCCGTCGACACTTCTGTCATTTCAAATTTTGAAACATTTAAAGGCCGTGGGCCTGATTAGACTTGTCAAGTCTTGGAGTTATGTGACGTTGTTTAATGGATTAGTTTGTTATGAATGGTATCAGTTTTTGGTTATGTTTTAAATTCTTGTCCTAATGCGCACTCTGTTTTGATGTCGAAATTCTACTTGCTCTGATTGACATGATTGATATAAACTCATCACGTCTCTCCCGGGTTCCTTCCGCGCTCGGGGCATGATAATTTTTGTGGTATCAGAGCCTAGGATTTCAAATTCCTAGGAAACCCAAGTCCAAGGATAAGTCTATCCCCAAACTGTGAGGATGGGTAGTGCCATGGGTATAAGTCCTTGTAGGGCATCCGACTACAAATTTCAACATGAAACTAATTAAGGTTAAATTCTTGTAGGACTATGGCCGCTGAACGCGCACAATGGCGTGAGATGCAACGAACTGTTCAAGGCCTGACCCAGGCCTTGCAACAAGTGGCTCAAGGTGGGGCACACCATGTAGCTGGCGACCTCCATCGGAGCTTTAGAAATCTCAACCCTCCGAGATTCTCAGGTTCATCAAATCCCGAGGATGCGGAGAATTGGATAAAGGAGATCGAGTGAATCTTCCGTGTCATGCAATGCGCGGATGGTGAAAATGTGCTTCTGGCCACGTTCCAACTGGAACGGGACGCCCGTGCTTGGTGGGAGTCCGTCGAGGCCACCTTGCTCGAAGATCATGTTACTTGGGTCGAATTTGTCGAGCACTTCAATAGTAAGTATTTCTCCGACCGTGTTCAGGAGAAAAAGGCCGCAGAATTTACTACCTTGAAGCAACGATCCCTGTCAGTAGCCGACTACGAAGCCCAGTTCTCCCAGTTATCTAGATATGCACCACATTTAGTATGCACTGAAAAGATGAAGGCAAGAAGGTTCTTGAATGGGTTACGACCCCAGTATATCACCCAGCTCGCTCCCTTGGATATTCAAGTGTACTCAGAGATGGTGCGTCGTACCCAGTTGCTAGAAGACGCCACGGAACTGTCTGGCAAAATCCATGGTATGGATAAAAGGGAGAATGTCACAAGCCCCAACACTTTTAAACCGTCTTTCAAGAAGCGGACCAATAATGGAGGCGAACCCTCCAAGGAGAAGAAGTTCAAGAAGGGCAACAACAAACCTTTCTCCATCACGGCACCGCCAAAGGAGAATTATAAATATTGTGACAAGCTGGGTCATCAGGCTGCGGAATGCTGGAGAAGGCTTGGAGCATGCCTTCGTTGTGGGAGTCAGGAACACTGTATTCCTAACTGTTCAATGATGAACGAGCAAAGTGAGCCGGAGACAAAGAAAGAGAAGCGTCCGGCAAAGAAGCAAGGACGTTTACAAGCTCTCCAAGAGACGGAACTAACCGAGGGTGGGTTGGTGGAAGGTATTTTGTCTGTCGGCTCTAAATCTGCTCAAGTACTATTTGATACTGGCGTCGCACACTCTTTTGTTTCAAAGAAATTTGCTGCTTCATTCTCTATGGAACCTGAATGGATAAACTTGGTGATTTCTACCCCGTTAGGGAATGAGTCTGATGTCACTTTCCATTACCCTAACTGCAAGACTATAGTTAAAGGCCACAACTTACCTGCAGATTTAATATGCTTAGACTTGAAGGAGTACGATGTAATTTTAGGGGCCGATTGGCTATCCACCCATCGGGCAACTGTAGACTGCCGAAGTGGAAAAGTAACTTTTATGGATTACCCGGAGTTAACTTATGTTACTCCCCGGAAGAGATCACCAGTCATCTTTGCTCTTCGAGCCCATAAACTTATTAACAAAGGATGCGAGGCATTCTTAGCATTTGTAACTGCCACAAAGGCTAAGGTAGCTAGACTAGAAGACATTCAAGTGGTTCGGGACTTTCCCGATGTTTTCCCTGAAGACTTGCCTGGTCTACCACCAGAGAGAGAAGTCTCATTCACTATAGACCTTGTTCCAGGTGTCGGACCTGTTTCCAAAGCACCCTACAGAATGTCCCCCGTAGAATTGAAGGAATTGAAGGAGCAGCTTATGGAGCTATTGTAGAAAGGATTTATCAGACCGAGTACTTCCCCATGGGGAGCACCAGTGCTGTTTGTCAAGAAGAATGATGGATCGATGAGGCTGTGCATCGATTATTGGCAGCTGAACCACCTCACTATCAAGAATAAATACCCACTGCCAAGGATTGATGAACTCTTCGATCAGATTTCTGGAGTAAAATATTTCTCAAAAATTGATCTTCGATCGAGTTATCACCAATTGAGGATCAAGGACGAGGATATTCACAAAACTACATTCCGAAGCAGGTACGGGCATTATGAATTTACTGTTATGCCTTTTGGACTAACAAATGCCCCTGCAGCTTTTATGCAGCTTATGAATAGCATCTTTAGACCACATCTGGACAAATTTATTGTGGTTTTTATCGATGATATCCTGATATATTCAAAGTCTGAAGAGGAGCATGAAGTGCATTTGAGGATAGCATTACAGATATTGAGGGATAATCAATTATATGCTAAACTTAGCAAATGCGAGTTTTGGCTGGAAGAAGTGTCCTTCTTAGGACACGTAATTTCAAAGGATGGAATCTCAGTGGACCCCGCAAAGGTCGAAGCGGTAAAGAACTAGGAACAACCGACAAATGCAACAGAAATTAGGAGTTTCCTTGGTCTTGCTGGTTATTACCGATGTTTTATTAAAAACTTCTCGAAGATTGCAGTACCACTCACCAGGCTGACCCGCAAGGAAGTGCCGTATGAGTGGAATGAGGAATGTGAACAAAGCTTCCGAACATTGAAGGACCATCTGACCACTGCTCCGGTCTTGGCCCTTCTTATTGATGGAGATAAGTACGAGGTATACACCGATGCTTCCGGTATTGGCCTCGGTTGTGTATTAATGCAACAGGGAAGAGTTATTGCATACTCTTCTAGGCAGTTAAAGAAGCATGAATAAAACTACCCGGTGCATGACTTGGAGTTAGTCGCAGTAGTATTTGCACTAAAGATATGGAGACACTATCCCTACGGAGAATAATTCATAGTATTCTCCGATCATAAGAGCCTCAAATATCTATTCTCTCAGAAGGAGCTTAACATGAGACAACGTCGGTGGCTGGAATATTTAAAAGACTTTGATTTCACTATTCACTATCACCCCGGTAAAGGGAATTCGGTAGCTGACGCCTTGAGTCGAAAGTCGAGAGCCCTCATAGCCAGCTGTATGATACGGGAAAGGAAACTATTAGAGGAATTCTCTAGATTAAATATAAGCACGG
The DNA here is from genome assembly GCA_022559845.1 of Amorphophallus konjac. Taxonomy (NCBI): domain Eukaryota; kingdom Viridiplantae; phylum Streptophyta; class Magnoliopsida; order Alismatales; family Araceae; genus Amorphophallus; species Amorphophallus konjac. The sequence continues at coordinate 264,260,691 of CM040125.1, forward strand.
ACCAGAAAGATGGGTGTATTACTCTCTGTCACATGACTGTGCATCCGGACTTGCTATCCGAAATCAAGAAGTTACCAGATGAAGATCTTGGAATGATTGAAATCAGGGAGAAACTAGATCAAAGAACCGAATTCAAGCTAGCAGTTGATAGAAGACTGATGTTTCAGGAAAGGACATGTGTCCCGGACTGTCCTGAGTTGAAAAGGAAAATTCTAGATGAAGCTCACCACTCTAGGTATACCATTCATCTGGAGCAACTAAGATGTACAAAGATTTAAAAAGAACTTTCTGGTGGCCGAACATGAAAAGGGAGATAGCGGACTTTGTATCTCGCTGTCTCACGAGCCAACAAGTAAAAGCAGAACACCAAAGACCCACCGGAAAGTTACACCCCCTTGATATTCCCAAATGGAAATGGGAAGGAATTGGTATGGATTTCATCATGGGATTGCCTAAATCTAGAGGCGGACATCATGGTATTTGGGTAATCATCAATCGACTGACCAAGTCGGTGCATTTCTTGCCAATTAAAAGTTGATGGTCGGTTGATGTTTTGGCCACATTGTATATTAAGGAGATCGTAAGATTGCATGGAGTCCCAACATCAATCGTGTCTGATTGAGACCCTCGCTTCACTTCTCATTTCTGGAAGGGTCTACAACACTCTTTGGGGACAAAGCTCAATTTCAGTACTGCTTTCCACCCCCAGACCGATGGTCAGACCGAAAGAACAAATCAAATAGTTGAAGACATGTTACGGGCTTGCATTATTGACTTTGGCGGAGGTTGGCATGATCATTTGCCCCTAGCCGAGTTTGCATATAACAATAGTTATCAAGCCAGTATACAGATGGCTCCATTTGAAGCCTTGTACGGCAGGAGTTGCCGATCTCCTATATGCTGGGATGAGGTTGGCGAGAAACAACTACTAGGGCCTGATATGGTAAGAAATACAACAGAGAAGGTTGAACTTATCCGAGAAAGACTCAAAGTAGCACAATCCAGATAGAAATCTTATGCAGAAAATAGAAGAAGGGAATTAGAGTTCCAAGTCGGAGACCATGTTTACCTCAAGGTCTCACCTGGTCGAGGAATAAGAAGGTTCGGAGTTAAAGGCAAGCTCACACCGAGATTCATTGGTCCATTCGAAGTACTGAAAAGAGTTGGCGAGGTAGCCTATTGTCTTGCTTTGCCTCCTCAATTGTCGGAAGTGCACAATGTGTTCCACATTTCCATGCTGAAGAAATATGTGCACGACCCTTTCCACGTCATTGATCATAGTAACTTAGTGATTCAAAGGGACCTCACTTATGAACAAAAGCCAATGAAGATTCTTGATCGAGAGGTCCGAGTCTTAAGAAACAAGACTATTCCCATGGTAAAAGTGCAGTGGAACAGATGCTTGGAACAAGAAGCTACCTGGAAAACCGAAGAATCTATGCGAAGAAGATATCCGGAATTATTTTAAACCGTAAGTACTCTATACCCTCCATGTCTCCATTCACGCAATTGAATTTGGGGACCAAATTCTTTTAAGTGGGGGAGGGTGTAGCACCCCTGGAAAATTTTAAAAGAATAAAATAGATTCTAAATAAATTTAAACTAGTAAATCTATACATGCTAATGTTGGTCAGGAATTAAATAAAATAAAAATTTGATAAATGGAAAATAGCCTAAACTGATAACGGTCCTTACACTTAAAAGATATAACAAATAAAACAACGCCCTCCCATAAGGCGCCAATTATAGTAATAACGCCATTATCATGGGGGCTAATTCATACCAAGAAAATTGGAAATAAAGCGGTGAAATATAGAAAAGTAAAAGACGACCATGGTTGAGGCGCTATTTAATGAAAACAAGCCCTCTAGTAAGGCACGATTTAATGAAAAACACACACTTGTCTCAGACGTCATTTTCCCTGAGAGTTAAATAAGGAAACCGTGCAACCCATTAAGGCATGTTCGATCGATGCATGGCTAGTGTTAGGGTTTCCCTATGCAAATGGAAGCATGCGGCTGCTATCTTGGAAGGGAGAGGACCATGCATAGTAGGTTTGAAACCCTGCCAAACTTGATTGTAAATCCCTTTCCATAACCAAGCATTAGAACCCTCCAGAATGTTGAAAGCCTTATAAAAAACCTTTCCCCATCGAACGTAACTCGCTGATGATATTGTTGTGTCCCTGTGATTTTGATGATAGCAAACACTATAAGTCATCATCTGTTTGAATCTGCTATAAATCTGTTTGAGTTGCATTTGTTTGTTTCATTGAACATCTTATCTGATTTACATAACCAACGAACAGGCTGAGGCTGTGTGGTGTGTGCATTGGTGCATTTCATAGTTGTTGATGCATTTCATAATTACATTTCATCTAGATTGTTTGATGTTAGTCTGCTCAATGGGTGATGCTGCTATACCCTTTCAGCATTGTCTGGACAGTAATGGGTCGACCCCCCTTTCCTGATGGGTCGACCCCTCAGATCTGCAAGTCTATACAACGCCACATTGTTCATGCATCATATCTCAATGTCTATTCACTACCAGCATACTCGTTCAAGGCCTTCCAAGTCTGTACATCGCCTTCAAGCCTTCCAAGTCTGTACAACCCAAGTCTATTCATCCGATTGCCTTTGCTTTGATCAAGTCTGTACAGCGAGCAGCGTTTCTGTGTCTTAAGCCATTCTCCAAGTCTGTACATCGCTTCAGGCACTCCTGTGCAAAGTCTATACATTGTCTCTTTTACCTACGTTGCTCGAAACAAAGTCTATACACTGCTGGATGATCAAGTCTGCACATTGGCGCCTTTCCCTATGTTCTGGCCAAGTCTACACATCGCTTGCCTGACTTCTGTTTCAAAGTCTATACATTCGTTCTTAAGGCAAAGTCTATACATTGGCTCAGGGTCTTCAAGTCTGTACAGAGTTCAAAGCCTATACATTGTTCACTCAGCTTCTTCAAGTCTATACATTAGTCGATGGCGAGTCTGTACAGAGCACTGTTTCAGGCACTCAAGTCTATACATAGTCTTCATCTTCTGAAGTATGTACATTCGTTTTGGAAGTCTATACATTCATTCATCTGAAGCTTCATCAAGTCTGTACAACGCTGCTTTGTCAAAGCCTGTACATCGCAGCTGTGTTGAAGTCTGTATAGCCAGTCTCTTGCCAAAGTCTATACATCGTGAATCTTCAAGGCTGTACAGACTTTGCTTGTTCAAGTCTGTACACGGTTCAATTGTTTTGGCATGTCTACTCATCATGAAGTCTATACATCCGATTGCCTTAGCATTGCTCAAGTCTGTACAGCCCTTTCCCTTTTCAAGTCTACACATTGTGCTTTGTAGCTCACCAAGTCTATACATTGCTCACAGCACACACGTTCAGCCTGATGTCTGTACAGCCTTGGCAAATGCTCCTAAGTCTATACATCACAATGTCTGTACATCACTGTGTCAAGCCTCCCAAGTCTGTACAACCACTGTCTCACTTGGACTTGAAGTCTATACAGTGGTCCGTCTCTGTAAGCGTCTCAAGCTGCAAGTCTGTACAGAGTCTGGCAGCCTACAGTGCATTGTCTCTTCAAGTATGTACAGCCTTGGCGTATGCATCTTAAAGTCTAAACATTGTGGGGCTTCGAATCTTCAAGTCCATACATCCATGCATCATGGGTCGACCCCTTTCTTTGATGGGTCGACCCCCCAGACTACCAAGTCTATACATCAGCCTTTGCATTGCAAGTCTATACAGCGTGCATTGTTCAAAACAAGTCTGCACAGTCATTGTCTGTTGGCATCACGAAGTCTATACATTGCTTGTGCATCATAGTCTGTACAGTGTCTCAAGTTGGCTAAGTCTATACACTCTCTCACATTGTACACACTTGCTTCATTGCTGTTTCTAAGTCTATACATCGGTTGGGTCGTTAAGTCCATACAATGCATATGTTCATCAAAGTCCATACATTGCATTGTCTTCAACCAAGTCTATACATTCTGTTCCTTTGATCAGCAAGTCTATACACACTTCAGCATATGTGCACCCCTTCAAAGATGAAGTGTATACATCCTTCCAAGCATTCAAGTCTACACACTCATTGTTAAGCCTTTGCATCGAAGTCTATATAGCATGTGTCTTGTATGAAGTCTATACAGCCTGTGGCTTGTACATCAACTGAACGTTCTTCAGCAGAGTATATACTCTTCAGAAGTTAAAGTCTGAACATCCTTCTGTGAAGACTGTACACACTTCAGCACATGTGCATATCCTTCACACGAAGTCTGTACACTCAGTTAACCTTCAAGTCTATACACTCGATTGTTAGGCCGTCAACCCTATACACTCAATTTTTAACCTCAAGTCTATACACTCGATTGTTAAGTGTTCAAGCCTATACACTCTATCCTTCACACGAAGTCTGTACACTCAGTTAACCTTCAAGTCTATACACTCAAGCTGCATCATGCCTGTACACACTTTGTTAACATCCTAAACCAAGTATATACATCCAACTGATATCTTCTTATGACTGTGTGAAAGGTACTGTTCGTAAAGCCTATGAAGTGCACGTGATCCGAGGTTGGCACCTAGCACGTGATCTGAGGATAACGCCCTAATTGCTGTAGCTATAAATACACAGCCACCTCCATCTGGAGAAGACGGATAGAAGATCAGATAAGAAAGAGGAAGAGAGTGATCGAGATAGAAGATAGAACTGCAGAAAGGCAGTGAGCATAAGAAGAAGAAAGAAGAAGAAGAAAGAAGAGACAAAGAGAGAGCCTGCGAAAGAGAAGAAAAATAAGAGTGAGAAGAAGAGAGAGCTAGAGCAAAGGAAGCCTCAACTGAAAATCAGTTCCTGCTGGACCGTGGATCAAATCCAGGCCAGCCAGCTCTGCGAGAGCTTTTGTGCTTTTTATTTTTCCAGCTTTCTGTTGCTGCATTTTTTGTTTTTCTTTTTAACCATTCACCAGTTGTTCTTCCGATTCTCTTGTGTGAGGTCGGGTTCCCTCTGGTTGGGAGGAAGAGAGGTCCGACACCTCTAGTTTGCAGGTGACTTGGTGTCACCTGTGCTTCCCTCTGGGTTTCAGAGGAAGAGAGACTTAGGTCTCTAGATTCCCCTCTGGTTTGGAGGAAGGGAGGATTGGTCCTCCGGTTCTGGTCTTGTGGGTTGCAAGACTAGGTGTTCCCTCCTGGTCTGGAGGAAGAGAGACTTGCGTCTCTGGTTTCCAAGTGGTTGGGAGTCACTTGGGGTGTCCCTCCGGTTGGGAGGAAGAGGGGAGGTTGTTCCCCTGGTCAAGCTGTGTGGCAGCAATTTGTTGCAGACTGAGTCTGCAGTTTCTAGCCTAGCTAGTGGAAGCCTCACTCCGATTTGGAGTGAGGGGCGGACGTAGGTCTTTGGACCGAACCACCTAAAAAATCTTAGTGTTCACTTGTGGTTTGTTTTTCCTTATATGTTATTTTCTCTGCTGCACTCTTTAGATGCTTGCTTAGGAGCGTGTGAGGGCTAATAGATTTATGTTGTCTTGCTGAGTTCCTTCTAAGTATTTTCAGCACTTTTCATCAACTGCTCTTAATTCCGCATACTTGAGCATTAGAGTTTTAAATGGGTCTTATTTGGAGTAGGATACATTCACCCCCCCTCTGTATCCAGGCCTTGCACCCTATCAGATATTGCGTTCGAGGAGATTCTTCATCCTACGCTTCCCTACTGCGAGGAGGTCTTCTTCCTCTTCTTCCTGCTGACTCCATCGTGAAGGGGAAAGCATCTCTTTCCTCCTTCTGTGCAGACGTGCAAGAAGAGACTTCACCCTCTTTTCCTTTCTTCTTCCTGCCTGTCGGACGTGAGAAGGCGTGAGCCTTCTTCCCTTCAACCACCTGCAAGCCTGGAAGAAGTGCCTTCTTCCTCCTGCTACCCTCTTCCTCTTGTTGCGTGAAGGAAGTTGCAGAAGTCTTCATCCTGCAAGCAATCGACATACTCTGTTCGAAACAGAGTATCGGTTCTTCGTCCTGTTCATCCCTCAAATCTTCAGAAAAGGTAGGTTATCTCAAGCTTCGTAGCCCAAACAATATAAATCATGATTATAGTTCATGCATGCAGTCTTCGCTGAGCTTGAAGAAGTTCTGCAAAATTTTTGTAAATAGCGACCCTCATCAGGGCGCTAATTCTTTTTGACGCCCATCAAAACGGTCGTCAATTCCCATTTGATTTAATAATTACACATGTTAAAATGTAATATCTATTTAACCAGTTATCTGATTTAATGCATGAATAGAGTTTTGGAATCCTGCTATTTTTCTTGACCTATCCATATACATGTTGTCATAAAAATATTTATATTGAGAAAGTGCTACTGTTCATAGAGGATTTCTGAAAAAAAAAATGAAAATGACGACTTGATGTATGTCGTTTCTTCTGAAATTGACACCACTGTCAAGGGCGCTATCAGTATAAAAGGTGACAGCCCCCATGTCGCCATTTAATAAATCCTGGAAAAATTGATAATATCAATGCACATATCTAGATTGAAAAAAATGACGACTCTTCATGAATCTTCCATTGATTAAATAGCGACCCTGACCAGGGCGCTATATGTCTTTAACGTGGCATCTGACCAGACGTCTTTTACAAAGATTCTGAAATTTTATACCTATATAAAAATACATACATAAATTGACGACTCTTCTGATAGTCTTCAATTTGTGAAATAACGCCCCTAACCAGGGCGCTACTAAATGAATTAAAGACATTGGCTAAGGCGGCAATTTCCTGTCTTCTGATTTTTCATGATTTTTCCTGTAACCATGGATATATATATATATATATATATGGCACTATATTCCAATCCGTGAGTATAGTCCCACGTTTCTCGGCATTTTATCGATTACCCCTTCAACTCTCGGTGACATACAAGCCCTCCAATGGACATTCCGTTCCTTTGGACCAGCAAGTTAGTCATTGGGACCTCCGTAAGTCTCCTCGTAGCCTTAGATTTCCTCAAGGCCGATTGAGCTGGTTGTACCTTAAACACCTTGTACCCTTCTTGAATGCCACATCTTGTGGTAAACTGGCCCTCTCATGGTGCGATCTTGGTCTATGAGAGAATAAACCTAGCCTGTGGAATGATGATATTCCACTAGGTGATGTCTTGGATTGAGTCCCTTATAGATGGGGTCAATCTCTCAGCTTGATTCATGTACCTTGATTGGTGGCAAGTTTAGTCATTCACTCAAGTGATCACGGCTACCTAGTTAAGGTACCGATTCTACCTAGGTTATCGACATGTCATGGTTCTCGTTGGTTTTATCATTGTCCATCTAATGTTCTTCCTTAAATTCCGTGGAACATATCCACGAATCTACCTTGATATCCTACATGAGTTTGTTCTTGGAATTCCATGTCTATCACTAAAGTGGTTGTCTAGATATTACATGTAACAATGCCTGCGCGTATAGGGCCCGATCTGGTCCTGGGAGGAGCACCCGAAAGTACTTGTGCCCATGGGAGTTATATTGATCGCGGTATGACATTGCACCGAAGTGCTTGCTTGAATCTACGACATCTCCACTAAATATTGATCTCTCTCTCGCGTGCTTGACTTGATTGACTTGACATGACTTGCGTGGCCCGGAATGGGCAAAGTACTTGCTTGCTAATAACCATTATCTCACGACATGAAAGACTTTATTGATATACTCGGTACTCGTTCAAATACTTGCAATCTTGAATACTTGAAATCCCCTATCTTGGATCAACAGTACATGTTATTTCCTCCCGTTATCATGTTCAATTCCATAGCGTTTCATTTTACATGATTGACATGCTAGACTTGCATTTTTCATTTGAAAAAGGTAATTACTTAAACCAATTGCTAGTTCTTGAGATATAATTCCTACTGAGCGTTCGCTCATGAAGTTCCTTTCCCCAACTTTTCAGGTAATACATATCCTGACTCGGACTCGGATGGGCAGGAGCAAGAGTGATGAGTGTAGAGTCTGCAAGCGTCATGCTACTCCACCTTATCGTGTCAAGTCATCTTTAGTTCTTGGAGTCTTGCCGTCGACACTTCTGTTATTTCAAAATTTGTAACATTTAAAGGCCGTGGGCCTGATTAGACTTGTTAAGTCTTGGAGTTATGTGACGTTGTTTAATGGATTAGTTTGTTATGAATGGTATCAATTTTTGGTTATGTTTTAAATTCTTGTCTTATTGCGCACTCTGTTTTGATGTCAAAATTCTACTTGCTCTAATTGACATGATGGATATAAACTCGTCACGTCTGTCCCGGGTTCCTTCCGCGCTCGGGGCGTGATAATTTTTGTGGTATCAGAGCCTAGGATTTCAAATTCCTAGGAAACCCAAGTCCAAGGATAAGTCTATCCCCAAACTGTGAGGATGGGTAGTGCCATGGGTATAAGTCCTTGTAGGGCATCCGACTACAAATTTCAACATGAAACTAATTAAGGTTAAATTCTTGTAGGACTATGGCCGCTGAACGCGCACAATGGCGTGAGATGCAACGAACTGTTCAAGGCCTGACCCAGGCCTTGCAACAAGTAGCTCAAGGAGGGGCACAACATGTAGCTGGCGACCTCCATCGGAGCTTTAGAAATCTCAACCCTCCGAGATTCTCAGGTTCATCAAATCCCGAGGATGCGGAGAATTGGATAAAGGAGATCGAGCGAATCTTCCGCGTCATGAAATGCGTGGATGGTGAAAAGGTGCTTCTGGCCACGTTCCAACTGGAACGGGACGCCCGTGCTTGGTGGGAGTCCGTCGAGGCCACCTTGCTTGAAGATCATGTTACTTGGGTCGAATTCGTCGAGCACTTCAATAGTAAGTATTTCTCCGACCGTGTTCAGGAGAAAAAGGCCACATAATTTGCTGCCTTGAAGCAACGATCCCTGTCAGTAGTCGACTACGAAGCCCAGTTCTCCCGGTTATCCAGATATGCACCATATTTAGTATGCACTGAAAAGTTGAAGGCAAGAAGGTTCTTGAATGGGTTACGACCCCAGTATATCACCCAGCTCGCTCCCTTGGATATTCAAGTGTACTCAGAGATGGTGCGTCGTACCCAGTTGCTAGAAGACGCCACGGAACTGTATGACAAAATCCGTGGTAAGGATAAAAGGGAGAGTGTCACAAGCCCCAACACTTTTAAACAGTCTTTCAAGAAGCGGACCAATAATGGAGGCGAACCCTCCAAGGAGAAGAAGTTCAAGAAGGGCAACAACAAACCTTTCTCCATCACGGCACCGCCAAAGGAGAATTGTAAATATTGTGACAAGCCAGGTCATCAGGCTGCGGAATGCTGGAGAAGGCTTGGAGCATGCCTTCATTGTGGGAGTCAGGAACACTGTATTCCTAACTGTCCAATGATGAACGAGCAAAGTGAGCCGGAGACAAAGGAAGAGAAGCATCCGTCAAAGAAGCAAGGACGTTTACAAGCTCTCCAAGAGACATAACCAACCGAGGGTGGATTGGTGGAAGGTATTTTGTCTGTCGGCCCTAAATCTGCTCAAGTACTGTTTGATACTGGCGCCATACACTCTTTTGTTTCAAAGAAATTTTCTGCTTCATTCTCTATGGAACCTGAATGGATAAACTTGGTGATTTCTACCCCGTTAGGGAATGCGTCTGATGTCACTTTCCATTACCCTAACTGCAAGACTATAGTTAAAGGCCACAACTTACCTGCAGATTTAATATGCTTAGACTTGAAGGAGTACGATGTAATTTTAGGGCCGATTGGCTATCCACCCATCGGGCAACTGTAGACTACCGAAGTGGAAAAGTAACTTTTATGGATTACCCGGAGTTAACTTATGTTACTCCCCGGAAGAGATCACCAGTCATCTCTGCTCTTCGAGCCCATAAACTTATCAACAAAGGATGCGAGGCATTCTTAGCATTTGTAACTGCCACAGAGGCTAAGGTAGCTAGACTAGAAGACATTCAAGTGGTTCGGGAGTTTCCCGATGTTTTCCTTGAAGACTTGCCTGGTCTGCCACCAGAGAGAGAAGTCTCATTCACTATAGACCTTGTTCTGAGTGCCGGACTTGTTTCCAAAGCACCCTACAGAATGTCCCCCGCAGAATTGAAGGAATTGAAGGAGTAGCTTATGGAGCTATTGAAGAAAGGATTTATCAGACCGAGTACTTCCCCATGGGGAGCACCAGTGCTGTTTGTCAAGAAGAATGATGGATCGATGAGGCTGTGCATCGATTATCGGCAGCTGAACCACCTCACTATCAAGAATAAATACCCACTGCCGAGGATTGATGAACTCTTCGATCAGATTTCTGGAGCAAAATATTTCTCAAAAATTGATCTTCGATCGGGTTATCACCAATTGAGGATCAAGGACGAGGATATTCACAAAACTGCATTCCGAAGCAGGTACGGGCATTATGAATTTACTGTTATGCCTTTTGGACTAACAAATGCCCCTGCAGCTTTTATGCAGCTTATGAATAGAATCTTTAGACCACATCTGGACAAATTTATTGTGGTTTTTATCGATGATATCCTGATATATTCAAAGTCTGAAGAGGAGCATGAAGTGCATTTGAGGATAGCATTACAGATATTGAGGGATAATCAATTATATGCTAAATTTAGCAAATGCGAGTTTTGGCTAGAAGAAGTATCCTTCTTAGGACACGTAATTTCAAAGGATGGAATCTCAGTGGACCCCGCAAAGGTCGGTAAAGAACTGGGAACAACCGACAAATGCAACAGAAATTAGGAGTTTCCTTGGTCTTGCTAGTTATTACCGGCGTTTTATTAAAAACTCCTCGAAGATTGCAGTACCACTCACCAGGCTGACCCGCAAGGAAGTGCCGTATGAGTGGAATGAGGAATGTGAACAAAGCTTCCGAACATTGAAGGACCATCTGACCACTGCTCTGGTCTTGGCCCTTCCTATTGAAGGAGAGAAGTACGAGGTATACACTGATGCTTCCGGTATTGGCCTCGGTTGTGTATTAATGCAACAGGGAAGAGTTATTGCATACTCTTCTAGACAGTTAAAGAAGCATGAAGAAAACTACCCGGTGCGTGACTTGGAGTTAGCCGCAGTAGTATTTGCACTAAAGATCTGGAGACACTATCTCTACGGAGAACAATTCATAGTATTCTCCGATCATAAGAGCCTCAAATAACTATTCTCTCAGAAGGAGCTTAACATGAGACAACGTCGGTGGCTGGAATATTTAAAAGACTTTGATTTCACTATTCAGTATCACCCCGGTAAAGGGAATTCGGTAGCTGACGCCTTGAGTCGAAAGCCGAGAGCCCTCATAGCCAGCTGTATGATACGGGAATGGAAACTATTAGAGGAATTCTCTAGATTAAATATAAGCACGGACCAGAAAGACGGGTGTATTACTGTCATGCCCCGAACCGATAGCAGCGGAACGTGTTGTTCGGAACGTGGCAGTGATACGGTCGTGAATAATCAGAGCTAACATAAGACATGAAATTACAACCTGGACAATGTGGGCCAATTTAACCTTTATTGATATTCAAATATTCGAATTACATAACTGGACTCAACTTACATAAGTGAAGAAAAGACTCGCTATTACACTCTAATAAAGAGAAAAGGTCTCAAATAACAGGATGAGACTCAAAGAAAGACACCGACACGATTCTCCATTTCGCTCATCACTCTTGCCCTTCCCCATCTGTTGGACTATCTTCAATGTCATTACCTGAAAAACGTTAAAGATAGGCTGGTGAGCGAAACGCTCAGTAGGAATTACATCTCTCGTCAAGCAGAATATAAGTGATTTGCCAATTAACATGTTCATGACGATGCAATGTATGAAACTAGAAAATTCATGATGATCAATCTAACAGGAAAGATGAGTATTAAAGTCAAAGGTAGTTATGAGCTTAAGAGAAATAGGAACGAATTCCCATACAGAGTCAATGACAAGCTATCAGAATAAAACAAGGACAGTTACTCAGATGAACATAACTTCAGAATTGGCCAGAATATAACAGAGTTCCAATAAATATAAGTAGGATTAAACAATCTAGCAGAATATCTAAATTATCAGAATAACCGAACAACAAAATATCAGAATAACAGAGCTTCTAGAATTAACAGAATTTGCAGAATGACAGATATAACAGAATTAATAGAGTTTACATAATAACAGAATAACAGAACATGACAGATGTACAGAGTTTGGTGCAATGCCACACCCAGAATTACCATGGTTTATAGAATTGGACTTTCGTCCTACCTGGCACTGAAAAGTCGCGGACCCACAGCCCTTAATGTTTCAGAATCAGATTTGGCCAAATACAGAGTCAAAGGGTTATGTTCTCGAATTGATGACAAGAAGATTCCAAAGGAGTAGAGTGTCAAGACTAACGGAAAACTAAAGTAACACGGATCAGATCCAGGGTTTTTAAGGTACAACCAGCTCGGCTGCCTTGAGGGAATCCAAGGCTAGCGGAGACTTATGGAGGTCTCAATGACTAACTTGTCAGTTCGAAGGAACGGAATGTCCAACGGAGGGCTCGCATGTCACCAAGAGTTGAGGTGTATACGTGAACCAATCATGAAATAGGGACTCCATCTACGGACGTGAGATGAGAGTGCTAGAAGACCCGCGGTATGGGTCAAATCGGGAGAAAACGGTGAGAACGTGAATGTGTTAATTATAGAATTCACGTCAATCCAATTCTATAATTAACTATAACTAAATAAACTTATATTATTTGATGCCCGTGGGTGGCGTCATTTATTAATTAGCATCCTCTTGGAGGGATGTTAATTTTATGATTTATAACTGAATTTATTTAACAAGAATTCACATTTATATCTATTTATCTGAATAATTTCAAAAACACGTATTCCAAGAAACATTAATTTATTTAAAATAATTCACGGAAATAGAGTATATGATACTTAGGAGAAAAATAAAAGGATTCTAAATATATATTTTTCATAATTTTATGTTGCATATTTTAATAGATATGAATTTTTAAAGCTATAATTACAAGATATATATATATATATATATTGACGACCCTTTTGTACGTCGTCAAAAAGAGTGGACGACTATGCACATGTCGTCATTTTCTCAAAATTTGTCAAATTGTGTCAATGCTTTAGTCCTCTCATTTCCGGACTTAACCACGTCGGAATTGAGCTTATAATATACCGAAATGACCGGCTCGAAAAACTCTACCTAACCAGACGTTCAAAATCATTTTTCGTTGAGAGACGGGGGATCTTGAGATAGGGGGTACGAAAAATGGTGCAACCACTTTCACTATCTCGGTCTCCACCCCAATAGTACGCCCATAAATTTTCATGGCCAATGGATGTCCCGACAACCCAAAATGGGCAATCAAAAGAAAATATTATAACTACCGTGAACATTAACCATCTTAGTTCACCGGGTTAATCGTCTAATTCATTTATTATCGATTTTAATTGTTAAATTAGTTAATATTATCATGTAAGGGCATGAAAAATTAGAAAAGAATGTGGGGGTTCAAGTCATATGCAATTTGCGATTTCTAAATGAGTGATGACACATATATATATATAAACAATTTTAAGCATATGATGCATGTTATTTAGCTAGGGAAAACTTGCAAAACATAATATAAAAATCATGTTGATGTTCTTGACGGAGATGAGATTAACGGCTAATGCATGTTGTTAAGAAATTTGATATGGGGAGAAAACCTACGAAAAATTACACTGTTTTGTCTGAGATGTAGAGATAACCTACATAAAAATCATGATAATTATATGCATCATTAACGTGTTTAGGCTTTATAGTGATCACCTACGGAAATATCTAGGGAATTCATGGAATATGCAGAGGACATTTAAGGTTCAATTTATTAACGAGTTTAGCATGAGATATTCAATTTATTAACGAGTTTAGTTTGAGATATTAAGAACACCTATCAGAAACTGGAGATTATGAACTCGAACGTGAAATATAAACATGCTGTTATGATCATAGGAGCATGAATTATCTTTGTTAATGAGTTTAGCTGTAAGAGAGATCACCTACTTGTTGGGTTGCCTGGACGATGAACCAAAGTAGCAGCCAACGAGGATAAACGCAGCTGCAACAATAACTTCGGCGGGATAAGAAATATTAAGGAAAGAGCAGTGGCTCTTCCACGGCACGGCCACGGGCAGAAGTAGAAGAAGAATCAGTAGAGAGGAGCTTTAAGCCTCTCTATAATCTGTCCACGGTCTGAGGATGCAGTAGTAGCATCCCTTGTTCTTGCAGTCAATCCGCAGGAGGAAGAGGAAGGAGAAGAAGGTGAATAATTCCTTCTGTCCTTCACGTATGAGCAGCAGCAGTCTGTTGAAGAAAAGAGCCAACAGGTTTGGCTCGATGGAAGGGGTATTTATAGTGCTTAGGAACCTAATGGGTGTTCGATTGGGACACAAACTTACTAGTACAAGTACTAATAGCATTAATATTTCCTTTATTAATCTTTTCGAAACACAACACTTCTTATTTAGAGTGAAATGGAAATGACGCCTTAGATTAGGGCGTCATTTTATTAATTGACGCTTGTCAATACAGTCGTCAAAACTTAAACAACGACTTTCTCTAAGGCGTCAATTACCTTTCCTTATTTGTTAATTTAAAGTCTGACGATCTTTTTGGATGTTTTATATTTTTTTCTTGATGTGATCTTGTTTGGAAATTTTAGGGGTATGCGTTTTCCATTTTTCTCTATTTTTTCATATAATTAATTTTCCAAAATTCTTTAATTCAAAAATTGACACTATTCATTTTAGAATAAAATAACGACTTTGTTTAAGTCGTTTCTTAAGGAATCAATGCCTATACGTATGGCGTCAATTGGCATTTGTCATTTTCTCCATGCCCTTGTAAGGACCAAAATTATATTTATACTCATTCTTTTATCTTTTTCATTTCTTTAATGTAAATAAATCTTATATATATATATATATTCTTCCCTTTCTAATAAGATTATAATGTAATAAATATGAAATATTAAAATTTCTAAATTAGTAATAAAATATAAATTGACATTTTCTTCAAGATTTAATGATTCTTAATCCAATTAAAATTACGCTATCCATTAAATGACTACTTAAAATAACATGTCATTGTTTATTATAATACAATAGTAGTGTCCATGAGTTCTTTTGTCAGACTTTTTAGGATGTCGGGGGTTGTGACTCAAGGGCCCTTTACAGTGTGTGGGTTTCCTATTTCAAAATTACCGGGCGTTACACCCTCCCCCACTTAAAAGAATTTGGTCCCCAAATTCACATGCAACTCATCTCCAAAGTAATAGTGGGGTATCTAGTTCCATTCTCCAGTCTTAAAACAATATTGTTTAATCATGCTAGCAAAATAACCTAAGGTACTAGGCTTAGGTTAAAGGGGTACCTCTAGCCACTCCATTATCAGTAGGTTTGACTTGTCTTATTGCTTGTACTTGTACTCGATGTCGTTCCTTATTGCGATCCTTAGCTTGCTGGGGTTGATCTTTAGGAATGGAACAGTCGGCTACCTTATGCTCCTGACTTCCACAACGAAAGCAAGCTCCGTTCTTCCAGCGACACTTTTCAGATTTGTGACCAGCATTCCCACAATGCTTGCACTTTGCTTCCTTAGGCTTCTTGCCATTCGGAACGTCGTTTCTCTCATTGGGCCTCTTGTTGCCATTACCTTCTTTCTTCTTTTCCATTCTCGCCTTAACCTTGTCGGATAATTCCATAGCATCTTCCAATAACTGAGCTCTCTTAACCATCTCGGCATATGATTGAATATCCATCGGTGCCAACTGGGGTATGTATTGCAGTCTTAGTCCATTTAAGAACCTCCTAGCTTTCATCTTTTCTGTCATGATCAAATGAGGCACATATCGTGACAACCTTGAGAATTGGGCCTCATATTCCGCCACAGTCATACTTCTTTGTTTAAGTGAAGCGAACTCTCCCGCCTTTCTCTCCCGAACTCTCTCTGAGAAATACTTCTCGTTGAAGTACTCTAAAAATTCTACCCAAGTTACTTGAACATTCAGTAAGTGGCTTCTACGGACTCCCACCAAGCCCTTGCGTCCTTCTCTAGTTGAAATGTTGCTAAAATGACCTTATCTTGGTCCGAGCATTGCATTACTCGAAAGATTCTCTCCATCTCCTTAGTCCAATCTTCCGCTATGTCTGGATCAGGGGTTCCACTAAACCTAGGGGATTGAGGCTCCGGAACTCACGATGTAACTCTCCAGCTCCACGATTGGCTCCACCATCGGCTACTCGTTGAAGAGCCTGAGTCAATCCTTGAACCGTCCTTTGCATTTCACGCCATTGGGCACGCTCAGCGGCCATTGTTATCTATCTAGTTCTATAAGACACAAACAATCTTATGTAAGATTATCAAGTAATTCTCGTGAAACTTTACTAAGCTATCTTCATAAACTAATCTTATTAGTATGATATCTTCCTTTTTAGCTTTTAACCCAAGGTTCTACCCAACTCACCGGGTAATAATGGGGTTGACCCTAGAACTTATGGCAACCTATAGTCAAGACCTAGGATTTAATATACCTAGGCTCTGATACCACAAACTGTCATGCCCCGAACCGATAGCAGCGGAACGTGTTGTTCGGAACGTGGCAGTGATACGGTCGTGAATAATCAGAGCGAACATAAGACATGAAATTACAACCTGGACAATGTGGGCCAATTTAACCTTTATTGATATTCAAATATTCGAATTACATAACTGGACTCAACTTACATAAGTGAAGAAAAGACTCGCTATTACACTCTAATAAAGAGAAAAGGACTCAAATAACAGGACGAGACTCAAAGAAAGACACCGACATGATTCTCCATTTCGCTCATCACTCTTGCCCTTCCCCATCTGTTGGACTATCTTCAATGTCATTACCTGAAAAACGTTAAAGATAGGCTGGTGAGCGAAACGCTTAGTAGGAATTACATCTCTCATCAAGCAGAATATAAGTGATTAGCCAATTAACATGTTCATGACGATGCAATGTATGGAACTAGAAAATTCATGATGATCAATCTAACAGGAAAGATGAATATTAAAGTCAAAGGTAGTTATGAGCTCAAGAGAAATAGGAACGAATTCCCATACAGAGTCAAGGACAAGCTATCAGAATATAACAAGAACAGTTACTGGGATGAACATAACCTCAGAATTGGCCAGAATATAACAGAGTTCCAATAAATATAAGTAGAATTAAACAATCTAGCAGAATATCTAAATTATCAGAATAACCGAACAACAAAATATCAGAATAACAGAGCTTCTAGAATTAACAGAATTTGCAGAATGACAGATATAACAGAATTAATAGAGTTTGCAGAATAACAGAATAACAGAACATGACAAATATACAAAGTTTGGTGCAATGCCACACCCAAAATTACCATGGTTTACAGAATTGGACTTCCGTCCTACCTGGCACTGAAAAGTCGCGGAGCCACAGCCCTTAATGTTTCAGAATCAGATTTGGCCAAATACCGAGTCAAAGGGTTATGTTCTCGAATTGATGACAAGAAGATTCCAAAGGAGTAGAGTGTCAAGACTAACGGAAAACTAAAGTAACATGGATCAGATCCAGGGTTTTTAAGGTACAACTAGCTCGGCTGTCTTGCGGGAATCCAAGGCTAGCGGAGACTTACGGAGGTCTCAATGACTAACTTGCCAGTTCGAAGGAACGGAATGTCCAACAGACGGCTCGTATGTCACCAAGAGTTGAGGTGTATACGTGAACCAATCATGAAATAGGGATTCCATCTACGGACGTGAGATGAGAGTGCCAGAAGACCCGCGGTATGGGTCAAATCGGGAGAAAACGGTGAGAACGTGAATGTGTTAATTATAGAATTCACGTCAATCCAATTCTATAATTAACTATAACTAAATAAACTTATATTATTTGATGCCCATGGGTGGCGTCATTTATTAATTAGCATCCTCTTGGAGGGACGTTAATTTTATGATTTATAACTGAATTTATTTAACAAGAATTCACATTTATATCTATTTATCTGAATAATTTCAAAAACACGTATTCCAAGACATATTGATTTATTTAAAATAATCTACGGAAATAGAGTATATGATACTTAGGAGAAAAATACAAGGATTCTAAATATATATTTTTCATAATTTTCTGTTGCATATTTTAATAGATATGAATTTTTAAAGCTATAATTACAAGATATATATATATATATATATATATATATATATATATATATATATATATATATATGACGACCCTTTTGTACGTCGTCAAAAAGATTGGACGACTATGCACATGTCGTCATTTTCTCAAAAATTGTCAAATTGTGTCAATGCTTTAGTCCTCTCATTTTCGGACTTAACCACGTCGGAATTGAGCTTATAATATACCGAAATGACCGGCTCGAAAAACTCTACCTAACCAAACGTTCAAAATAATTTTTCGTTGAGAGACGGGAGATCTTGAGATAGGGGACACAAAAAATGGTGCAACCACTTTCACTATCTCGGTCTCCACCCCAATAGTACGCCCATAAATTTTCATGGCCAATGGATGTCCCGACAACCCAAAACGGGCAATCAAAAGAAAATATTATAACTACCGTGAACATTAACCATCTTAGTTCACCGGGTTAATCGTCTAATTCATTTATTATCGATTTTAATTGTTAAATTAGTTAATATTATCATGTAACGGCATGAAAAATTAGAAAAGAATGTGGGGGTTCAAGTCATATGCAATTTGCGATTTCTAAATGAGTGATGACACACACATATATATATATATATATAAATTTTTAAGCATATGATGCATATTATTTAGCTAGGGAAAACATGCAAAACATAATATAAAAATCACGTTGATGTTCTTGACGGAGATGAGATTAACGGCTAATGCATGTTGTTAAGAAATTTGATATGGGGAGAAAACCTACGAAAAATTACACTGTTTTGTCTGAGATGTAGAGATAACCTACATAAAAATCATGATAATTACATGCATCATTAACGTGTTTAGGCTTTATAGTGATCACCTACGGAAATATCCAGGGAATTCATGGAATATGCAGAGGACATTTAAGGTTCAATTTATTAACGAGTTTAGCATGAGATATTCAATTTATTAACGAGTTTAGTTTGAGATATTAAGAACACCTATCAGAAACTAGAGATTATGAACTCGAACGTGAAATATAAACATGCTGTTATGATCATAGGAGCATGAATTATCTTTGTTAATGAGTTTAGCTGTAAGAGAGATCACCTACTTGTGGGGTTGCCTGGACGATGAACCAAAGTAGCAGCCAACGAGGATAAACGCAGCTGCAACCATAACTTCGGCGGGATAAGAAATATTAAGGAAAGAGCAGTGGCTCTTCCACGGCACGGCCACGGGCAGAAGTAGAAGAAGAATCAGTAGAGAGGAGCTTTAAGCCTCTCTATAATCCGTCCACGGTCTGAGGATGCAGTAGTAGCATCCCTTGTTCTTGCAGTCAATCCGCAGGAGGAAGAGGAAGGAGAAGAAGGTGAATAATTCCTTCTGTCCTTCACGTATGAGCAGCAGCAGTCTGTTGAAGAAAAGAGCCAACAAGTTTGGCTCGATGGAAGGGGTATTTATAATGCTTAGGAACCTAATGGGTGTTCGATTGGGACACAAACTTACTAGTACAAGTACTAATAGCATTAATATTTCCTTTATTAATCTTTTCGAAACACAACACTTCTTATTTAGAGTGAAATAGAAATGACGCCTCAGATTAGGGCGTCATTTTATTAATTGACGCTTGTCAATACAGTCGTCAAAACTTAAATAACGACTTTCTCCAAGGCGTCAATTACCTTTCCTTATTTGTTAATTTAAAGTCTGACGATCTTTCTGGATTTTTTATATTTTTTTCTTGATGTGATCTTGTTGAAAAATTTTAGGGGTATGCGTTTTCCATTTTTCTCTATTTTTCCATATAATTAATTTTCTAAAATTCTTTAATTCAAAAATTGACACTATTCATTTTAGAATAAAATAACGATTTTGTTTAAGTCGTTTCTTAAGGAATCAATGCCTATAGGTATGGCGTCAATTGGCATTTGTCATTTTCTCCATGCCCTTGTAAGGACCAAAATTGTATTTATACTCATTCTTTTATCTTTTTCATTTCTTTAATGTAATTAAATCTTATGTATATATTCTTCCCTTTCTAATAAGATTATAATGTAATAAATATGAAATATTAAAATTTCTAAATTAGTAATAAAATATAAATTGACATTTTCTTCAAGATTTAATGATTCTTAATCCAATTAAAATTACGTTGTGCATTAAATGACTACTTAAAATAACATGTCATTGTTTATTATAATACAATAGTAGTGTCTATGAGTTCTTTTGTCAGACTTTTTAGGATGTCGGGGTTGTGACTCAAGGGCCCTTTACAGTGTCTGTGGGTTTCCTATTTCAAAATTACCGGGCGTTACACCCTCCCCCACTTAAAGGAATTTTATCTCCAAATTCACATGCAACTCATCTCCAAAGTAATAGTGGGGTATCTAGTTCCATTCTCCAGTCTTAAAACAATATTGTTTAATCATGCTAGCAAAATAACCTAAGGTACTAGGCTTAGGTTAAAGGGGTACCTCTAGCCACTCCATTATCAGCAGGTTCGACTTGTCTTATTGCTTGTACTTGTACTCGATGTCGTTCCTTACTGCGATCCTTAGCTTGCTGGGGTTGATCTTTAGGAATGGAACAGTCGGCTACCTTATGCTCCTGGCTTCCACAACGAAAGCAAGCTCCATTCTTCCAGCGACACTTTTCAGATTTGTGACCATCATTCCCACAATCCTTGCACTTTGCTTCCTTAGGCTTCTTGCCATTCGGAATGTCGTTTCTCTAATTGGGCCTCTTGTTGCCATTACCTTCTTTCTTCTTTTCCATTCTCGCCTTAACCTTGCCGGATAATTCCATAGCGTCTTCCAATAACTAACCTCTCTTAACCATCTCGGCATATGATTGAATATCCATCGGTGTCAACTGGGGTATGTATTGCAGTCTTAGTCCATTTAAGAACCTCCTAGCTTTCATCTTTTCTGTCATGATCAAATGAGGCGCATATCGTGACAACCTTGAGAATTGGGCCTCATATTCCGCCACAGTCATACTTCTTTGTTTAAGTGAAGCGAACTCTCCCGCCTTTCTCTCCCGAACTCTCTCTGAGAAATACTTCTCGTTGAAGTACTCTAAAAATTCTACCCAAGTTACTTGAACATTCGGTAAAGTGGCTTCTACGGACTCCCACCAAGCCCTTGCGTCCTTCTCTAGTTGAAATGTTGCTAAAATGACCTTATCTTGGTCCGAGCATTACATTACTCGAAAGATTCTCTCCATCTCCTTAGTCCAATCTTCTGCTATGTCTGGATCAGGGGTTCCACTAAACCTAGGGGATTGAGGCTCCGAAACTCACGATGTAACTCTCCAGCTCCACGATTGGCTCCACCATCGGCTACTCGTTGAAGAGCCTGAGTCAATCCTTGAACCGTCCTTTGCATTTCATGCCATTGGGCACGCTCAGCGGCCATTGTTATCTATCTAGTTCTATAAGACACAAACAATCTAATGTAAGATTATCAAGTAATTCTCGTGAAACTTTACTAAGCTATCATCATAAACTAATCTTATTAGTATGATATCTTCCTTTTTAGCTTTTAACCCAAGGTTCTACCCAACTCACCGGGTAATAATGGGGTTGACCCTAGAACTTATGGCAACCTATAGTCAAGACCTAGGATTTAATATACCTAGGCTCTGATACCACAAACTGTCACGCCCCGAACCGATAGCAGCGGAACATGTTGTTCGGAATGTGGCAGTGATACGGTCGTGAATAATCAGAGCGAACATAAGACATGAAATTACAACCTGGACAATGTGGGCCAATTTAACCTTTATTGATATTCAAATATTCGAATTACATAACTGGACTCAACTTATATAAGTGAAGAAAAGACTCGCTATTACACTCTAATACAGAGAAAAGGACTCAAATAACAGGACGAGACTCAAAGAAAGACACCGACACGATTCTCCATTTCGCTCATCACTCTTGCCCTTCCCCATCTGTTGGACTATCTTCAATGTCATTACCTGAAAAACGTTAAAGATAGGCTGGTGAGCGAAACGCTTAGTAGGAATTACATCTCTCATCAAGCAGAATATAAGTGATTAGCCAATTAACATGTTCATGACGATGGAATGTATGGAACTAGAAAATTCATGATGATCAATCTAACAGGAAAGATGAATATTAAAGTCAAAGGTAGTTATGAGCTCAAGAGAAATAGGAACGAATTCCCATACAGAGTCAAGGACAAGCTATCAGAATATAACAAGGACAGTTACTCGGATGAACATAGCTTCAGAATTGGCCAGAATATAACAGAGTTCCAATAAATATAAGTAGAATTAAACAATCTAGCAGAATATCTAAATTATCAGAATAACCGAACAACAAAATATCAGAATAATAGAGCTTCTAGAATTAACAGAATTTACAGAATGACAGATATAACAGAATTAATAGAGTTTGCAGAATAACAGAATGACAGAACATGACAGATATACAGAGTTTGGTGCAATGCCACACCCAGAATTACCATGGTTTATAGAATTGGACTTCGTCCTACCTGGCACTGAAAAGTCGCGGACCCACAGCCCTTAATGTTTCAGAATCAGATTTGGCCAAATACAGAGTCAAAGGGTTATGTTCTCGAATTGATGACAAGAAGATTCCAAAGGAGTAGAGTGTCAAGACTAACGGAAAACTAAAGTAACACGGATCAGATCCAGGGTTTTTAAGGTACAACCAGCTCGGCTGCCTTGCGGGAATCCAAGGCTAGCAGAGACTTACGGAGGTCTCAATGACTAACTTACCAGTTCGAAGGAACGGAATGTCCAACGGAGGGCTCGTATGTCACTAAGAGTTGAGGTGTATACGTGAACCAATCATGAAATAGGGACTCCATCTACGGACGTGAGATGAGAGTGCCAGAAGACCCGTGGTATGGGTCAAATCGGGAGAAAACGGTGAGAACGTGAATGTGTTAATTATAGAATTAACGTCAATCCAATTCTATAATTAACTATAACTAAATAAACTTATATTATTTGATGCCCGTGGGTGGCGTCATTTTATAATTAGCATCCTCTTAGAGGGACATTAATTTTATGATTTATAACTGAATTTATTTAACAAGAATTCACATTTATATCTATTTATCTGAATAATTTCAAAAACACGTATTCCAAGACACATTGATTTATTTAAAATAATTCACGAAAATAGAGTATATGATACTTAGGAGAAAAATACAAGGATTCTAAATATATATTTTTCATAATTTTCTGTTGCATATTTTAATAGATATGAATTTTTAAAGCTATAATTACAAGATGTATATATATATATATATATGACGACCTTTTGTACGTCGTCAAAAAGATTGGACGACTATGCACATGTCGTCATTTTCCAAAATTTGTCAAATTGTGTCAATGCTTTAGTCCTCTCATTTCCAGACTTAACCACGTCGGAATTGAGCTTATAATATACCGAAATGACCAGCTCGAAAAACTCTACCTAACCAGACGTTCAAAATAGTTTTTCATTGAGAGACGGGGGATCTTGAGATAGGGGGCACGAAAAATGGTGCAACCACTTTCACTATCTCGGTCTCCACCTCAATAGTACGCCCATAAATTTTCATGGCCAATGGATGTCCCGACAACCAAAAACGGGAAATCAAAAGAAAATATTATAACTACCGTGAACATTAACAATCTTAGTTCACCGGGTTAATCGTCTAATTCATTTATTATCGATTTTAATTGTTAAATTAGTTAATATTATCATGTAAGGGCATGAAAAATTAGAAAAGAATGTGGGGGTTCAAGTCATATGCAATTTGCGATTTCTAAATGAGTGATGACACACACACACACACACACACACACACACACATATATATATATATATATATATATATATATATATATATATATATATATATTTTAAGCATATGATGCATATTATTTAGCTAGGGAAAACATGCAAAACGTAATATAAAAATCACGTTGATGTTCTTGACAGAGATGAGATTAACGGCTAATGCATGTTGTTAAGAAATTTGATTTGGGGAGAAAACCTACGAAAAATTACACTGTTTTGTCTGAGATGTAGAGATAACCTACATAAAAATCATGATAATTACATGCATCATTAACGTGTTTAGGCTTTATAGTGATCGCCTACGGAAATATCCAGGGAATTCATGGAATATGCAGAGGACATTTAAGGTTCAAATTATTAACGAGTTTAGCATGAGATATTCAATTTATTAACGAGTTTAGTTTGAGATATTAAGAACACCTATCAGAAACTGGAGATTATGAACTCGAACGTGAAATATAAACATGCTGTTATGATCATAGGAGCATGAATTATCTTTGTTAATGAGTTTAGCTGTAAGAGAGATCACCTACTTGTTGGGTTACCTGGACGATGAACCAAAGTAGCAGCCAACGAGGATAAACGCAGCTGCAACAATAACTTCGACGGGATAAGAAATATTAAGGAAAGAGCAGTGGCTCTTCCACGGCACGGCCACAGGCAGAAGTAGAAGAAGAATCAGTAGAGAGGAGCTTTTAGCCTCTCTATAATCCGTCCACGGTCTGAGGATGCAGTAGTAGCATCCCTTGTTCTTGCAGTCAATCCGCAGGAGGAAGAGGAAGGAGAAGAAGGTGAATAATTCCTTCTGTCCTTCACGTATGAGCAGCAGCAGTCTGTTGAAGAAAAGAGCCAACATGTTTGGCTCGATGGAAGGGGTATTTATAGTGCTTAGGAACCTAATGGGTGTTCGATTGGGACACAAACTTACTAGTACAAGTACTAATAGCATTAATATTTCCTTTATTAATCTTTCCGAAACACAACACTTCTTATTTAGAGTGAAATAAAATTGACGCCTCAGATTAGGGCGTCATTTTATTAATTGACGCTTGTCAATACAGTCGTCAAAACTTAAATAACGACTTTCTCCAAGGCGTCAATTACCTTTCCTTATTTGTTAATTTAAAGTCTGACGATCTTTCTGGATTTTTTATATTTTTTTCTTGATGTGATCTTGTTGGAAAATTTTAAGGGTATCCGTTTTCCATTTTTCTCTTTTTTTTCATATAATTAGTTTTCTAAAATTCTTTAATTCAAAAATTGACACTATTCATTTTAGAATAAAATAACGACTTTGTTTAAGTCGTTTCTTAAGGAATCAACGCCTATACGTATGGCGTCAATTGGCATTTGTCATTTTCTCCATGCCCTTGTAATGACCAAAATTGTATTTATACTCATTCTTTTATCTTTTTCATTTTTTTAATGTAATTAAATCTTATATATATTCTTCCCTTTCTAATAAGATTATAATGTAATAAATATGAAATATTAAATTTTCTAAATTAGTAATAAAATATAAATTGACATTTTCTTCAAGATTTAATGATTCTTAATCCAATTAAAATTACACTGTGCATTAAATGACTACTTAAAATAACATGTCATTGTTTATTATAATACAATAGTAGTTTCCATGAGTTCTTTTGTCAGACTTTTTAGGATGTCGGAGGTTGTGACTCAAGGGCCCTTTATAGTGTGTGTGGGTTTCCTATTTCAAAATTACCGGGCATTACAATTACTCTCTCTCACATGAGTGTGCATCCGGACTTGCTATCCGAAACCAAGAAGTTACAAGATGAAGATCCTGGAATGATTGAAATCAGGGAGAAACTAGATCAAAGAACCGGATTCAAGCTAGCAGTTGATAGAAGACTGATGTTTCAGGAAAGGACATGTGTCCCGGACTGTCCTGAGTTGAAAAGAAAAATTCTAGATGAAGCTCAGCGCTCTAGGTATACCATTCATCCTGGAGCAACTAAGATGTACAAAGATTTAAAAAGAACTTTCTGGTGGCCGAACATGAAAAGGGAGATAGCGGACTTTGTATCTCGCTGTCTCACGTGCCAACAAGTAAAAGCAGAACACGAAAGACCCGCCGGAAAGTTACACCCCCTTGATATTCCTAAATGGAAATGGGAAGGAATTGGTATGGATTTCATCATGGTATTGCCTAAATCCAGAGGCGGACATGATGGTATTTGGGTAATCATCGATCGACTGACCAAGTCGGCGCATTTCTTGTCAATTAAAAGTCGATGGTCGGTTGATGTTTTGGCCGCATTGTATATTAAGGAGATCGTAAGATTGCATGGAGTCCCAACATCAATCGTGTCTGATCGAGACCCTCGCTTCACTTCTCATTTCTGGAAGGGTCTACAACACTCTTTGGGGACAAAGCTCAATTTCAGTACTGCTTTCCACCCCCAGACCGATGGTCAGATCGAAAGAACAAATCAAATAGTTGAAGACATGTTACGGGCTTGCATTATTGACTTTGGCGGAGGTTGGCATGATCATTTGCCCCTAGCTGAGTTTGCATATAACAATAGTTATCAAGCCAGTATACAGATGGCTCCATTTGAAGCCTTGTACGGCAGGCGTTGCCGATCTTCTATATGCTGGGATGAGGTTGGCGAGAAACAACTTCTAGGGCCTGATATGGTAAGAAATACAACAGAGAAGGTTGAACTTATCCGAGAAAGACTCAAAGTAGCACAATCCAGACAGAAATCTTATGCAGATAATAGAAGAAGAGAATTAGAGTTCCAAGTCGGAGACTATGTTTACCTCAAGGTCTCACCCGGTCGAGGAATAAGAAGGTTCGGAGTTAAAGGCAAGCTCACACCGAGATTCATTTGTCCATTCGAAGTACTGAATAGAGTTGGAGAGGTAGCATATCGTCTTGCTTTGCCTCCTCAATTATCGGAAGTGCATAATGTGTTCCACATTTCCATGCTGAAGAAATATGTGCACGACCCTTTCCACGTCATTGATCATAGTAACTTAGTGATTCAAAGGGACCTCACTTATGAACAAAAGCCAATGAAGATTCTTGATCGAGAGGTCCGAGTCTTAAGAAACAAGACTATTCCCATGGTAAAAGTGCAGTGGAACATATGCTTGGAACAAGAAGCTACCTGGGAAACTGAAGAATATATGCGAAGAAGATATCCGGAATTGTTCTAAACCGTAAGTACTCTATACCCTCCACGTCTCCATTCACGCAATTGAATTTGGGGACCAAATTTTTTTAAGTGGGGGAGGGTGTAGCACCCCTGGAAAATTTTAAAAGAATAAAATAGATTCTAAATAAATTTAAACTAGTAAATCTATACATGCTAATGTTGGTCAGGAATTAAATAAAATAAAAATTTGATAAATGGAAAATAGCCTAAACTAATAACGGGCCTTACACTTAAAAGATATAACAAATAAAACAACACCCTCCCATAAGGCGCCAATTATAGTAATAACGCCATTTTCATGGGCGCTAATTCATACCAAGAAAATTGGAAATAAAGCGGCGAAATATAGAAAAGTAAAGGACGGCCGTGGTTGAGGTGCTATTTAATGAAAACATTCCCTCTAGTAAGGCGCAATTTAATGAAAAACACACCCTTGTCTCAGACGTCATTTTCCCTGAGAGTTAAATAAGGAAACCGTGCAACCCATTAAGGCATGTTTGGTCGATGCATGGCTAGTGTTAGGGTTTCCCTGTGCAAATGGAAGCATGCGGCTGCTATCTAGGAAGGGAGAGGACCATGCATAGTAGGTTTAAAACCCTGCCAAACTTGATTGTAAATCCCTTTCCATAACCAAGCATTAGAACCCTCCAGAACGTTGAAAGCCTTATAAAAAACCTTTTCCCATCGAACGTAACTCGCTGATGATATTGCGTTCGAGGAGATTCTTCATCCTACGCTTCCCTACTGCGAGGAGGGCTTCTTCCTCTTCTTCCTGCTGACTCTATCGTGAAGGGGCGAGCATCTCCTTCCTCCTGCTGTGCAGACGTGCAAGAAGAGGCTTCACCCTCTTCTTCTTTCTTCTTCCTGCTTGCCGGACGTGAGAAGGCGTGAGGCTTCTTCCCTTCAACCACCTGCAAGCCTGGAAGAAGTGCCTTCTTCCTCCTGCTACCCTCTTCCTCCTGTTGCGTGAAGGAAGTTGCAGAAGTCTTCATCCTGCAAGCAATCGACATACTCTGTTCGAAACAGAGTATCGATTCTTCGTCCTGTTCATCCCTCAAATCTTCAGAAAAGGTAGGTTATCTCAAGCTTCGTAGCCCAAACAATATAAATCATGATTATAGTTCATGCATGCAGTCTTCGCTGAGATTGAAGAAGTTCTGCAAAATTTTTGTAAATAGCGACCCTCATCAGGGCGCTAATTCTTTTTGACGCCCATCAAAACGATCGTCAATTCCCATTTGATTTAATAATTACACATGTTAAAAATTTAATATCTATTTAACCAGTTATCTGATTTAATGCATGAATAGAGTTTTGCAATCCTGCTATTTTTCTTGACCTATCCATATACATGTTGTCATAAAAATATTTATATTGGGAAAGTGCTACTGTTCATAGCAGATTTCTGAAAAAAAATATGAAAATGACGACTTGATGTATGTCGTTTCTTCTGAAATTGACGCCACTATCAAGGGCGCTATCAGTATAAAAGGTGTCAGCCCCCATGTCGCCATTTAATAAATCCTGGAAAAATTGATAATATCAATGCACATATCTAGATTGAAAAAATGACGACTCTTCATGAATCTTCCATTGATTAAATAGCGACCCTGACCAGGGCGCTATATGTCTTTAACGTGGCATCTGACCAGACGTCTTTTACAAAGATTCTGAAATTTTATACCTATATAAAAATACATACAGAAATTGACGACTCTTCTGATAGTCTTCAATTTGTGAAATAACGCCCCTAACCAGGGTGCTACTTAATGAAATAAAGACATTGGCTAAGGCGCCAATTTCATGTCTTCTAATTTTTCATGATTTTTCATGTAACCATGGATATATATATATATATATATATATATATATATATATATATATATATATATGGCACTATATTCCAATCCGTGAGTATAGTCTCACATTTCTCGGCGTTTTATCGATTACCCCTTCAACTCTCGGTGACATACAAGCCCTTTCTCGGCACTATATTCCAATCCGTGAGTATAGTCTCACATTTCTCGCTGTTTTATCGATTACCCCTTCAACTCTCGGTGACATACAAGCCCTCCAATGGACATTCCGTTCCTTTGGACCGGCAAGTTAGTCATTGGGACCTCCGTAAGTCTCCTCGTAGCCTTGGATTCCCTCAAGGCCGATTGAGCTGGTTGTACCTTAAACACCTTGTACCCTTCTTGAATGCCACATCTTGTGATAAACTGGCCCTCTCATGGTGCTATTTTGATCCATGAGAGAATAAACCTAGCCAGTGGAATGATGATATTCCACTAGGTGATGTCTTGGATTGAGTCCCTTATAGATGGGCTCAATCTCTCAGCTTGATTCATGTACCTTGATTGGTGGCAAGTTTAGTCATCCACTCAAGTGATCACGGCTACCTAGTTAAGGTACCGATTCTACCCAGGTTATCGACATGTCATGGTTCTCGTTGGTTTTATCATTGTCTATCTAATGTTCTTCCTTGAATTCCATGGATCCTATTCACGAATCTACCTTGATATCCTACATGAGTTTGTTCTTGGAATTCCATGGCTATCACTAAAGTGGTTGTCTAGATATTACATGTAACAATGCCTGCACGTATAGGGCCCGATCTGGTCCTGGGAGGAGCACCCGAAAGTACTTGTGCTGATGTGAGTTATATTGATCGTGGTGTGGCATTGCACCGAAGTGCTTGCTTGAATCTACGACATCTCCACTATCTATCTCTCTCTCTCTCGCGTGCTTGACTTGATTGACTTGACATGACTTGCGTGGCCCGGAATGGGCAAAGTACTTGCTTGATAATAACCATTATCTCACGACATGAAAGACTTTATTGATATACTTGGTACTCGTTCAAATACTTGCAATCTTGAATACCTGAAATCCCCTATCTTGGATCAACAGTACATGTTATTTCCTCTCATTATCATGTTCAATTCCATAGCGTTTCATTTTACATGATTGACATGCTAGACTTGCATTTTTCATTTGAAAAAGGTAATTACTTAAACCAATTGCTAGTTCTTGAGATATAATTCCTACTGAGCGTTCGCTCATCAAGTTCCTTTCTCCAACTTTTCAGGTAATACGTATCCTGATTCGGACTCGGATGGGCAGGAGCAAGAGTGATGAGTGTAGAGTCTGCAAGCGTCATGCTACTCCACCTTATCGTGTCAAGTCGTCTTTAGTTCTTGGAGTCTTGCCGTCGGCACTTCTGTTATTTCAAATTTTGTAACATTTAAAGGCTGTGGGCCTGATTAGACTTGTTAAGTCTTGGAGTTATGTGACGTTGCTTAATGGATTAGTTTGTTATGAATGGTATCAGTTTTTGGTTATGTTTTAAATTCTTGTCTTATTGCGCACTCTGTTTTGATGTCGAAATTCTACTTGCTCTGATTGACATGATTGATATAAACTCGTCACGTCTCTCCCGTGTTCCTTCCGCGCTCGGAGCGTGACAATTTTTGTGGTATCAGAGCCTAAGATTTTAAATTCCTAGGAAACCCAAGTCCAAGGGTAAGTCTATCCCCAAACTGTGAGGATGGGTAGTGCCATGGGTATAAGTCCTTGTAGGGCATCCGACTACAAATTTCAACATGAAACTAATTAAGGTTAAATTCTTGTAGGACTATGGCCGCTGAACGCGCACAATGGCGCGAGATGCAGCGAACTGTTCAAGGCCTGACCCAGGCCTTGCAACAAGTGGCTCAAGGTGGGGCACAACATGTAGCTGGCGACCTCCATCGGAGCTTTAGAAATCTCAACCCTCCGAGATTCTCAGGTTCATCAAATCCCGAGGATGCGGAGAATTGGATAAAGGAGATCGAGCGAATCTTCCGCGTCATGCAATGCGCGGATGGTGAAAAGGTGCTTCTGGCCACGTTCCAACTGGAACGGGACGCCCATGCTTGGTGGTAGTCCGTCGAGGCCACCTTGCTCGAAGATCATGTTACTTGGGTCGAATTCGTCGAGCACTTCAATAGTAAGTATTTCTCCGACCGTGTTCAGGAGAAAAAGGCCACAGAATTTGTTGCCTTGAAGCAACGATCCCTGTCAGTAGCCGACTATGAAGCCCAGTTCTCCCGGTTATCTAGATATGCACCACATTTAGTATGCACTGAAAAGATGAAGGAAAGAAGGTTCTTGAATGGGTTACGACCCCAGTATATCACCCAGCTCGCTCCCTTGGATATTCAAGTGCACTCAGAGATGGTGCGTCGTACCTAGTTGCTAGAAGACGCCACGGAACTGTCTGACAAAATCCGTGGTAAGGATAAAAGGGAGAATGTCACAAGCCCCAACACTTTTAAATCGTCTTTCAAGAAGCGGACCAATAATGGAGGCGAACCCTCCAAGGAGAAGAAGTTCAAGAAGGGCAACAACAAACCTTTCTCCATCACGGCACCGCCAAAGGAGAATTGTAAATATTGTGACAAGCCGGGTCATCAGGCTGCGGAATGCTGGAGAAGGCTTGGAGCATGCCTTCGTTGTGGGAGTCAGGAACACTGTATTCCTAATTGTCCAATGATGAACGAGCAAAGTGAGCCGGAGACAAAGGAAGAGAAGCATCCGGCAAAGAAGCAAGGACGTTTACAAGCTCTCCAAGAGACGGAACCAACTGAGGGTGGGTTGGTGGAAGCTATTTTGTCTGTTGGCTCTAAATCTGCTCAAGTACTGTTTGATACTGGCGCCACACACTCTTTTGTTTCAAAGAAATTTGCTGCTTCATTCTCTATGGAACCCGAATGGATAAACTTGGTGATTTCTACCCCGTTAGGGAATGAGTCTGATGTCACTTTCCATTACCCTAACTGCAAGACTATAGTTAAAGGCCACAACTTACCTGCAGATTTAATATGCTTAGACTTGAAGGAGTACGATGTAATTTTAGGGGCCGATTGGCTATCCACCCATTGGGCAACTGTAGACTGCCGAAGTGGAAAAGTAACTTTTATGGATTACCCGGAGTTAACTTATGTTACTCCCCGGAAGAGATCACCAGTCATCTCTGCTCTTCGAGCCCATAAACTTATCAACAAAGGATGCGAGGCATTCTTAGCATTTGTAACTGCCACAGAGGCTAAGGTAGCTAGACTAGAAGACATTCAAGTGGTTTGGGAGTTTCCTAATGTTTTCCCTGAAGACTTGCCTGGTCTACCACCAGAGAGAGAAGTCTCATTCACTATAGACCTTGTTCCGGGTGCCGGACCTGTTTCCAAAGCACCCTACAGAATGTCCCCCGCAGAATTGAAGGAATTGAAGGAGCAGCTTATGGAGCTATTGAAGAAAGGATTTATCAGACCGAGTACTTCCCCATGGGGAGCACCAGTGCTGTTTGTCAAGAAGAATGATGGATCGATGAGGCTGTGCATCGATTATCGGCAGTTGAACCACCTCACTATCAAGAATAAATACCCACTGCCGAGGATTAATGAACTCTTCGATCAGATTTCTGGAGCAAAATATTTCTCAAAAATTGATCTTCGATGGGTTATCACCAATTGAGGATCAAGGACGAGGATATTCACAAAACTGCATTCCGAAGTAGGTACGAGCATTATGAATTTACTGTTATGCCTTTTGGACTAACAAATGCCCCTGCAGCTTTTATGCAGCTTATGAATAGCATCTTTAGACACATCTGGACAAATTTATTATGGTTTTTATCGATGATATCCTGATATATTCAAAGTCTAAAGAGGAGCATGAAGTGCATTTGAGGATAGCATTACAGATATTGAGGGATAATCAATTATATGCTAAATTTAGTAAATGCGAGTTTTGGCTAGAAGAAGTGTCCTTCTTAGGACACGTAATTTCAAAGGATGGAATCTCAGTGGACCCCGCAAAGGTCGAAGCGGTAAAGAATTGGGAACAACCGACAAATGCAACATAAATTAGGAGTTTCCTTGGTCTTGCTGGTTATTACCGGCGTTTTATTAAAAACTTCTCGAAGATTGCAGTACCACTCACCAGGCTGACCCGCAAGGAAGTGCCGTATGAGTGGAATGAAAAATGTGAACAAAGCTTCCGAACATTGAAGAACCATTTGACCACTGCTCCGGTCTTGGCCCTTCTTATTGAAGGAGATAAGTACGAGGTATACACCGATGCTTCCGGTATTGGCCTCGGTTGTGTATTAATGCAACAGGGAAGAGTTATTGCATACTCTTCTAGGCAGTTAAAGAAGCATGAAGAAAACTACCCGGTGCATGACTTGGAGTTAGCCGCAGTAGTATTTGCACTAAAGATATGGAGACACTATCTCTACGGAGAACAATTCATAGTATTCTCTGATCATAAGAGCTTCAAATATCTATTCTCTCAGAAGGAGCTTAACATGAGACAACATCGGTGGCTGGAATATTATAAAGACTTTGATTTCACTATTCAGTATCACCCCGGTAAAGGGAATTCGGTAGCTGACACCTTGAGTCGAAAGCCGAGAGCCCTCATAGCCAGCTGTATGATACGGGAAAGGAAACTATTAGAGGAATTCTCTAGATTAAATATAAGCACGAACTAGAAAGACGGGTGTATTACTCTCTCTCACATGAGTGTGCATCCGGACTTGCTATCCGAAATCAAGAAGTTACAAGATGAAGATCCTGGAATGATTGAAATCAGGGAGAAACTAGATCAAAGAACCGAATTCAAGCTAGCAGTTGATAGAAGACTGATGTTTCAGGAAAGGACATGTGTCCCGGACTGTCCTGAGTTGAAAAGGAAAATTCTAGATGAAGCTTAGCGCTCTAGGTATACCATTCATCCTGGAGCAACTAAGATGTACAAAGATTTAAAAAGAATTTTCTGGTGGCCGAACATGAAAAGGGAGATAGCGGACTTTGTATCTCGCTGTCTCACGTGCCAACAAGTAAAAGCAGAACACCAAAGACCCGCCGGAAAGTTACACCCCCTTGATATTCCCAAATGGAAATGGGAAGGAATTGGTATGGATTTCATCATGAGATTGCCTAAATCCAGAGGCGGACATGATGGTATTTGGGTAATCATCGATCGACTAACCAAGTCGGTGCATTTCTTGCCAATTAAAAGTCGATGGTCGGTTGATGTTTTGGCCGCATTGTATATTAAGGAGATCGTAAGATTGCATGGAGTCCCAACATCAATCGTGTCTGATCGAGACCCTCGCTTCACTTCTCATTTCTGGAAGGGTCTACAACACTCTTTGGGGATAAAGCTCAATTTCAATACTGCTTTCCACCCCCAGACCGATGGTCAGACCGAAAGAACAAATCAAATTGTTGAAGACATGTTACGGGCTTGCATTATTGACTTTGGCGGAGGTTGGCATGATCATTTGTCCCTAGCTGAGTTTGCATATAACAATAGTTATCAAGCCAGTATACAGATGGCTCCATTTGAAGCCTTGTACGGCAAGAGTTGCCGATCTCCTATATGCTGGGATGAGGTTGCCGAGAAACAACTACTAGGGCCTGATA
This sequence comes from Amorphophallus konjac, assembly GCA_022559845.1. Lineage (NCBI taxonomy): Eukaryota > Viridiplantae > Streptophyta > Magnoliopsida > Alismatales > Araceae > Amorphophallus > Amorphophallus konjac. Next base: position 264,295,388 of record CM040125.1, read on the forward strand.
TGGTAAGAAATACAACAGAGAAGGTTGAACTTATCCGAGAAAGACTCAAAGTAGCATAATCCAGACAGAAATCTTATGCAGATAATAGAAGAAGGGAATTAGAGTTCCAAGTCGGAGACCATGTTTACCTCAAGGTCTCACCCGGTCGAGGAATAAGAAGGTTCGGAGTTAAAGGCAAGCTCACACCGAGATTCATTGGTCCATTCGAAGTACTGAAAAGAGTTGGCGAGGTAGCCTATCGTCTTGCTTTGCCTCCTCAATTGTCAGAAGTGCACAATGTGTTCCACATTTCCATGCTGAAGAAATATGTGCATGACCCTTTCCACGTCATTGATCATAGTAACTTAGTGATTCAAAGGGACCTCACTTATGAACAAAAGCCAATGAAGATTCTTGATCGAGATGTCCGAGTCTTAAGAAACAAGACTATTCCCATGGTAAAAGTGCAGTGGAACATATGCTTGGAACAAGAAGCTACCTGGGAAACTGAATAATCTATGCGAAGAAGATATCCGGAATTGTTCTAAACCGTAAGTACTCTATACCCTCCATGTCTCCATTCATGCAATTGAATTTGGGGACCAAATTCTTTTAAGTGGGGGAGGGTGTAGCACCCCTGGAAAATTTTAAAAGAATAAAATAGATTCTAAATAAATTTAAACTAGTAAATCTATACATGCTAATGTTGGTCAGGAATTAAATAAAATAAAAATTCGATAAATGGAAAACATCCTAAACTGATAACGGGCCTTACACTTAAAAGATATAACAAATAAAACAACGCCCTCCCATAAGGCGCCAATTATAGTAATAACGCCATTATCATGGGCGCAAATTCATACCAAGAAAATTGGAAATAAAGCGGCGAAATATAGAAAAGTAAAAGACGACCGTGGTTGAGGCGCTATTTAAGGAAAAGACGCCCTCTAGTAAGGCGCGATTTAATGAAAAACACACCCTTGTCTCAGACGTCATTTTCCCTGAGAGTTAAATAAGGAAACCGTGCAACCCATTAAGGCATGTTCGGTCGATGCATGGCTAGTGTTAGGGTTTCCCTATGCAAATGGAAGCATGCGGCTGTTATCTAGGAAAGGAGAGGACCATGCATAGTAGGTTTAAAACCCTGCCAAACTTGATTGTAAATCCCTTTCCATAACCAAGCATTAGAACCCTCCAGAACGTTGAAAGCCTTATAAAAAACCTTTCCCCATCGAACGTAACTCGCTGATGATATTGCGTTCGAGGAGATTCTTCATCCTACGCTTCCCTACTGCGAGGAGGTCTTCTTCCTTTTCTTCCTGCTGACTCCATCATGAAGGGGTGAGCATCTCCTTCCTCATGCTGTGCAGACGTGCAAGAAGAGGCTTCACCCTCTTCTTCTTTCTTCTTCCTGCCTGCCGGACGTGAGAAGGCGTGAGGCTTCTTCCCTTCAACCATCTGCAAGCCTGGAAGAAGTGCCTTCTTCCTCCTGCTACCCTCTTCCTCCTATTGCATGAAGGAAGTTGCAGAAGTCTTCATCCTGCAAGCAATCGACATACTATGTTCGAAATAGAGTATCGGTTCTTCGTCCTGTTCATCCCTCAAATCTTCAGAAAAGGTAGGTTATCTCAAGCTTCGTAGCCCAAACAATATAAATCATGATTATAGTTCATGCATGCAGTCTTCGCAGAGCTTGAAGAAGTTCTGCAAAATTTTTGTAAATAGCGACCCTCATCAGGGTGCTAATTCTTTTTGACGCCCATCAAAACGGTCGTCAATTCCCATTTGATTTAATAATTACACATGTTAAAAATTTAATATCTATTTAACCAGTTATCTGATTTAATGCATGAATAGAGTTTTGCAATCCTGCTATATTTTTTCTTGACCTATCCATATACACGTTGTCATAAAAATATTTATATTAGGAAAGTGCTACTGTTCATAGCGGATTTCTGGAAAAAAAAAATGAAAATGACGACTTGATGTATGTCGTTTCTTCTGAAATTGACGCCACTGTCAAGGGCGCTATCAGTATAAAAGGTGACAGCCCCCATGTCGCCATTTTATAAATCCTGGAAAAATTGATAATATCAATGCACATATCTAGATTGAAAAAAATGACGACTCTTCATGAATCTTCCATTGATTAAATAGCGACCCTGACTAGGGCGCTATATGTCTTTAACGTGGCATCTGACCAGACGTCTTTTACAAAGATTCTGAAATTTTATACCTATATAAAAATACATACAGAAATTGACGACTCTTCTGATAGTCTTCAATTTGTGAAATAACGCCCCTAACCAGGGCACTACTTAATGAATTAAAGACATTGGCTAAGGCGTCAATTTCCTGTCTTCTGATTTTTCATGATTTTTCCTGTAACCATGGATTTATATTTATATTTATATATATATATGGCACTATATTCCAATCCGTGAGTATAGTCCTACGTTTCTCGGCGTTTTATCGATTACCCCTTCAACTCTCGGTGACATACAAGCCCTCCAATGGACATTCCGTTCCTTTGGACCGGCAAGTTAGTCATTGGGACCTCCGTAAGTCTCCTCGTAGCCTTGGATTCCCTCAAGGCCGATTGAGCTGGTTGTACCTTAAACACCTTGTACCCTTCTTGAATGCCACATCTTGTGGTAAACTGGCCCTCTCATGGTGCTATTTTGATCCATGAGAGAATAAACCTAGCCGGTGGAATGATGATATTCCACTAGGTGATGTCTTGGATTGAGTCCCTTATAGATGGGGTCAATCTCTCAGCTTGATTCATGTACCTTGATTGGTGGCAAGTTTAGTCATCCACTCAAGTGATCACGGCTACCTAGTTAAGGTACCGATTCTACCCAGGTTATCGACATGTCATGGTTCTCGTTGGTTTTAGCATTGTCCATCTAATGTTCTTCCTTGAATTCCGTGGAACCTATCCACGAATCTACCTTGATATCCTACATGAGTTTGTTCTTGGAATTCCAAGGCTATCACTAAAGTGGTTGTCTAGATATTACATGTAACAATGCCTGCGCGTATAGGGCCCGATCTGGTCCTGGGAGGAGCACCCGAAAGTACTTGTGCCCATGGGAGTTATATTGATCGCAGTGTGGCATTGCACCGAAGTGCTTGCTTGAATCTACGACATCTCCACTATCTATCTCTCTCTCTCTCGCGTGCTTGACTTGATTGACTTGACATGACTTGCGTGGCCCGGAATGGGCAAAGTACTTGCTTGCTAATAACCATTATCTCACGACATGAAAGACTTTATTGATATACTTGGTACTCGTTCAAATACTTGCAATCTTGAATACTTGAAATCCCCTATCTTGGATCAACAGTACATGTTATTTCCTCTCGTTATCATGTTCAATTCCATAGCGTTTCATTTTACATGATTGACATGCTAGACTTACATTTTTCATTTGAAAAAGGTAATTACTTAAACCAATTGCTAGTTCTTGAGATATAATTCCTACTGAGCGTTCGCTCATCAAGTTCCTTTCCCCAACTTTTCAGGTAATACGTATCCTGACTCGGACTCGGATGGGCAGGAGCAAGAGTGATGAGTGTAGAGTCTGCAAGCGTCATGCTACTCCACCTTATCGTGTCAAGTCGTCTTTAGTTCTTGGAGTCTTGCCGTCGGCACTTCTGTTATTTCAAATTTTGTAACATTTAAAGGCCGTGGGCCTGATTAGACTTGTTAAGTCTTGGAGTTATGTGATGTTGTTTAATGGATTAGTTTGTTATGAATGGTATCAGTTTTTGGTTATGTTTTAAATTCTTGTCTTATTGCGCACTCTGTTTTGATGTCGAAATTCTACTTGCTCTGATTGACATGATTGATATAAACTCGTCACATCTCTTCCGGGTTCCTTCCGCGCTTGGGGCGTGACATAGCGACCGATCTTGCCGATGGTGGCAAGGGTCGAAAGGGTAGACGGTCTTGCCGATGGTGACAAGGACTGGAAAGGGTAGCGACCGATCTTGCCGATGGTGACAAGGGTCGAAAGGGGTAGACGGTCTTGTCGATGATGACAAGGACTGGAAAGGGTAGCGACCGATCTTGCCGATGGTGACAATGGTCGAAGAGGGGTAGACGGTCTTGCCGATGATGACAAGAACCGGAAAGAGGTAGCGACCGATCTTGCCGATGGTGACAAGGGTCGAAAAGGGTAGACGGTCTTGCCGATGATGACAAGGACCGAAAAGGGTAGCGACCGATCTTGTCGATGATGACAATGGTCGAAAAGGGTAGACGGTCTTGCCGATGATGACAAGGACCGGAAAGGGTAGGGACCGATCTTGCCGATGGTGACAATGGTCGAAGTGGGGTAGAAAACATATACATGTAGGTGGGACATTGGATGAAGACTCCGCTTCAACCCTGTAAAGGGTCTTCAGGACGGAGGGTGGATCATCACTATTCATCATTCATTTATTTTTTTATTCACATTATTGACCTAAGCGCCCTTTCGGATTTTCGCCGAAGCCATCCCCCTCTTGCTTTTTCCCATGCGCCCTCTTGGGTTTTCACGTGGCGGGGTACCCAATTTTGCCTGCGACGCCCTTTCGGGTTTTCGCCACAGCTGGGTTATAGCCATTTTTGCACTTGTCCTAATAAAGGAGCAAGTCTGGCGGGGTATCTCTATTTTGAACCCCATTTTCTTTTCTTCTTTTTTTTTTGAATTTGGAGTACAGAAGAATTCGACTGCGAGAATGCTGACCGGCCTCACCGATGATGACAAGGATTGGTCTCTAGCTTAGTTCGTCGACACTGGTTAAATGTCGAAGCAAAGATCACGGTTTGTTAACAAGGACGTAAGATCCGAGTTAAGGGTATAGGTCGACCGACCTCGTCAATGATGACGAGGGTCGGACATGGGTTTGTTCATCAGCATGGGTCACATGCCGAAGCAAGGGTAGAATTATTAACAGGGATGGAAGGTCTAAGTTAGGGGTAGAGGTCGACTGATCTCGCCGATGATGACGAGCGTCGAACATGGGTTTGTTCATCAGCATGGGTCACATGCCGAAGCAAGGTAGAATTATTAACAGGGATGGAAGGTCCAAGTTAGGGGTAGAGATCGACCGATCTCGCCGATGATGACGAGGGTCGAACATGGGTTTGTTCATCAGCATGGGTCATAAGCCGAAGCAAAGGTAGGATTATTAACAGGGACGGAAGGTCCAAGTTAGGGGTAGAGATCGACCGATCTCGCCGATGATGACGAGGGTCGAACATGGGTTTGTTCATCAGTATGGGTCACAAGCCGAAGCAAAGGTAGGATTATTAACAGGGACGGAATGTCCAAGTTAGGGGTAGAGATCGACCGATCTCGCCGATGATGACGAGGGTCGAACATGGGTTTGTTCATCAGCATGGGTCACAAGTCGAAGCAAAGGTAGGATTATTAACAGGGATGGAAGGTCCAAGTTAGGGGTAGAGATCGACCGATCTCGCCGATGATGACGAGGGTCGAACATGGGTTCGTTAAAGGATCTCCGGTGGGGCTTTTGATGATTGTCCCTTTTGGAGTTTCATCGGGTGGAGAACAAAAGAGGAACTTTTAAATTACCACTTTACTGACTTAAGCGCTCTTTCGGGTTTTCGCCGAAGCCAGCCCCCTCTTGCTTTTGCCCACGCGCCCTCTTGGGTTTTCACGTGGCGGGGTACCCGATTTTGCCTGTGGCGCCCCTTCGGGTTTTCGCCACAGCTGGGTTATAGCCATTTTTGCATTTGTCCTAATATAGGAGCAAGTCTGGCGGGGTATCTCTATTTTTAACCCCATTTTTCTTTTCTTTTCTATATATATATTTTTTGAGGATATAAAAGGTGGTAGGTCGAAGTGTGATGTCCGACCCTTGGCTGGTGGCAGACGGCTGTTGGCCGGATCACCGGGCCTTGTGCCGAGCATAATGATTTGTTAGCAAGGGCTGAATGCTAACGCAAAGGAATGATCTTTCGCCGATTCGAGCGTAAGGCCCGTAATGGCAACATTGTGAGAAGGCCGGCTAGGACACGAAGTCTTGAGCCGAAAGGATTTATTCGTTAGTAAGAAGATAATGCTAACACAAGGGAGGGATTTCATGCCAGTTCGGACGTAAGGTTCGTAATGGTAGTATGGTGTATTCTTTCGAGAGCTCGGCCAGGGCAGAGTGGCATTAAACCAAGGGAAGGTAGTTCGGTTAGGGCGGAGTGCCACCGGAAACGGTAGCTCGATCAGGGTGGAATGCCACTAGACCAAGGAAAGGTAGCTCGATTAGGGTGGAATGCCACTAGACCAAGATAAGGTAGCTCGGCTAGGGTGGTGTGCCCCTAGACCAAGATAAGGGTAGCTCGGCTAGGGCGGAGTGCCACTAAACCAAGGAATGGTTGCTTGATCAGGGCGGAGTGCCACTAGACCAAGGAAAGGTAGCTCGATCAGGGCGGAGTGCCACTAAACTAAGGAAAGGTAGCTCGATCAGGGCGGAGTACCCCTAGACCAAGATAAGGGTAGCTTGGCTAGGGCGGAGTGCCACTAAACCAAGGAAAGGTAGCTCGATCAGGGCGGAGTGCCACTAGACCAAGGAAAGGTAGCTCGATCAGGGCGGAGTGCCACTAAACCAAGGAAAGGTAGCTCGATCAGGGCAGAGTGCCACTAGACCAAGATAAGGGTAGCTCGGTTAGGGCGGAGTGCCACTAAACCAAGGAAAGGTAGCTCGATCAGGGCGGAGCGCCACTGGACCAAGGTGAGGGTAGCTCGATCAGGGTGGAATGCCACTAGACCGAGATAAGGGTAGCTCGATCAGGGCGGAATGCCACTAGACCGAGATAAGGGTAGCTCGATCAGAGCGGAGTGCCACTAGACCAAGGAAAGGTAGCTCGATCAGGGCGGAGTGCCACTAAACTAAGGAAAGGTAGCTCGATCAGGGTGGAATGCCATTAGACCAAGATAAGGGTAGCTCGGCTAGGGCGGGGTGCCACTAAACCAAGGAAAGGTAGCTCGATCAGGGCGGAGCGCCACTGGTCCAAGGTGAGGGTAGCTCGATCAGGGCAGAATGCCACTAGACCGAGATAAGGGTAGCTCGATCAGGGCGGAATGCCACTAGACCAAGATAAGAGTAGCTCGGCTAGGGCGGAGTGCCACTAGACCAAGAAAGGTAGCTCGATCAGGGCGGAATGCCACTAGACCAAGGAAAGGTAGCTCGATCCGGGTGGAGTGCCACTAGACCAAGATAGGGGTATTCCGACCGATCACTCGGGGAATGTCAGTTGCACCGCATGATACAGCTTTATATGCTTTCCATTGAGGGGAGAGAACTGGATGATTCCTTTGTGGTCTACCAGGACGTAGGCACCTCCTTCATATACTCGGCGGACGATATATGGTCCGATCCAATTTTCGACCAACTTCCCTTTGGGGTTGGAGGCCATCACTTCTCTTCTTTTGACCATTACCAGATCTCCTTTCTTGAATTCTCGACCTTTGACCAGCTTGTCGAAAGCGCGGGTCATGCGAGCTTGATAGAGTTGGATGTTTTGTTGTGCCCGGAGGCGTTTTCCTTCGAGCTCAGCGAGCTCTTCCAATCTTCTTTCTGCATTGGTTTGTTCACTACTGACTAGTCCATGCTGGATGGCAACTCGCAGCGAAGGAACTTCCAGTTCAATCGGCACCACAGCCTCTGACCCATATACGAGGGAGAAAGGGGAATAGTCGGTTGGGGTTTTGTAGACAGTACGATAGGCCCAGAGCGCTTCGTACATCCTTTCTTCCCAATCTTTTTTATTAGACTTGACAGTTTTTGCCAGCAACATGCATAGTGTCTTGTTAAAGGCTTCTGCAAGTCCATTGGCTTGAGGGTTGTAGGGGGACGATGTCCTCCAGTCAATCTTGTATTTGTCGGCTAGCTGATAAACCTTCTGATTTCTGAAATGGCTGCCATTATCAGAGATGATTCGGCTGGGGATCCCGAACCAGAATATTATATTCTGCCAGAAGAATCTCAAAACTAGCTCTCCCGTCACATCTCTTAGCGCTACCGCCTCCGCCCATCTGGAGAAGTAGTCAGTAGCTGCTAAGATATATTTACACCCTGATGAAGATGCTGGTAGTGGCCCTACCACGTCCGTGCCCCACTAGGCGAACGGCCAGCTTGGCAAGGTGGGATGCAGCGGCACTGGAGGTCTCCTTGCCACGTTAGCGTGTTCTTGACACTTATGACAAGCTTTGGCGAACTTGCTGCAATCATCAAATATAGTGGGCTAATAGTAGCCCAATTTCTTTATCTCAATTTTCATCTTTGGGCCAGCCCGGTGTGCTCCAACTGATCCTGCATGGACTTCTCGCATCACCTGTCCTGCCTCTGTCGAAGACAAGCAGCGCAGTAGGACTTTCCTTCGGGCATCTGCCATTATTCGGAACAGGGTTCTGCTTCTCATCTCGTAAGAGTCCTTGACCCTTAGGAGCTTCATTCTCAGTTCTTTTTCCCTCAGGAGCTGTTGGTGTTGGAACCACCGCAGGAGATGTTCTCGCCAATCGGGCTGCTGAATCTCCTCGACGACTACCACCTCAATCTCTTGTTCGTCAGCCAAGACCTCCATTACACTAGGGACCTGTTGACAGCTAAAATATGAACAAAGATAAAGATGGGACCAGACCAGCAATGAAGACTGGAAGATGCCTGCAAAGTCAGGATTGAGGGAGGACCCTCACTACCAACTAATTGCTCGGCCAGGACCTTCTCAGGCCTGGCTGATGTCCTGTGTTATTGTCATCCAGACGACGATACTGATGAAGCACTGGTCTACCGACTAATGAGAACCTTAGATTTGTTTCCGGGGAGATCATGTCACCATAAGAAAGGGGCCTTCGTCGGTTCTGATATGTTTTAGGAAATCAATAAGGCTGAACAGAATATGGGCTTTTAAAAAAAATGGGCCTGTTGAATGGGCCTGTTAACGTGCTATTGAGGATGGGCCTGATACCCCTCGTGCCGAGAACCTCCCCATGGCCACAGGCGCGCCGGGAAGCCCCTCCATGGGAGCGCGCTGGGGACCCCTGCTATAGGCGCGCCGAGAATCCCTTGCGATGGACAGGGTTATATAACCCCTTTCTTCTCCCACGAGAAGAAGAGGAGGAGGATCGAAAAGAAAGAAAAAGAAAAGGATAGCCAGATAAAGAGACCAACAGAGAGAGAGAGCCTCCTCCGCTAAAAAAAAGAGAGAAGAGATCAATCAGAAGAGAAAGAGAAGGAGAAGAAGCTCCAGGTGGGCAGCTGGGGAGGGAGAGGAGTCAATGCTCCGCCCTCCCCCAAGTTTTCTTTTCTTCTTCATGTAATTATACGAGTTTTATCTCGATGCATCGGATGTAACCGGGATATCTCGGCCTCTGTTTTATCTCCTTTCCCTCACTCCCTCCTTGTAATTGGTCTGAGTCTTGGAATGATATTATGAAATGAAACGCTCCAATGGCCCGTTTGGGCGCTGGGCGATTGAAGTATCTGCCAGCTATCTCTCCGTCTGCTGCCATGTCTTTCCTTTATATGTTTTCATCTTTATCTCAACCGAAGCGCACATAATTCTATGATGGGTCTTCGGGTTCAGTTGTCTTCAGTAGAGTAAATGTAACTCTAGATATATCGATGTCCCTCGCAGTTAGTCATCGTTTGCATAAAGCCTCCCAGGCTTCTCCCAGGGCCAGAGACAGACCATCTCTTGGCTTCTGGGGCAGTCTGCTACCGATATTGGCAACAGCTCTGACGGCCTGCTCGAGATCCCCTTTTTACAGGAATAAGTAAGCTATTTCAATTGATTAATACCGAGGGTTTCAAATCCGATTCCAGTATGAGTAGTTCCATCAGGGTCATCCCTGGGGCCAGAGATGGCCATCTCTTGGCTCCCAGGTGACCAAAGATGCCAGCAAATGATCCCCTGAGGGTCCATAATATATGACGACTCAAAGCCCCCTCTCTAGTAATTGGCTTCTTCGATTCCCTTCGACGTAGCCCATCCTCGGCAAAGTAAACCCATGTCCAAGCAAATCCAACCTGAATCCCTGCCTGAAACCCCCCAAAATCCCCTCTAATCAGGACTGAAATCCAAGAGAACCCAAAACAGAGCCTCCGGAACCCCCTTCGGGTCTTCCCGGCGCCTCTATGGAGTTCCCGGCGCCAAATGGCCCGGGAACAGTGTTTTCTTCTCGGCACGGTCACCACTGCGCCGAGAGCTCTGGGCCGCGCCGAGAAGCCCCCCCGCGCCGGGAACCTCTATCACCCTTCCAGCTGCTCCGATAGCCTGGCTCCCATCCTTTGACCACCCTTTGGCCGCTTCGTCCACTTATCCTGAGGCATTCTTGAGTCGTCATATGTACCCCAGGAGATAAATTAACTAGGGGGATTGATCTCCCCTACATTCCTATGTCCCGAATTGGATTCACATGCAACCCCGCGGGTTCGGTGGACCTTGTCTTTACAAGGGTTTCGTCGGTCTCCGAGAAGGGGAATAGTGACCGATGCTAGAGACATGTACAGTCTCCTTGAGCCTTAGTGCTCCCTCACCTTCCGGCTTTCATCCCGGCACTCCGTGGATGTCAGCCTATATCATTCCCTGGCAAATGCTGATTCCAGGGGACGTGCTGCCCAAATTCTCCCGGGATGATGAAAGACAATATTGAACTGTCCCCGGGACTCTGCACATCAATGGTGAAAGAGGTCCTCTATGCTGGATTGGTCTTCCTCAGTTCCTCTCAGCCTCTGGCCTTCTTTTGAAACACAAACCAAAATCAGTTGAAGCCCGATGAATAGATGCATTTTGATCACCCAGGGCCCATCTACTTTGACCTGGATCTCCAGGAAATCCTTTGACCCGCCAGCAAACCCCAGAACAGAGTATCGTCAAACCTTGCCGGCGCCATAGCTCCCGGCGCGGCCCGCGCCTGGAACCACACGCCGAGAAGCCAACCTCTTTGGCCTCCTGCCGAGAGCCTTGCTATTAGCGCGCCGGGAACCCCTGGCTGTTTGGCCCTTGCGCCGAAACCCCCCCCCCCCTTGGCTTCCCTATGCGCCGAGAACCATCTCCTGGGCGCGCCGGGAACCCCCCTTCCTGCGCCGAGAACCTTGGCCATTTTGCCTGCGCGCCGGGAATCCCCTGGCCATCTTGCCTTTGCGCCGGGAACCTATGCACGGTTGAACTGCACCGATAACCTACCCAAATTGTATTACTGAGTCTTCAATCCAAATTTTGTTCCGGGGGCTCCGCCCCCGGAAACCCCCGCAAGGGGCGTGCCCCCTTGACCCCCGCGACCTGAACGGGCAGGTCGATCCCCGCGACCTGACCGCGCAGGTCGATACGCGTGCAAGGGCGCAACATTGAGCGTTCACTTACATTCCGTCGTCCCGCATCGGGGTCATGAATAACCCCTTTAGCTCAGGAGGGCTCTACCACTGCATGAGTTCCGCCGGCTTCTATAGGGAATATCAAACATTGCCCTATGGCATATATACATAGTTCGGGAGGTTTGGCCTCTCTTTCTCACGGCTTTCATCCCGACACTCCGTGGGTGATAGCCTATTCTCCCCTGGGCATAATCCAAATTATGGGGAGGTGCTGCCGAAACGTCGATCGATGTTTTAAACCCCCATTATGGCCATGGCTCAGTCTGCATGTGACTGAAATTTCCCCTTCCCCCCTAAGCCCGGTCTCTGAACCGCTGACTTAACGATATCGTCTGTTTCTACAGTTGATGTTATTATCTTGCCCGCCTTCCTGGCTCTGGTATGAAATTCAAACTACGCACATGAATATATTTTTGCCTCTCGAGGCCTCCTATTTTGGCGTTTAATCAAGGGTTGTCCTTCTTTAGAAGGGCGTAATTAACGTCATAGCCTTTATGGTATGACGGACTTCAGGTCCCGACTCGGACTTCACAATTGACTGATTAGAAGTCAGGTCAAGTGCACAATGAAATTGTCACTCCGGTGACTGGCACGCCAATAAATAAACAACATAATAAAAAAGGAAAAATAAAGCGCGTTCCACAAGCTGGCACGCCCGGTGGGACTCAGTCTCCCTTCATCTCTACGCCAAAATAGGAGGCCCAGTGGCCCCTCTTAAATTCTAACTGTGAGTTAATCCTAGCTCCAGGGACTAAAATGATTAGTGGACTCGCCTCACTCCACTTCGGCCAGCAGGTCGTTGATGTTCATGCTCACAAAGGCTACCTGGCGGTGCCCACGATGTTCGGGTCCATGCCCCCTGCTGACGGATTGCCCAACTGCTTGGGCCTCATCTTCACCGACCTACTGGAGGTTGCTGACAAGGAACAAGGCACTGCTACAGGTGCCCCGATGAAGACTGCTGATGAGAAGGGAAGCTCACTAGAAAAGACAGCCTCGATAGTCGTCGCCTGCTTTGCCCACCATATCCAAAGCAGGGACACGGTCCCTGCTGCTGCCCAGAAGGAAAGAAGAACTAACCAGAGGAGCCGGTATGCTGCTGCAAGCCGTCATCTTTCAAATTCTGGAAAGATGATGATGATCGGAGATGTTAGGGTGAACCTCGACGGTCTCCCCAACGACGTTCGTCCGGACAGGGTTGCCCCGATCGTCCAGACTGACAACAAGGTCCAAATTTTGGCCACTAGGACGGCCAACTGGGAAACTGATGAGAGGAAGCCACTGGCTCCCAAGCCAGCAAGATATAGATAGATATGGAGGCCGAAGAAGATACAGAGCTGGATTCCGGCTCAAGAGCAAGGTGCCACTGCTATCCACCCTGAAGCCAGAGTCAGGAGAGATGAAAAAAAAAAGAAGAAACTATTGCCATCCGCCCCAGAGCAGGGGGCAGAAGATGGGAAAGAAAAGAAGAAAATACCACTGCCATCCGCCCCAGAGCCGGGGGCAGGAGATGCCAGAAGAAAGAAGAATATGCCGCTATTATCCGCCCCAGGATTGGGAGTAGGAGATGGAAGAAAGAAAAGAAGATGTTGCTGTCATCCACCCCGGAACTGGGGGCAGAGGAAAAGAAGATGTTGCTGTCTTTCACTCTGAACTGGGGGCAGAAGATGTCAGAAGAAAGAAGAAAAAGCTACCGTCATTCACCCCAGAGCTGGGGGCAAAGGAAAAGAAAATGCTATTGTCATTCACCCCAGGGCTGGGGGCAGAAGGAGAAAAGATGCCATCGCCACTCGCCATGAAGGGGGGGGGACAATATATACTGCCAAAGGGAAAAACAAAGAAGAATGTAAGATCAAGCATATGCTGCTATTCCAAAGGGACCGAAGGCCTGCGCCAGACAGGCTGATATCTTCAAATATTCCAAGGCGAAGCATTTGGCTGCCCAAATTTCAAGGCTGGTTTATCAGGTAAAAGATCGAAGAGAGGCTGCTGCCCCGATCAGATCTACAAAGGCATAGCCAAGAAGAAATGAACCAGGTGGTTCAAGACTACTTCCACTGTCTAGGGAATTCCTCCCTATGGCAGCAAAGATTGTCTCGTGCCTTGGCACCCTACATGAAAAAGATGAAACCTCAGAAGATGTGGCGTTTGGAGTCTCATCCTCAGACTCCAACGACTAAAGACAGCCCCAAGAGGGAAGAAGCAGAAGCAGAAGAAAGGACTTCAGTCTTTGACCGCCTCACATATCCGAGTCGGGTCAGAAGGAAAGTCCATAGCCGGAAGGGAAAGACGTAGGTTTTTTCCCTGCAATATGGCCGGTGTCACCAGGAGATGTGACACACTCCCAAACCAGCCTGAAGAGCTGATTAAATTGGCACACATGCCAGATGCCGTCACAAGAAGAAGCCAAGCAGCGAAAGAAAAGATAATGGCTACCGATGAAGCTGAAGAAATCACTATGATGAGAGTCAAAGTAGTGACTGTAGAAGAAGAAGACAACCCTCAGGGTGTTTCCACTGAAGAAATATCGAGAGAAATACAGATCCCGACAACCCTGGATCCCATGATCCAGATGATGTTCAAGAGATATCAGCAGGAGATTGACTCCCTTAGAAGACAGCTCAATGAAAGAGGCGAGCATACACTTGTCTCCAAGCATGCTGAACCAGCTGGACAGACTTCCGGCTCGATAGGGGTGGCCTCTTCGGTCCATCCTGCTCAAACTGACAAAGGCAAGGCCCCGAGTCAACCTTCTCTACAACAAGCGGCAGCTCAGCCCTCTGCGTCTCAAACGCAGCTTGCCGTGCCTGCTCTGCATACAACAATTATGATAACCCCCTTCGGACGGCAGCGGGCACACTTCTTCTCAGATCCATAGATCCGGATGTGGCTGGCAGGCTGATGATAGAAAAGATTATTGAAATGAAGCTGTCCGAAAGGACCAAGAACTCCAGTGCCCCTGATGTTTATAAGGTACCATATCCTGTGCATTATGCTACTAAGAAACTACCACCAGGCGTCAGCAAGCCGTCGAAATTTGAAAGATTCAATGGCCAGGGCTCTCCCAAAGAGCATATAGCCTACTATACAACAATTATGGGCGACCTGGCGTCTGATGAAGCCTACCTCCTGAAGTTCTTCGGCTCGTCCCTTACAGGGTTAGCCTTTGAATGGTACTCTGGCCCACCGACTGGGTCAGTGGCTGACTGGCCCGATATGCAGCGGAAGTTCTGGGGCAGATTCCATATTACAGAAAGAGAAATTACAGTAGCCGAACTGTATGCAACCAAGCAGAAACAAGATGAGACCGCTCTGGATTATATAAAAAGAGGGAGGGATCTCCCCATGAGATGCAGGCAGCCTCCACATCAAGAGGACGCCGTCCTGATTTGAAAGCAGAATCTTCGGCGGGAAACTCTCGAAAGAATGATTGGGATGGAGATACGGTCATTCGACCGACTGAACAACGCTGCAGTAGAGGTCGAGGCCTTCCTCTCCAGTGGTCCCTCAATTGCTACTGTTGTATGACATAAAGTTAGATCGGCTGATAGACGGCGCATGCCTGCAGAAGTCAGTACAATAGACTTCAAGATGTTTGAGCAACAAAAAGATAAAGAAAATAGCGTTGCCCGCCCTCCTCCCGCCGGAACGGCTGATCAGAAGGATGGCCCCGCTCTGCGTACTAGGATGAGCAAGCCTTATTCCTTTCCTAAGGAAAAGGCTTGGCTCCTGTTTAAATGGGCCGCCCAATTTGACAAAATTGTGCTCCCAGATCCAAAGAGACCTGATAATGCCAAAAGAAAAGATGACCCCCGCTTCTGCCCATACCACCAGGCGTTGGGTCATCCCACTGAAGATTGCTATGAATTCAAAGATGCTATTGAAAGAATGATTAAGAAAGGGGAACCACACCTGGGTGAATACGGGGTGGACCCGCCACGCCCGCATGAGCTGCCTGAGCTAAAAAAAAAAAAAGCAGTCAATGTGATATCCCTATACCGACAGTTGCCTAAAGTGACGCCAAAAGCCTGTGCAGAAAGCACCGATGGACCCGTCCTGCGGGAGCATGTCAAATCCCCAGGCCTGATGAAGAAAATGAAAAGTGAATCAAAAGTGCCAGATGTGCTAGATGACCCCTTAGCGGTACAGATGCCGACCACCAAAAGAAAGGAAAAGCAGATGCGAAGAAATATGAGGAGGGACAAAGTCTTCTCCTGTAACATGCTGTCAGTCTCGCTCGGCAATGGCTAGACTCTCAAAAAAGATGACGAAGAGATATGCTCCGCACCGGTAAGGTCAGAGCAAGCCAAAGCTTTAGTCTCCCGTCATGATGATAAAACCAGGGAGAAGTATGGGCAGACGCCCGCCACCAAAAGAAGAAGCATGCTACCCCACTCCTCCTCCGTATGGAGGCATAAGGGCAAAGATGTCAATCTCTGAAAACCAAGGCGGGTCTAGCGTCTTTAATAAAACACCGCCAGTCCCTCCTGAGGTCAGGATAGGGGGCAACATTCTTGGCCTTGCCATGATGACAGAATTATATGAAAAATTGCAAGAAGTTGAATTGCTGCAGAGCAAGCTGAATGAAATGGGTTTTCATATACCTGGTCTGCACTCAAATCCACCAATTCTGGCGGTGACGGGTGGGCCCAAAATAGAACAGATGAGGGAAATGAAACCTGCCGAGGAAGAAATTACTAAGGCAGAACTGTATGAGACTAAACAAGGGGCTGATGAGCCGGCTCTGGATTATATCCGCCGATGAAAGAACCTTTGCGCCAGATGTCGGCACCCGCCGTACCATGAGGAGGCTGTCCAGATATGCAAGCGCAACCTGAAAACATAAATATTAACAAGGTTGATTAGCATCGAAGTCAAGTCCTTTGATCTCCTAAATGAGATTGTGGCTGATATTGAGACCTTTGTGACAAAATATTGCCCGGCCGCTACCTCCCTAAGTCAAAAGAACAAGCCTGCCAGTGAACAACTGAGGCATAAATATATTCACATTGCCAATTTTCAAAAGCTTTCGAGAAACAAGGGAAGAAAGCAAAGAAGGCAGCTATCTCTTCGTCGACAAAGACTAGTGAGCTAGGCCATTCCCTAAGAAGCAAAACGACTAAACCCTACTCCTTTCCTAAGGAAAAGACTCGGGCCCTGTTCGAGTGGGTCACCCACTACAACAAGGATACATTCCCGGCCCCAAAGAAGCCCGGTGATGCTACAAGAAAAGATGACACCCCGCTCTGGGGCAGATATATACCAAAAAAGAGGGGAAGAGAAGAAAAAAATGATGATGGTGAAGGGTGCCAATGATACCCCTTCCTTGGGGGAAGACGCCCACGCATAGAAAAAAAAATGATGGGTGCAGATGATGCCCCATCCTGAGGGCAGATGTATTAACAAAAAAAAATGATGATGATTATGAGATGATGAAAGTTCCAAATGGTACCCCCTCCTGGGGGCAGGTGTATGCCAAACAATGAGAAATACTGATGGTATCCCGTTCTTGGGACCAATGTATGCCAAAAGAATGATGGAAGACACACATGGTTCCACATTCTAAGGGTAAATGTATGAGATGTCAATGGCGGCATGCATGGCCGTTGCTGGATATGTTCACCCCTTTAAAGGGGCAATGATCACTTATGGCAATAATGAATAAAATTGGAGCATTGACCTTTCAAGGGCCATCCTGTCGCGGACTCTTATACTACACGTCTGCTGCTGATGTTAGGGACTATCCAAATGATGGAATCCTAGATAACAATGAACAATGAATGATGGATCAATGAAGAATGATGGAAGTTCGCCTAATCACCGGCGTTCAAGCTGATAGATGCCTGATGAGCCTCCAGAGTGCCAGAGATGTTTAACCATCAGCATTCGAGATGACAGATGCTCACCAACATGGATTGCCAGTATGGCCTGTTGAATCCCTATGGTTTTGATGATGGTTTTGATGATGTCTCACACTATAAATCAATCCTCTATGTTTAGATTAATGTTGTTTCATCATGTGAGTAAGTACAGTTTATTTGGTTGTCAGATAAGCATGCTATTATGATTTTATCTACACTTTGCTTAGCTGGTTTTGACAGCAGTGGGTCGACCCAACCTTGCTGATGCGTCGACTCATCTGTTCTTTGGGATAACTCCTTCAAGTCTGTACATCGGGCACTTTCTAACTGAAGTCTACACACTGGCATTAGAATTCCAAGTCTGTACACTGCCCGACCAACTAAGTCTGCACTTTGCAAAAATCAGTTCAGGTCAACCCTATACATCCTTCCAATCCTCAACTCTATACATTGGAGTGTCAAGCTTAATGACTATACATCGTCTCGTGTTTGCAAAGTCTGAACAGCGTCCGTTGTCAAGACTCCTTGAACTCTGTACATCGGACTGCTTCTTTTGAAGTCTACACCTTGGCTCGTTCTCTTCTGCAAAGTATGTTCATTAGACTGTGGCGAAGTCTATACATTCGGCTCCTTGGGCAAAGTCTATACATCGCATAGTCTGCACATTGCCTTCAGCCCAAGTGCTCAAAGCTAGGTCTATACAACGCCAACCCAACACATTGAACAGCTCTCCAAGTCTATACACTAGACTTCATTTCTCTAAGTCTATACATTGTCGTTTGCTCTGCAAAGTCCATACACTGGAAGCTCTTCGTTTGATATCAACAAGTCTGTACATTGGGTTCAACTCTCCAAGTCTGTACAGCCTGTTTGTCTTCTTGTGTGAAGTCTATACAACGCATGCTCACATAACTAACTCTATACACTCGATTGTT
This sequence comes from Amorphophallus konjac, assembly GCA_022559845.1. NCBI lineage: Eukaryota > Viridiplantae > Streptophyta > Magnoliopsida > Alismatales > Araceae > Amorphophallus > Amorphophallus konjac. The sequence goes on from CM040125.1 coordinate 264,313,548, forward strand.
AAATCTTCAACTATATACATTGGTTGAGTCTTTACACTGAGATCTCATGAAGAGTTGCAAGTCTATACACTTGTTGTTAGAGACCTAGACTGCTAAGTCTATACACTCCCTCACTATGTACACACTTGCTATATTGATCTCTGAAGTCTATACAATGCTCAACGTTAACACTAAGTCTATACACTTCTTTCTTGTTGCTGAAGAGAGCAAGGTCGACGCCTAAAGCTTAAAGCGTCCACGCATCAGTAGACGAAGCTTTCACGTCATCTTCTATTGCGTCAACGCCACAAGCAAGCAGCGTCGACGCAGCAGTTAAAGAAATAGAGACTGTTACAAGCGATGAAGCCTTCATGAAATCTTTCACTGCGTCAACGCCATCAACAAGCAGCGTCGACGCAGCGGCTTAAGAGATGCCAGTATAGAAATGTTTACGTTCGTGCGTCAACGCCACCAACTGGCAGCGTCGACGCAGCAGTCCAAGAAAGGGACGACTTATCTCTGGATGCCTTCAATACGTCAACGCAATATGCTGATAACGTCGACGCAGCTCGCCTATCTGTTGAAGACTTGAACACTGGACTGTCGATACCGTTGCGTCAACGCAATAGGCTGATGGAGTCGACGCAGCGGTTAAGAAGTTTGAAGATTTCTGATGACTGCGTCAACTCTTTGGAGCAAGTGAGTTGACGCCATGTACCTCTAGTTGCTGAGCGTACTGGTACTGGGCATGTGATCCGAGGATAAGGAAAATGCCCAGATGAGGACACGTGGTCTGACAGCCTGCTGGATGCTGCCACGTAGTCCGAACTCTTAGGGCGGGAACTGTGGAAGCCACACGCGCCCTGCTGCTGCTCCAGGTATAAAATGGAGCCTTCGTCTTAAGATGAAGGTTGATCGAAGAAGAAGCCTGGAGAGCCTATACGTTCTTCGATCCAGAAAAGGAAAGAAAAGTGCAGAGAGAAAGAAAGAGAAAGGAAAAGAGCAGAGAGTTCAATATCTGAGAGGAGTTTGGTCGAGAGAGAGAGAGAGTGTGTGTGCTGATTGATGAATTGCTTCATTTGAAGCTACATTTGTATTGGGTTTCAGAACCGATTCCTTCTCATTGTTTTTTCGTTTTCCACTTTGCTTTCGTTTATTTTTCGTCCTTCTATTCTGATCTGAATTGTTGTCCCTCCGGTGTGTGGAGGAAGGGAGTATTACTCCAGTTTCCCTCTGTGTTGCAGAGGAAGAGAGATCGGTGATCTCTGGTGGTGTTAGTGACTGGCTGTCATTAACAGTTTCCCTCCGGTGTGTGGAGGAAGGGAGAGGATTCTCCGGTTGTGTTCTAGCTGGGAGCTAGAATAGGTTTCAGGTTCTATGGGTGGCAGAACTTGATTGAGGGATTTGTTTCCCTTGGTGTTCAAGCTGTGTGGTAGCACGTTGTTCGCAGACTGAGTCTGCATTGATCTAGCATCGTCTAGTGGAATCCTCACTCTAGTTGGAGTGAGGGATGGATGTAGATTGCGGACTGCAATCGAACCACCTAAAAAACCGAGTGCCTCCTCTGTGGTTTGCTATTGTTCTCTACGCTCTTCATCTGCTCGGCTCTTTGCTTCCATGTGATTCGCTCTTCATTCTAATTTACATCCCTCTGTGTACGGTTTAAGGAGGTGCGTTAGCAGTAGAAAATATATTCCGCTTAAGTTTCTACAAATTGGGAGTGATCTATTCATCCCCCCCTTCTATATCACTCTTGCTGCGCTAACACTTGGTATCAGAGTAGGTTTACGCCATGTGGACGAACGGTGAAGGAAATGGTGGTGGTCCTAGAACCTTCATGGCCGAAGGTCAATCCATTAGTCGCCCTCCTTATTTTGATGGTAGTAACTATCTGTTTTGGAAGAACAGGATGGAAGTGTTCATCAGAGCTCAGAGTCATAAATTGTGGAGAGTAATCACGGTGGGGCCATATGAGCTGCCACCAAATGAGGATGCTTGGACAGATGATCATGTGAAGCTCTCGTCACTCAACTGGACGGCGCTGAACATAATCAAGTGTGCTGTTCATCCAGAGGAATATGCTCGTATATCTGCATACAGAACTGCCAAGCGAATGTGGGATGAGCTGCAATTGATCTATGAAGGTACCGCTCAAGTGAAAGCCTCGAAGGTAAACCTCTACACTTCTAAGTATGAAATGTTTAAGATGAATGCAGATGAGAATATAACCGAAATGTATGCCAGGTTATCCTTGATCACTAACACTCTTAAAGGGCTAGGGAAGGATCTTGCTGAGGCAGATATAGTCAGGAAAATCCTTAGATCTTTATCCCCGGCATGGCACACTAAGGCCATTATGATTGAGGAGTCAAAAGATTTGACTGTCTTAACTGTGAATGAACTCATAGGATCCCTGATGACCTATGAGATGAATTTCCAAGGAGGTGGAGAAGGAAGTGAGAGGAAGGGTAAAAATGTAGCTCTAAGAGCTTCCCGCAATAAGGGTAGTAACAGTGGGAGCAGCAGCAGTAGCCCCAAGTCTGAGTCCGAGCTTGAAGGTTTATCAAATCTCGATCAGGAGGAGCATGCAATGCTCACTAGACAGTTCAGAAAATTTTTGAAGAAAAAGGGAAAGACCTTTAGGAAGAAGAAGCCACAACCCTTTAACAAGAATGCTGAATTTACCAGTTACAGGGATAGAAATCCTAAGAAACTGACTTGTTTTAATTGTAACAAACAGGGACACATGAGAGGCGAATGCCCAGACCTCCAGAAGAAGGGTCCCTATCTTCAGAAGAAAAACATAAAGGTGCAGAAGAAGAAGAAGCCACAGGCGATGGTCTGCACATGGAGCGAGGAAGAAGAAGACCCCGAAGATGCTTCCTCAGAAGAATATGACGATGGAATTTGCCTTATGGCAAATAGTGAAGAGGAGGTAATAAACGTTTTTGAAAATTTCTCAATTGATGATTGGGAGGATGCTTATGGTGATTTGTTAGATAAATTTAATTCTCTTAGCAAAGAGCACAGAGTTCTGAAAAGAAAATTTAACACAAATATTGAAGAACAAACTCTGGTCTGTGAGGAAAATGAAAAGCTAAAAGAACAACTAGAAGAAATGACCTCACTAAGGAAAGAGAATGATAAGCTTAAGGGAGAAATTCAAGAAAGTCAAAAATAGCTCAATGAATTCAAAACTAAAATTGAAGAAAGCATGAATGAAAGAGTGAATTCAGAGAAATATGAAGCTGTGAAGAAAGTAAATGCTGAACTCCTAAACAATTCTGAGTCTCTTCAAAAGGAGCTGGAAGACAAACAAAAAATCTTAGAAAAGTTTGTCCAAGGAAAGACTAGCCTAGATGCTATACTAGGGACTAGGGTCAATTTCAATAAGGAAGGTCTAGGCTATGACCCAACCAACAAGAGACCCTTGCAATTCAAGACCATCACCTTCTGTCCAGAGAAGGGAAAAGAAAAGTTGGACACACCATCCAGCTCAAACAGCTCTAAGGAAACTCAAAGTCCTAAAGAAAACACAAAAATCAGTACTGGACAACCATTTAAGATTGGAATGAACTTTATGAAGAATAACATTAAGTCCATTCACCAGAACACAAATGGTAGCTGGACCAAGAAAACAAATCAGAATAAGAGCTGGAATTATAACAATCAGATGGGTCTAAACAAGACATACTGGAGGAATAACTTTCATGGTCAAAGATATGCCAATAAACAAGCCTACAGGAAATTTCCTAGGAATAGGAAGACCAATGAAAGGAATAGAACTCACTTCTCCAATTCAGCTGGATTGAACTTTAATAAACCAGAAAGGAAGGTGCCAGAGAAAACCATGCTGAAACAAATCTGGATACCTAAACACTTGATCAGAGATTTAAACAATGTCCTTGGACCCAACTCATCTTGGGTTCCAAATCACTCTGCTTGATATACTTGTGTTGGTCGGCCTGGCAGCTGAAGACAACAAGTGGTACCTCGATAGTGGCTACTCCAGGCATATGACAGGAGATCGATCCAAGTTCAGCAAGATAGAGATGAAGCCAGGAGGTCTGGTCAAGTTTGGAGGAAAGAACAAAGGTAAAATAATTGGAGTTGGCACAGTAGGTAAGTCTTCCACAAATTCCATTGAAAAAGTATTACTTGTGGAAGGGCTACAACACAACCTGATTAGCATTAGCCAATTATGTGACAGGGGTCACAGGGTTGTATTTGATGATAGCTCATGTAAAATCCTTGAAACAAATTTTGACATGGTTAAATTTGTAGCCAACAGGTTTAATAATGTCTACATTGTAGACTTAGATGAGAAATCTGAATCCACTATTTGCTTATCTGCCAATTCCGAAAATGATGCCTTTGAATGGCATAGACGTCTAGGTCATGCTAGCTTTTCAACTTTAAATAAATTGGTCAAGCATGATTTAGTTAGAGGCATGCCTAGAATTAAATTCAACTCTATATCAAAAGCATGTGATGCCTGTGCTCTAGGCAAACAGACCAGAAATTCTTTCAAATTAAGATCTGAGCCATTGTCTTCTAGACCAATGGAACTCCTTCATATAGATCTTTTCGGTCCAACTAGAACTCAGAGTCTTAATGGTAACAGGTTTGGCTATGTCATCATAGATGACTTCTCTAGGTACTCATGGATATTTTTCTTAGCAAATAAGAGTGATGCATTTCAAAAGTTTAATCTATTTTTCAATAAGGTCAAACAAGAAGGAAAGTTCAAGGTTAGTTCTATTCAATCTGATCATGGAGGTGAGTTTGAAAATTCCATATTTACTGATCTTTGTGACAAAGAAGGACTAACTCACAGGTTTTCCTCTCCCAGGACACCTGAACAGAATGGGATCGTGGAGAGAAGAAATAGAACAGTGGTGGAAATGGCCCGGACCATGTTGATTGAAAGTAAGTTACCTAGAAGGTTTTGGGCAGAAGCGGCCAATACATCAACCTACATAATCAACAGAGCCATGGTAAGACCCATACACAAGAAAACACCCTATGAGCTTCTAAAAGGTAAGAAACCAAACTTGTTTCATTTCAGAATTTTTGGAGCAAAATGTTTTATTCATAACAATGATAAGAAAGATTTAGACAAGTTTGAAGTCAAGAGTTCACCTGGAATATTCTTGGGTTACTCTGAAGTGTCAAGGGCATATAGGGTATTTAACGTATCAGATCAGAAAGTGGAAGAATCTCCACGCATTCTTTTTAGTGAAAAGAAAGATGTTTCTAATGTTGAAAATCTTGACAGGGACTCCAATCATGGTGGAGATTTTCTAGAAAACCAACAAGAAGAAGAGAAGACTCAGCAGAATGGAGAAACAAATTCCCCAAATCAGGAAGGTCCAAGAGAAACAGGTGAGTCTTCAACAAATATTAGATTCCTTAAAGACCATCCTTTAGATAATGTCATAGGCAACTCTGAAGAACCTCTTCAGACTAGGTCTCATTTTAGAAATGTGAATAATGATGACTTAATTGCTTTGGTCTCACAAATTGAACCCAAATCAGTAGAAGAGGCCTTAGCTGATCAAGCTTGGGTCAATGCTATGAGTGAGGAATTAGGTCAGTTTGAAAGGAATAATGTCTGGGAGCTTGTCCCAAGACCAGATGGTATAAATATTATAGGAACCAAGTGGGTGTTCAAAAATAAGATGAATGAAGATGGAATCATCTCGAGAAATAAGGCCAGACTAGTAGCCAAAGGCTACTGTCAGGAATTCGGTGTAGACTTTGATGAATCCTATGCACCAGTTGCTAGGATGGAAGCTATAAGATTGTTGCTTGCCTTTGCATGCTCAAAGAACATTAAACTCCAACAAATGGATGTTAAAAGTGTCTTTTTAAATGGAGTTATTAAAGAAGAAGTGTTCGTTGAACAACCTCCTGGATTTCAATTTTCTCCTCAACCTAACCAAGTTTTCAGGTTAAACAAAGCCTTGTATGGTCTAAAGCAGGCTCCAAGAGCTTGGTATGAAAGATTGTCTGAATTTCTGATCAGCAAGGGCTACAAAAGAGGTAAAGTTGATCAGACTTTATTTACCAAGGGCATGAATAAAGATCTCATCATAGTTCAGGTATATGTAGATGACATTGTATTTGGATCAACTAGGCATGAACTATGTGATGAATTTTCTACCATGATGTCTGCTGAATTTGAAATGAGCTTGGTTGGAGAACTAAAATATTTTCTTGGATTGCAGGTACAGCAGCTAGAAGATGGGTGCTTCATCAACCAAACCAAATACACAATGGAACTGCTCAAAAGGTTTGGCATGAAAAACTTAAAGCACATTACTACACCCATGGGCACCAATACATCATTGGATGCAGATGAGACAGGTAAAGAAGTAAATGCCAAACTTTATAGAGGTATGATTGGATCACTTCTTTACTTGACAGCCTCTAGACCTGATATACAATTCAGTGTAGGAATGTGTGCAAGGTATCAGTCTAGACCCACTGAACTACACTTAGCTGCAGTTAAAAGAATCTTCAGATATTTGTCAGCCAGTCAATCTCTTGGCTTATGGTTTCCTGCATCTCACACACTTAACCTGGTAGCATACACAGATGCTGACTATGCAGGCTGTAAACTAGACAGGAAAAGCACAAGTGGGCATTGTGAATTCTTGGGTGGGTGTTTAGTATCTTGGGGCTCCAAGAAACAACATTCTGTGGCCCTCTCCACTGCAGAAGCTGAATATGTGGCTGCAGGGAGTTGTGGAACACAAGTCATATGGATTAAACACCAGCTTCAGGACTATCAAGTAGACCTGGGGTGCACACCTATTTACTGTGATAATACTAGTGCCATCAATCTTGCTAAAAATCCTGTTTTGCATTCACGAACCAAACACATAGAGATAAGACATCATTTTATAAGAGATGAGGTGTCCAAGAATAATTTTGAACTGATTCATGTAGGCACAGATAATCAGATTGCTGATATATTCACAAAACCTCTGGATAATGAAAAATTTTTCACATTAAGAAGAGAACTAGGCTTATACAAATTGTCTTAATTATGAAGCCTGTTCTGGTTGTGAGGGGGAGTTGTGTCTATCTGATGTTTAGCCTTCTTGCATGCTGGTTTAAGGGGGAGTTCAGAATGCTTACTGGTTAGCATTCAGGAATGCTCTAAATAAAGGGGAAGCCTTGAGATTTTGCTAGAATATTTCATTGAGGAATGCTATGTCTTAGGGGGAGCTGAGTTGTGATGTGAGAAGAGAAGTTCTTTGACAGATTCAAAAGGGCTGTCCATATGTGTACCTTTGCTGGTCTTGCATGACTGATTTAGTGTGGTTCTCTCAGAAAGTAGAGTGTCACTTATCTCTTAAGTCTATAAGTTAGTGACTCTAATCTCCAAGTTAGAATCTTTTCTTTGGTACTCTCTCAGAGATCTGGACTAATTGCATAAAGTATATCTTCCTACATTGTCATTGATTATGGTTCAGGCCAAAAACTTGTATGTCTTGATATCTGACCCAATCAACTTAAAATCTAGACTTCAAGACTCAATTCAAGAAAAGTTCTTTTTGGTATTGTCTTCAATCATTCTATCTTTTTAACTCAAGGGTTTAACTGAACAAACATGTTCTATTTTTGATCACTGAGAAACTGGGAGCTTCATCAATGAAATGAATAGTTCTCCCAAGTCATGAGGTGTCAAATGCTTAAAATGAATGAAAAGTCTTGACAGAGCAATGGTGGCTTGCTGGTGAGTAGCTGGGGACTCTGGCCTCTAATCAAGGTGTTTCCTCATGTCAAAAGCCATAGTTACTAACTCTGTTCCTTAATAAAAAAAAAGGAAGGAAGTAATTAGGTACTCACTCTGAGTAACTGGGGATTCAGGCCTTTAATCAAGGTGTCTCCCTAATGTCAAAGGAAGTGAACTACCAACTTACTCATTAATCTTCTTGAAAATCATCTCCAACAAAAATTCCTTGTTGTTATGCAACTAATGGATTGCTTGTCTTCAATACCTTGAGAACACCTCTCTGATTTAGTCTCTTGCTGTCTTGTGGAATAGTTGAATGATCAGCTATATCTGGCCATACTTGTGAACTCCTGCTCTAAATCATCCACTATGTATGCTGATAAACTTGTCCATCATTCCACTTCTCTACTGTGTACTAAAGTCTCAAGAATCCTCTCTTGAGATTAGAAACTCACTTATTCTCTTAAGACCTACTCGTGACTTTCTGCACTAAGAAGTTACTGCCCTCAGTCCTCATGTTTCCAGCACTGTCACACATTTTGTAGTTCTTTTTGCTGATGTCAAAGGGGGAGAGAAGCTTGCAATGTCTGCAATTTTAGTGAGAAGTTTGCAATATCAGTGAGTATTATTTTTGTCTTGAGCTTTGAGGGGAGTCATGTTGCTTCGTGGAAGAAATGGTTATGAGTTGTGGGGGAGATGAGAGTGTGCTGTAGGGAATGCTGTAGGGGAATGTTTAACTCATTTGCATGAGCATGTCTTGAATGTATTTTGCTTCTTGCAGCTGGTATTAACTTCTTGTTGAAACTTGATATTGCTTGATTCATAGTGTTGTCATCATCAAAAAGAGGGAGATTGTTGAATCCCTATGGTTTTGATGATGTCTCACACTATAAATCAATCCTCTATGTTTAGATTAATGTTGTTTCATCATGTGAGTAAGTACAGTTTATTTGGTTGTCAGATAAGCATGCTATTATGATTTTATCTACAGTTTGCTTAGCTGGTTTTGACAGCAGTGGGTCGACCCAACCTTGCTGATGCGTCGACTCATCTGTTCTTTGGGATAACTCCTTCAAGTCTGTACATCGGGCACTTTCTAACTGAAGTCTACACACTGGCATTAGAATTCCAAGTCTGTACACTGCCCGACCAACTAAGTCTGCACTTTGCAAAAATCAGTTCAGCTCAACCCTATACATCCTTCCAATCCTCAACTCTATACATTGGAGTGTCAAGCTTAATGACTATACATCGTCTCGTGTTTGCAAAGTCTGAACAACGTCCGTTGTCAAGACTCCTTGAACTCTGTACATCGGACTGCTTCTTTTGAAGTCTACACCTTGGCTCGTTCTCTTCTGCAAAGTATGTTCATTAGACTGTGGCGAAGTCTATACATTCGGCTCCTTGGGCAAAGTCTATACATCGCATAGTCTGCACATTGCCTTCAGCCCAAGTGCTCAAAGCCAGGTCTATACAACGCCAACCCAACACATTGAACAGCTCTCCAAGTCTATACACTAGACTTCATTTCTCTAAGTCTATACATTGTCGTTTGCTCTGCAAAGTCCATACACTGGAAGCTCTTCGTTTGATATCAACAAGTCTGTACATTGGGTTCAACTCTCCAAGTCTGTACAGCCTGTTTGTCTTCTTGTGTGAAGTCTATACAATGCATGCTCACATAACTAACTCTATACACTCGATTGTTAAATCTTCAACTATATACATTGGTTGAGTCTTTACACTGAGATCTCATGAAGAGTTGTAAGTCTATACACTCGTTGTTAGAGACCTAGACTGCTAAGTCTATACACTCCCTCACTATGTACACACTTGCTATATTGATCTCTGAAGTCTATACAATGCTCAACGTTAACACTAAGTCTATACACTTCTTTCTTGTTGCTGAAGGGAGCAGGGTCGACGCCTGAAGCTTAAAGCGTCCACGCATCACTAGACAAAGCTTTCACGTCATCTTCTATTGCGTCAACGCCACAAGCAAACAGCGTCGACGTAGCAGTTAAAGAAACAGAGACTCTTACAAGTGATGAAGCCTTCACGAAATCTTCCACTGCGTCAACGCCATCAACAAGCAGCGTCGACGTAGCGGCTTAAGAGATGCCAGTATAGAAATGTATACGTTCGTGCGTCAACGCCACCAACTGGCAGCGTCGACGCAGCAGTCCAAGAAAGGGACGACTTATCTCTGGATGCCTTCAATACGTCAACGCAATATGCTGATAACGTCGACGCAGCTCGCCTATCTGTTGAAGACTTGAACACTGGACTGCCGATACCGTTGCATCAACACAATAGGCTGATGGAGTTGACGCAGCAGTTAAGAAGTTTGAAGATTTCTGATGACTGCGTCAACTCTTTGGAGCAAGTGAGTTGACGCCATCTACCTCCAGTTGCTGAGCGTACTGGTGCTGGGCACGTGATCCGAGGATAAGGAAAATGCCCAGATGAGGACACGTGGTCTGACAGCCTGCTGGATGCTGCCACGTAGTCCGAACTCTTAGGGCGGGAACTGTGGAAGCCACACGCGCCCTGCTGCTGCTCCAGGTATAAAATGGAGCCTTCGTCTTAAGATGAAGGTTGATCGAAGAAGAAGCCTGGAGAGCATATACGTCGTTCGATCCAGAAAAGGAAAGAAAAGTGCAGAGAGAAAGAAAGAGAAAGGAAAAGAGCAGAGAGTCCAATATCTGAGAGGAGTTTGGTCGAGAGAGAGAGAGAGTGTGTGTTGATTGATGAATTGCTTCATTTGAAGCTACATTTGTATTGGGTTTCAGAACCGATTCCTTCTCATTGTTTTTTCATTTTCCACTTTGCTTTCGTTTATTTTTCGTCCTTCTATTCTGATTTGAATTGTTGTCCCTCTGGTGTGTGGAGGAAGGGAGTATTACTCCAGTTTCCCTCTGTGTTGCAGAGGAAGAGAGATCGGTGATCTCTGGTGGTGTTAGTGACTGGCTGTCATTAACAGTTTCCCTCCGGTGTGTGGAGGAAGGGAGAGGATTCTCCGGTTGTGTTCTAGCTGGGAGCTAGAACAGGTTTCAGGTTCTGTGGGTGGCAGAACTTGATTGAGGGATTTGTTTCCCTTGTTGTTCAAGCTGTGTGGCAGCACGTTGTTCGCCGACTGAGTCTGCATTGATCTAGCATCGTCTAGTGGAATCCTCACTCTAGTTAGAGTGAGGGGTGGATGTAGATTGCGGACTGCAATCGAACCACCTAAAAAATCGAGTGCCTCCTCTGTGGTTTGCTATTGTTCTCTACGCTCTTCATCTGCTCGGCTCTTTGCTTCCATGTGATTCGCTCTTCATTCTCATTTACATCCCTCTGTGTACGGTTTAAGGAGGTGCGTTAGCAGTAGAAAATATATTCCGCTTAAGTTTCTACAAATTGGGAGTGATCTATTCATCCCCCCCCTTCTATATCACTCTTGCTGCGCTAACATGGGTAGCTAAGGGAAATCAGAATTCTAGCTATCGGTGCCCAGGTCGACAGATATTCTACCATCGACACTCAAGCCGACCAATGTGCAAAGATTGTCGAAGAAAAGTCAACAGAATCAGTGATATGCAAAGATGAAGATATCCAGCTGATCAGACCCCAACATTGAAGATGAAACACACAATTCCAGCAAACGGCTTCGGGCCCGAGCCACCATCCACATCCTCTAAATCAATTCAGACCTTTCGTCTGGATAAATCATGAAACCCTATTTCTTTGCGTTAATGTCAAACCTCACATTAACGATGAAACTCACATTTCCGGCGAACGGCTTCGTGCCCGAGCTGCTATACACGTCCTCTAAATCAATTCAGACCTTTCGTCTGGATAGATTATGAAACTCTATCCCTTTGTGTTAATGTTAAACCCCAACATTGACGATGAAACATACATGCCCAGCAAACAACCCATTTCCTTGGTTTAGTGGCACTCCGCCCTAACCAAGCTACTCTTTTCCTTGGTTTAGTGGCACTCCGCCCTAACCAAGCTACTCTTTTCCTCAGTCTAGCGGCACTCCGCCCTAGCCAAGCTACCCTTATCTTGGTCTAGTGGCATTCCGCCCTAGCCGAGCTACCCTTTCCGCCCTAACCGAACTACTCTTCCTTGGTTTAGCGGCACTCCGCCCTAATCAAGCTACTCTTTTCCTTGGTCTAGCGGCACTCCGCCCTAGCCAAGCTACCCTTATCTTGGTCTAGTGGCATTCCACCCTAACCAAGCTACCCCTTTCCTTGGTCTAGCGGCACTCCGCCCTAGCCAGGCTACCCTTTCTTGGTCTAGCGGCACTCCGCCCTAACCAAGCTACTCTTTTCCTTGGTCTAGCGGCACTCCGCCCTAGCCAAGCTACACCCGTTCTTGGTCTAGCGGCACTCTGCCCTAACCAAGCTACTCTTTTCCTTGGTCTAGCGGCACTCCGCCCTAGCCAAGCTACACCCTTCCTTGGTCTAGCGGCACTCCGCCCTAGCGAAGCTACCCTTATCTTGGTCTAGTGGCATTCCGCCCTAACCAAGCTACCCCTTTCCTTGGTCTAACGGCACTCCGCCCTAGCCAGGCTACCTCGCCTTGGTCTAATGGCACTCCGCCCTGATCGAGCTATCCCTTATCTTGGCCTGAGGCACTCCGCCCTCGTCGAGCTATGAGACTCTGCCCATCGAGCCTCGCCGGGCTAGGCCCATAAACCTTTTTCCTCTTGCTCAAGGCACCCCGCCTTGGCCGAGCTCTCAAATGTTAATCCCTATCCCCACCGACGCTATAACAGTATAGTCAAATCCATCAATAGTCCCGCCGGACAACACAGCCAGCTATCCTGGCTCTTACAGCCTGCTATTCTGGCTCTTACAGCTTGCTATTCTGGCTCTTATAGCCTGCTACCTCCGGCTCCCGTAGCCTGCTACCTCTGGCTTTTACAGCCTGCTATCCCTGGCTTCTACAGCCTGCTATCCTGGCTCTTATAGCCTGTTACCTCTGGCTCTCGTAGCCCGCCATTCCTGGCCCTCGCAGCCTGCTATCCTGGCTCCTATAGCCTGCTACCTCTGGCTCCCGTAGCCTGCTATCCTGGCTCTTATAGCCTACTACCTCTGGCTTATTTAACCTGCTACCCTGGCCCCCACGGCCTGCTATCATCACTTTCCTGGATCCTGTTACCTCGGCCTTTATGGCTTGCTACCCTACTATACCGACTTTTACGGTCTATTAACCTGCTACCTTGGCTTGCGCAGCCTGCTATCTCACCATCTCCGGGTCCTTGCAACCTGCTATTCTATTATCTTTCACTACCCATGAAATTCTCGGCCTTGACATGCCGTCAAAAGCCCGCTGTCTCGCTACCCTTGTGGCTTAAGCCTACTTCAACAATGACCATCATGTCCCACCGGGATGATGGCTACAACTCAATGACTTGGGCTCCCCTTGAAGCATGCTTCCCTCCTACCGCTAGATGATAAAACTCTATTCTTCTTTGCGTTGATGTTTGTCCCCACATCAATGATGAAACCCACATTTTCGGCGAACGGCTTCAGGCCTAAGCCGCTATACACCAACATCGGTTCAGACCTTCCGTCTGGATTAGATGATAAAACTCTATTCTTCTTTTGCATTGGTGTCAACCCCACATCAATGATAAAATCCACATTTTCGGTGAACGGCTTCAGGCCTAAGCCGCTATACACCAACATCGGTTCAGACCTTCCGTCTGGATCAGATGATGAAACCTTATTGTGCTTTGCATTGATGTTTGCCCTCACATCAATGATAAAATCCACCTTTTCGGCGAACGGTTTCAGGCCCAAGCCGCTATACACCAACATCGATCCAGATCTTCCATCCCGATTAGATGATGAAATCCTATCCTTCTTTGCATTGGTGTTTACCTCACACCAACGATAAAACCCGCTCACCTTTTCGGCGAATGGCTTTAGGCCCGAGCTGCTACATACCAACAGCAGTCCAGATCTCCCATCCGGATGAGATAATAAGACCTTATTCTTCCTTATGTCAATAAAAAAAAAGAAAAAAAAGAAATAAGAAAGAAGAAAAGAAGAAAAATGGGACTTAGAATAGAGGTGCCCCGCCAGACTTGTCCAAGATATCTTGGACGAGTGCAAAAATGGCAAACAACCCGGCTGTGGCGAAAACCCGAAAGGGCGCTGCGGGCGAAATCGGGTACCTCGCCACGTGAAAACCCGAAAGGGTGCGTGGGCAAAAGCAAGAGGGGGTTGGCTTCGGCGAAAACCCAAAAGGGCGCTTAAGCCAGTAATGTGGAAATTTAAAGTTCCCCTTTTCACCATTCCTAATAAACCCCGAGAAGGACGATCATCATAAAGTCCCATCGGAAATCCTATCCAACAATCTTTCGACCCTTGTCATCATCGACAAGATCGGCCGGCTTATTCCTTCAGCTTGGACCCTTCGTCCCTGTCAAATAAATCTACCTCTCCGGCAACTGGCCCAGTGCCCAAGCTGCTATACATCAACATCAATTTAGACCTTCCGTCTGGATTGCATGATGAAACCCCATCCTTCTTCGTGTCGATGTTTATCCTACATCAATGAAGGGCATTCTGCCCTAATCAAGCTAACCTCAAACTTGGTCTGGTGGCATTCTGCTCTAGCCAAGCTACCCCTTTTCCTTGGTCTAGTGGCATTCCGCCCTAACCGAGCTACCCTCTTTTCCTTGGTCTAGTGGCATTCCGCCCTGATCGAGCTACCCTCTTTTCCTTGGTCTAGTGGCATTCCGCCCTGATTAAGCTACCTCTCCTTGGTTTAGTGACATTCCGCCCTAACCGAGCTACCCTTTTCCTTGGTCTAGTAGCATTCCGCTCTAGTCAAGCTACCCTTTTCCCTGGTCTAGTGGCATTCCGCCCTGATCAAGCTACCTCTCCTTGGTTTAGTGGCATTCCGCCCTAACCGAGCTACCCTTTTCCTTGGTCTAGTAGCATTCCGCTCTAGTCAAGCTACCCTTTTCCTTGGTCTAGTGGCATTCCACCCTGATCAAACTACCTCTCCTTGGTTTAGTGGCATTCCGCCCTAACCGAGCTACCCTTTTCCTTGGTCTAGTAGCATGCCGCTCTAGCCAAGCTACCCTTTCCCTTAGTCTAGTGGCATTCCGCGCTGATCAAGCTACCTCTCCTCGGTTTCGTGGCATTCCTAACCGAGCTACCCTTTTCCTTGGTCTAGTAGCATTCCACTCTAGTCAAGCTACCCTTTTCCTTGGTCTAGTAGCATTCCGCTCTAGTCAAGCTACCCTTTTCCTTGGTCTAGTGGCATTCCGCCCTGATCAAGCTACCTCTCCTTAGTTTAGTGGCATTCCGCCCTAACCGAGCTACCCTTTTCCTTGGTCTAGTAGCATTCCGCTCTAGCCAAGCTACCCTTTCCCTTGGTCTAGTGGCATTCCGCCCTGATCAAGCTACCTCTCCTTGGTTTAGTAGCATTCCGCCCTAACCGAGCTACCCTTTCCTTGATCTAGCTGCATTCCGCCCTGATCAAGCTATCCACCCTCGGTCCAGTGGCATTCTGTCCTAACCAAACTACTCTTTACCTTGGTCTAGCGGCACTCCGCCCTAACCGAGCTACCCTTTCTTGGTCTAGCGGCACTCCGCCCTAACCGAGCTACCCTTTCCTTGGTCCAGCGGCACTCCGCCCTAACCGAGCTACCCTCTTCCCTTGGTCTAGTGGCACTCCGCCCTAGCCGAGCTACTTTTTCCTTGGTCTAGTGGCACTCCACCCTAACCGAGATACCCTTCCCTTGGTTTAGTGGCACTCCGCCCTAACCGAGCTACCCCTTGTCTTGATCTAATGGCATTTCGACCTACCACCCTTTATAAAAAAAAGAAGAGAAAATGAAATGGGGTTAAAAATAGAGATACCCCGCCAGTCTTGTTCAAACATCTTGAACAAGGGCAAAAAAAAAATGGCTAAAACCCAGCTGTGGTGAAAACCCGAATGGGCACTGCAGGCAAAATCGGGTACCCCGTCACGTGAAAACCCGAAAGGGCACGTGGGCAAAAGCAAGAGGGGGTTGGCTCCGGTGAAAACCCGAAAGGGCACTTGGGTCAGTAATGTGGTGACCCCAAAGAAAGCCTCATCTCCCACCATAAACTCCTCGTCGATCGGCCGGCACCTCGCTCGATCAATGATGAAATCCTATCCAGTTCAGACCCTACGTCTGTTCTGATGAAAACTATACACCCTATCCAAAGTCCTGCCGTGATGAAACCTGCTGTTGATCGATTGGCGCACTGCCCGATCAACGATGAAACCTATCCAGTTTAGACCTTACGTCTATCCTGATGAAACCTATGAAATCTTTGCATTGGTATAAACCCAATACCGATGATGAAACCTGCTGTTGATCGATTGGTACACTGCCCGATCAACGATGAAACCTATCCAGTTTAGACCTTACGTCTATCCTGATGAAACCTATGAAATCCTTGCATTGGTATAAACCCAATACCGATGATGAAACCTGCTATTGATCGATTGGTACACTGCCCGATCAACGATGAAACCTATCTAGTTTAGACCCTACGTCTATCCTGATGAAACCTATGAAATCCTTGCATTGGTATAAACCCAATACCGATGATGAAACCTACTGTTGATCGATTGGTACACCGCCCGATCAGCGATGAAACCTATCCGGCTTAGACCTTACGTCTATCCCGATGAAACCTATGAAATCCATGCATTGGTATAAACCCAATACCGATGATGAAACTTGTTGCTGGTCGACTGGCACACTGCCCGATCAGCGATGAAACCTGTCAGGGCTAGACCCTACGTCTATCCCAATGAAACCTATGAAATCCTTGCATTGGTATGAGCCAATACCAATGATGAAACCTGCTATCGATCGGTTGGCACATTGCCTGATCGACGCTAAAATCCATCTAGGGTAGACCTTCCGCCCGCTCTGATATAGCACAACACTGCTCTTTGAATCTATTCAGACCATCCGTCTGGATAGATCATGAAACTCTATCCCTTTGCGTTAATGTTAAACCCCACATTAACGATGAAACTCACATTCTCAGCCAACGGCCTCGTGCCCGAGCTGCTATTTATATCCTCTAAATCAATTCGGACCTTTCGTCTGGATAGATCATGAAACCCTACTTCCCTTTGCATTGATGTTGACACCCACATCAATGATCGTGTGTCCACAATAAACATATGGCGCCATGGTCCATATGATGAAAGTTCTGGTCCCAGAAAAGACAATGAAAAAGGAAAAGAGAAACAAAACGACAAAAATAGTATATATATAAAAATGGGGTTGAAAATAGAGATACCCCGCCAGACTCGTTCAGGCATTCTGGACAAGTGCAAAAATGGCGCAAAACCCAGCTGTGGTGAAAACCCGAAAGGGCACTGCAGGCAAAATCGGGTACCCCGCCACGTGAAAACTCGAAAGGGCGCGTGGGCAAAAGCAAGAGGGGGCCGGCTCCGGCGAAAACCCGAAAGGGCGCTTGGGTCGGTAATGTGGTAATTCAAAATTCCATGCCAACCGGCACGCTACCTTTACCTCCCCTTCACTGATGAAGCATTCCGTTGGTCATCTGGCTCTATGCCCCACCGATGATAAAGCCTTTCCGGGGTAGACCTTACGTTTACTCCGATGAAATCTACATACCCTCTTTCAAACGTCCCACTGACAATGAAACCCATCACCATTCTGATAAAGCCTATCCAGCTCAGACCTCACGTCTGTCCTGATGAAACCAGCGTATTTCTTGGCAAAGTCCCACCCGCGATAGAACCTGCTGGAATAGACCTTACGTCTATCCTGACGAGACCTACACCTTTACATACGTCCCACCGTTGATCGACCGGCACCTCGCCCGATCAATGATGAAATCCTCTGTCCGATTTAGACCTTACGTCTATACTGATGAAACCTATGAGACTCTTTGCGTCGATATAAACCCAATATCGATGATGAAACCAACTATTGATCGATTGGCACCTCGCCCGATCAATGATGAAACCCTGCCAGTGTAGACCTTTCGTCTATTCTGATGAAACTTATAACACTTTCTTTGCATCGATATAAACCCAATATCGATGATGAAACCAACTGTTGATCGACCGGCACCTCGCCCGATCAATGATGAAACCCTGCCAGTGTAGACCTTTCGTCTATTCTGATGAAATTTATAACACTTTCTTTGCATCGATATAAACCCAATATCGATGATGAAACCAACTATTGATCGATTGGCACCTCGCCCGATCAATGATGAAACCCTGCCAGTGTAGACCTTTCATCTATTCTGATGAAACTTATAACACTTTCTTTGCAACGATATAAACCCAGTATCGATGATGAAACCAACTGTTGATCGATCGGCACCTCGCCCGATCAATGATGAAACCCTGCCAGTGTAGACCTTTCATCTGAGGCAGTTAGATCAACGATGAAACCCTACCGGGATAGACCTTACGTCTGTTCTGATAAAACTACATATCCTTTCATGTCCCACCTGCAATGAACCTACCCAGTTTAGACCTTTCGTCTATTCTGATGAAGCTTAAACTCCTTTGCATCGACATAAGCCCAATGTCGACGATGAAACCACGCACTGGTCGGTCGGCAAATCGCCATGGTCAGCTTTGAGGAACAGACCTCTCGTCTGCTCCAGATGCATGTCTTCCGTTAGCCAACATGCCCAGCAAAGGCAATCCCACCAGATACCGATACGCGGTGGAGCGAGCCCCCATTCTTTCCCTGAGAGGATGGACGCTTTCCTGCTGAACACGGGTCGTCCGTATAAAGGTAGCTGAGACTGCCACTCTTCCACATGAAGGAAATAACAGCACATGATACAAGATGTACATCCGATCGGGGCTTCAAGCCGACAGATAGATGATGTTCAGTCGGGCGGGGCTTCAAGCCGACAGATGCCAGATGTTCAGCCAATCGGGGCCTAAAGCCGACGGAAGTCAAATATGTAGCCGATCAGGGCTTAAAGCTGACAGAAGTCAAATATGTAGCCAATCGGGGCTTAAGACCGATAGATGCAAGATGTACAGCCGATCGGGGCTTCGAGCCGACAGATACAAGATGTACAGCAGATCGGGGCTTCAAGCCGACAGATACAAGATGTTCAGCCGGGCGGGGCTTCAAGCCGACAGATGCCAGATGTTCAGCCAATCGGGGCCTAAAGCTGACAGAAGTCAAATATGTAGCCAATCAGGGGCCTAAAACCGACAGATGTCAGATGTGTCAGTTGATCAGGGTTCAAGCTGATAGATGTTCAGCTGATCGAGGCTCAAGCCAAGAAGATCGTACCAGGATGAAATCCCAGTATGAGGATACTGCCAAGCTATAACTGAAAGAATGAGTCAATAGCATTGAGCTAAAGATGCACCTGCGGACACTGTGCCGCTTATTCTGCGCTTACGCTGTCTGCAGGTGGGGGGCATTTGTTGACAGCTAAAATATGAACAAAGATAAAGATGGGACCAGACCAGCAACGAAGACTGGAAGATGCCTGCAAAGTCAGGATTGAGGGAGGACCCTCACTACCAACTAATTGCCCGGCCAGGACCTTCTCAGGCCTGGCTGATGTCTGGTGTTATCGTCATCCAGACGACGATACTGATGAAGCGCTGGTCTACCGACTAATGAGAACCTTGGATTTGTTTCCGGGGAGATCATGTCACCATAAGAAAGGGGCCTTCGTCGGTTCTGATATGTTTTAGGAAATCAATAAGGCTGAATAGAATATGGGCTTTTAAAAAAAAATGGGCCTGTTGAATGGGCCTGTTAACGTGCTATTGAGGATGGGCTTGATACCCCTCGCGCCGAGAACCTCCCCATGGCCACAGGCGCGCCGGGAAGCCCCTCCATGGGAGCGCGTCGGGGACCCCTGCTATAGGCGCACCGAGAATCCCTTGCGATGGACAGGGTTATATAACCCCTTTCTTCTCCCACGAGAAGAAGAGGAGGAGGATCGAAAAGAAAGAAAAAGAAAAGGATAGCCAGATAAAGAGACCAATAGAGAGAGAGAGCCTCCTCCGCTAAAAAAAAGAGAGAAGAGATCAATCAGAAGAGAAAGAGAAGGAGAAGAAGCTCCAGGTGGGCAGCTGGGGAGGGAGAGGAGTCAATGCTCCGCCCTCCCCCAAGTTTTCTTTTCTTCTTCATGTAATTATACGAGTTTTATCTCGATGCATCGGATGTAACCGGGATATCCCGGCCTTTGTTTTATCTCCTTTCCCTCACTCCCTCCTTGTAATTGGTCTGAGTCTTGGAATGATATTATGAAATGAAACGCTCCAATGACCCGTTTGGGCGCTGGGCGATTGAAGTATCTGCCAGCTATCTCTCCGTCTGCTGCCATGTCTTTCCTTTATATGTTTTCATCTTTATCTCAACCGAAGCGCACATAATTCTATGATGGGTCTTCGGGTTCAGTTGTCTTCAGTAGAGTAAATGTAACTCTACATATACCGATGTCCCTCGCAGTTAGTCATCATTTGCATAAAGCCTCCCAGGCTTCTCCCAGGGCCAGAGACAGACCATCTCTTGGCTTCTGGGGCAGTCTGCTACCGATATTGGCAACAGCTCTGACGGCCTGCTCGAGATCCCCTTTTTACAGGAATAAGTAAGCTATTTCAATTGATTAATACCGAGGGTTTCAAATCCGATTCCAGTATGAGTAGTTCCATCAGGGTCGTCCCTGGGGCCAGAGATGGCCATCTCTTGGCTCCCAGGCGACCAAAGATGCCAGCAAATGATCCCCTGAGGGTCCATAATATATGACGACTCAAAGCCCCCTCTCTAGTAATTGGCATCTTCGATTCCCTTCGACCTAGCCCATCCTCGGCAAAGTAAACCCATGTCTAAGTAAATCCAACCTGAATCCCTGCCTGAAACCCCCCAAAATCCCCTCTAATCAGGACTGAAATCCAAGAGAACCCAAAACAGAGCCTCCGGAACCCCCTTCGGGTCTTCCCGGCGCCTCTATGGAGTTCCCGGCGCCAAATGGCCCGGGAACAGTGTTTTCTTCTCGGCGCGGTCACCACCGCGCCGAGAAGCCCCCCCGCGCCGGGAACCTCTATCCCCTTTCCAGCTGCTCCGATAGCCTGGCTCCCATCCTTTGACCACCCTTTGGCCGCTTCGTCCACTTATCCTGAGGCATTCTTGAGTCGTCATATGTACCCCAGGAGATAAATTAACTAGGGGGATTGATCTCCCCTACATTCCTATGTCCCGAATTGGATTCACATGCAACCCCGCGGGTTCGGTGGACCTTGTCTTTACAAGGGTTTCGTCGGTCTCCGAGAAGGGGTATAGTGACCGATGCTAGAGACATGTACAGTCTCCTTGAGCCTTAGTGCTCCCTCACCTTCCGACTTTCATCCCGGCACTCCGTGGATGTCAGCCTATATCATTCCCTAGCAAATGCTGATTCCAGGGGACGTGCTGCCCAAATTCTCCCGGGATGATGAAAGACAATATTGAACTGTCCCCGGGACTCTGCACATCAATGGTGAAAGAGGTCCTCTATGCTGGATTGGTCTTCCTCAGTTCCTCTCAGCCTCTGGCCTTCTTTTGAAACACAAACCAAAATCAGTTGAAGCCTGATGAATAGTTGCATTTTGATCACCCAGGGCCCATCTACTTTGACCTGGATCTCCAGGAAATCCTCTGACCCGCCAGCAAACCCCAGAACAGAGTATCGTCAAACCTTGCCGGTGCCATAGCTCCCGGCGCGGCCCGCGCCGGAACCCCATGCCGAGAAGCCCACCTCTTTGGCCTCCTGCCGAGAGCCTTGCTATTAGCGTGCCGGGAACCCCTGGCCGTTTGGCCCTTGCGCCGAAAACCCCCCCCTTGGCTTCCCTATGCGCTGAGAACCATCTCCTGGGCGCGCCGGGAACCCCCCTTCCTGCGCTGGGAACCTTGGCCATTTTGCCTGCGCGCCGGGAATCCCCTGGCCATCTTGCCTTTGCGTCGGGAACCTATGCACAGTTGAACTGCACCGATAACCTACCCAAATTGTATTACTGAGTCTTCAATCCAAATTTTGTTCCGGGGGCTCCGCCCCCGGAAACCCCCGCAAGGGGCGTGCCCCCTTGACCCTCGCGACCTGAACGGGCAGGTCGATCCCCGCGACCTGACCGTGCAGGTCGATCCACGTGCAAGGGCGCAACATTGAGCGTTCACTTACATTCCTTCGTCCCGCATCGGGGTCATGAATAACCCCTTTAGCTCGAGAGGGCTCTGCCACTGCATGAGTTCCGCTGGCTTCTATAGGGAATATCAAACATTGCCCTATGGCATATATACATAGTTCGGAAGGTTTGGCCTCTCTTTCTCTCAGCTTTCATCCCGGCACTCCGTGGGTGATAGCCTATTCTCCCCTGGGCATAATCCAAATTATGGGGAGGTGCTGCCGAAACGTCGATCGATGTTTTAAACCCCCATTATGGCCATGGCTCAGTCTGCCTGTGACTGAAATTTCCCCTTCCCCCCTAAGCCCGGTCTCTGAACCGCTGACTTAACGATATCGTCTGTTTCTACAGTTGCTGTTATTATATTGCCCGCCTTCCTGGCTCTGGTATGAAATTCAAACTGCGCACATGAATATATTTTTGCCTCTCGAGGCCTCCTATTTTGGCATTTAATCAAGGGTTGTCCTTCTTTAGAAGGGCGTAATTAACGTCATAGCCTTTATGGTATGACGGACTTCAGGTCCCGACTCGGACTTCACAATCGACTGATTAGAAGTTAGGTCGAGTGCACAATGAAATCGTCACTCCGGTGACTGGCACGCCAATAAATAAACAACAGAATAAAAAAAGAAAAAATAAAGCGCGTTCCACAAGCTGGCACGCCCGGTGGGACTCAGTCTCCCTTCATCTCTACGCCAAAATAGGAGGCCCTGTGGCCCCTCTTAAATTCTAACTGTGCGTTAATCCTATCTCCAGGGACTAAAATGATTAGTGGACTCGCCTCCCTCCACTTCGGCCAGCAGGTCGTTGATGTTCATGCTCACAAAGGCTACCTGGCGGTGCCCACGATGTTCGGGTCCATGCCCCCTGCTGACGGATTGCCCAACTGCTTGGGCCTCGTCTTCACCGACCTACTGGAGGTTGCTGACAAGGAACAAGGCACTGCTACAGGTGCCCCGATGAAGACTGCTGATGAGAAGGGAAGCTCACCAGAAAAGACGGCCTCGATAGTCATCGCCTGCTTTGCCCACCATATCCAAAGCAGGGACACGGTCCCTGCTGCTGCCCAGAAGGAAAGAAGAACTAACCGGAGGAGCCGGTATGCTGCTGCAAGCCGCCGTCTTTCAAATTCTGGAAAGATGATGATGATCGGAGATGTTAGGGTGAACCTCGATGGTCTCCCCAAAGACGTTCGTCCGGACAGGGTTGCCCCGACCGTCCAGACTGACAACAAGGTCCAAATTTTGGCCACTAGGACGGCCAACTGGGAAACTGATGAGAGGAAGCCGCTGGCTCCCAAGCCAACAAGATATAGATAGATATGGAGGCCGAAGAAGATACAGAGCTGGATTCCGGCTCAAGAGAAAGGTGCCACTGCTATCCACCCTGAAGCCAGAGTCAGGAGAGATGAAAAAAAAAGAAGAAACTATTGCCATCCGCCCCAGAGCAGGGGGCAGAAGATGGGAAAGAAAAGAAGAAAATACCACTGCCATCTGCCCCAGAGCCGGGGGCAGGAGATGCCAGAAGAAAGAAGAATATGTCGCTATTATCCGCCCCAGGATTTGGAGTAGGAGATGGAAGAAAGAAAAGAAGATGTTGCTGTCATCCACCCCGGAACTGGGGGCAGAGGAAAAGAAGATGTTGCTGTCTTTCACTCTGGAACTGGGGGCAGAAGATGTCAGAAGAAAGAAGAAAATGCTACCGTCATTCACCCCAGGGCTGGGGGCAAAGGAAAAGAAAATGCTACTGTCATTCACCCCAGGGCTGGGGGCAGAAGGAGAAAAGATGCCATCGCCACTCGCCATGAAGGGGGGGGGACAATATATACTGCCAAAGGGAAAAACAAAGAAGAATGGAAGATCAAGCATATGCTGCTATTCCAAAGGGACCGAAGGCCTGCGCCAGACAGGCTGATATCTTCAAATATTCCAAGGCGAAGCATTTGGCTGCCCAAATTTCAAGGCTGGTTTATCAGCTAAAAGATCGAAGAGAGGCTGCTGCCCCGATCAGATCTACAAAGGCATAGCCAAGAAGAAATGAACCAGGTGGTTCAAGACTACTTCCACTGTCTAGGGAATTCCTCCCTATGTCAGCAAAGATTGTCTCGTGCCTTGGCACCCTACATGAAAAAGATGAAACCTCAGAAGATGTGGCGTTTGGAGTCTCATCCTCAGACTCCAACGACTAAAGACAGCCCCAAGAGGGAGGAAGCAGAAGCAGAAGAAATGACTTCAGTCTTTGACCGCCTCACATATCCGAGTCGGGTCAGAAGGAAAGTCCACAGTCGGAAGGGAAAGACGCAGGTTTTTTCCCTGTAATATGGCTGGTGTCACCAGGAGATGTGACACACTGCCAAACCAGCCTGAAGAGCTGATTAAATTGGCACACATGCCAGATGCCGTCACAAGAAGAAGCCAAGCAGCGAAAGAAAAGATAATGGCTGCCGATGAAGCTCAAGAAATCACTATGATGATAGTCAAAGTAGTGACTGTAGAAGAAGAAGACAACCCTCAGGGTGTTTCCACTGAAGAAATATCGGGAGAAATACAGATCCCGACAACCCTGGATCCCATGATCCAGATGATGTTCAAGAGATATCAGCAGGAGATTGACTCCCTTAGAAGACAGCTCAATGAAAGAGGCGAGCATACACTTGTCTCCAAGCATGCTGAACCAGCTGGACAGACTTTCGGCTCGATAGGGGTGGCCTCTTCGGTCCATCCTGCTCAAACTGACAAAGGCAAGGCCCCGAGTCAACCTTCTCTACATCAAGCGGCAGCTCAGCCCTCTGCGTCTCAAACGCAGCTTGCCGTGCCTGCTCTGCATACAACAATTATGATAACCCCCTTCGGACGGCAGCGGGCACACTTCTTCTCAGATCCATAGATCCGGATGTGGCTGGCAGGCTGATGATAGAAAAGATTATTGAAATGAAGCTGTCCGAAAGGACCAAGAACTCCAGTGCCCATGATGTTTATAAGGTACCATATCCTGTGCATTATGCTACTAAGAAACTACCACCAGGCGTCAGCAAGCCGCCGAAATTTGAAAGATTCAATGGCCAGGGCTCTCCCAAAGAGCATATAGCCTACTATACAACAATTATGGGTGACCTGGCGTCTGATGAAGCCTACCTCCTGAAGTTCTTCGGCTCGTCCCTTACAGGGTTAGCCTTTGAATGGTACTCTGGCCCACCGGCTGGGTCAGTGGCTGACTGGCTCGATATGCAGCGGAAGTTCTGGGGCAGATTCCATATTACAGAAAGAGAAATTACAGTAGCCGAACTGTATGCAACCAAGCAGAAGCAAGATGAGACCGCTCTGGATTATATAAAAAGAGGGAGGGATCTCCCCATGAGATGCAGGCAGCCTCCGCATCAAGAGGACGCCGTCCTGATTTGAAAGCAGAATCTTCGGCGGGAAACTCTCGAAAGAATGATTGGGATGGAGATACGGTCATTCGACCGACTGAACAACGCTGCAGTGGAGGTCGAGGCCTTCCTCTCCTGTGGTCCCTCAATTGCTACTGTTGTATGCCATAAAGCTAGATCGGCTGATAGACGGCCCATGCCTGCAGAAGTCAGCACAATAGACTTCAAGATGTTTGAGCAACAAAAAGATAAAGAAAATAGCGTTGCCCGCCCTCCTCCCGCCGGAACGGCTGATCAGAAGGATGGCCCCGCTCTGCGAACCCGGATGAGCAAGCCTTATTCCTTTCCTAAGGAAAAGGCTTGGCTCCTGTTTAAATGGGCCGCCCAATTTGACAAAATTGTCCTTCCAGATCCAAAGAGACCTGATGATGCCAAAAGAAAAGATGACCCCCGCTTCTGCCCATACCACCAGGCGTTGGGTCATCCCACTGAAGATTGCTATGAATTCAAAGATGCTATTGAAAGAATGATTAAGAAAGGGGAACCACACCTGGGTGAATACGGGGTGGACCCACCACACCCGCATGAGCTGCTTGAGCTAAAAAAAAAAAAGCAGTCAATGTGATATCCCTATACCGGCAGTTGCCTAAAGTGACGTCAAAAGCCTGTGCAAAAAGCACCGATGGACCCGTCCTGCGAGAGCATGTCAAATCCCCGGGCCTGATGATGAAATTGAAAAGTGAATCAAAAGTGCCAGATGTGCTAGATGACCCCTTAGCGGTACAGATGCCGACCGCCAAAAGAAAGGAAAAGCAGATGCGAAGAAATATGAGGAGGGACAAAGTCTTCTCCTGTAACATGCTGTCAGTCTCGCTCGGCAATGGCCAGACTCTCAAAAAAGATGACGAAGAGATATGCTCCGCACCGGTAAGGTCAGGGCAAGCCAAAGCTTTAGTCTCCCGTCATGATGATAAAACCAGGGAGAAGTATGGGCAGACGCCCGCCACCAAAAGAAGAAGCATGCTACCCCACTCCTCCTCCGTATGGAGGCATAAGGGCAAAGATGTCAATCTCTGAAAACCAAGGCGCGTCTAGCGTCTTTAATAAAACACCGCCAGTCCCTCCCTGAGGTCAGGATAGGGGGTAACATTCTTGGCCTTGCCATGATGACAGAATTATATGAAAAATTACAAGAAGTTGAATTGCTACAGAGCAAGCTGAATGAAATGGGTTTTCATATACCTGGTCTGCACTCAAATCCACCAATTCTGGCGGTGACGGGTGGGCCCAAATTAGAACAGATGAGGGAAATGAAACCTGCCGAGGAAGAAATTACTAAGGCAGAACTGTATGAGACTAAACAAGGGGCTGATGAGTCGGCTCTGGATTATATCCGCCGATGAAAGAACCTTTGCGCTAGATGTCGGCACCCGCCGTACCATGAGGAGGCTGTCTAGATATGCAAGCGCAACCTGAAAATAGAAATATTAACACGGTTGATTGGCATCAAAGTCAAGTCCTTTGATCTCCTAAATGAGATTGTGGCTGATATTGAGGCCTTTATGACAAAATATTGCCCGGCCGCTACCTCCCTAAGTCAAAAGAACAAGCCTGCCAGTGAACAACTGAGGCATAAATATATTCACATTGCCAATTTTCAAAATCTTTCGAGAAACGAGGGAAGAAAGCAAAGAAGGCAGCTATCTCTTCGTCGGCAAAGACTAGCGAGCTAGGCCATTCCCTAAGAAGCAAAACGACTAAACCCCACTCCTTTCCTAAGGAAAAGACTCGGGCCCTGTTCGAGTGGGTCACCCACTACAACAAGGATACATTCCCGGCCCCAAAGAAGCCCGGTGATGCTACAAGAAAAGATGACACCCCGCTCTGGGGCAGATATATACCAAAAAAGAGGGGAAGAGAAGAAAAAAATGATGATGGTGAAGGGTGCCAATGATACCCCTTCCTTGGGGGCAGACGCCCACGAATAGAAAAAAAATGATGGGTGCAGATGATGCCCCGTCCTGAGGGTAGATGTATTAACAAAAAAAAATGATGATGATTATGAGATGATGAAAGTTCCAAATGGTACCCCCTCCTGGGGGCAGATGTATGCCAAACAATGAGAAATACTGATGGTATCCCGTTCTTGGGACCAATGTATGCCAAAAGAATGATGGAAGACACACATGGTTCCACATTCTAAGGGTAAATGTATGAGATGTCAATGGCGGCATGCATGGCCGTTGCTGGATATGTTCACCCCTTTAAAGGGGCAATGATCACTTATGGCAATAATGAATAAAATTGGAGCATTGACCTTTCAAGGGCCATCCTGTCGCGGACTCTTATACTACACGTCTGCTGCTGATGTCAAGGACTATCCAAATGATGGAATCCTAGATAACAATGAACAATGAATGATGGATCAATGAAGAATGATGGAAGTTCGCCTAATCACCGGCGTTCAAGCTGATAGATGCCTGATGAGCCTCCAGAGTGCCAGAGAAGTTTAACCATCAGCATTCGAGATGACAGATGCTCACCAACATGGATTGCCAGTATGGCCTGTTGAATCCCTATGGTTTTGATGATGGTTTTGATGATGTCTCAAACTATAAATCAATCCTCTATGTTTAGATTACTGTTGTTTCATCATGTGAGTAAGTACAGTTTATTTGGTTGTCAGATAAGCATGCTATTATGATTTTATCTACACTTTGCTTAGCTGGTTTTGACAGCAGTGGGTCGACCCAACCTTGCTGATGCGTCGACTCATCTGTTCTTTGGGATAACTCCTTCAAGTCTGTACATCGGGCACTTTCTAACTGAAGTCTACACACTGGCATTAGAATTCCAAGTCTGTACACTGCCCGACCAACTAAGTCTGCACTTTGCAAAAATCAGTTCAGCTCAACCCTATACATCCTTCCAATCCTCAACTCTATACATTGGAGTGTCAAGCTTAATGACTATACATCGTCTCGTGTTTGCAAAGTCTGAACAACGTCCGTTGTCAAGACTCCTTGAAGTCTGTACATCGGACTGCTTCTTTTGAAGTCTACACCTTGGCTCGTTCTCTTCTGCAAAGTATGTTCATTAGACTGTGGCGAAGTCTATACATTCGGCTCCTTGGGCAAAGTCTATACATCACATAGTCTACACATTGCCTTCAGCCCAAGTGCTCAAAGCCAGGTCTATACAATGCCAACCCAACACATTGAACAGCTCTCCAAGTCTATACACTAGACTTCATTTCTCTAAGTCTATACATTGTCGTTTGCTCTGCAAAGTCCATACACTGGAAGCTCTTCGTTTGATATCAACAAGTCTGTACATTGGGTTTAACTCTCCAAGTCTGTACAGCCTGTTTGTCTTCTTGTGTGAAGTCTATACAACGCATGCTCACATAACTAACTCTATACACTCGATTGTTAAATCTTCAACTATATACATTGGTTGAGTCTTTACACTGAGATCTCATGAAGAGTTGCAAGTCTATAAACTCGTTGTTAGAGACCTAGACTGCTAAGTCTATACACTCCCTCACTATGTACACACTTGCTATATTGATCTCTGAAGTCTATACAATGCTCAATGTTAACACTAAGTCTATACACTTCTTTCTTGTTGTTGAAGGGAGCAGGGTCGACGCCTGAAGCTTAAAGCGTCCACGCATCAGTAGACGAAGCTTTCACGTCATCTTCTATTGCGTCAACGCCACAAGCAAGCAGCGTCGATGCAGCAGTTAAAGAAACAGAGACTTTTACAAGTGATGAAGCCTTCACGAAATCTTCCACTGCGTCAACGCCATCAACAAGCAGCGTCGACGCAGCGGCTTAAGAGATGCCAGTATAGAAATGTATACGTTCGTGCATCAACGCCACCAACTGGCAGCGTCGATGCAGCAGTCCAAGAAAGGGACGACCTATCTCTGGATGCCTTCAATACGTCAACGCAATATGCTGATAACGTCGACGCAGCTCGCCTATCTGTTGAAGACTTGAACACTGGACTGCCGATACCGTTGCGTCAACGCAATAGGCTGATGGAGTCGACGCAGCGGTTAAGAAGTTTGAAGATTTCTGATGACTGCGTCAACTCTTTGGAGCAAGTGAGTTGACGCCATCTACCTCCAGTTGTTGAGCGTACTGGTGCTGGGCATGTGATCCGAGGATAAGGAAAATGCCCAGACGAGGACACGTGGTCTGACAACCTGCTGGATGCTGCCACGTAGTCCGAACTCTTAGGGCGGGAACTGTGGAAGCCACACGCGCCCTGCTGCTGCTCCAGGTATAAAATGGAGCCTTCGTCTTAAGATGAAGGTTGATCGAAGAAGAAGCCTGGAGACCATATACGTCCTTCGATCCAGAAAAGGAAAGAAAAGTGCAGAGAGAAAGAAAGAGAAAGGAAAAGAGTAGAGAGTTCAATATCTGAGAGGAGTTTGGTCGAGAGAGAGAGAGAGTGTGTGCTGATTGATGAATTGCTTCATTTGAAGCTACATTTGTATTGAATTTCAGAACCGATTCATTCTCATTATTTTTTCGTTTTCCACTTTGCTTTCGTTTATTTTTCGTCCTTCTATTCTGATCTGAATTGTTGTCCCTCCGGTGTGTGGAGGAAGGGAGTGTTACTCCAGTTTCCCTCTATGTTGCAGAGGAAGAGAGATCGGTGATCTCTGGTGGTGTTAGTGACTGGCTGTCATTAACAGTTTCCCTCCGGTGTGTGGAGGAAGGGAGAGGATTCTCCAGTTGTGTTCTAGCTGGGAGCTAGAACAGGTTTCAGGTTCTGTGGGTGGTAGAACTTGATTGAGGGATTTGTTTCCCTTGGTGTTCAAGCTGTGTGGCAGCACGTTGTTCGCAGACTGAGTCTGCATTGATCTAGTATCGTCTAGTGGAATCCTCACTCTAGTTGGAGTGAGGGGTGGATGTAGATTGCGGACTGCAATCGAACCACCTAAAAAACCGAGTGCCTCCTCTGTGGTTTGCTATTGTTCTCTACGCTCTTCATCTGCTCAGTACTTTGCTTCCATGTGATTCACTCTTCATTCTCATTTACATCCCTCTGTGTACGGTTTAAGGAGGTGCGTTAGCAGTAGAAAATATATTCCGCTTAAGTTTCTACAAATTAGGAGTGATCTATTCATCCCCCCCCTTCTATATCACTCTTGCTGCGCTAACACTTGGTATCAGAGCAGGTTTACGCCATGTGGACGAACGGTCAAGGAAATGGTGGTGGTCCTAGAACCTTCATGGCCGAAGGTCAATCCATTAGTCGACCTCCTTATTTCGATGGTAGTAACTATCTGTTTTGGAAGAACAGGATGGAAGTGTTCATCAGAGCTCAGAGTCATAAATTGTGGAGAGTAATCACGGTGGGGCCATATGAGCTGCCACCAAACGAGGATGCTTGGACAGATGATCATGTGAAGCTCTCGTCACTCAACTGGACGGCGCTGAACATAATCCAGTGTGCTGTTCATCCAGAGGAATATGCTCGTATATCTGCATACAGAACTGCCAAGCGAATGTGGGATGAGCTACAATTGATCTATGAAGGTACAGCTCAAGTGAAAGCCTCGAAGGTAAACCTCTACACTTCTAAGTATGAAATGTTTAAGATGAATGCATATGAGAATATAATCAAAATGTATGCCAGGTTATCCTTGATCACTAACACTCTTAAAGGGCTAGGGAAGGATCTTGCTGAGGCAGATATAGTCAGAAAAATCCTTAGATCTGTATCCCCGGCATGACACACTAAGGCCATTGTGATTGAGGAGTCAAAAGATTTGACTGTCTTAACTGTGAATGAACTCATAGGATCCCTGATGACCTATGAGATGAATTTCCAAGGAGGTGGAGAAGGAAGTGAGAGGAAGGGTAAAAATGTAGCTCTAAGAGCTTCCCGCAACAAGGGTAGTAACAGTGGGAGCAGCAGCAGTAGCCCCGAGTCTGAGTCCGAGCTTGAAGGTTTATCAAATCTCGATCAGGAGGAGCAGGCAATGCTCACTAGACAGTTCAGAAATTTTTTGAAGAAAAAGGGAAAGACCTTTAGGAAGAAGAAGCCACAACCCTTTAACAAGAATGCTAAATTTACCAGTTACAGGGATAGAAATCCTAAGAAACTGACTTGTTTTAATTGTAACAAACAGGGACACATGAGAGGCGAATGCCCAGACCTCCAGAAGAAGGGTCCCTATCTTCAGAAGAAAAACATAAAGGTGCAGAAGAAGAAGAAGCCACAGGCGATGGTCTGCACATGGAGCGAGGAAGAAGATGACCCCGAAGATGCTTCCTCAGAAGAATATGATGATGGAATTTGCCTTATGGCAAACAGTGAAGAGGAGGTAATAAACGTTTTTGAAAATTTCTCAATTGATGACTGGGAGGATGCTTATGGTGATTTGTAAGATAAATTTAATTCTCTTAGCAAAGAGCACAGAGTTCTGAAAAGAAAATTTAACACAAATATTGAAGAACAAACTCTGGTCTGTGAGGAAAATGAAAAGCTAAAAGAACAACTAGAAGAAATGACCTCACTAAGGAAAGAGAATGATAAGCTTAAGGGAGAAATTCAAGAAAGTCAAAAACAGCTCAATGAATTCAAAACTAAAATTGAAGAAAGCATGAATGAAATTAGAGTGAATTCAGAGAAATATGAAGCTGTGAAGAAAGTAAATGCTGAACTCCTAAACAATTCTGAGTCTCTTCAAAAGAAGCTGGAAGACAAACAGAAAATCTTAGAAAAGTTTGTCCAAGGAAAGACTAGCCTAGATGCTATACTAGGGACTAGGGTCAATTTCAATAAGGAAGGTCTAGGCTATGACCCAACCAACAAGAGACCCTTGCAATTCAAGACCATCACCTTCTGTCCAGAGAAGGGAAAAGAAAAGCTGGACACACCATCCAGCTCAAACAGCTCTAAGGAAACTCAAAGTCCTAAAGAAAACACAAAAATCAGTACTGGACAACCATTTAAGATTGGAATGAACTTTATGAAGAATAACATTAAGTCCATTCACCAGAAGACAAATGGTAGCTGGACCAAGAAAACAAATCAGAATAAGAGCTGGAATTATAACAATCAGATGGGTCTAAACAAGACCTACTGGAGGAATAACTTTCATGGTCAAAGATATGCCAATCAACAAGCCTACAGGAAATTTCCTAGGAATAGGAAGACCAATGAAAGGAATAGAACTCACTTCTCCAGTTCAGCTGGATTGAACTTTAATAAACCAGAAAGGAAGGTGCCAGAGAAAATCATGCGGAAACAAATCTGGATACCTAAACACTTGATCAGAGATTTAAACAATGTCCTTGGACCCAACTCATCTTGGGTTCCAAATCACTATGCTTGATATACTTGTGTAGGTCGGCCTGGCAGCTGAAGACAACAAGTGGTACCTCGACAGTGGCTGCTCCAGGCATATTACAGGAGACCGATCCAAGTTCAGCAAGATAGAGATGAAGCCAGGAGGTCTGGTCAGGTTTGGAGGAAAGAACAAAGGTAAAATAATTGGAGTTGGCACAGTAGGTAAGTCTTCCACAAATTCCATTGAAAAAGTATTACTTGTGGAAGGGCTACAACACAACCTGATTAGCATTAGCCAATTATGTGACAGGGGTCACAGGGTTGTATTTGATGATAGCTCATGTAAAATCCTTGAAACAAATTCTGACATGGTTAAACTTGTAGCCAACAGGATTAATAATGTCTACATTGTAGACTTAGATGAGAAATCTGAATCCACTATTTGCTTATCTGCCAATTCTGAAAATGATGCCTTTGAATGGCATAGACGTCTAGGTCATGTTAGCTATTCAACTTTAAATAAATTGGTCAAGCATGATTTAGTTAGAGGCATGCCTAGAATTAAATTCAACTCTATATCAAAAGCATGTGATGCATGTGCTCTAGGCAAACAGACCAAAAATTCTTTCAAATTAAGATCTGAGCCATTGTCTTCTAGACCAATGGAACTCCTTCATATGGATCTTTTCGGTCCAACTAGAACTCAGAGTCTTAATGGTAACAGGTTTGGCTATGTCATCATAGATGACTTCTCTAGGTACTCATGGATATTTTTCTTAGCAAATAAGAGTGATGCATTTCAAAAGTTTAATCTATTTTTCAATAAGGTCAAACAAGAAGAAAAGTTCAAGGTTAGTTCTATTCAATCTGATCATGGAGGTGAGTTTGAAAATTCCATGTTTACTGATCTTTGTGACAAAGAAGGACTAACTCACAGGTTTTCCTCTCCCAGGACACCTGAACAGAATGGGATCGTGGAGAGAAGAAATAGAACAGTGGTGGAAATGGCCCGAACCATGTTGATTGAAAGTAAGTTACCTAGAAGGTTTTGGGCAGAAGCGGCCAATACAACAACCTACATAATCAACAGGGCCATGGTAAGACCCATACACAAGAAAACACCCTATGAGCTTCTAAAAGGTAAGAAACCAAACTTGTTTCATTTCAAAATTTTTGGAGCAAAATGTTTTATTCATAACAATGATAAGAAAGATTTAGACAAGTTTGAAGTCAAGAGTTCACCTGGAATATTCTTGGGTTACTCTGAAGTGTCAAGGGCATATAGGGTATTTAACGTATCAGATCAGAAAGTGGAAGAATCTCCACACATTCTTTTTAGTGAAAAGAAAGATGTTTCTAATGTTGAAAATCTTGACAGGGACTCCAATCATGGTGGAGATTTTCTAGAAAACCAACAAGAAGAAGAGAAGACTCAGCAGAATGGAGAAACAAATTCCCCAAATCAGGAAGGTCCAAGAGAAACAGGTGAGTCTTCAACAAATATTAGATTCCTTAAAGACCATCCTTTAGATAATGTCATAGGCAACCCTGAAGAACCTCTTCAGACTAGGTCTCATTTTAGAAATGTGAATAATGATGACTTAATTGCTTTGGTCTCACAAATTGAACCCAAATCAGTAGAAGAGGCCTTAGCTGATCAAGCTTGGGTCAATGCTATGAGTGAGGAATTAGGTCAGTTTGAAAGGAATAATGTCTGGGAGCTTGTCCCAAGACCAGATGGTATAAATATTATAGGAACCAAGTGGGTGTTCAAAAATAAGATGAATGAAGATGGAATCATCTCGAGAAATAAGGCCAGACTAGTAGCCAAAGGCTACTGTCAGGAATTCGGTGTAGACTTTGATGAATCCTATGCACCAGTTGCTAGGATGGAAGCTATAAGATTGTTGCTTTCCTTTGCATGCTCAAAGAACATTAAACTCCAACAAATGGATGTTAAAAGTGCCTTTTTAAATGGAGTTATTAAAGAAGAAGTGTTCGTTGAACAACCTCCTGGATTTCAATTTTCTCCTCAACCTAACCAAGTTTTCAGGTTAAACAAAGCCTTGTATGGTCTAAAGCAGGCTCCAAGAGCTTGGTATGAAAGATTGTCTGAATTTCTGATCAGCAAGGGCTACAAAAGAGGTAAAGTTGATCAGACTTTATTTACCAAGGGTATGAATAAAGATCTCATCATAGTTCAAGTATATGTAGATGGCATTGTATTTGGATCAACTAGGCATAAACTATGTGATGAATTTTCTACCATGATGTTTGCTGAATTTGAAATGAGCTTGGTTGGAGAACTAAAATATTTTCTTGGATTGCAGGTACAGCAGCTAGAAGATGGGTGCTTCATCAACCAAACCAAATACACAATGGAACTGTTCAAAAGGTTTGGCATGAAAAACTTAAAGCACATTACTACACCCATGGGCACCAATACATCATTGGATGCAGATGAGACAGGTAAAGAAGTAAATGCCAAACTTTATAGAGGTATGATTGGATCACTTCTTTACTTGACAGCCTCTAGACTTGATATACAATTCAGTGTAGGAATGTGTGCAAGGTATCAGTCTAGACCCACTGAACTACACTTAGCTGCAGTTAAAATAATATTCAGATATTTGTCAGCCAGTCACTCTCTTGGCATATGATTTCCTGCATCTCACACACTTAACCTGGTAGCATACACAGATGCTGACTATGCAGGCTGTAAACTAGACAGGAAAAGCACAAGTGGGCATTGTGAATTCTTGGGTGGGTGTTTAGTATCTTGGGGCTCCAAGAAATAACATTCTGTGGCCCTCTCGACTGCAGAAGCTGAATATGTGGCTGCAGGGAGTTGTGGAACACAAGTCATATGGATTAAACACTAGCTTCAGGACTATCAAGTAGACCTGGGGTGCACACCTATTTACTGTGATAATACTAGTGCCATCAATCTTGCTAAAAATCCTGTTTTACATTCACGAACCAAACACATAGAGATAAGACATCATTTTATAAGAGATGAGGTGTCCAAGAATAATTTTGAACTGATTCATGTAGGCACAGATAATCAGATTGCTGATATATTCACAAAACCTCTGGATAATGAAAAATTTTCCACATTAAGAAGAGAACTAGGCTTATACAAATTGTCTTAATTATGAAGCCTGTTCTGGTTGTGAGGGGGAGTTGTGTCTATCTGATGTTTAGCCTTCTTGCATGCTGGTTTAAGGGGGAGTTCAGAATGCTTACTGGTTAGCATTCAGGAATGCTCTAAATAAAGGGGAAGCCTTGAGATTTTGCTGGAATATTTCATTGAGGAATGCTATGTCTTAGGGGGAGCTGAGTTGTGATGTGAGAAGAGAAGTTCTTTGACAGATTCAAAAGGGCTGTCCAGATGTGTACCTTTGCTGGTCTTGCATGACTGATTTAGTGTGGTTCTCTCAGAAAGTAGAGTGTCACTTATCTCTTAAGTCTATAAGTTAGTGACTCTAATCTCCAAGTTAGAATCTTTTCTTTGGTACTCTCTCAGAGATCTGGACTAATTGCATAAAGTATATCTTCCTACATTATATCTATTTAACTCAAGGGCTTAACTGAACAAACATGTTCTGTTTTTGATCACTGAGAAACTGGGAGCTTCATCAATGAAATGAATAGTTCTCCCAAGTCATGAGGTGTCAAATGCTTAAAATGAATGAAAAGTCACGACAGAGCAATGGTGGCTTGTTGGTGAGTAGCTGGGGACTCTGGCCTCTAATCAAGGTGTTTCCTCATGTCAAAAGCCATAGTTACTAACTCTGTTCCTTAATAAAAAAAAAGGAAGGAAGTAATGAGGTACTCACTCTGAGTAACTGGGGATTCAGGCCTCTAATCAAGGTGTCTCCCTAATGTCAAAGGAAGTGAACTACCAACTTACTCATTAATCTTCTTGAAAATCATCTCCAACAAAAATTCCTTGTTGTTATGCAACTAATGGATTGCTTGTCTTCAATACCTTGAGAATACCTCTCTGATTTAGTCTCTTGCTGTCTTGTGGAATAGTTGAATGATCAGCTATATCTGGCCATACTTGTGAACTCCTGCTCTAAATCATCCACTATGTATGCTGATAAACTTGTCCATCATTCCACTTCTCTACTGTGTACTAAAGTCTCAAGAATCCTCTCTTGAGATTAGAAACTCACTTATTCTCTTAAGACCTACTCGTGACTTTCTGCACTAAGAAGTTACTGCCCTCAGTCCTCATGTTTCCAGCACAGTCACACATTCTGTAGTTCTTTTTGCTGATGTCAAAGGGGGAGAGAAGCTTGCAATGTCTGCAATTTCAGTGAGAAGTTTGCAATATCAGTGAGTATTATTTTTGTCTTGAGCTTTGAGGGGAGTCATGTTGCTTCGTGGAAGAAATGGTTATGAGTTGTGGGGGAGATGAGAGTGTGCTGTAGGGAATGCTGTAGGGGAATGTTTAACTCATTTGCATGAGCATGTCTTGAATGTATTTTGCTTGTTGCAGCTGGTATTAACTTCTTGTTGAAACTTGATATTGCTTGATTCATAGTGTTGTCATCATCAAAAAGGGGGAGATTGTTGAATCCCTATGGTTTTGATGATGGTTTTGATGATGTCTCACACTATAAATCAATCCTCTATGTTTAGATTAATGTTGTTTCATCATGTGAGTAAGTACAGTTTATTTGGTTGTCAGATAAGCATGCTATTATGATTTTATCTACACTTTGCTTAGCTGGTTTTGACAGCAGCGGGTCAACCCAACCTTGCTGATGCGTCGACTCATCTGTTCTTTGGGATAACTCCTTCAAGTATGTACATCGGGCACTTTCTAACTGAAGTCTACACACTGGCATTAGAATTCCAAGTCTGTACACTGCCCGACCAACTAAGTCTACACTTTGCAAAAATCAGTTCAGCTCAACCCTATACATCCTTCCAATCCTCAACTCTATACATTGGAGTGTCAAGCTTAATGACTATACATCGTCTCGTGTTTGCAAAGTCTGAACAGCGTCCGTTGTCAAGACTCCTTGAAGTCTGTACATCGGACTGCTTCTTTTGAAGTCTACACCTTGGCTCGTTCTCTTCTGCAAAGTATGTTCATTAGACTGTGGCGAAGTCTATACATTCGGCTCCTTGGGCAAAGTCTATACATCGCATAGTCTGCACATTGCCTTCAGCCCAAGTGCTCAAAGCCAGGTCTATACAACGCCAACCCAACACATTGAACAGCTCTCCAAGTCTATACACTAGACTTCATTTCTCTAAGTCTATACATTGTCGTTTGCTCTGCAAAGTCCATACACTGGAAGCTCTTCGTTTGATATCAACAAGTCTGTACATTGGGTTCAACTCTCCAAGTCTGTACAGCCTGTTTGTCTTCTTGTGTGAAGTCTATACAACACATGCTCACATAACTAACTCTATACACTCGATTGTTAAATCTTCAACTATATACATTGGTTGAGTCTGTACATTGAGATCTCATGAAGAGTTGCAAGTCTATACACTCGTTGTTAGAGACCTAGACTGCTAAGTCTATACACTCCCTCACTATGTACACACTTGCTATATTGATCTCTGAAGTCTATACAATGCTCAACGTTAACACTAAGTCTATACACTTCATTCTTGTTGCTGAAGGGAGCAGGGTCGACGCCTGAAGCTTAAAGCATCCACGCATCAGTAGACGAAGCTTTCACGTCGTCTTCTATTGCGTCAACGCCACAAGCAAGCAGCGTCGACGCAGCAGTTAAAGAAACAGAGACTCTTACAAGCGATGAAACCTTTACGAAATCTTCCACTGCGTCAACGCCATCAACAAGCAGCGTCGACGCAGCGGCTTAAGAGATGCCAGTATAGAAATGTATACGTTCGTGCGTCAACGCCACCAACTGGCAGCGTCGACGCAGCAGTCCAAGAAAGGGACGACTTATCTTTGGATGCCTTCAATACGTCAACGCAATATGCTGATAACGTCGACGCAGCTCGCCTATCTGTTGAAGACTTGAACACTGGACTGCCAATACCGTTGCGTCAACGCAATATGCTGATGGAGTCGACGTAGCGGTTAAGAAGTTTGAAGATTTCTGATTACTGCATCAACTCTTTGGAGCAAGTGAGTTGACGCCATCTACCTCCAGTTGCTGAGCGTACTGGTGCTGGGCACGTGATCCGAGGATAAGGAAAATGCCCAGATGAGGACACGTGGTCTGACAGCCTGCTGGATGCTGCCACGTAGTCCGAACTCTTAGGGCGGGAACTGTGGAAGCCACACGCGCCCTGCTACTGCTCCAGGTATAAAATGGAGCCTTCGTCTTAAGATGAAGGTTGATCGAAGAAGAAGCCTGGAGAGCATATACGTCCTTCGATCCAGAAAAGGAAAGAAAAGTGCAGAGAGAAAGAAAGAGAAAGGAAAAGAGCAGAGAGTTCAATATCTGAGAGGAGTTTGGTCGAGAGAGAGAGAGAGAGTGTGTGCTGATTGATGAATTGCTTCATTTGAAGCTACATTTGTATTGGGTTTCAGAACCGATTCCTTCTCATTGTTTTTTCATTTTCCACTTTGCTTTCGTTTATTTTTCGTCCTTCTATTCTGATCTGAATTGTTGTCCCTCCGGTGTGTGGAGGAAGGGAGTATTACTCTAGTTTCCCTCTGTGTTGCAGAGGAAGAGAGATCGATGATCTCTGGTGGTGTTAGTGACTGGCTGTCATTAACAGTTTCCCTCCGGTGTGTGGAGGAAGGGAGAGGATTCTCCGGTTGTGTTCTAGCTGGGAGCTAGAACAAGTTTCAGGTTCTATGGGTGGCAGAACTTGATTGAGGGATTTGTTTCCCTTGGTGTTCAAGCTGTGTGGCAGCACGTTGTTCGCAGACTGAGTCTGCATTGATCTAGCATCGTCTAGTGGAATCCTCACTCTAGTTGGAGTGAGGGGTGGATGTAGATTACGGACTGCAATCGAACCACCTAAAAAACCGAGTGCCTCCTCTGTGGTTTGCTATTGTTCTCTACGCTCTTAATCTGCTCGGCTCTTTGCTTCCATGTGATTCGCTCTTCATTCTCATTTACATCCCTCTATGTACGGTTTAAGGAGGTGCGTTAGCAGTAGAAAATATATTCTGCTTAAGTTTCTACAAATTGGGAGTGATCTATTCATCCCCCCCTTCTATATCACTCTTGCTGCGCTAACATGGCCAGCTAAGGGAAATCAAAATTCTAGCTATCGGTGCCCAGGCCGATAGATATTCTACCATCGACACTCAAGCCGACCAACGTGCAAAGATTGTCGAAGAAAAGTCAACAGAATCAGTGATATGCAAAGATGAAGATATCCAGCTGATCAGACCCCAACATTGAAGATGAAACTCACAATTCCAGCAAACGGCTTCGGGCCCGAGCCACCATCCACATCCTCTAAATCAATTCAGACCTTTCGTCTGGATAAATCATGAAACCCTATTTCTTTGCGTTAATGTCAAACCTCACATTAACGATGAATCTCACATTTCCGGCGAACGGCTTCGTGCCCGAGCTGCTATACACGTCCTCTAAATCAATTTAGATCTTTCGTCTGGATAGATTATGAAACTCTATCCCTTTGCGTTAATGTTAAACCCCAACATTGAAGATGAAACATACATGCCCAGCAAACAACCCATTTCCTTGGTTTAGTGGCACTCCGCCCTAACCAAGCTACTCTTTTCCTTAGTTTAGTGGCACTCCGCCCTAACCAAGCTACTCTTTTCCTCGATCTAGCGGCACTCCACCCTAGCCAAGCTACCCTTATCTTGGTCTAGTGGCATTCCGCCCTAGCCGAGCTACCCTTCCTTGGTTTAGTGGTATTCCGCCCTAACCGAACTACTCTTCCTTGGTTTAGCGGCACTCCGCCCTAATCAAGCTACTCTTTTCCTTGGTCTAGCGGCACTCCGCCCTAGCCAAGCTACCCTTATCTTGATCTAGTGGCATTCCACCCTAACCAAGCTACCCCTTTCCTTGGTCTAGCGGCACTCCGCCCTAGCCAGGCTACCCTTTCTTGGTCTAGCGGCACTCCGCCCTAACCAAGCTACTCTTTTCCTTGGTCTAGCGCCACTCCGCCCTAGCCAAGCTACACCCTTTCTTGGTCTAGCGGCACTCCGCCCTAACCGAGCTACTCTTTTTCTTGGTCTAGCGGCACTCCGCCCTAACCAAGCTACTCTTTTCCTTGGTCTAGCGACACTCCGCCCTAGCCAAGCTACACCCTTCCTTGGTCTAGCGGCACTCCACCCTAGCCAAGCTACCCTTATCTTGGTCTAGTGGCATTCCGCCCTAACCAAGCTACCCCTTTCCTTGGTCTAGCGGCACTCCGCCCTAGCCAGGCTACCTCGCCTTAGTCTAATGGCACTCCGCCCTGATCGAGCTATCCCTTATCTTGGCCTGAGGCACTCCGCCCTCGTCGAGCTATGAGACTCTGCCCATCGAGCCTCATCGGGCTAGGCCCATAAACCTTTTTCCTCTTGCTCAAGGCACCCCGCCTTGTCCGAGCTCTCAAATGTTAATCCCTATCCCCACCGGCGCTATAACAGTATAGTCAAATCCATCAATAGTCCCGCCGGACAACACAGTCGGCTATCCTGGCTCTTACAGCCTGCTATTCTGGCTCTTACAGCTTGCTATTCTGGCTCTTATAGCCTGCTACCTCCGGCTCCCATAGCCTGCTACCTCTGGCTTTTACAGCCTGCTATCCCTGGCTTCTACAGCCTGCTATCCTGGCTCTTATAGCCTGTTACCTCTGGCTCTCGTAGCCCGCCATTCCTGGCCCTCGCAGCCTGCTATCCTGGCTCCTATAGCCTGCTACCTCTGGCTCCCGTAGCCTGCTATCCTGGCTCTTATAGCCTGCTACCTCTGACTTA
This sequence comes from Amorphophallus konjac, assembly GCA_022559845.1. Lineage (NCBI taxonomy): Eukaryota > Viridiplantae > Streptophyta > Magnoliopsida > Alismatales > Araceae > Amorphophallus > Amorphophallus konjac. The sequence goes on from CM040125.1 coordinate 264,355,032, forward strand.
TTTAACCTGCTACCCTGGCCCCCACGGCCTGCTATCATCACTTTCCTGGATCCTGTTACCTCGGCCTTTATGGCTTGCTACCCTGCTATACCGACTTTTACGGTCTATTAACCTGCTACCTTGGCTTGCGCAGCCTGCTATCTCACCATCTCCAGGTCCTTGCGACCTGCTATTCTATTATCTTTCACTACCCATGAAATTCTCGGCCTTGACATGCCGTCAAAAGCCCGCTGTCTCGCTACCCTTGTGGCTTAAGCCTACTTCAACAATGACCATCATGTCCCACCGGGATGATGGCTACAACTCAATGACTTTGGCTCCCCTTGAAGCATGCTTCCCTCCTACCGCTAGATGATAAAACTCTATTCTTCTTTGCGTTGATGTTTGTCCCCACATCAATGATAAAACCCACATTTTCGGCGAACGGCTTCAGGCCTAAGCCGCTATACACCAACATCGGTTCAGACCTTCCGTCTGGATTAGATGATAAAACTCTATTCTTCTTTTGCATTGGTGTCAACCCCACATCAATGATAAAATCCACATTTTCGGCGAACGGCTTCAGGCCTAAGCCGCTATACACCAACATCGGTTCAGACCTTCCGTCTGGATCAGATGATGAAACCTTATTGTGCTTTGCATTGATGTTTGCCCTCACATCAATGATAAAATCCACCTTTTCGGGCAACGGTTTCAGGCCCAAGCCGCTATACACCAACATCGATCCAGATCTTCCATCCGGATTAGATGATGAAATCCTATCCTTCTTTGCATTGGTGTTTACCTCACACCAACGATAAAACCCGCTCACCTTTTCGGCGAATGGCTTTAGGCCCGAGCTGCTACATACCAACAGCAGTCCAGATCTCCCATCCGGATGAGATAATAAGACCTTATTCTTCCTTATGTCAATAAAAAAAAAAGAAAAAAAAGAAATAAGAAATAAGAAAAGAAGAAAAATGGGGCTTAGAATAGAGGTGCCCCGCCAGACTTGTCCAAGATATCTTGGACGAGTGTAAAAATGGCAAACAACCCGGCTGTGGCGAAAACCCGAAATGGCGCTGCGGGCAAAATCGGGTACCTCGCCACGTGAAAACCCGAAAGGGCGCGTGGGCAAAAGCAAGAGAGGGCTGGCTTCGGCGAAAACCCAAAAGGGCGCTTAAGCCAGTAATGTGGAAATTTAAAGTTCCCTTTTTCACCCTTCCTAATAAACCCCGAGAAGGACGATCATCATAAAGTCCCATCGGAAATCCTATCCAATAATCTTTCGGCCCTTGTCATCATCGACAAGATCGGCCGGCTTATTCCTTCAGCTTGGACCCTTCGTCCGTGTCAAATGAATCTACCTCTCCGGCAACTGGCCCAGTGCCCAAGCTGCTATACATCAACATCAATTTAGACCTTCCGTCTGGATTGCATGATGAAACCCCATCCTTCTTCGTGTCGATGTTTATCCTACATCAATGAAGGGCATTCTGCCCTAATCAAGCTAACCTCAAACTTGGTCTGGTGGCATTCCGCTCTAGCCAAGCTACCCCTTTTCCTTAGTCTAGTGGCATTCTGCCCTAACCGAGCTACCCTCTTTTCCTTGGTCTAGTGGCATTCCGCCCTGATCGAGCTACCCTCTTTTCTTAGTCTAGTGGCATTCCGCCCTGATCAAGCTACCTCTCCTTGGTTTAGTGGCATTCCGCCCTAACTGAGCTACCCTTTTCCTTGGTCTAGTAGCATTCCGCTCTAGTCAAGCTACCCTTTTCCCTGGTCTAGTGGCATTCCGCCCTGATCAAGCTACCTCTCCTTGGTTTAGTGGCATTCCGCCCTAGCCGAGCTACCCTTTTCCTTGGTCTAGTAGCATTCTGCTCTAGTCAAGCTACCCTTTTCCTTGGTCTAGTGGCATTCCACCCTGATCAAGCTACCTCTCCTTGGTTTAGTGGCATTCCGCCCTAACCGAGCTACCCTTTTCCTTGGTCTAGTAGCATGCCGCTCTAGCCAAGCTACCCTTTCCCTTGGTCTAGTGGCATTCCGCCCTAACCGAGCTACCCTTTTCCTTGGTCTAGTAGCATTCCGCTCTAGTCAAGCTACCCTTTTCCTTGGTCTAGTGGCATTCCGCCCTGATCAAGCTACCTCTCCTTGGTTTAGTGGCATTCCGCCCTAACCGAGCTACCCTTTTCCTTGGTCTAGTAGCATTCCGCTCTAGCCAAGCTACCCTTTCCCTTGGTCTAGTGGCATTCCGCCCTGATCAAGCTACCTCTCCTTGGTTTAGTGGCATTCCGCCCTAACCGAGCTACCCTTTCCTTGATCTAGCTGCATTCCGCCCTGATCAAGCTATCCACCCTCGGTCCAGTGGCATTCTGCCCTAACCAAACTACTCTTTACCTTGGTCTAGCGGCACTCCGCCCTAACTGAGCTACCCTTTCCTTGGTCCAACGGCACTCCACCCTAACCGAGCTACCCTCTTCCCTTGGTCTAGTGGCACTCCGCCCTAGCCGAGCGACTTTTTCCTTGGTCTAGCGGCACTCCGCCCTAACCGAGATACCCTTCCCTTGGTTTAGTGGCACTCCGCCCTAACCGAGCTACCCCTTGTCTTGATCTAATGGCATTTCGACCTACCACCCTTTATAAAAAAAAAGAAGAGAAAATGAAATGGGGTTAAAAATAGAGATACCCCGCCAGTCTTGTTCAAACATCTTGAACAAGGGCAAAAAAAAAAAAGAGGCTAAAACCCAGCTGTGGTTAAAACCCGAAAGGGCACTGCAGGTAAAATCAGGTACCCCGTCACGTGAAAACCCGAAAGGGCGCGTGGGCAAAAGCAAGAGGGGATTGGCTCCGGTGAAAACCTGAAAGGGCACTTGGGTCAGTAATGTGGTGACCCCAAAGAAAGCCTCATCTCCCACCATAAACTCCTCGTCGATCGGCCGGCACCTCGCTCGATCAATGATGAAATCCTATCCAGTTCAGACCCTACGTCTGTTCTGATGAAAACTATACACCCTATCCAAAGTCCCGCCGTGATGAAACCTGCTGTTGATCGATTGGCGCACTGCCTGATCAACGATGAAACCTATCCAGTTTAGACCTTACGTCTATCCTGATGAAACCTATGAAATCCTTGCATTGGTATAAACCCAATACTGATGATGAAACCTGCTGTTGATCGATTGGTACACTGCCCGATCAATGATGAAAATTATCCAGTTTAGATCTTACGTCTATCCTGATGAAACCTATGAAATCCTTGCATTGGTATAAACCCAATACCGATGATGAAACCTACTGTTGATCGATTGGTACACTGCCTGATCAACGATGAAACCTATCCAGTTTAGACCCTACGTCTATCCTGATGAAACCTATGAAATCCTTGCATTGGTATAAACCCAATACCGATGATGAAACCTGCTGTTGATCGATTGGGCCTAAAACTGACAGATGTCAGATGTGTCAGTTGATCAGGGTTCAAGCTGATAGATGTTCAGCTGATCGAGGCTCAAGCCAAGAAGATCGTACCAGGATGAAATCCCAGTATGAGGATACTGCCAAGCTATAACTGAAAGAATGAGTCAATAGCATTGAGCTAAAGATGCACCTGCGGACACTGTGCCGCTTATTCTGCGCTTACGCTGTCTGCAGGTGGGGGGCATTTGTTGACAGCTAAAATATGAACAAAGATAAAGATGGGACCAGACCAGCAACGAAGACTGGAAGATGCCTGCAAAGTCAGGATTGAGGGAGGACCCTCACTACCAACTAATTGCCCGGCCAGGACCTTCTCAGGCCTGGCTGATGTCCGGTGTTATCGTCATCCAGACGACGATACTGATGAAGCGCTGGTCTACCGACTAATGAGAACCTTGGATTTGTTTCCGGGGAGATCATGTCACCATAAGAAAGGGGCCTTCGTCGGTTCTGATATGTTTTAGGAAATCAATAAGGCTGAATAGAATATGGGCTTTTAAAAAAAAATGGGCCTGTTGAATGGGCCTGTTAACGTGCTATTGAGGATGGGCTTGATACCCCTCGCGCCGAGAACCTCCCCATGGCCACAGGCGCGCCGGGAAGCCCCTCCATGGGAGCGCGCCGGGGACCCCTGCTATAGGCGCACCGAGAATCCCTTGCGATGGACAGGGTTATATAACCCCTTTCTTCTCCCACGAGAAGAAGAGGAGGAGGATCGAAAAGAAAGAAAAAGAAAAGGATAGCCAGATAAAGAGACCAACAGAGAGAGAGCCTCCTCCGCTAAAAAAAAGAGAGAAGAGATCAATCAGAAGAGAAAGAGAAGGAGAAGAAGCTCCAGGTGGGCAGCTGGGGAGGGAGAGGAGTCAATGCTCCGCCCTCCCCCAAGTTTTCTTTTCTTCTTCATGTAATTATACGAGTTTTATCTCGATGCATCGGATGTAACCGGGATATCCCGGCCTCTGTTTTATCTCCTTTCCCTCACTCCCTCCTTGTAATTGGTCTGAGTCTTGGAATGATATTATGAAATGAAATGCTCCAATGGCCCGTTTGGGCGCTGGGCGATTGAAGTATCTGCCAGCTATCTCTCTGTCTGCTGCCATGTCTTTCCTTTATATGTTTTCATCTTTATCTCAACCGAAGCGCACATAATTCTATGATGGGTCTTCGGGTTCAGTTGTCTTCAGTAGAGTAAATGTAACTCTAGATATACCGATGTCCCTCGCAGTTAGTCATCGTTTGCATAAAGCCTCCCAGGCTTCTCCCAGGGCCAGAGACAGACCATCTCTTGGCTTCTGGGGCAGTCTGCTACCGATATTGGCAACAGCTCTGACGACCTGCTCGAGATCCCCTTTTTACAGGAATAAGTAAGCTATTTCAATTGATTAATACCGAGGGTTTCAAATCCGATTCCAGTATGAGTAGTTCCATCAGGGTCGTCCCTGGGGCCAGAGATGGCCATCTCTTGGCTCCCAGGCGACCAAAGATGCCAGCAAATGATCCCCTGAGGGTCCATAATATATGACGACTCAAAGCCCCCTCTCTAGTAATTGGCTTCTTCGATTCCCTTCGACCTAGCCCATCCTCGGCAAAGTAAACCCATGTCCAAGTAAATCCAACCTGAATCCCTGCCTGAAACCCCCAAAATCCCCTCTAATCAGGACTGAAATCCAAGAGAACCCAAAACAGAGCCTCCGGAACCCCCTTCGGGTCTTCCCGGCGCCTCTATGGAGTTCCCGGCGCCAAATGGCCCGGGAACAATGTTTTCTTCTCGGCGCGGTCACCACCGCGCTGAGAGCTCTGGGCCGCGCTGAGAAGCCCCCCCCGCGTCGGGAACCTCTATCCCCCTTCCAGCTGCTCCGATAGCCTCGCTCCCATCCTTTGACCACCCTTTGGCCGCTTCGTCCACTTATCCTGAGGCATTCTTGAGTCGTCATATGTACCCCAGGAGATAAATTAACTAGGGGGATTGATCTCCCCTACATTCCTATGTCCCGAATTGGATTCACATGCAACCCCGCGGGTTCGGTGGACCTTGTCTTTACAAGGGTTTCGTCGGTCTCCGAGAAGGGGAATAGTGACCGATGCTAGAGACATGTGCAGTCTCCTTGAGCCTTAGTGCTCCCTGACCTTCCGGCTTTCATCCCGGCACTCCGTGGATGTCAGCCTATATCATTCCCTGGCAAATGCTGATTCCAGGGGACGTGCTGCCCAAATTCTCCCGGGATGATTAAAGAAAATATTGAACTGTCCCCGGGACTCTGCACATCAATGGTGAAAGAGGTCCTCTATGCTGGATTGGTCTTCCTCAGTTCCTCTCAGCCTCTGGCCTTCTTTTGAAACACAAACCAAAATCAGTTGAAGCCCGATGAATAGATGCATTTTGATCACCCAGGGCCCATCTACTTTGACCTGGATCTCCAGGAAATCCTCTGACCCGCCAGCAAACCCCAGAACAGAGTATCATCAAACCTTACCGGTGCCATAGCTCCCGGCGTGGCCTGCGCCAGGAACCCCACCCCGAGAAGCCCACCTCTTTGGCCTCCTGCCGAGCGCCTTACTATTAGCGCGCCGAGAACCCCTGGCCATTTGGCCCTTGCGCCGAAACCCCCCCCCCTTGGCTTCCCTATGCGCCGAGAACCATCTCCTGGGTGTGCCGGGAACCCCCCTTCCTGCGCCGGGAACCTTGGCCATTTTGCCTGCGCGCCGGGAATCCCCTGGCCATCTTGCCTTTGCGCCGGGAACCTATGCACTGTTGAACTGCACCGATAACCTACCCAAATTGTATTACTGAGTCTTCAATCCAAATTTTGTTCAGGGGCAAGGGGCAAGCCCCCTTGACCCCCGCGACCTGAACGGGCAGGTCGATCCCCGCGACCTGACCGCACAGGTCGATCCGCGTGCAAGGGCGCAACATTGAGCGTTCACTTACATTCCGTCGTCCCGCATCGGGGTCATGAATAACCCCTTTAGCTCGGGAGGGCTCTGCCACTGCATGAGTTCCGCCGGCTTCTATAGGGAATATCAAACATTGCCCTATGGCATATATACATAGTTCGGGAGGTTTGGCCTCTCTTTCTCTCGGCTTTCATCCTGGCACTCCGTGGGTGATAGCCTATTCTCCCCTGGGCATAATCCAAATTATGGGGAGGTGCTGCCGAAACGTTGATCGATGTTTTAAACCCCCATTATGGCCATGGCTCAGTCTGCATGTGACTGAAATTTCCCCTTCCCCCCTAAGCCCGGTCTCTGAACCGCTGACTTAACGATATCGTCTGTTTCTACAGTTGATGTTATTATCTTGCCCGCCTTCCTGGCTCTGGTATGAAATTCAAACTGCGCACATGAATATATTTTTGCCTCTCGAGGCCTCCTATTTTGGCGTTTAATCTAGGGTTGTCCTTCTTTAGAAGGGCGTAATTAACGTCATAGCCTTTATGGTATGACGGACTTCAGGTCCCGACTCGGACTTCACAATCGACTGATTAGAAGTCAGGTCGAGTGCACAATGAAATCGTCACTCCGGTGACTGGCACGCCAATAAATAAACAACAGAATAAAAAAAGAAAAATAAAGCGCGTTCCACAAGCTGGCACGCCCGGTGGGACTCAGTCTCCCTTCATCTCTACGCCAAAATAGGAGGCCCGGTGGCCCCTCTTAAATTCTAACTGTGCGTTAATCCTAGCTCCAGGGACTAAAATGATTAGTGGACTCACCTCCCTCCACTTCGGCCAGCAGGTCGTTGATGTTCATGCTCACAAAGGCTACCTGGCGGTGCCCACGATGTTCGGGTCCATGCCCCCTGCTGACGGATTACCCAACTGCTTGGGCCTCGTCTTCACTGACCTACTGGAGGTTGCTGACTAGGAACAAGGCACTGCTACAGGTGCCCCGATGAAGACTGCTGATGAGAAGGGAAGCTCACCAGAAAAGACGGCCTCGATAGTCATCGCCTGCTTTGCCCACCATATCCAAAGCAGGGACACGGTCCCTGCTGCTGCCCAGAAGGAAAGAAGAACTAACCGGAGGAGCCGGTATGCTGCTGCAAGCCGTCGTCTTTCAAATTCTGGAAAGATGATGATGATCAGAGATGTTAGGGTGAACCTCGACGGTCTCCCCAAAGACGTTCGTCCGGACAGGGTTGCCCCGACCGTCCAGACTGACAACAAGGTCCAAATTTTGGCCACTAGGACGGCCAACTGGGAAACTGATGAGAGGAAGCCGCTGGCTCCCAAGCCAGCAAGATATAGATAGATATGGAGGCCGAAGAAGATACAGAGCTGGATTCCGGCTCAAGAGCAAGGTGCCACTGCTATCCACCCTGAAGCCAGAGTCAGGAGAGATGAAAAAAAAAGAAAAGAAGAAACTATTGCCATCCGCCCCAGAGCAGGGGGCAGAAGATGGGAAAGAAAAGAAGAAAATACCACTGCCATCCGCCCCAGAGCCGGGGGTAGGAGATGCCAGAAGAAAGAAGAATATGCCGCTATTATCCGCCCCAGGATTGGGAGTAGGAGATGGAAGAAAGAAAAGAAGATGTTGCTGTCATCCACCCCGGAACTGGGGGCAGAGGAAAAGAAGATGTTACTGTCTTTCACTCTGAACTGGGGGCAGAAGATGTCAGAAGAAAGAAGAAAATGCTACCGTCATTCACCCCAGGGCTGGGGGCAAAGGAAAAGAAAATGCTACTGTCATTCACCCCAGGGCTGGGGGCAGAAGGAGAAAAGATGCCATCGCCACTCGCCATGAAGGGGGGGGGGACAATATATACTGCCAAAGGGAAAAACAAAGAAGAATGGAAGATCAAGCATATGCTGCTATTCCAAAGGGACCGAAGGCCTGCGCCAGACAGGCTGATATCTTCAAATATTCCAAGGTGAAGCATTTGGCTGCCCAAATTTCAAGGCTGGTTTATCAGCTAAAAGATCGAAGAGAGGCTGCTGCCCCGATCAGATCTACAAAGGCATAGCCAAGAAGAAATGAACCAGGTGGTTCAAGACTACTTCCACTGTCTAGGGAATTCCTCCCTATGGCAGCAAAGATTGTCTCGTGCCTTGGCACCCTACATGAAAAAGATGAAACCTCAGAAGATGTGGCGTTTGGAGTCTCATCCTCAGACTCCAACGACTAAAGACAGCCCCAAGAGGGAAGAAGCAGAAGCAGAAGAAAGGACTTCAGTCTTTGACCACCTCACATATCCGAGTCGGGTCAGAAGGAAAGTCCATAGCCGGAAGGGAAAGACGCAGGTTTTTTCCCTGCAATATGGCCGGTGTCACCAGGAGATGTGACACACTGCCAAACCAGCCTGAAGAGCTGATTAAATTGGCACACATGCCAGATGCCGTCACAAGAAGAAGCCAAGCAGCGAAAGAAAAGATAATGGCTGCCGATGAAGCTCAAGAAATCACTATGATGACAGTCAAAGTAGTGACTGTAGAAGAAGAAGACAACCCTCAGGGTGTTGCCACTGAAGAAATATCAGGAGAAATACAGATCCCGACAACCCTGGATCCCATGATCCAGATGATGTTCAAGAGATATCAGCAGGAGATTGACTCCCTTAGAAGACAACTCAATTTAAGAGGCGAGCATACACTTGTCTCCAAGCATGCTGAACCAGCTGGACAGACTTCCGGCTCGATAGGGGTGGCCTCTTCGGTCCATCCTACTGAAACTGACAAAGGCAAGGCCCCGAGTCAACCTTCTCTACAACAAGCGGCAGCTCAGCCCTCTGCGTCTCAAACGCAGCTTGCCGTGCCTGCTCTGCATACAACAATTATGATAACCCCCTTCGGACGGCAGCGGGCACACTTCTTCTCAGATCCATAGATCCGGATGTGGCTGGCAGGCTGATGATAGAAAAGATTATTGAAATGAAGCTGTCCGAAAGGACCAAGAACTCCAGTGCCCATGATGTTTATAAGGTACCATATCATGTGCATTATGCTACTAAGAAACTACCACCAGGCGTCAGCAAGCCACCGAAATTTGAAAGATTCAATGGCCAGGGCTCTCCCAAAGAGCATATAGCCTACTATACAACAATTATGGGCGACCTGGCGTCTGATGAAGCCTACCTCCTGAAGTTCTTCGGCTCGTCCCTTACAGGGTTAGCCTTTGAATGGTACTCTGGCCCACCGGCTGGGTCAGTGGCTGACTGGCCCGATATGCAGCGGAAGTTCTGGGGCAGATTCCATATTACAGAAAGAGAAATTACAGTAGCCGAACTGTATGCAACCAAGCAGAAGCAAGATGAGACCGCTCTGGATTATATAAAAAGAGGGAGGGATCTCCCCATGAGATGCAGGCAGCCTCTGCATCAAGAGGACGCCGTCCTGATTTGAAAGCAGAATCTTCGGCGGGAAACTCTCGAAAGAATGATTGGGATGGAGATACGGTCATTCGACCGACTGAACAACGCTGCAGTGGAGGTCGAGGCCTTCCTCTCCAGTGGTCCCTCAATTGCTACTGTTGTATGCCATAAAGCTAGATCGGCTGATAGACGGCCCATGCCTGCAGAAGTCAGTACAATAGACTTCAAGATGTTTGAGCAACAAAACGATAAAGAAAATAGTGTTGCCCGCCCTCCTCCCGCCGGAACGGCTAATCAGAAGGATGGCCCTGCTCTGTGAACCAGGATGAGCAAGCCTTATTCCTTTCCTAAGGAAAAGGCTTGGTTCCTATTTAAATGGGCCGCCCAATTTGACAAAATTGTCCTTCCAGATCCAAAGAGACCTGATGATGCCAAAAGAAAAGATGACCCCCGCTTCTGCCCATACCACCAGGCGTTGGGTCATCCCACTGAAGATTGCTATGAATTCAAAGATGCTATTGAAAGAATGATTAAGAAAGGGGAACCACACCTGGGTGAATACGGGGTGGACCCGCCACGCCCGCATGAGCTGCCTGAGCTAAAAAAAAAAAAAGCAGTCAATGTGATATCCCTATACCGGCAGTTGCCTAAAGTGACGTCAAAAGCCTGTGCAGAAAGCACCGATGGACCCGTCCTGCGGGAGCATGTCAAATCCCCGGGCCTGATGAAGAAAATGAAAAGTGAATCAAAAGTGCCAGATGTGCTAGATGACCCCTTAGCGGTACAGATGCCGACCGCCAAAAGAAAAGAAAAGCAGATGCGAAGAAATATGAGGAGGGACAAAGTCTTCTCCTGTAACATGCTGTCAGTCTCGCTCGGCAATGGCCAGACTCTCAAAAAAGATGACGAAGAGATATGCTCCGCACCGGTAAGGTCAGGGCAAGCCAAAGCTTTAGTCTCCCGTCATGATGATAAAACCAGGGAGAAGTATGGGCAGACGCCCGCCACCAAATGAAGAAGCATGCTACCCCACTCCTCCTCCGTATGGAGGCATAAGGGCAAATATGTCAATCTCTGAAAACCAATGTGATATCCCTATACCGGCAGTTGCCTGAGCTAAAAAAAAAAAAAGCAGTCAATGTGATATCCCTATACCGGCAGTTGCCTAAAGTGACGTCAAAAGCCTGTGCAGAAAGCACCGATGGACCCGTCCTGCGGGAGCATGTCAAATCCCCGGGCCTGATGAAGAAAATGAAAAGTGAATCAAAAGTGCCAGATGTGCTAGATGACCCCTTAGCGGTACAGATGCCGACCGCCAAAAGAAAAGAAAAGCAGATGCGAAGAAATATGAGGAGGGACAAAGTCTTCTCCTGTAACATGCTGTCAGTCTCGCTCGGCAATGGCCAGACTCTCAAAAAAGATGACGAAGAGATATGCTCCGCACCGGTAAGGTCAGGGCAAGCCAAAGCTTTAGTCTCCCGTCATGATGATAAAACCAGGGAGAAGTATGGGCAGACGCCCGCCACCAAATGAAGAAGCATGCTACCCCACTCCTCCTCCGTATGGAGGCATAAGGGCAAATATGTCAATCTCTGAAAACCAAGGCGCGTCTAGCGTCTTTAATAAAACACCGCCAGTCCCTCCTGAGGTCAGGATAGGGGGCAACATTCTTGGCCTTGCCATGATGACAGAATTATATGAAAAATTGCAAGAAGTTGAATTGCTGCAGAGCAAGCTGAATGAAATGGGTTTTCATATACCTGGTCTGCACTCAAATCCACCAATTCTGGCGGTGACGGGTGGGCCCAAAATAGAACAGATGAGGGAAATGAAACCTGCCGAGGAAGAAATTACTAAGGCAGAACTGTATGAGACTAAACAAGGGGCTGATGAGCCTGCTCTGGATTATATCCACAGGACCTGCCGGCGGTTGATCACTGTTATATTCAGGCTTGCATCTGGCGGCACCGCCAATGAACTGGCCAGCTTAGCGAGGGCGTCTGCCTGAGCATTCCGACCCCGGTTGATGTGCTTGATGCTGATGAAGTAGAATATTGATATCAGGCGGGTCGCCAGCTGGTGATAGGGGAGAAGCTCTTGCTTTCGCACATCGAACTCTCCTTCCAGTTGTTTGATAACTAGCATGGAATCTCCGAATGCCTCCAGCATCTGAATTCCCATGGACAGAGCGATCTGCAACCCGATTATCAGGGCTTCATATTCCGCTTCATTATTTGTGCAATGCTTGTTTATGGAGCAGGATGTGTGCACCACTTCTCCTTCTAGGGACTTCAGGACTATGCCTACCCCTGCCCTGACCCTGGCCGATCCAGTGGCAGAGGTGTCAATTCTAGAAGCGCCATCAAAATACAGCTGCCATAAGGAGGGTTGCACCTGAACGGCTTCCAGGGTTTCATCTTCAGGAAGTTCCGGTTCCAACGGGCAGTCCCCGGGTACTGGGTGCTCAGCGAAGAAGTCTGCAATAGCTTGGCCTTTGACGGCCTTGCGCGGTATATAGGAGATGTCGAACTCTATAAGGATTACCGCCCATTTACCCAGGCGACCTTTGAGTGCCGGCTGGGACATGATATACTTGAGGGGATCCTCTTTGGATACCAAGTTGATTTCATGTGACAACATATAGTGTCGGAGCTTCTTAACCGCGAAGACCAGTGCCAGACAGACATTCTCAATATAAGTATATTTCTCCTCAGTTCTGACCAGTCTCCGACTGAGGTAATAGAGGGCTTGCTCTTTCCCTTCTTCATTATTCTGGGCAGGCATTGCCCCCAGGGAGTTATGTGTAGCTGCTATATATAGTATCAATGGCCGTCCTTTCACTGGCGTGCCCAGCACTGGAGTCTTTAGATAGTCTTTCAGCTTGTCAAAGGTTGTCTGGCAATCTTCATCCCAATAAAAGGGAACATCTTTCATCATCAGCTTGTGGAAAGGCTGACATCGCCCTGACAAATTGGAAATGAACCGCTGGATATAAGCCAGGCGGCCCTGTAGTGATCTCAGCTCGGAGATATTCCTTGGTGGAGGTAACTCCTGAATTACTTTGATTTTTGCGGGGTCTATCTCGATCCCCCGATATCGGACGACGAAGCCCAAGAATTTTCCACTCGACACTCCGAACGCACATTTCATGGGGTTCATCTTCAGGTCATGCTGCCTCAGCCTCTGAAAAACAATCCGGAGGTCTTGTAGATGATCTTCTTTTCTTCTGGTTTTGACCACCAGATCATCTATATAGCACTCGACCTTGTGGTAGAGCAACTCATCAAAGATCTTGGTCATTGCATGCTGATAGGTTGTGCCAGCATTCTTCAGTCCGAATGACATCCTCTTGTAATGATAAATGCCTTTAGGGGTTCGGAAAGCAGTATGGACCCGGTCGTGCTCCGTGATCCAAATCTGATTGTAACCGGATGACCCGTCCATGAATGACATGGCCTCATGTCCGGTTGTAGCATCGATCATGACTTTCGTTATTGGCACCGGAAAGTCATCTTTGGGGCAGGCTTTATTTAGATCTCGGAAGTCGACACATATCCGGATCTGTCCATTCTTCTTCTTCATGGGGACGATATTCGCCAGCCATGTGGTGTAATGGTTTTCTTCAACAAATCCCACGTCAATGAGCTTGTCGACTTCAGTACAGATTTGGGTAATGAGTTGTGGCCTCATGCGCCGCGGTGGTTGCTTCACCGGCTCAGCCTCAGGGCTGATTGCCAGCTCATGTTGTGAGACAGCGGGGCTTAGACCTGGCATTTCTTTGTAAGTCCAGGCGAAGCAATCCCGGTACTCTAGCAGCAGCTGGACGTACAGCTCCCGTTCTTCTGGGGACAGCTGGGTACTAAGGAAGGTGGGCCTAGGGTCCCCCTCATTTCCCAAGTTGACTTCTATCAGTTCATCGACTGTGGCTTGGCCTCCGTATTCTATCTCTGGAGGTGCCGGTTGGAGGTCGATGAAGTCTGGAATACCATCTTGAGGGTCGAGTACTTCGACTTCTTCGTCAGACACCACTAGAGCTTCTTGAGGATTCTCCGTTTCTGGTGCTAGTGGCTGCGCGGATCGTTCTATCAGCAGATCCACTGCCGTTGCGGCTCCCAAGGGCAAGAGGGCAGCCTCCGTCCTTGTAGATGAGGTTGCAGCCGTGACAGGCTGGTAGTTGTTTATTGCCGGGCTCGGATAGCATCCCGGTTTTGTAGTAGAAGTTGAGGAGGTCTCGCCTTTTGGGACAGTTGTATCTTCCGTAGAAGTGGCTTTTCCTTTCTTGGTAGCTGGTTCCCCTTGATCGGAGTCGACCGAGGCTACCCTGATTGGTAGAAGAGGTGTTGAAGTTATCATCAGTAGGACTCCACTGGAGGGAGAAATTCCTGCTTCTTCAGTATCTTCGGCTTCACTGCTACTAGCCGTATCAAATTTGGCTTGAAGGGCCGTCTCTTCAGGACAGACCTACTCCCAGCATCGGCAAGGGACCATGGTCTCTGCTTCTTGATTTCCGGGCTGAGCTAGATCAACATGCTCAGCTTCCGCCGGGTATTCATCAAAAGTTGCCCCCAGCGGGTTATCTTCAGCAGGACAGAAGGCGGAGATGGTGTCCACCTCGTATCACCCACTGTAATAATATTCCTCCAAGGTGAAACCCAACCCCGGATTTCGAGAGACACGTCTCATTTCTTTATCCAGATTTGCGGGATACCACATTTTCTGGAAAGCTTCCTTGCATTTTTGAGACTGATGGGGGGGAATGTGTTGCTTCTGAAACATCCTGGCCATCCAATCAGTTGTAAATGCCAGACCCTGGACGGGAACCGGTGGGTTGCTTATATCTTCGGGGAGGCTGCAGTCTGTGTCTTCCCAAGTAGGATGCTCCTCAGCTGTATAGAACAAGCTGCTGGGTCCATCTTCATGTGTCACCTCCCAAGTCTTGAAAGGTTCGACAGTAGGGTTGTCAAGGCCAGGAGTCGGCTTGGTAAGGCCATCCGGGATTTCAATATGATTGTGCCGCTGAGCGACCCGCACTTCACTAGCTTCAGGGTATAATGTTGGGGGTGCTGTTCTGCCCACTTGCCCGGATGCTGTGATATGGGAGACCACCTTGGGCTTGACATATCCGCGCGGTGGTGGCGGATACCAACTGTTTTCGGATGTGCTTCTCGATGCCCCCACAGGGGTCTTAGCTTCAGAGGTCTTCTGGGAAGGCCCTGTATATAGGTTGGCATCCGCCAAATGACATTCAAACACCTCGAACGGGTGGGGGTCTGCAAATATCCTCTCCTCCTTCCCTTGGAGACTGTATTTGATGCATTGGTGGAGCGTGGAGGGCACCACCATATTTTCATGCAGCCACGGGCGGCCGAGCAGTGCCTTTTACGAGGTGCGGGAGTCAATAACATGGAACCACACCGTCGTAGTGAAATCTGCTAAGGTGAGGGTGAACTCTGCCACTCCCATGTACACCTCACATTTTTGATTGAAGCCGGCGATACGCATATCCCCGACTTTTTTGAGATGCACATTAAAGTGGTGCCTCTCATATATTCTATATGGCAAGATGTTGACTGACTGCATCGGGATCAACCAGAATCCTGTTCAGTTCCCTTCCATTCAGGTGCCCCTTCATATACAGTGGCCTGTTGTGACTGATGGTGGGCAGCAGCATATCGTCTGGAGTGAAGGTCATGCTGGCCTCCGGCAGTGCTTCAGCCAGACATGTCTCAAAATGAGCAGGCGTCTAGAGAGCAGTAATAATCGCCTGTCAGGTCTCTTCACTCAAAGAAAGGATCTCCCAGATTGTAAATCGAGTAGGGAGCTTCTTGAGTAGCTTCATTATTCTGCTCCCAGCTCGGACATTGGAGAGCTTTATTTCTTCAGCCCATCTGGGCCTGGGGAGGTTTTGATTTGCGGGCCCTGACGGATCTGCTTCATCTTCTTTAGATTCGGCGCCCTTATGGCTGGTACCGGCTTCTGGGTTTTCTTTGTTAGTTGCTGCGGGGCAAGCTCCGTCTTCATTTGGCTCTTCGGCAGATTGTGCCAGCTGCGGGTGAACGTCCCCGGGTGTAGGGTTAGCCTCCTGGCAAGGTTGCTTCCCCTTGGACATCTTCATGAATTCAAGAAATGAAGGGACTCCCTTGCCCCCACTCTTGTTATATAGGCCTGACGGAGGAGGGATTTGGACTCCCTTGACCTCCGACGGAGGTGTCTTGTAGGGTTGCTCCCCTCTGAACATGATGTTGTGGTTGGGTGGCGGCTGGCGCCCCCATTTTCGGCCTGACCGGGTGACATGTGCAGCAGTTGTATCCTCGGCCTTGCCTCCCCCAGCATGGGGTGTGAAGTAAATTTCCTCTTCTTCCTCCTCTCCGGATAGGTTGAAAAGTGCTGATAGAGTATTACAGGAGACAACTTGCACTTTATCGGCCTCAGCGGCCTTCCTTTTCTTCTTATTTTATTTCTTCTTCTTTTTTGCTTCTGCGGGCGGGTGCCCCCAGAACAGACTGCCCTCTCTGTCGGGTGCCGCTTCAGCTTCCTCCTTTTGTTCGAGTGAGAGCTGCTCTAATTCTTGCCACGGGATGTGGTCCCGCACCAGCAAAGGCTTCAATTCAGGCTGCACATACTCGTCCAGCCCCTCAATGAGGTTTTGCAGTCGAAGGACCCCAGGATTGGTTTCCTTAATCACTGGCAGCGGAGTTTGTCTTCTCCGATTATGTGTATGTATCCTGATAGTTGTAGGTGGAGTGGCCCATTCGGGTGCTACCACTGGCGGAGCAGGCTGGGGTGTAACACCACGGATCTGTGCCCCCTCTTTCGGGCGGGGTGCCCTCTTCTTCTTGTGCTTTATAGGGGCCTGCTGCCATCCCTGTTGTTCTTTCGCGGGCTCCAAGAAATGGGTTTCATAGGTACTCCGCGTGCTTGTTTCGGAGATCTCCTCGGGCAATGCCTGGTATAGGGAGATCATGTTAACTGCTGCCCTCCTCCGAGGGGCTTCATGTGGCTAAGGAGGGTCCACTTTGTACTCTCCTAGCTCAATTTCATTCTTTTTCACCATCCCTTCGATGATATCCTTGAAAACATAGCAGTCTTCGATTGGATGTCCGAACATCTGGTGGTAGGGGCAGAATCTTGGACTGTCTTTTCTTTTCAGGTCCTCCGGCCTTCTTGGCTCTGGCAGGGTGACCATGCTATATTCTGTTGCCCAGTCGAACAGAACCCGGTTCTTGTCCTTTGGAAAGGAATAGGCCTTCTTCATCTTGTCCCTCAGCGAAGGACCTTCTTTGCTGTCTGGGGCTTCTGCAGGCTGTGGGGTGACTCCCTTCTTGCCTTCACCTTTCTGTTGTTCGAATGCCTTTATGTCAAGAGCATTCGCTTCTCTAGGTGAGGAGCGTCGCTCTACCGCTTTGCCCTTCTGGGTCGTGCCGGCAGCAGATGTAGGGGTAGGTCTGGCCAGGAAAGCTTCCACCTTGGCCACGATATTATTCAATCGGTCGAACGACCGTATTTCCATTCCGATCATATTTTCCAGAACCTCCCTTCTGAGATTCTGTTTGCATATTTGCACAGCGTCCTCCTGATGCGGGGGCCGCTTGCACCTCATTCTGAGGTTCCTCCACCTCTTAATATAATCGAGGGCTGTCTCATCGGCCCTCTGTTTTGTTGAGTAGAGTTCGGCCACTGTGACCTCCCTCTCTGTGACATGGAATCTTTCTCTGAACTTCTTCTGCATATCTGACCAGTCGCTGATCGACCCGGTCGAGAGGCTAGAATGCCATTCAAATGCGAGCCCCGTCAGCGAGGACCCGAAAAACTTCAGCAGATATGACTCGTCGGTGGCCAAGTCACCGATGACAGTCATATAATAGGCTATGTGTTCTCTCGGGGATCCCTTCCCGTTGAATTTATCGAACTTGGGCGGCTTACTGATTCCCGGGGGAAGCCGCTTAGCAGCATGGTGTTGCGGGTATGGCACCCGGTATGCATCAAATGCGACGTAGTCGCCTTCACCCCTTTCAGCGAGCTTCAGCTCGATCATTCTCTCCACCATCATCCGGTTCATGACTGTAGGGTCAACCGGCTCTGGATAGAAGTGTGCCAGCTGCAAGTACTGGGTGACCAGGGTGGTCGCATGTGGAGGACGCGGCAGCGGGGGGGTCTGGTGCACTTGAGGGAGCACCGGTGGTAGCAGCGGTTGGAGATGTGGTGGCCGCTGTTGCATTGTCGCCATGCTTGGTTCTGATGACTGAGGCAGTGTGTAGAGTGGTGGAGGGCCATCATGATGGACTGCTCCCCGAGATGATTCACCCTGGACTTCGGGTGGTTTGGAAGCTGAGGACTGTTCAGTCTTCTCCATCAGCTGCTTCTTCAACAAGTCTATCTCTTGCCGATATTTCTAAAGTAGCATCAAGACCGATGGGTCTATAGTGGTTGTAGTGGGGATAACTTCTGCTGTGTCCCCAGACGTACCCTCGGGCAGGATGTCGAGGGGAACGTCACCTTCTTCCTCTGCCGTCACCACATTAGCGGTCAGGACGGGGGCCTTATCATCCCACTGATGGTAGACCTGGGGTTGTTTTCCTTTAGTCATTATCAGGAGCTCCCTTGCTGCTTCTGTTCTGCGAGTGCTCGGCCCTGGCCGTGCTGCCAACTGAGCCAATTCTCGGGGATCTTCGGGGAGCCCCACATTTCGGTTGGATACACTAGCCATGTTGCAAGTGAAGACCTGCATCCTTCTCCTCCGTCGATGGACCCTCCTTTTAGCTTGTTGCGGGAAGGTCAACCTCTCGAAGACAGAAGTTCTTCTTGTTTCCTTCCGCTCGGAGATGGCTTCATCGGCTTCGATCTCGAAGCCGCTGTCATATCCGTTGTCGTCGACTGACGACACCATCATTCTTTCTCCCACATCTTCTTCATCTGCCGTTGACGGGCAGTAGTCTTCATCGGCGGTGGCTGCTTGCATCAGTCGCTGTTGCCCAAGCGAGGGGTTGCCTAACCCTCGGAAATAGTTTCTGACCAGACAGGTCATCTCTTCTTGACCCCGCTCCTGATGTAGCACGGGGGATAGTTGTCGACCTCCCGCGGGAGGGATATAAGCCAGCCAAGCTCTGTCGGCAGGTTGTTGGAATCTTCGTCCCGTAGATGGGATGTTGGCTTGACGGGCAGCAGCCCGAAAATTTCTGCGGCGCGGAGGATCTGCAACCACTTCTTCTTCTTTCGTCGGGGGCAAGCCCCTTTCTCTTCTCTCTTCCGCCCCGTCATACATAGGACGGCGGCGAATGGGTGTCAGCTGGTGGACAGGTTGGGCCCGCTTGGGAACCCACACCTGTTTGAACTTTCTCGGCCTGAGGGCCGACCTTCCTTGGCCATAGTGGCCGATTTCTTCCCTTTCTGCCCTTCTTCCAGTGAGGGCCTGGTATGTATTGTGGATAGGGATGGTGGGGATGACTCGATCTGGGGCCACCCGTGCATTGTGTCCATTGAGGAAGACGCGCATGCCGCCAACCATCATAGATTTCCCGGACTGAGATAGAGTCCCGGTAATCACAGTAGCACTCCTGTGGGCTTGGTGACATTGTCGTCCTCCAGGGTGCTTGTTGACAATATTGGGGCGGGCCCCACGTATGGCGCGGTGCACCAGACAGCTAGCGGCCGGGGCCGGACTCTTGGATGAGTCGTTGCAGCAAGGAGCCTTCAGAGGTTCCACTTTCCCCATAGCTTCCTAGATAGGTTCCGAGGCTTCAATCTCCAGCATGTCCACGAAGGCCAACCCCAAGAAGTTAGGGAAGCTGACGGCGGCAGGGAAGCTGCCGAACTCCATGGGCACCGCCAGGTACCCTTGTGCATGCCCAGCAACGATCGAAGGACCGAAGCCGACGCCAGTTAATCTATTTGTTGTCATCGTTCGCCTGTAAAGACAAACAAGCCAACGATCAGTAGCCTTTGAGAGGGCCTGGAAGCCCTAAGTATCTCGGCAAAGAGATGAAAGGTGACACTGGTCCCACCGGGCATGCCAGACTTGTTTGCAATCTTTTTTGTCTTATTATTAATTTTTTATTCTTATATATATATATATGTGTGTGCGTATACATACATATATATATTTCACGCGTCGATCAACCAATTAACTAACTGGTAGTTAACTAACTGATTGACTGCACGGGCGTGCCAGTCACATGAGTGACGAGTTTATTATACGCTCATTTTGACCCGTGTCGGGCGAAAGTGAGGTTCGGTCGGGACTAGCAGTCCGCCATACCATAAAGGCTATGGCGTTAATTACATCCCCCACGAGGAGGGAACACCTTTGATTAATTACCGAGATAGTGGGCTGTCGAGGCCGGAATAAAGGATGCGACATTACAAACATGACGGAATCATGCTAGATACATCTATCTATCATTCAGGAGAGGCATGGTTCATTTAATTGGAGACCCGTGGTACGTGGCGGAGGACGTAGGTCCGAAGACCACCATCGCGCTTAGCGGAGACTTCCGATCTGGCGTAACACAACTCTCTGTCAACGCCGTTTGATATACCCGAGGGTCTATGCAAGTATGCATGCATGATGTTGAGAACTGTACTAAGCATGGCAACAGAATTATGACAGTAAGCAGTGCTTGATCACATTCATTAATCCCCGTCAGAAGGGAGGGAAACGGTAACACAAGGGTAATAACAAAGGCAAAGTGGTAATACACATGATAGCCAACATGATAGAGAGGTTATTCGGAGCATGAACAGCCCTTGTCTTACTTAATCTACCGCTAATTAGGGTAGCCGATATCGACCATGGGAGGCCAGGATTGCCTCGAGAGCGAGCAAAGGGTTAGAACAGCACAGCAACTTGAAATGGCGTGATCGCGCGAGAGATAGCTTCCCCGGCGAGGTAAAGCATAAGTAAAGAGGTTAATCCGGCGCGGTAAAGCGTAGGTGAAGAGCTAATCCGGCACGGTAAAGCGTAGTTAAGACGGCGCGCAGGGCACAGGGCGGGCCAGTTTAGGGCGCGCCGGGAACGTGCCCAAGAAAAAAAAGGGAAACATAAGTCACAGGTTAATACAGTGCGGTGGGGGGCCGCGCCGTATTAAGGCGTACCGGTTTAGGGCCGTGCCGTTTTAGCTTATTTTCATGCATTTTTGAGACCATTTGAGTTTATTAAGCTTTTATTGAGAGTTATGAAGTTATTTGGGCCAACTGATTGTTTGATCGAAGTCCAGGACCCTCTGGAAATGATGCAGTGAGTCAGTGCGAGGTTCATACTCGAGCACTGAGTTGATTGGGCTCAGGATAAGCATCTCATTATGGCTTAATGATTCTTAGTCTGTCCAAAATTTGGCAGCATCTCCCCTGAACATGAAGAGTTGCAGGGGAGGAACGGGGTCATACTCACTTATGGAGTAAGCCCCTAAACCGCCGGTCTGCACGGTGGCATCCAGCAAATTCCCATCGGACATGATACCCCAAGGACTAGCCTGCGAGGGGCACCAAGACTCCGTGGGTGAAGATAGAAGGGTGAGCCCTCTGATAATGGGAGCAGCACCCTGAGGGCTAGCCTACGAGGGGTGGGCAACCCACATCTGACGACACATCCTATGGAGGAATCGACCATTAAGAGAGTGAAGCTCCGAGGGCTAGCCTATGAGAAGCATACATCCCTTGGCCTCGATTGGGTCTCAGATTGTCGGGGCTGAGCTTGTTGGGCTAAGACCCCTTGTTACTGTCTGCTATGGTTTTGAGGAAGCATCTACCATCAAGAGGTAGAGCCCTCAATCGCCCAGCAGTTCCATGAAGCAACGGGGGAATGTCCCCCTCCCCGGGTGATTAAGACGGGATGGAAGAATCTCAGAACGGTTCAAAGGACCATGATGCAGAGTGGTACTAGATGCACAGATGAGATAAGCCAATCGTAGAAGCATATGCTCGAACAGCTAAGACGCAGCACTCAGGGGGATGGATCCGGCCGTCCCAAAGGCAACTCCCACCTTGCGAACAATCAGAGCAGTACGAAGGGAGTAGTTAATGGGATTTAGACCCTCGATACCACGACGGGAAGAAGCATGCGCATGGGCACAGCTCTGTCCATGGAGGGGATACGGAGATCCTTAAATCAAAGATGAAAGCAGTCGATCGGAAAGACCCGGGGAGGGGTCGTTTCTGTAGCCCACGATGCTTCGGGGCATGATCGGACTTCGGGGAAATCGGAATCGGGGACCACGTGCGGAAGAACCCCAACATACACATTGATACAGGTAGAGAAGGGGAGATAAGCTTCGAGCATTCATTCGACCTGCTGGTCCAAGCATTCATATAGATATTACCATCCCAGAAACAGGAATAGGCTAACATTTACTCATTAAGAATTCGGCACCGGCATCATTGCTCGGTCGCTGTTCATCAGTTGCAGAGGAATGTACAAAGGAGCAACAGAGAAGAAATCACAGAGGAGGAGGGGAGGGGTCGGCTCATATCATTGCCATCCCTCCCCCTCTCGCTTACATTTGATAGACGGAACCCCCAAAAGAAAAGGATCCACGAAGAGCAGAGGAAGATAGGCACCGGCGCCCACCTGTTCTAGAAACAGAGTATCGTATCTTCAGCGAATGAAGAGGAAGATGGCCGGCGGAGGACGCTCAGAAGAAACCCTGTCTCCCCAGGAAGCTCTCTCTCCCGATTCCTCCTTTTCTCTCTCTGTCTCCTCTTCGAAAGCCTCTCTCGAAAACCTCTCTTCTATTTTTCTTCTATCTGCCTCTCTTATCTCTTCTCGTCTCCCTTTTTTCTTCTCATTTTTTTCTTTCGAACAGCCATATGCATATATATATATATATATATATATATATATATATATATATATATTGGTTCGAGATTTCATCCGGCATGGAGATTTGGCGCGCCGGGGAAGGGCCTTCTACATCCTTTGCGCGCCGGCACAATAGGGCGCCAGATAAGGGGTTCTTTGCGCGCTAGGCTCAAGGGAGTGAGATGGGGGCGTGCCGGTTTAAGGCGCGCCGTGCTAGTGCTCCTCGCACGCTTCGAACCAGTCGATGAGTCTGGGGTCACCGTGAACATTTATCTTGCCAATGATCCTCAAAACCTCGACGAGATGTCTTGTCGAAGCTCCCAGGTTGACGTACGGCCATTCCCGAGACTCCAAATAGCTTTGATTTGATCATACGTGCTTTCCGCTAACACGGCCTTCGGCTCTATGATTTGTGCTGCTGGCTCGGTCTGGCTTGTGCTCAAAGCTCCTTGGAGGGTGAGATAATACCAGGGATAGTTCCGCCTGAGCTGGGCAATCATTCGGCCACCAACGGGCCCATCTTGGCGGGAAGCCGTACCCGTGCCGGGTGATCGGGATCTTCTGCCGTCAGAGCTTTCGGTCCTCCGTCTCGGAGAGCCAGGGGGACTCTTTCATCTTCAGGAGAGCCTTTCATGAGGTGGGAAGCCACTGGGTAGACCGTCGTCCTTGATCGGACAACGGGTGTAGTGTATGTGGCACGACAGAGTCGATGCCGGTTCATTGGGCAGGCTTGGTCGCACTGCCGGTTGGTTGTGAGTTTGTCTCGGCTCTCCTGAGGTGAAGTCCCCGTGTCCATATGGGGTGACTCGAGGCTCTGGCAGCTTGAGAAATCTTCAATATGTTGATCTTTATCTGCTTCCATGCTTCAGCGGGCCGGGTCCTTCGTCTTTGTGGCTTGGTCACCGACGATCATATTTTAGGTGCCAACATATGTCCTTTGTCATACCCCTATCATCACTTCAAATCATCGCACATTTTTAGGGGGAGTAGAGTACATTATTTGCATTGTCTGCTAGTTCTGGTTCATTTGGTCAGAGGGAGATTAGTGTATGACTCGACCATATCAATGCATACTGATCTTATCACACTATCATTTCCTTTTTGATGAAGTCAAAGGGGGAGAAGTGCTTGATATCATTGTGCTCATATCATAGTATCATAGTGTTCATAGTGTTGCCATCATCAAAAAGGGGGAGATTGTTGCACCCCTGTGGTTTTGATGATGTCAACCACTATGATTCATCTAAGCATGATGTCATATGTGTTGATGTGGCAAACACTTTGTGGTTCTGATTCTACCAAACATTTGGCTTATGTTGCATTGATAAATTGTGATAAATTGTAGTTCTTGTTCTACATGTGCATTTTAATATGTTTGCTGTAAAGTGTGATACAGGATAGTGGCAAGACAATCAGATAGAAGAGAACTATTGATAGTAAGAAATCAGCAGATTGAGCTAAGGAGATCAAGGATGAAGTCTGATAGGTTGATGTGCTTTAAAGCTAGAAGTCAACGCACAGTCAACAAGAAAAGTTTACATGGTCAATGAAGTCAATGCTCAGTCAACAAAAAAAGTCAATAGCCTTTGTTGGCCTGTCAAAAATCCATACAGTACAAGATGTTCTAATGGCTGACAACAAGGTCAGTGCACACTAGCATTTGATGCTGTTCAAGTCGGTGCACATGCTGATAAGGTCGGTGCACATCATGCTTGCGCAGAACTAAGGTCAGTGCACTTTTTAGTCTTTCAGTGAAAGAAAGGTCGATGCATATTGTGGCTGATGCACAACAAGGTCGGTGCACATCTGCTACAAGGAGGTCGGTGCACATTTGGTTTGTCTGCTTGCTAGGGTCGGTGCACATCCAAGACTAGTGCATGCCAAGGAATATATGCTCCATGCGATTCAAGGTTGGTGCATGTTCTACCTTCAACTCATAAAGGTCGGTGCATGTCCTGCCTTCAACGCAAACAAGGTATGTGCAACTTTGCTATCAAGGTCAGAACACATCTCGCCAGTGGCATACAAAGTCGGTGCAGGTTTTGATTTTAAAGGCACAAGGTCGGTGCATACTAGCATTCGTGGCATCGAGTAAGTCCACATAAAGAACTAAAGTCTGTGCACATGAAAACTCAAGTTCTATGCATTGTTTTTAAAGGTCTGAGCATATTACTGTGCAAGGCAAACTGAAGTCGAAGCATATGTCTATAAGGTTGATGGCTAAGTGTTCGATGAATTGCCTGATTGAACATTCAAGTGCCAGCGTGTAATCTCAAGGCACGGGAGCTCGAACTAGGTGATGGCACGTGATCCCAAGTCAGCCAATGATGGGCACGTGTTTCTCCAGAATGGCAGGTAAAGTGGCACGTGAACCCAGGGAACACATGCTGAGCACGTGACCACCTTGAAAGTGGGATATTAGAGGAATTTCTCCTAACACCTCAGACGCAACCAATGAGCATCCCACGTGTGGAGTCCTTTTGGCGCGAAAAGGTATGTCTCCGTGGCAGAGTTTCTGAGAGACTAATGATTAAGGAATATTCTCATTCCAGGTGGATTCACATGATTCGCTGGGTACCTTTTCGATACCCTGCTTTTGGGTATAAATTGGAGGCTTTTTCAACCAAAGAAAAAAAAGAGAGCTATAAAAAAAAGAAAAGAGGGAGATTGGAGCTACGAGATAGGTGAGAGTAGCCATCTGAAAGAGTGAGCTAGCAAAAGAAGAAGTACCAGAGATTGAGCAAATGTGCGAGCAGAAGAAAAGAGAAGGAAAGAGAGAGTTCAGAAAAGAAAGTTTTGAGAAGGAGTGAGCAACCAGAGCCTTCATTGAAGATCTGTTCATGTAGTGACTCGTGGATAAGATCCAGAGTCATCATGCTCCTCGGAGCTACATTTGTTTGTCTTTTCCCTGTAGGTTTTTTGTTGTTCTCTTCCATTCCTTTGTACTTTCCAATTCCCTGGTTTGGGATCGGCCTCCTGTGGATTCAGGAGAAGGGAGAGCGATCTCCGATTTTCCCTCTGTGGATTCAGAGGAAGAGAGGATATAATCCTCTAGTTTTTGGTGAGCAATGGGTCGTTGTTCACATCCCTTCTGCTGTGTAGAAGAAGGGAGATTGTGGTCTCCGGTTGCTAGTGACGAGGTGTCACTAGTGGTTTCCCTCCGGCTTAGAGGAAGGGAGGATTGGTCCTCCGGTTGTGGGCAACTGGGTGTTGCTCACGGTTCCTCCTGTGGTTGCAGAAGAAGGGAGAGTTGGACTCTCCGGTCACTGCCGTAGAAGTGGGTGCTGATCTTGTGGGCAACAAGATCAGGTCAAGGGATTTGTCTCCATCAGGGCAAGCTATTAGGCAGCGATTTGTTGCAGACTGAGTCTGCTTTGATTTCTAACTTGTGCTAGTGGAATCCTTACTCGGTTTGAGTGAGGGGTGGACGTAGGCAGACTGTGGGTCTGGCCGAACCACCTAAAAATATCCTGTCCATAGTGGTTTGATTTGTGCGCATACCTCCATATCTTCTACCTCCACATCTATACGTGATTTGTCTGGTTGATTGTATGCAAGATGCTCGATATCGTTCTACTTGATCCATTGTCTGCAACATGTTTGAACTAAGCTACGTGTGAGCTTCTATCTCTGTGTGTTGAGCATTTTGTCTTCAGTTCATTGTATTCATCTGATCTTACTTCGAATTGGGTCTATTTAGCTATTTCAATTGCTGAGTGTAAGAGAATGAACCTCAATAGAATATCTGATTAGCTCAGCCGCCTAGTGTTATTTCCGTACAAATCCTTCAGAGTTAGTTATTAATCAAAGTATTTTTATAACCTGGGATTCATTCACCCCCCCTCTCAATCTCAGCCTTGCCCTCTCATATTCTAACACAGCACGGAGGTTTGTAGTTGCCAGCTCGCCGGTCTGAGTGTTTACTCGGCGTTGAGTATGTTTCCTTTCCCGTAGAGTGTGCCTTTTGGACTGGACTCTGTAGTTAGATTATTTAATTGAAAATGTAATTTCATTTTTGTTATTGAAATTATTAATTATATAGATGTTCCTGCTTTATTTCATATTCCAATGTACCTCCACACTCCTTTCTAACCCTTCCGAGCCCTCCGGCTCCGGGGTGGTGGGCCAGGATTCGAATGGTATTGGGTTATTCCCAGTATCTGGATCTTGGGTCGTTACAGATGGTATCAGAGCGAGTGGTTATGGAGCGTACATGGGAATTTGAGATGATTGCAGTGATCAGAGTCCATAAGGTCCAGTACAGTTAGCAACTGGCATAGAGTTTTGTGTTTATTTTACGCTTTGTTTCTCGCATGAGAGGTAGAGTGCTCGGCGTTGGCGCTATGAAGGCGGTTTCTATTTTCATCAGAGTGCCAGCATGGGGCCTGAGGAGTAAGATAGAGAGCTTTTTCCCCATTGGTGGTGGCCCCAGTTGTGCTGTGTTGGGCAGAGCTTGCCGACAGGTGCGATGCTGCGGTGCTACGTCCGTGGAATCTGCATCGAGATTAGGTTGCTGTCGAGGATTGCTCATGGTTAGGTGGCCATGAGTGTGCTCTGAGGGAGCTGTTATCATCTTAGCCACCCCAGCTTGAGGTTTAGCCAGCCCCTGAGGCATTGAGATCGTGGTTTGAGGTGGCAGATCGGATGTTCTGATCGAGAGATGTGCTCGGACGAGCGAAGGATCTTCCTGATGAGTTGCTGATTGTTGAGCTTGTTGTGCTCGTCATGCTCTGTGACGTCGGAGATGATGTTCCAGTCCTGTTTATTTTGCAGATTTCGAGGTAGGATTGGACAAAGATGTCCCAGTGAGCTCTAAGTCCTAAGCTTCTATGTGTGAATGGGCCGTGTTAGTCTGTATTTGGCCCGAGATTGTGTGACAGTGGCTTGGTTCGTGGCCCAGATTGTGGAATTTGGGGCCATTATGTGCCACCTTGGATGCGCCGTGTGAGCCGACAAGTTAGATGTGAAGGTTTCGCAGTAGATTCGGGATTCGAGGATGAGCGCTGGCAGGTGTCGATCATGGTTCATGTTATGGCTTTTGGCGTGGTGGTCTGCGCGACAGTAGCTCAGGAGATGGATATTTTTGAGGACCCGAGACTCGAGAATGGATTGGTGTTAGCAAGGACGGATTCGAGAGAATGATGTCCGGTGGCTAAGGGTGTAACGGCGATCGAGCCTGGCGTCTTTTGTGGTTTCTTTGCTCCTCGGTAAGTGTTTTGGCATGATAATGGTTTCGAGATCAGAGGCAGGCATAGGTGGGGAGCGTGTGGCAGCGGCTAGCTCAACCGATGTGATAGTATGTGGTTGGCGATCAGCAGAGCTAGTGCTCGAGGCGTAGTGAGTTGCAGCTCCGGGAATTGCAATGATGGTGCATCGAGAGATGTTGCGAGTGTGGTCGGGCGAGACAGTTGAGGAGTGTTGTCAGAGGAAGCTGAACTAACGGAAGTGATGGCTTTCTAGTGTTGGAAGGGGTGGTTCCCAGCGTACGCGAGGTTCAAGGTCAGGTCGAGCATGGAAATCTTCCACTTCATCGGACGTATGCTGGTTTCTCCTTGGTTGGAGAGGATTGCATTTTTGCTCAGCTCTACGCCTATCGGGAAGGCCGCACACTTGCGGGAGTGATCTTCGGATCGGTTAACTCCGCCTCGTACCGGATATTGGTTTAGGTCTAAGTGCATTGTCTAGTGTGTGTTTGCATTAGTCGGTTTGTCTCGTCTCTTGTCATCATGCCCATCTTGTAGTTCCGAGTTTCTCATGGAGTCCCAATCACTCGGGCAATATGGCCGTTGGTCTACCCATGGGCTTGGCAACCATCCTCTCCCCTTCCGTAGGTCCGAAGCCTCAGATTTTTATGGCTCTAATGACCCGGGCGACTACCTCAATTGGGAGGCCACCATGGACAAATATTTTGAATGTTACACCATGTCCGATGCCATGCAAGTTAGTTTTGCCCGAGAGAGGCTTGTCCACAAAGCCGCCTGGAAATGGGAGAGCATTGAGCGCATGAGAGAGGTTAGGAGACAAAGGCCCATCGAGTCGTGGCATGAGATGAAGGGCAAACTTAGGAAGGTCTACCTACCCAGTCCGGTCACCTCCAACCGACCCCACCCAATCACATCCACCCAAGGGGGCCATAATCGTAGGCAACGTGCCGCGCATGTAGAAGAGCCTAGGTCCACGACTAAGCCGAGTTCATATGGGAGAGTCCACCACATTACTCCTACTCCACACCCCACCATTGCCGAACTCTTCCAAATCATTTTGGATAAAGTGGATAGGAAGTGTGATTATATTGAATCCCTGCTTCCCCCTTGCCTACCTCCTAGCCGAGATAGAACCAAGCATGAGCCTAAGGAGGTAGCCGCCGGTAGTCCCAACCCAGTGCCATCTATGGCTCCATCCCAAGGTCCTCTCCCCATCGTAGTGGATCCTCTTTCCCCACCCACGAGAGCTCCATTGCCTACACCCCATGTCCGTCAGGAGGATAAGGGTAAGGGTTTGCTTATCAAGGAGCGAAGAGGATCACGACAGCAGTGTTATCGCTGCCAAGGGTTTGGCCACTTTGCCGGACAGTGTCCCACTCGGACATCTCTAGCCCTAGGGGACAAAAGGGTTGGAGAAGCCTCACTCTCCGATATTTATTTGGAGCCTTCTCAGCCAGAGATACCCGTGTTTCTAACGGGAAAGCTACTCATAGCCGAGCCACTCTTTAGCTGGCTTAGGATAGGTTTGGTCCCATCTCCCCTCCCATCTATGGACCCTATCCTACCTCTGGTGCCAATCCATTCATTTCACACAACTTTCCGGTCTAGTCACTATGTGGATACATTAGATGACCTTCTCAAAGGGTTAGACCGGCAATTAACTTTTATGCACTTGTTGGCTCCAGGCTTTGACCAACCTATAGGTCGTAGCTTCACACATCCATCCTTAGGGTCTATCACCTCCGTGTACACCGTGGGTCATGTTACCACGGAGGTTCTTCTACTCCTCCCTATACCGGCCGAGCCCGACTTCATTCCCATTTGCCCAAGGGAGGAATCTTACTTTCTACCTATGACTGTCGTCCCACCTCTCACAATGAATGAAGGTGATCATTTACACCTCCAAGATTTCCAAATGTGGGACAGTGATTTGTGGAAGCCTAGTCCGAGGGGTCATACCTTCTTTGATCCCTTCGACCCATTCTCTTGTGGACCCCGTGACCCACCATATTTACTCCACCTTTTTGAGAGGGTCCACCATCATACCCCCACCGTCTCATCTCCCTTAATGAATGAAGGAGATCAACAGCACCTTCTAGACTTCCACACATGGGACCTTGAAATGAGGTAATCCATATTGAGGGGTCACACATTCTTTGATCCCTTCGATCCCTTTCTTCATGGGCCCTTTGGACCACAACCTCCATTCCACCTCTTTAAGGAAGTCCACTATCACACCCCTCCTACTCGGGCCTGGCAACCTTTACATGGCAATAGGTCCGAACCGTCATTTGGGGGTAATGAAGACTTTGGTTCCCCCGGCCCACCTCAACCACCCAAACCTCTCGGACTTCTCACATCCAAACCCCATGTCTATGGTTGGTGCATCGTAGGATGTCTAGGAGTCCACCATGACATTAACCTCCGGTTATGTCAAATGCATGCATGGCACACATTCGGATGTCCTGGACCACCTTGCATATGATTGGGTTTTACTAACTGTAGGGTTGTTTAGGGTCGTGTGTGCATCCGTGTGTTTCTTTTCTTTTGGTAAGCATGTTAGGTCGTGTGTGCATCCTGTGTTTCTTTTCTTTTGCTAAACATGTTAGGAGTCTGCATGACGATGTCCGTCGTCACAGTTGAGGCCAGCAATGCACGGTACAAGGAGTTAGCCGATGTCCATCGACACCACCGAGAGTTCCAAGAGGGCGAATATGTCATGATCAGGGTAAGACCTGAACGGTTTTCCTCTGGAACCGTTAAGAAGTTGCAAGCTCGCGGAACCGGTCCCTTTAGAGTGTTGAAACGCGTTGGATCCAATGCATACGTTGTGGACTTGCCCGAGGAATATGGTATAAGCTCTACCTTCAATGTATCGGATCTTGTTGCATATAGGGACCCAGCGGTGATCCCTAGTGAGCCTTTTGAGCCATCTCCTCCCCTTGAGAGTGATCCCACACCTGAGTGTCCACTTCCACCTCCAGCCCCTTTTTCACGGCAGCGTGAGCATATAGATCGTATACTGGACGAGCAAGTGACAGTTACCAGGAGTGGATCTTACCCGCGCTACCTAGTGCGATGGAGAGGACGGCCCCCTACTGAGGACACATGGATCACACATGGCGAGTTGCAGTAGATCGATCCGGATCTTTTGGAGCGATACAGGAGCGATGCAGACCCTTACTCGACAGGGTCGAGTTTCTCCCACCCGGGGAGAATTGGTGCGGACACCAGAGCAGCTGATCGGCACGATACGCCGAGCCACCGGTATCGCACGCGAAGCACGACACGAGCCACCTCAGCGTCCATCTGGCTCGGAGACAGCCTGGAGACTCCGCCTTGAGCCTCCCCATTTATTATATTTAGTTAGACTTTATGTGTGTTTAATTTGTGTTTATTTCGTTGCATTCGGTTTGCCATTTTGATTGTAATAGGGGCTTAGGTGCAATTCGGACCCCGTGGGCCCCACGGGCCCCCCAGGCCCCACCCCATTGGGCCACCTCAGCCTAGGGTCCCACGTGGGGTCAGTCAACATGCCACATGGGGCATCTAGAAGTTTGAATGGTCAATTGTCCACATGGGGGACAAGGGACCAAAATAGTCAACATTTCCAACCAACACCCCACCTACCATGTCAAGCTTGTTCCCCCTAAGTCAAAGGGCTGCCCCCCTTATTTTTTTATTGTAAATTTTGTGAAATGGTCACATGCCATCCCAGCCCTCCATCTCACACCCCTAGATCCAACGGTGGAGGATGGATTAGATGGGTGACCTATATATGCTTGTATTTTCTCATTTTCTAGAATTAATGCATTTGAATTGGAAGAAAATCCCTTGAGCAAGGCTTAGGCCGCTCCTCCCTCTCCCCTTGAAGCTGTGAAGGCTTCCTTCTGGTGGTGAGACTCCACCCTATCAGTTCCGGTCGCCGCCACCGCCGCCACGAGCCGCCACCGCACCGCCATCGTCTTCATCGGAGTTCTACCCGCGCAGTACCACAGCAGCTTCCATGAAATTCAGCCATCAACCATGAGCTCAGATCAATCTGGGAATTTTACTAGAGGTCCCAGAGGTGTGAAGGATGTCCCAAAAAAATTGGTTTGTCATTCAGATCCCGTTTCATAATTTTTGATTTTCGTTCCCTCTTTCATTCCAGTTCTGTCAACAGTCTGTCTAGATTCATCTCCGCCCTACGTTATAGGTCTTAGGTCCACTTTTTGATTTTCTTTAGTCCCACCAATTTAACTTGAGTTTCCTTCCATCCACCCATTCATACACAATTTTTGTTAATTTCTAGTTCGTCCATTTCATATTTTCTAAAAATCATTCTCAGTCCCAGCTACAGTTCTGTTCCCCAGTTCTCAGATCCGACCACCCGAAACTCCAAACATCCTATCAAATCACCACAACCTCCAAATCCAATTCTACAAATTGTCCCAGTTTCTTGGTTTGATTATCTACAACTTTTAAGAAGAGCTCGAAGTCTGAATCCCACCGTAGGTAGGCGGTCAATGGCCGTTTATAGGGAACTGATGTGCTGATCTGAGAGTTCTAGAACTGTGTAGCAGAGAATTGAAAATTAGTTAAGGTCCAGGTCCGCGTAGGTTCAAAGGAATCCACTGGCCCTAGGTTGGAGGATTTTGCGTCCTCTTTCCAACGGCGCTGGTTTCATCCCATTCCGGTGACGGGGCTGATCACAGCGGCCATTTTCGTCGGAGCGCGCACCTGAAAACAGCAAGCAGAAATCCGTGGGCAGCATTCCAAAAGTTTGGAGATCGGAGTTGTTCGGCCACCGGTCGGTGTTCCCGGCCGACCGCCTTCCGTGGAGGCATGCCACCAGGGGTCCCCATCACAGTGGGACCCACTCCTGCAGATCCGGAGGCCAGCGCCACCCGTGGGCCCCACGGGCCCGCAGAACCCGCCGTTCGGAAAGCACTAAAATGCGGAGTTCGGTACCACCGAGCGACATCAAGATGCTGCCCGTCAACCCAATTAGCGTGATTCCCGGGCCCTCCATGTGACCTTTTACCTCCCTGCGTGGAGTGGGCCAAATTGTTGTATTTCTGTAAAATTGTGTTAACCGGGAGTCCGTGATTGGCCGGGGTTGTCTTCGCCACGCCGGGTGCGTGGAGGTAATGGTCCGAACCTCTTGGCGTTCATTTGCTTAGCTAGTATATGGTCTTTTGCCGCTACCGAGAGTGTAGGTACTAGCCCGTGTGTCTATGTCACCGCTGTGAGAGTGAGAGTGACCCGTCCCGTGACTCGATCCGAGTCCGGAAGTTGAGTCAGACTACCCTTGACCTCCGCCGGTTCCTTAACCGCGCACGGTCCGCGCTTTCCCTCGCTTGGGATGACGAGTGAGCTTCCACTTCTGTTAGCGACGTTTCGCCACTAGGAACTCGTAGTGTCGGGCTTAGTGTCTCCCTGGTTGTGTTGCTGGTCGTGTCTTCATCTAGAGTCCGAGGGTGGCACCATATAGTGTCGTCTCCCTTGTCCGTCCCGCATCACCTGCCGACCGTTGATCACTATTATGTTCAGGCTTGTGTCTGGCGGGATCGCCAAAGAACTGGCCAGTTTAGCGAGGGTGTCCGCCTGAGCGTTCTGTCCTCGGTTGACATGCTTGATGCTGACGAAGTAGAATCTTGACATTAGGCGGGTTGCCAGCTGATGTTAGGGGAGGAGCTCTTGCTTTCGCACATCGAACTCTCCTTCCCGCTATTTTATAACTAGCATGGAGTCTCCGAATGCTTCCAGCATCTGAATCCCCATGGATAGAGAAATTTGCAACCTGATTATCAGGGCTTCATACTCAGCTTCATTATTTGTGCAAGGCTTGTTTATCGAGCAAGATGTGTGCACAACATCCCCTTCTGGAGATTTTAGGACTATGTCCGCTCCTGCTCTGACCCTGGCTGATCCAGTGGCCGAGGTGTCAATTCTAGAGGCGCCATAAAAATATAGCTGCCACAAGGAGGGCTGCACCTGAGCGGCTTCCAGGGTTTCATCTTCAGGAAGCTCCGGTTCTAGCGGGCAGTCCCCCGGTACTGGGTGCTCGGCGAAGAAGTCTGCAATAGCTTGGCCCTTGACAGCCTTTCGCGGCACATAGGAGATATCAAACTCCATAAGGATCACCGCCCATTTG
This sequence comes from Amorphophallus konjac, assembly GCA_022559845.1. Classification (NCBI taxonomy): domain Eukaryota; kingdom Viridiplantae; phylum Streptophyta; class Magnoliopsida; order Alismatales; family Araceae; genus Amorphophallus; species Amorphophallus konjac. The sequence goes on from CM040125.1 coordinate 264,388,928, forward strand.
CCCAGGCGACCCCTGAGTGCCGGTTGGGACATGATGTATTTCAGCGGGTCCTCTTTGGATACCAGGCTGATTTCATGCGACAACATATAGTGTCAAAGCTTCTTGACTGCGAAGACCGGTGCCAGACAGATCTTCTCAATGTAAGTATATTTCTCCTCAGTCCTGACTAGTCTCCGACTGAGGTAGTAGAGGGCTTGTTCTTTTCCTTCTTCATTATTCTGGGCCAGCATTGCCCCCAGAGAGTTGTGTGTGGCCACTATATATAAAATCAACGGCCGTCCTTTCACTGGTGCGCCCATCACTGGAGGAGTCTTCAGATAGTCTTTCAGCTTGTCCAAGGCCGTCTGGCAATCTTCATCCCAGTAAAAGAAAACATCCTTCATCATCAATTTGTGGAATGGCTGGCATCGCCCTAACAAGTTGGAAATGAACCGCCGGATATAAGCCAAGCGGCCCTGCAGTGATCTCAGCTCAGAGAGGTTCCTTGGTGCAGGTAGCTCCTGAATTGCTTTGATCTTCGCGGGGTCTATCTCGATTCCCCGGTATCTGACGATGAAACCCACGAATTTTCCGCTCAATACTCCTAACACGCATTTCATAGGGTTCATCTTCAATTCATACTACCTCAGCCTCTGAAAAATGATTCGGAGGTCCTGCAGATGGTCTTCTTTCCTTCTGGTCTTGACCACCAGATCATCTAGAGCAACTCATCAAATATTTTGGTCATTGCACGCTGATAAGTTGCGCCAGTATTCTTCAGTCCGAACAGTATCCTCTTATAGTGATAGATGCCTTTAGGAGTTCCGAAGACAGTGTGGACCCGGTCATGCTCCGCGATCCATATTGGGTTGTAGCCGGATGACCCATCCATGAATGACAGGGCCTCATGGCCAGTTGTAGCATCAATCATGACTTCCATTATTGGCACCAGAAAGTCATCCTTGGGACAGGCTTTATGCAGATCTCGGAAGTCAACACATATCCGGATCTATCCATTCTTCTTCTTCACGAGGACGATATTCGCCAACCACGTGGTGTACTGATTTTCGTCGACAAATCCCACGTCAATGAGCTTGTCGACTTCTGTACAAATTTGAGTGATGAGCTCCGGCCTCATGCGCCGCGGCGGTTGCTTCACCGGCTCGGCTTCAGGGTTGATCGCCAGCTCATGTTGCGAAACCGCAGGGCTCATACCTGGCATTTCTTTGTAAGTCCAGGCGAAGCAATCCCGGTACTCTTGCAGCAGCTGGATGTACAGCTCCCGTTCTCCTGGCGATAGTTGGGCACTGAGAAAGGTAGGCCTAGGGTCTTCCTCGCTTCCCAGGTTGACTTCTATCAGCTCGTCGACTGTAGCTTGGCCTCCGTCTTCTATCTCCGGAGGTGCAGGTTGGAGGTCAATGAAATCTGGAATACCGTCTTCGGGGTCAAGGACCTCGATTTCCTCATTTGACATCATCAGAGTCTCCAGAAGGTCCTCTGCTTCATTCAATAGCGGCTGTGCAGATTGTTCTCTCAGCAAATCCACCGCTGTTGCAGCTTCCAAGGGCGAGAGAGCAACTTCATCCCCCGTAGATGGAGTTGTAGCCATGATGGGCTGGTGGTTGTTTATTGCTGGGTGGGGACAGACTCCCAGTCTTGTAGCAGAGGTTGAGGAGGTCTCGCCCTCTGAGGTAGGGGCCTTTTCTTTCCTGGCAGCATATGCCTCTTGATCGGAGTCCGCTGATGCTTCCCCGATTGGCAGGAGAGGTGCTGAGGTCATCATCGGTACGACTCTACTAGAGGGCGAGGTCCCTGCTTCTTCAACATCTTTGGCTTCGCTACTGCTAGCCATATCAAATTTGACTTGAAGAGCCACCTCTTCGGGATAGACCTGCTCCCAGCATCGGTACGGAATTACAGTCTCTGCTTCTTGATTTCCGGGCTGAGCTGGCTCAGCATATTCAGCTTCGCTGGGTATTCATCAAAAGTTGCCCCCAGTGGGCTATCTTCAGCGGGGTAGAAGGCGGAGATGGTGTCCACCTCGTACCACCCATTGTAGTAGTATTCTTCCAGGGTGAAGCCCAACCTTGGGTGCTGAGAGACGCGCCTCAGTTCCTTGTCCAGACTTGCGGGATGCCACATTTTCTGGAAAGCTTTTTTATTTTTATGAGATTGGTCGGAGGGTATGTGTTGCTTCTGGAACATCCTGGCCATCCGGTCGGTTGTGAACGCCAGACCTCGAACGGGGACTGACATATTTTCTATGTCTTCAGGCAGGCAGCAGTCTGTGTCTTCCCGGGTATGGTGTTCTTAAGCCGTGTAGAACAAGCTGCTGGGCCCATCTATCTGCGCCACCTCCCAAGCTTTGAAAGGCTCGACAGTGGGGTTATCAATGTCGGGAATCGGCTTGGTGAGGCCGTCAGGGACTCCAATGTGGTCGTGCTGCTGATCAACCTGGGCTTCATTTACTTCAGGGTATATAGCTAGAGGTGCTATTCTACCCACGTCCCCGGTGACGGTGATGTGAGAGACCACCTTGGGCTTGACATATCCGCGCGGCGGTGGTGGATACCAGCTATCGCCGGACGAGCTTTTTGATGCCCCTACAGGGGTCTTGACTTCAGGGGCCTTCTGAGGCCGCTCTGCATATAGGTGGGCGTCTTCCAGATGACACTCGAACACTTCGAACGGGTGGGGATCAGCAAAGATCCTCTCCTCCTTCCCCTGGAGACTATATTTAATACATTGGTGGAGCGTAGAGGGCACCACCATATTTTCATGCAGCCATGGCCGGCCGAGCAGCGCCTTGTACGAGGTGCGGGAGTCGATGACATGGAACTGCACCGTCGTAGTGAAATCCGCCAGGGCAAGTGTGAACTCCGCCACCCCCATCGACACTTCACATTTTTGATTGAAGCCGGTGATATGCATATCCCCGACTTTCTCGAGACGCACATTGAAGTGGTGCCTCTCGTAGATTCTGTTGGGCAAAATATTGACAACTGCACCAGGATCGACCAGAATTCTGTTCAGCTCCCTCCCGTTCAGGTGCCCCTTCATGTACAGCGGCCTGTTGTGGCTGATGGTGGGAAGAAGCATGTCCTCTTGAGTGAAGGTCATGCTGGCTTCTGGCATCGCTTCAGCCAAGCAAGTCTCAAAATGAGCAGGCGTCTACAGAGCATTGATGATCGTCTGTCGGGTCTCTTCACTCAAAGAGAGGATCTCCCAGATTGTAAATTTAGCAGGGAGCTTCTTGAGTAGCTTCATTATTTGGCTCCCAGCTCAGACATTGGAAAGCTTCATCTCTTCCGCCCACCTGGGCTTGGGAGAGCCATGAGTTGCGGCCCTTGACGGACCCGCTTCATCTGCCTCGGACACGGTACCTCTCTGGTTAGCACCGGATCCTTACTGTTCTTCATTAGCCGTTGTAGGGCAAGCTCCATCTGCATTCGGAGCTTCAGCAAACTGTGCTGGCTGCGGGTGAACATCTCTGGGTGCAGGGTTAGCCTCCTGGCATGGTTGCTTCCCCTTAGACATCTTCATAAATTCAAGGAATGAAGGGACTGCCTTGCCCCCACTCTTGTTGTATAGGCCTGGCGGAGGAGAAATCTGGACTCCCTTGACCTCTGGGGGAGGTGTCTTATAGGGCTGCTCTCCCCTGAATATAATGTTATGGTTGGGCGGTGACTGACGCCCCCATTTTCGGCCTGACCGGGTTGCATGTGTAGCAGTCGCGGCTTCGACCTTACCTCCCTCAACAGGGGGTGTGAAGCAAATTTCCTCTTCTTCCTCCTCACCGGGCAGGTTGAAGAGTGCTGAGAGGGTATTGCAGGAGAAAACCTGCACTTTTTCGGCCTTAGCAGCCCTTCTTTTATTCTTTTTTATTTCTTCTTCTTTTTCGCTTCAGCAGGCACCTGCCCCCAGAATAGACTGGCCTCCTTATCGGATGCCGCTTCAGCTTCTTCTTTTTGTTCAAGTGAGAGCTGCTCCAGTTCTAGCCATGGGACATGGTCCCGTACCAGCAAGGCTTCAATTCGGGCTGCACGTACTCGTGTAACCCTTCTATAAGGTCTTGTAGTTTGCGGACCCCGGGACTGGTTTCCTTAACAACTGGCAGCGAAGTTTGTCTCCTCCGATTGTGTGTAGGTATTCTGATGACTGCAGGTGGAGTGGTCCACACAGGTGCTGCCACTGGCGGAGCAGGTCGTGGTGTGACGCCACGGACATGTGCCCCCACTTTCGGGCGAGGTGCCCTCTTCTTCTTATTTTTTGCAGGGACCAGCTGCCATCCCTGTTGTTCTTTCACGGGCTCCAAGAAATGAGTTTCATAGGTGCGCCGCGTGCTTGCTTCAGAGATCTCCACGGGCAATGCCTGGTATAGGGAGATCGTGTTGACTCCTGCCCTTCTGGGAGGGGCTTCATGCGGTTGAGGAGGGTCCACCTTGTACTCTTCCAACTCTATTTCATTTTTATTCACCATCCCTTCGATGATGTCCTTGAAAACATAGCAGTCTTCGATTAGATGCCCTAGCATCTGTGATGGAGACATCGCTTACCACTTCCCACTTCTCCACGGGTCCGGATGATTGCCATTATGTTCAGCTTGATTTCCTAAGTTCAGCTATGTATTTTTATATCTTTCATGAGTCATTTTGATGTAATTTCCCCTTTGTTTTGAGTCATGTCCCTAGGTCATCATGCTATTTACCTATGTTTGTTAGGCTAGGGGGTCATATGGGCCCAATTAAATGGGCCTGGCCCATGGGCGCCCTCTTCCTTCCCCACCCCCTTGCTTATTTGCTTTTAGCACTTTCTCCAGGGTCTTTTTGTAAATGTTGGGATTCCTATAAATAGGACCCCAACTCCACTTGAGTTCAGTAATGAAAGTTTGAATGAATTTTGAGCATTAGTGCACCTCTCTCTCTCTCTAGCTCTCTCTCTCTCTCCTCTCCTCTTCTCTCTTTCTCTAAAGGGGGCGACCCTTTCTCTCTCCTCTCCCCTCTCTCTCTCTAGGTCGACCAGCTCTCTCTCTCCTCCCCTTGCCACCTCATCCTCCACATCAGCCCTCCCCACCCTTTCACCTTCCCAAGGCCATTAACCCCCATTTACTCCCACCACTCCCCAAGCAACCCTCCCCCTTCCCCATACAACCTTCCATCTTCCCAAGAGGAATCCCCACTTCCCAAGCAACTCTTCCTGATGCGGGACGGGACCGAAACGGGCTAGGACCTACGAATGCAATGAAGTGCGGCCAGCACTCGCACGCCAAAGGCAAGCCGGGCGGCTGACCTCCGTAGCGTTCCTCCAGGTGAGGCATCTCTCAACAAGAAATCCAAGCCCAACGACCGTCCCTATGAGGGAAGCGCGGGGATCTCAGCGGCTAAGGAACCGCCGTGCGCCTATGGGAATCTAGTCCGAGCTCGACGCTCGACTAGGGCCACGGAATGGGTGCTCAACTGATGCGGGACGGGACCACGGACACGACAAGCTCGCGATCGTCCCTTAACGAGGGAAGCGTCGGATGTGCGCGGTTGAGAAACCGGCAATGAGCTAGGGTGGTCGGCTCTCTTTTGCGCCCGTATCGGGTCACAGGACGGCTTCGCTCTCTCTCGCAGCAGTGATATTATAAATTGAAGGCGAGCTAGGTATCCCTACACATGCTCTCTAGCAGCGGCATATAAAGCATATAAAGAATTAAGCTAATGCCAAGTGTAAGGGTGAAGGCGATACCTCCACGCTCTCGGCGTGGCGAAGACGGCACCCGGCCAAAGCTCGTACTCCCGGGAACTTAGTACATTATTTTTACAGCAGTAAAAATAAGCCCACTCCACGCAGGGAGGTAAAGGGCGACATAAGTGGGCCCGGGAGGACCAAGTTCGGGTTGACGGGCGGTTTCGGGCAATGCTTCGGCTTCACGCGTACTCGTGCTAGTGGGGGCCCACATATTGACCGGAGGGGTCGTGTGGGGCCTGATGACTCCTCTGTTGTGGAGACACCTGGAAAGCGTTCCCCTGGGATGGCGAGCTGCTGGAACGACCGCCGGACGCCGGGCGGCCCTCGAACGACGCTCGCTGGGAACTCGGCCACGAACCTGAAAGTTCTGTTTGCAGGTGCGCGACTCGGAGAAAACTGCTGCTGCGATCAGCCCCGTCGTCGGAATGCGACGAGATTAGCGCCGTTGGAAATCTGACTCGGAATACTTCGACGTAGGGGTCTTAAAAAAAATAATCAGATCTGTATTTCTGATCATGTATTTTACAAGCTTGCTAGAATCTGGCTAGAACTGCAGGGGCAGGTTCTGACTTCTCTGAAGATCGACGTTGACCGGGGAGAAGACCTCCGAATCTGGAAATGATTTCTTCAGCAAAGTTGAAGGTCTCTGAGAGAGGAAACCGGGACTATTTTTGGTTTTTTGATTGGATAAGAAATAGATTTTCTGAGATGTTTTTACTAGACCTGGGTCGGATCTGGGAAACTGTGGGCAGACTGTTCTTGGGAACTTGGACGAAATTTGAAAAATACCTAGAGACCTTATCAAAAATTAAGAAAATTCCTGGTGGTAGATATATGTGGATAGAACTTCCAATAAATTTGGGCGACCCAACAAAAATAAAAAGATGGTTCGAATGGGGGAAACGCAGAGCTGATGAACAGTAAACAGAACCAGGACAGATCTGGAACTTGGACTTGGACGAAAATCAAAGCTAAAGGATGAATTTTGACGTGATTTTTTTTGTGGGGATAAGGGTTCTAGAGGGGAACCAACCCTGAAATTTTGAGCTTCAGAAGATGAAGGGAGTGATAGCAGAAATTCGGAGAAGAGGAACCTGTCCTGAGTGGACAGAACAACCGAAACTGTTGGCAACGACGCGTCGGCGGCTAGACGATGGCGGCGGCGATCACCGGAGTTCCTTCAGATGCTGGAGGGGATCAAGGGGGAAGGGATTACACTCTAGAAAGGGGAGAGGGGGTGGAGGAACCAGGGAGAGAGAGGGGAGGGGCGCAAATCTCCAAGGGGGCAAATGCCTTTTTTTCCTTTATTAATTCCTTCAATATGAAAAATACAACCTTATATAGGATGCCAACCAAACTCAACCTCAACCCTTGGATCTAGGGGTTTGGATTGAAGGGCTGGGATACAATGTGAATCACACATTTAATACATTAGTTTAATCTAATTTGACCATGCTTATTCAACCTTGGACTAGATCCATTCAAACACCACCTAATACACACCAACCATGCCTAATAAGGCCAAAAGAGGGGGCGCCCCATTCATGGGCCTCTTCTTGGGCCAAGTGTGGTTAAAGGCCATGTAACCAGCCCACCAACCATGCTAGACCCTTCCAACTTAGTTGGCCCATGAAGGAGTGTAACCCAATTTGGGCCTTAAGTGCATTAATGACCCATTAACAACCTAATGACCCAATATGGCATAAGCTCCCTAATGGACTCTACTAATGGCAATCTAACCTTGGACTTGACATAACAAATGGCCCATTGTCTTGATATAAGCCTTACAAGGAGCCCAAAAGAAAGAAATTACACAATTACAACTTCATACAAGCCATAACATACAAATACACTTCACCCGTGTATGGAAATCGCCTTTGATGCCCCATCAATTCTCCCCGGGTGGGAGGAACTCGACCCCGTCGAGTAGGGGGATGGCTGCTCCGGTCCTCCGGCGGATCCGTCACCGTGCTAAGCAGCGCGGGTATGCTCCACTCCAAGTGATCGGCACCTGCTCAGTCCATATATACTCGATATGCGCACTGCTATGGCTAAAGGTGGTCACTCCGAAGGGGCACTCTCAAAGGAAGGAAACAGCTCGAAGACTCACTAGGAATCACCGCTGAGTCCCTATAGGTGACTGATCCGGATATAGAAGTAAAACCGATCCCATACTCATCAAGTGAGTCCACTCGCCTCTTACTCGTAAGAGACCGACAACGAGCTTGCACAAGACACATGCAGACTCACCATGCACAGACACACAAATGCAAACCACGCAAACAAATCACTCAAAACAAAACCACACAAAGAAAAAGCACACTGTTAGTCCGACCCGTTCATGGGTGACGACGGACTAGGACACCCGAATATGTGCCATGCATATAATAGATGTACACGATGGTGGATGGAAGGGAGGACTCCTAGACACCCTAAGATGTACCACTCATGCATTGGTGACCGATGGGATTTGGGTGAAGAAGGGGTAGGAGATCCAAAACTACCCTCGTCATCATCCCTAGATGTAGAGACGGCTTGCCGAATAGACCGAGGGGTATGGGCGGAATAGTGAACTCTTCGGAAGAGGTGGAGAGAATGTGATAGCTCGGGAGCTTCACTAGTGGAGGGGTCAAAATGGTCAAAGAAGGTATGACCCCCGGAGATGGGTTCCTCCATGACACGGTCCCAATAGTGAAATTCTTGAAGGTGTGAAAGGTCACCTTCATCCGTCGTAGTGAATGGGACGATGATCATGTGAAGAAGATAGGATTCCTCCCTTGGGCAAAAAGGAACGAAGTCGGACTCGGTCGACATCGGGAGGAGTAGAAGAATCTCCGTGGTGACACAACCCACGGTGCACTCGGAGGTAATGGACCCTACGGCCGGATGGGTGAAGCTACGACTAGTAGGTTGGTCGAAGCCTCGGGCCAATAAATGGGTCAACTTCCATTGCCAACCTAAACCAAGAATAAGGTCACCCAATGTGTCAACATGGTGACTAGATCGAAATATGGTATGGAAGGAGTTGACCGGCACTAAAGGGAGGATGGGGTCCATAGATGGAAAAGGAGGTGGGACCAAACCATGCGTGAGCCAATGAAGAAGCGGCTCGACTATGTATAGCGTCCCCGTAAGAAACACGGGTGGCTCGGGGTGAGACGGCTCCAAGCATAATGGTTCCGAATGTGGAGTGGACCGTTGGGGTAGGGTGGTTGGACATGTGAGGGTGATCTTGCCGGGTAGGTAAGGTGGGTATAAGGTGCAAATCCTCTTGCCCCAGTCAAGATTGGCTCTTCTCTCTCCTAACCACTTTTGCCCTAAAATGATGCATGAACCAGCAAGTGTGCCGATCCTGCACCATGCGCCATCGGTGTAGAGAACAGAGCCGATCCTCTTATAGAACTCAACACAAGTAAAATCACCATCGCGGACAATCTCGCCTGTCTTGGAGAGAGACTCCACGATGTCAAGAGAAACCCAATTATCCGACTCCCTATCGGTGAAATGGAGTTCCGTTGTGGACCCGTTGGGTAGAGCGGCTTTCATAATGAGAGGGGCAAAACCAAAGGCTCGGTCCATGAGGACATTCATTTTGGCCACAAAAGTTGACCACTCGGACGTATGGTCTTGGGGATCGGCCATGGGTAGTGGACATGGACATGCATACACACGGTGACAAGACACTAGACCGACTATGCAAGTTTGGAATGCATGCACACTAAGGACCCTAGACGTAAACCAAGACTCGGTACGTGGCGGAGATAACCGATCCGAAGATCACTCGCACAAGTGTGCGGCCTTCCCGATAGGCGTAGCCTAACGTTCGGACAACACCTTTTGAGATACCGAGTAAAGGGATGCAAATGCAACCTAGACTGACTTAGACAATGACTTAAATGACACTCTTTTTTTTTCTTTTTTGACACCCTAGACTCAAACCTGGCTCTGATACCAAATTGATGCGGGACGGGACCACGGACACGACAAGCTCGCGATCGTCCCTTAACGAGGGAAGCGTCGGATGTGCGCGGTTGAGAAACCGGCAATGAGCTAGGGTGGTCGGCTCTCTTTTACGCCCGGATCGGGTCACGGGACGGCTTCGCTCTCTCTCGCAGCAGTGATATTATAAATTGAAGGCGAGCTAAGTATCCCTACACATGCTCTCTAGCAGCGGCATATAAAGCATATAAAGAATTAAGCTAATGCCAAGTGTAAGGGTGAAGGCGATACCTCCACGCTCTCGGCGTGGCGAAGACGGCACCCGGCCAAAGCTCGTACTCCCGGGAACTTAGTACATTATGTTTACAGCAGTACAAATAAGCCCACTCCACGCAGGGAGGTAAAGGACGACACAAGTGGGCCCGGGAGGACCAAGTTTGGGTTGACGGGCGGTTTCGGGCAATGCTTCGGCTTCACGCGTACTCGTGCTAGTGGGGGCCCACGTATTGACCGGAGGGGTCGTGTGGGGCCTGATGACTCCTCTGTTGTGGAGACACCTGGAAAGCGTTCCCCTGGGATGGCGAGCTACTGGAACGACCGCCGGATGCCGGGCGGCCCTCTGACGACGCTCGCTGGGAACTCGGCCACGAACCTGAAAGTTCTGTTTGCAGGCGCGCGACTCGGAGAAAACTGCTGCTGCGATCAGCCCCGTCGTCGGAATGCGACGAGATTAGCGCCGTTGGAAAGCTGACTCGGAATACTTCGACGTAGGTGTCTTAAAAAAAATAATAAGATCTGTATCTCTGATCATGTATTTTACAAGCTTGCTGGAATCTGGCCAGAACTGCAGGGGCAGGTTCTGACTTCTCTGAAGATCGACGTTGACCGGGGAGAAGACCTCCGAATCTGGAAATGATTTCTTCAGTAAAGTTGAAGGTCTCTGAGAGAGGAATCAGGGACTATTTTTTGTTTTTTGATTGGATAAGAAATGGATTTTCTGAGATGTTTTTACTAGACCTGGGTCGGATCTGGGAAACTGTGGGCAGACTGTTCTTGGGAACTTGGACGAAATTTGAAAAATACCTAGAGACCTTATCAAAAATTAAGAAAATTCCTGGTGGTAGATATATGTGGACAGAACTTCCAATAAATTTGGGCGACCCAAAAAAAATAAAAAGATGGTTCGAATGGGGGAAACTCAGAGCTGATGAACAGTAAACAGAACCAGGACAGATCTGGAACTTGGACTTGGACGAAAATCAAAGCTAAAGGATGAATTTTGACGTGATTTTTTTTGTGGGGATAAGGGTTCTAGAGGGGAACCAACCCTGAAATTTTGAGCTTCAGAAGATGAAGGGAGTGATAGCAGAAATTCGGAGAAGAGGAACCTGTCCTGAGTGGACAGAACCACCGAAACCGTTGGCAACGACGCGTCGGCGGCGAGACGATGGCGGCGGCGATCACCGGAGTTCCTTCAGATGCTGGAGGGATCAAGGGGGAAGGGATTACACTCTAGAAAGGGGAGAGGGGGTGGAGGAACCAGGGAGAGAGAGGGGAGGGGCACAAATCTCCAAGGGGGCAAATGCCTTTTTTTCCTTTATTAATTCCTTCAATATGAAAAATACAACCTTATATAGGATGCCAACCAAACTCAACCTCAACCCTTGGATCTAGGGGTTTGGATTGAAGGGCTGGGATACAATGTGAATCACACATTTAATACATTAGTTTAATCTAATTTGACCATGCTTATTCAACCTTGGACTAGATCCATTCAAACACCACCTAATACACACCAACCATGCCTAATAAGGCCAAAAGAGGGGGCGCCCCATTCATGGGCCTCTTCTTGGGCCAAGTGTGGTTAAAGGCCATGTAACCAGCCCACCAACCATGCTAGACCCTTCCAACTTAGTTGGCCCATGAAGGAGTGTAACCCAATTTGGGCCTTAAGTGCATTAATGACCCATTAACAACCTAATGACCCAATATGGCATAAGCTCCCTAATGGACTCTACTAATGGTAATCTAACCTTGGACTTGACATAACAAATGGCCCATTGGCTTGATGTAAGCCTTACAAGGAGCCCAAAAGAAAGAAATTACACAATTACAACTTCATACAAGCCATAACACACAAATACACTTCACCCGTGTATGGAAATCGCCTTTGATGCCCCATCATCAACTCTCAATCACGCGGTGAATAACAAGCTAGCTAGGAACCTACACACACTCACGCGGCATGCTAGAAAGTATACTAGTAAAGCAAATGCCAACAAAGGGAGCATCGCACGTACCTCTACGCCTAGGCGTGGGGAAGGAACCCCGGCCGAGATCAACAACCCCGATACACAAGGACGAACAATAATACAACCTCAACCACCAACGCCCACTCCTCGCAGGGAGATAACAGGCTACACAAAGAGATTCGGGGCTGCCGATGTACGGGCTGACGGGCGGCACTCGGTGAAGGGTTGGCCGCGAGGAGGATCCGAACGGTGGTCGGCTGGTTCGCAGCAATGCGTGACTCCGCGGTGAAAGCTCCCACGACCTGGTCCGGTGTCCGATTGAGGTGCCGTCAGTGATGGCGCGTAGCTAGGTCACGGGAGGAAGCCTCGGCCAAAGGGGGCGCGCAGATTCCGTCCGTGGAAGCCGGGGGCGCACCTGCAAGTTGCGACAGGATTCTACTCCCAGAACCGCGCGCTCGAGCGGGAAAAATCAGAAGAAATAGCTCCGAAGGGCGAACGGAGCTCCGCTTGTTGGAGGACGACGAGGACGCAGAGCAGCAGGTCCCGACCAAAGGGATTGGTCAGATCTGGTCAGGGCTGAGAGCAGCAGGCTATGCAATCCGAAGATGGTCCTGGCGCCGGGTGGGCAGGGCAGATCTGCGTGACCTCACGGGAATGGACACCACGAACAGCTCGGACGTCGGAACATGGCGAGGTCGGTGGCGTTGGAGAGAGGACGAAGAGAGGTACGACTGGTGAAGATCTCACGTCCAAACTCGCTGAAGTCCGTCCCGTGTGATGTTTTCAAGGGGGCGGACAGAACCTGGCTCGCAGGGAGAGGGGGTCCTGCGCGCGCCCACGAAGAAAATCGCCACGGATGATGCCGAACTCCGAATGAGGCGAGACCACCTCGCACGCGTCGGAGACTCGTAGTAGAATAACCCAAAAATGGGCTGGTCGCCCACAGTCGCCAAGAACAGAGGAGGACGTCGCAGATCTTGGAGATGAAATCTGGTTGCAACGAGCTTGAACCTGTGAAGAGATAGAAGAGAGGGGGAACCTCGGCGTCGCACTGAGGGGATGGGGAGTCACACCCCAGGCTTGCTCCCGTCGCAGGAGCAAAGAGGAACATAGGGGGGCACAGCCACCTTCAAGAGCACAAGCAATTTCCTTTTCTATTCATTCAATAATTTCTCTCCAAAGAAAATACAAAGTTTATATATGGGGATGGGGAATGCTAGGGTTGAAACCCTAGTCACAAGGGAAAGGGGGAACGCGCAATGGGCTAGGGGGGAAAGGGGGGGTGCGCACCACTCCTAGAATCTAGGAGTGGATTGGGGATGGGGGCGGCCAAAGGAGGGAGGGGGGTGATCGAATGGGGAAGGAAAGGGGGGGCCGCACCCCTCTTCCTAAAATCTAGGAGAGGGGCGGCTGCCACCTTCCAAGAGGAGGGAAAGAGGGGAGGGGGGCGCCCAAACCCTAACCCTTGGGAGGGGGGCGCAAATCTCCAGGTGGGCCAAGCCATGGTTGGGCAGCCATGCCCAATGGGCCAAGGCTTGAACCAAGAAAGTGGCCCAATAACCCCATCTACTACCTAATAAGCATAAAAGACTCAAGTAAAGCCTAATTGGCCCCAATTGGCCTACAAAGGTCCACACAACTAATAAAAGTGTCCACACAGGGACTAAACCAAGGCCCAACATGGCCTCAAATGAGAAGAAAGATCCTCTAGTAGATGCCGTAGTCGCCTAGCCAAAGAGATGCTGGCGTGCTCCGTGTGCTCTGTCGAGTGATGCGGCGCGTGTCCTCACCAATTCTCTCCGGGTGGGAAGAACTCGACCCCGTCGAGTAAGGGTCACAGTCGCTCAAGTAGCGCTCTAGCAGGTCCGGGTCGATCCTCTCCAGCTCTCCACGTGTGATCCAGGCGTCGTCTGTCGCAGGGCGCCCTCTCCAACGCACTAGGAAGCGTTGGTAGGCTCCGCTCCTGGTCGTGGTCACCTGCTCATCCAGTATACAATCTATATGCTCGCGTTTCTGTAATGGGGCTGGAAGAGGTGGACGCTCAGAAGGTGTAATACTCTCAACAGGAGGGGAGGGCCCAAAAAGCTCAATGGGAATCATCGCGGGATCCCGATATGCCACCAGATCTGAGACATTGAACGTCGAACAGATCCCATAGTCGTCTGGCAGTTCAATCTCATACGCATTCGACCCAATTCGCTTCAAGACTCGGAAGGGTCCAGCACCGCGGGCCTGGAGTTTCTTCACGGCCCCCGAAGGAAACCGTTCAGGTCTGACCCTGATCATGACGTACTCTCCCTCTCGGAACTCACGGGTGCGTCGATGCGCATCAGCTAACTCCTTATAACGTGCGTTACTGGCCTCTATATGATGACGTACATGCTCATGCAACTGCCTAATATGCTCTGCAAAGGACTCAGCTGACTCAGAAACACGGGCCTGGATGGGGGATGGAACCATGTCTATCGGCTTCCTAGGTCTACGGCCAGTAACAATCTCAAAGGGACTCAAACCTGTAGACCAATTGACCGAGTCATTATATGCAAACTCTGCTAGAGGTAGAACCAAGTCCCAATCCCCGACACGATCACGCACTAAACACCTAAGAAGATCCCCCAAACTCCTATTGACTACCTCAGTCTGACCATCGGTCTGGGGGTGATAGGCGGTAGAGAATTTCAACTGGGTCCCATCATGTGCCATAGGGTTTTCTAGAAATAGCTAGTGAAGCGCACATCCCTATCAGACACTATAGTACGTGGAAGCCCAAACCTGGAAACACAGTGAGTAAAGAACAGACGGGAAACTCTAGAGGCGTCTGAAGTCTTGGAACAGGGAATGAACAAGGCCATCTTAGAAAACCTGTCTACCACCACAAAAATGGAGTCATGCCGACGGAGGGTACGAGGCAAACCTAACACGAAGTCCATGCTAATGTCCTGCCATGGACTGTCCGGGACAGGGAGGGGAGTATAAAGGCCGGTGTTCTGCTTCCTCTGCTTGGCCATAGCGCAAGTGCGGCACTGAGCCACGATGCGAGCAACATCCCTCTTCAAACTAGGCCAATAGAACCTATGCTCAACGGCCTCAATGGTCTTGTTCCGGCCGAAGTGGCCAGCAAGACCCCCTGCGTGTAACTCCCAAGTGAGAAAATCATAAACAGACGTCCGTGGGATGCACAACCTGCCACCTCGGAATAAATGACCCTCCTGAAGGACAAACTCACTATACTCACGGGAGGGGCCCGACTGAAGGGCAGCATGAATCGGACCGAAGTCCGGGCAGTCAACATAAGCCTCCCTCAGCCTATCCAATCCCACCACCTCGACACTCATGGTGGACAACATCATCATTCGCCGACTCAACGCGTCGGCCACCTTGTTCTCGGCCCCTGCCTTGTGCCTAAGCACAAAGGTATACTCCTGAAGGTACTCCACCCACCGACTATGACGCGCATTCAGCTTTTTCTGGGTATGGAGAAACCTCAAAGCCTCGTGATCAGAAAAGAGCACAAACTCCTGGTGTAGGAGATAGTGCCGCCAATATCGCAATGCCTGGACGACTGCATAAAACTCCTTGTCATACGTGGAGTACCGCAGTTTGGCATCGTTCAGCTTCTCGCTGAAAAAGGCAATGGGATGAGACTCCTGACTCAAGACTCCCCCTATACCCACTCCAGAAGCGTCACAGGTGACCTCAAACACCTTAGAAAAATCAGGTAAGGTAAGAACAGGTGCCTGAGTCATGCGCTCCTTTATGCTCTGAAAGGTCGTGGCTGCAGCCTTAGTCCATGTGAATGCCCCCTTCCTAATGCAATCCGTGATCGGGGCAGTGATGGAACTGAAGCCACGAATGAAGCGACGATAGAACATCGCTAGGCCATGGAAGCTCCGAACATCGTGGAGGGTGCGGAGCTCGGGCCATTCCTGAATGGCGTGAATCTTCTCCGGATCAGCGGAGACCCCATCTCGAGACACTATGAACCCAAGGAAGGAAACCTGATCGGTCATGAAAGCACACTTCTTCGGGTTGGCGAATAAGCTCTCTCGCCTCAAAACAACGCAGACCTGCCTGAGATGGTCTAAGTGGTGCTCCTTAGTGCGGCTATAAATAAGGATGTCATCGAAGTAGACGACGAAAAAGACCCCTATCATAGGCCGCAGGACCTGGGTCATCAACCGCATGAATGTACTAGGGGCATTAGATAGCCCGAAAGGCATAACTAACCACTCATACAGACCATCCTTGGTCTTGAATGCAGTTTTCCATTCATCCCCAGGCCTGATCCTAACCTGGTGATAGCCACTTCGAAGATCAATTTTAGAGAAAATAGTGGCTCCCGACATCATATCTAATAAGTCATCCAGTCGAGGAATAGGAAAATGATATTTCACCGTGATCTTATTGATCGCAAGGCTATCGATGCACATCCTCCATGTGCCATCTTTCTTCGGGGCTAGCAAAGCGGGGACAGCGCAAGGGCTCTTGCTGTCCCTGAGGGATCCCCTACTCATCAACTCCTCGACCTGCCTCTGCAACTCGGCATGGTCCGCGGGGCTCATCCTATAGTGAGGGAGGTTAGGCAACGAAGAGCCCGGGACAAGGTCGATCTCATGCTGGATGTCACGCATAGGTGGAAGGCCTCCAGGGAGGTCCTCCGGGAAGATATCAGAAAACTCGCGTAAAATCGCAGCCAACTCGGGGTTTAGCTCACCCTCGGATCCTGGGATGACATCACTCACCTCTCGAACAACAACAGCAAAGAGGGGACTACCACTGGTGAACTCCCTCTCCATCTCACGGGGACTAATCACCATCAACCTCCTAGTGGAAGGCTCTCCTAGGGTGAGGGTAGTGGAGGAGGTAGTGGCTAGCACCAAGGGTGGGGTAGGAGGGTCGGCCTTCCCCTGACGAGGGGTGTTCGTGGCACTGGGGCCGGCTGGCCCGCGGACGGCAGGATCCCTAGGTTGGGTGGGGTGAAGAGTGATCCTATGACCACCATGGTCGAAGATGCAAGTGTTCGACCGGCCATGGAGGGTGGCGTCCCTATCGAAGAGCCAAGGCCTACCTAGAATGATACTACCCACCTCCATAGGTAGCACGTCACACCAAATCTCATCATGGTAGGTCTGAAACTACAATGGCACTAGACAACGAAGCCTGACCGGGATAGAGGTAGAATCTACCCAGGATACCCGATATGGAGCAGGGTGGTCCACAGGTGTCAACCCAAGACGAGTAACCGTACCGGTGGATATGGCATTAATGCAGCTCCCACTGTCAATGATCACCTTGCAGGCTTTCCCTCCAAGTCTACAAAAGGTGTGAAAGATGGTGGTACGACGCCAGTCGTCACTCACCTGGGGCTGGGTAAGGATACACCGAACTACCCCTAACTGCGCATCGCCATGATACTGAGTACCAGGGACATCGTCCTGCTCTCCCTCAAGCAACTCATCGAAGAACTCCTCTGCTAACTCCTGGTCGGCCTCATAGCTGACTGGCAGAAGCTCAGCCGTGGGATCAGTGGGCGAGGGGTCCGCCACAACAAGCGACTCTCTAGTGGGGCACTTGTTCGCATAATGGCCGACTCCACCACACCTATAACAGTTGTTTCACTCCCCTGTGCTAGGAGATGCTCCCCCGGTCATTGGCCCTTTCCCCTTGTCATCATGACGGGCCGGGGGTGGTGGTAGCTGGGGTCGGGTAGGGAACGCGGGCGGCTGAGGGCGTGAGGTGGGGTAAGGTGGCTGCTGGCGAGGAGGAGGGAGAGTGTCCCTCGGCAGGGGAGGGCAAGGCCTAGGAACAGTGGGGTCCTGGCGAGGGGGTTCCGAGGGCCGAGCCGCCGGAAACCGACTATAGGAACTAGGTGTGGTGCGTGGGTCGAACCCCCGCTGACTGGTGGTCCCCTGACATTGAGTAGGAGTGAACTCCGCCTCAAACTGCTCTAGCTCCATAGCAACCTGATACGCGAGCTCTAAGGTGTTCACATTACGGTGAAATAACTCATACTGGTAATGGGGCCGTAGACCACGACGGAAACGAGAGATGGGCATGGCGCTCTCCTCACTGACTCCACATCGCAAGAAATACTCGTCGAACTCTGCGATGTACTCGGACACGGTCTGATCTCCCTGGCTGAGACTCTGCCATCTGTCAATGAGCCTCTGGCGATATGAGGGAGGCAGGTACTTGTCTCGGAGTTTTACCTTCATCTCACTCCAAGACTCGACCTGGGGGTCCTGACGCTGAAATAGTAGACTCTCCAGATTCCTCCAATATGTTTGTGCCCGACCTAGTAACTTCATCTTGGAAAACTTAACTTGCCGGTGGTCAGACATCTCAACCCACTCAAAGTACCTGTCCATGCTAGCCTCCCAGTCTAGGTAGATCTTCGGGTCCAGGGACCCGTCAAAAGTGGGAGAGTCCGCGCGAACGGTCCTAAGGGCCCGATCATCCTCGTCATCCCTCTGTGGTCGGTGACCACGGTGGCGTCGGCCATTCCCCTCATAATCATTGTCGGATCCGTAATCCTCAAAGTCGGGGACTCGTGGCCGTCGCTCCTCAGCCCGATATGGTGGGGGCTGGGCAGCTGCCGCCTGCAGGGCACGATCAACTCTAGGGGGGTCCTGATGGGGCACTTCCTCTATCCTCCCTATCCGCCCGATCAGACCTTGGATAGATCGGTCAGAAACCTCAGCGCGGTCCTCTATGGCCTTGACTCGGCCCTCCAGACGGTTGGTCAGGTCCTTAGTGGCTTGTTCAGAACTAGCCAAGCGCTCCATGACTTCGGCCATGAAATCCTCTAGAGAGGGGCCTCCCTGGGTGGTACCACGGGGGTCGCCCATAGTGTCCGGGCGATGGTAGTGGGTGCCACCCTGAGTGGGCATGCAAAGGGACCTAAATGGAGAGAAGGGGGACTCACTAAGACCTATATGGGTGGACACATGCTAAATGGAATGCAAGACTCAACCCTAGACGCAAACCTATATGCTCTGATACCACTTTGATGCGAGACGGGACCGAAACGGGCTAGGACCTACGAATGCAATGAAGTGCGGCCAGCACTCGCACGCCAAAGGCAAGCCGGGCGGCTGACCTCCGTAGCGTTCCTCCGGGTGGAGGCGTCTCTCAACAAGAAATCCAAGCCCAACGACCGTCCCTATGAGGGAAGCGTGGGGATCTCAGCGGCTAAGGAACCGCCGTGCGCCTATGGGAATCTAGTCCGAGCTCGGCGCTCGACTAGGGCCACGGAATGGGTGCTCAACTCTCAATCACGCGGTGAATAACAAGCTAGATAGGAACCTACACACACTCACGCGGCATGCTAGAAAGTATACTAGTAAAGCAAATGCCAACAAAGGGAGCGTCGCACGTACCTCCACGCCTAGGCGTGGGGAAGGAACCCCGGCCGAGATCAACAACCCCGATACACAAGGACGAACAATAATACAACCTCAACCACCAACGCCCACTCCTCGCAGGGAGATAACAGGCTACACAAAGAGATTCGGGGCTGCCGATGTACGGGCTGACGGGCGGCACTCGGTGAAGGGTTGGCCGCGAGGAGGATCCGAACGGTGGTCGGCTGGTTCGCAGTAATGCGTGACTCCACGGTGAAAGCTCACACGACCTGGTCCGGTGTCCGATTGAGGTGCCGTCAGCGATGGCGCGTAGCTAGGTCACGGGAGGAAGCCTCGGCCAAAGGGGGCGCGCAGATTCCGTCCGTGGAAGCCGGGGGCGCACCTGCAAGTTGCGACAGGATTCTGCTCCCAGAACCGCGCGCTCGAGCGGGAAAAATCAGAAGAAATAGCTCCAAAGGGCAAACGGAGCTCCGCTTGTTGGAGGATGACGAGGACGCAGAGCAGCAGGTCCTGACCAAAGGGATTGGTGAGATCTGGTCGGGGCTGAGAGCAGCAGGCTATGCAATCCGAAGGTGGTCCTGGCGCCGGGTGGGCAGGGCAGATCTGCGTGACCTCACGGGAATGGACGCCACGAACAGCTCGGACGTCGGAACAAGGCGAGGTCAGCGGCGTTGGAGAGAGGACGAAGAGAGGTACGACCGGTGAAGATCTCACATCCAAACTCGCTGAATTCCGTCCCGTGGGATTTTTGCAAGGGGGCGGACAGAACCTGTCTCGCAGGGAGAGGGGGTCCTGCGCGCGCCCACGAAGAAAATTGCCACGGATGATGCCGAACTCCGAATGAGGCGAGACCACCTCGCACGCGTCGGCGACTCGTAGTAGAATCACCGAAAAATGGGATGGTCGCCCACAGTTTCCAAGAACAGAGGAGGACGTCGCAGCTCCTGGAGATGAAATCTGGTTGCAACGAGCTTGAACCTGTGAAGAGATAGAAGAGAGGGGGAACTTCGGCGTCGCACCGAGGGGATGGGGAGTCACACCCCAGGCTTGCTCCCGTCGCAGGAGCAAAGAGGAACAGAGGGGGGAGCAGCCACCTTCAAGAGCACAAGCAATTTCCTTTTCTATTCATTCAATAATTTCTCTCCAAAGAAAATACAAAGTTAATATATGGGGAGGGGGAATGCTAGGGTTGAAACCCTAGCCACAAGGGAAAGGGAGAATGCGCAATGGGCTAGGGGGGAAAGGGGGGGTGCGCACCACTCCTAGAATCTAGGAGTGGATTGGGGATGGGGGCGGCCAAAGGAGGGAGGGGGGTGATCGAATGGGGAAGGAAAGGGGGGGCCGCACCCCTCTTCCTAAAATCTAGGAGAGGGGCGGCTGCCACCTTCCAAGAGGAGGGAAAGAGGGGAGGGGGGCGCCCAAACCCTAACCCTAGGGAGGGGGGCGCAAATCTCCAGGTGGGCCAAGCCATAGTTGGGCAGCCATGCCCAATGGGCCAAGGCTTGAACCAAGAAAGTGGCCCAATAACCCCATCTACTACCTAATAAGCATAAAAGACTCAAGTAAAGCCTAATTGGCCCCAATTGGCCTACAAAGGTCCACACAACTAATAAAAGTGTCCACGCAGGGACTAAACCAAGGCCCAACATGGCCTCAAATGAGAAGAAAGATCCTCTAGTAGATGCCGTAGTCGCCTAGCCAAAGAGATGCTGGCGTGCTCCGTGTGCTCTGTCGAGTGATGCGGCGCGTGTCCTCACCACTTCCCCTCCCCAAGGCAACTCCTCCCCTTCCCTAGGCTTCCATTAAACACCTCCATTAACCCTCCACCCAAATCAAAGGAACATCCCCCCATTCCCTAGGCCATTTTGCGCCCCCACCTCCTCCTAGCTAGACCCCTCCTCCTAGCTAGACCTCTTGCGCATCCACCCTCTCCCCTGCTGGCTCCGCCCCTACCCTCACATCCCCTTGCCACCTCTCAACCATTCCCCACCACCGAAGCAACCTCATCCCCTTCCCCTTAACCAAAGGAACCACCCCTCCACCCATTCTCTCTTCAATTTGTGTGCGCAGCCACAACCTGAAGATCAGCAGCCTGTTGCAGTGCCGCCCACGACCTCATCTCGGAACTCATGGGGGCGTGGCCTACATCGACAGAAAGGTCTACAAATCTTCTTCCAAAGCAAGGTGGAATCATCTCATTCCGACGTCTCTACAGTTCGTGGTGCCCCATTCTTCCCCGGCTACACTGGGCTCCCTCTGCAGAGTACCTGAACCCGGTTCGACGCTGCACCACGCCAAACAGCAGAAGATTCAGACCATGAGCCCTTCAACAAACTTCTTCCACCTCCAGTCCTCTACCAGAATCAAGAAGCAGAACTGCATTCGGCATCTGGAGGCCAGAGTTCTCTTTTTTCTCCCTCGGCTGGTCGGGTCTGCCTCCCACAGTCTGCAGCGACCAACCTCTACTCTTCGGAGTCTCCCTGTCCACTCCGGCATCAGACGGCTTCCCCGTCAGTTTTTCTGCGAAGAGGGCTTGTCCACGGTTCCATAAAATCTGGCGGTTCATGATTTGGAGTCCGGGAGCGCGGGGTAACCTCTGCAAGTTGCTGTCAGAAACAGGAAGCTACTGCGTCCAGATTCAGTCACTCTGTTCGAAGCTCTTCCCGGACCAGCACCTTCTTCAGAAGAATTCAGAAAAATTCTGAGGCATCCCCGTTCCAGTTACAACGCGTTCGCCACTGGTCTCGTCATCAGCAAAATTCCAGAACGAGATCTACGACCTTGACATCGACTGTCAGTCAGCCATCGCAGACAGCCGGCAGATTCGGCGTCGGCTTCTCCGCCCGCTTTTCGGTGAATCTCCCCTCCCCGCCTGGCCGGCTCACCGCCCCTCCCTGCGTGGAGGTAGTGTTTGCATGTAATACAAATCATCCCCACCCCAAGTCCACCCTCCTGCGTGAGGCGTAGTGAATGTTATCATTAAACAGGGATCAAGCTACACCGGCACAGTGTGCGGGGAACCCACACTTCCCCGCTCGCCCTTGTCTCCGAACGGGGTTGGTTTCTTCAAACCAACCAGGTGAGCTCTAACCTTTGCTCCATTTCCTTATGGTGCTTGTTCATTTAATATCCGTAGAATCCGCTCCGTTGAGCAAGCGAGAGAGTGTCCGACCCCACGTGCTCCACTTACGAGCGGTCACCGTGGAGTGTGTGAGAGAGGGACCTAGTGCTCCAAGTGGCACCCAGCCAGCCTCTTAATTGTGGGATTCATACCTTCGGGAGGGCAACCCTAGCCTTCCTGGCACTCTACCAGCAAGGGTCTTGATCCATCACCTCCCCTTAGCATCACTTAGTCACCCCGGGCTCGTGTGTGTGCGACGGCAAATTGGTCCGATCTGCCAACTGAATTGCTATGTGGTTGTGATTGCGGAATAGGTCCTAAGTTTCTGTTTGCTTGCTGCATATCCCGTGGTCGTTTCACATCAGTTGGTATCAGAGCAAGTTCTAGACTTGTCTCTACTAAGTCTTGTCCTAGGGCACATTGCATTGAGGTCATCCGAGCATCCAAACCATGTATCTCACCAGGCACCCCGATGACTACTTCATTATCGGGCCGGAGTTGCCCCGCTTCGATGGGTCCCGAAACCCTCACACATATAGGAAATGGGAGACATCCATGGATAGACACTTCCACCACTACTACATGATCGAGGAAAGAAAAGTGCGCATCGCCAAGACGACCCTTGGTCCCTTCGGCGAGACAGAATGGAGAAAGCTTGAGATTCGAAGGGGAATTGAGAGACAAGAGCCCATTCACTCATGGGAAGAGATGAAGGTAGAACTTAGGAAGATCCTCATTCCAAAACCTTCCCACTCTTCCAACTCAAGCACCCATAGCCCAATGAGCACTCCCACTCCCCCTTTCCCTCCCCGTCAACCCAAAACCTCTATTAGGACCCAAACCCCACCACCCAAAGGACCCCTAGATTTATTGGAAGAGATAAGGATTGAGATCAGGAAGATCTTCACTCCCCAACCTTCCCACTCCTACCCTGAGAACCATAACCCAAGGAGCACTCCCACTCCTCCTTTCCCCACCACCCAACCCAAAATTCTCCATCAAACCCACACCCCACAAACTTCCAAAAATCCTTCTTCCACCCCTTTCCAAAAGGAACTTAAAGAGGTGACCAAAGACTATGAGGCTCCACTAGATTGGGAAGAGGAATATGAATCACAGTGTCATGGGTTAGGCCGAGAAGTTCCCCTCTCAGGTGGAAGAAGCATCATGGCTCACTCCACCCTCACCACTCAAACCCACGTGGACCCCATGTCCACCCCTCCACCTAGGCCCGTGACAGCCACCATTCCCCAATCCAAAGTTACTCACCCAACCCACCTTCCACTTCCAACTCCTATCCTACCCAAACCTAGTCCCCCGCTACTTCCACTCCCAACCCCAACCCAAGTCCGGCCTCACTCACCACCCCGGGTACACCATGCACCAACCATCATCACCCCACCCCCAATAGACCTTCCCATTCCCTTGAGAGAGGAGACCACAACCATCCACATGGGAGTAGATGCTAGTCCGGAACCCATCCCCATCCTTGAGGAAACCCAAGTTCATATCTATGGTGAGGAAGAATCACAAATGTCCCCTTCACATAGCTTGGACCCCCAAGAGCCACAAGCCTTCACAAGTAGCACCGTAATCATAGAGGGGCCCCTAGCTAGATGGCTAAAGGAGAGACCACTTCACCCCATCGTGTCCTATGTTTACCCACCCATGGAGCAAAACCTTCCCATTGTACCCTTATCCACCTATCACACCACAATCCAATCATCCTATCAAGTGGAAACATTAGGGGATCTTCTTAAGGGTATAGTTTGGCAAATGGAGCTAACTGGCATGATGTCTACAATAACTGACCGACCTAGGAGCCTTGACCTCCTACACCTATGTGTCAGATCAATCTCCTCCATTTACACTGTGGGTTGCTACACTAGTGACCTTCTTTTACTCCTCCCTACACCCGACGGGCCCGATGCTATTCACAAACTAGAGTTGCTTGTCTCGGGTAGAACATCTAGTCCTCCATTCATGGCCGACCATCCCACCAAAAACTTTGACCCGATCATATTACCTGGGGAGGAGAGTCCACCATCCAATGGTTATGAGGACCATAAGGACCTAGAGTTCCTCTCCTTAGGTGACCCTTACCATGACCCCTTCGACCCCTTCCTATGCCCCCCCACCTTACTCTCCGCCAACCTTTTCCCACCCCAACCGACCTTATTAGACCAAACCCACTCCATTTTTCTTGACCCCTTTGACCCCTATGAGTGGAAACTCCCACACCAAGCCATATGCATAGGAGGAACCATTTGGATGAAAATACATGTGCCACTACATTGTGCATCATTTGGTAGGGCTACTAAGCCTAGTCATGTCATACATGTCACGCACACTTTTAGCCCAATGCATGACTGGCTCACATTTGGATGTGCTGGTCCTCCCTCATTCATCATTGATCATATGCACGTTAGGAGCATCTACGGGTGTCCAGGTCCCCCGGCATTCATCACCACCTTATGTAATAGGTTCTCCTACAGATACCAGGGCCCTCCCACCATTGTTATGAAGACTAGGTATGATAGGGCCACTAGTGGATGTCCCGGTCCTCCTAGGTTCATCAAAGTCCACGTGACACCATTGCATGTTAGGTCCACATTTGGTTGTCCGGGCCCTCCCTTCATCGCTAAAGGATCATTCACAACTCTGCATGGTAACATCCGTAAACACACCAACAAAAGCAATAAGGTGTATAAGAAATCGGCCGATTCCCACCGACGCCACCAAGAGTTTCGCGTGGGTGACTTTGTGATGGTGAGAACTGAGAGACCTTTCCCTGGGAATGTCTCAAAACTGAGGTCACGTAGATCAGGCCCCTTCCAGGTTCTGAGGAGGATCGGCACAAATGCCTACGTATTGGACCTCCCCGAGGAGTACGGAGTAAGTCTCACATTCAATGTGGCTGACTTGGTGCCATACAGGGGTTCCACGGTGACACCTAGTGAGAATATTGAGCCTGTTCCACTTCTTGAGAGAGTCACCACCCATAAGAGAGTTCCACCAACCCAGAGGGGCCAACGTGAGCAATTGGAGCGGATATTGAATGAACAGGTTACGGCCATCTGGAGCAGAGGGATGGGCACTACCTCGCTTGGTGGAAAGGACCGGCTACCTTTGGTGGACTTGAGAGCAACCTCGCTGTGGCTTCCTCCGCATACGATGGATCTTTACTCGACAGAGTCGAGTTCTCTGCACCCCGGGAGTATGATGGGGACATCGCTTATCACTTCCCACTTCTCCACGGGTCCGGATGATTGCCATTATGTTCAGCTTGATTTCCTAAGTTCAGCTATGTATTTTTATATCTTTCTTGAGTCATTTTGATGTAATTTCCCCTTTGTTTTGAGTCATGTCCCTAGGTCATCATGCTATTTACCTATGTTTGTTAGGCTAGGGGGTCATATGGGCCCAATTAAATGGGCCTGGCCCATGGGCGCCCTCTTCCTTCCCCACCCCCTTGCTTATTTGCTTTTAGCACTTTCTCCAGGGACTTTTTGTAAATGTTGGGATTCCTATAAATAGGACCCCAACTCCACTTGAGTTCAGTAATGAAAGTTTGAATGAATTTTGAGCATTAGTGCACCTCTCTCTCTCTAGCTCTCTCTCTCTCTCTCTCCTCTCCTCTTCTCTCTTTCTCTAAAGGGGGCGACCCTTTCTCTCTCCTCTCCCCTCTCTCTCTCTAGGTAGACCAGCTCTCTCTCTCCTCCCCTTGCCACCTCATCCTCCACATCAGCCCTCCCCACCCTTTCACCTTCCCAAGGCCATTAACCCCCATTTACTCCCACCACTCCCCAAGCAACCCTCCCCCTTCCCCATACAACCTTCCATCTTCCCAAGAGGAATCCCCACTTCCCAAGCAACTCTTCCCCTCCCCAAGGCAACTCCTCCCCTACCCTAGGCTTCCATTAAACACCTCCATTAACCCTCCACCCAAATCAAAGGAACATCCCCCCATTCCCTAGGCCATTTTGCGCCCCCACCTCCTCCTAGCTAGACCTCTTCCGCATCCACCCTCTCCCCTGCTGGCTCCGCCCCTACCATCCTCCCTCACCTCCCCTTGCCACCTCTCAACCATTCCCCACCACCGAAGCAACCTCATCCCCTTCCCCTTCACCAAAGGAACCACCCCTCCACCCATTCTCTCTTCAATTTGTGTGTGCAGCCACGACCTGCAGATCAGCAGCCTGTTGCAGTGCCGCCCACGACCTCATCTAGGAACTCCTGGGGGCGTGGCCTACATCGACAGAAAGGTCTACGAGTCTTCTTCCAAAGCGAGGTGGAATCATCTCATTCCGACGTCGCTACAGTTCGTGGTACCCCATTCTTCCCCGGCTACACTGGGCTCCCTCTGCAGAGTACCTGAACCCGGTTCGACGCTGCACCACGCCAAACAACAGAAGATTCAGACCATGAGCCCTTCAACAAACTTCTTCCTCCTCCCGTCCTCTACCAGAAGCAAGAAGCAGAACTGCATTTGGCATCCGGAGGTCATAGTTCTCTTTTTTCTCCCTCGGCTGGTCGGGTCTGCCTCCCACAGTCTGCAGCGACCAACCTCCACTCTTCGGAGTCTCCCCGTCCACTCCGGCATCAGACGGCTTCCCCGTCAGTTTTTCTGCGAAGAGGGCTTGTCCAAGGTTCCAGAAACTCTAGCAGTTCGTGATTTGGAGTCCGGGAGCGGTCGGGGCAACCTCTGGAAGTTGCTGTCAGAAACAGGAAGCTACTGCGTCCAGATTCAGTCACTCTGTTCGAAGCTCTTCCTGGACCAGCACCTTCTTCAGAAGAATTCAGCAAAATTCTGAGGCATCCCCGTTCCAGTTACAACGCGTTCGCCACTGGTCTCGTCATCAGCAAAATTCCATAACGAGATCTACGACCTTGACATCGACTGTTAGTTAGCCATCGCAGATAGCCGGCAGATTCGGCGTCGGCTTCTCCGCCCGCTTTTCGGCGAATCTCCCCTCCCCGCCTGGCCGGCTCACTGCCCCTCCCTGCGTGGAGGTAGTGTTTGCATGTAATAAAAATCATCCCCACCCCAAGTCCACCCTCCTGCGTGAGGCGTAGTGAATGTTATTATTAAACAGGGATCAAGCTACACCGGCGCAGTGTGCGGGGAACCCACACTTCCCCGCTCGCCCTCGTCTCTGAACGGGGTTGGTTTCTTCAAACCAACCAGGTGAGCTCTAACCTTTGCTCCATTTCCTTATGGTGCTTGTTCATTTAATATCCGTAGAATCCGCTCCGTTGAGCAAGCGAGAGTGTCCGACCCCACGTGCTCCACTTACGAGCGGTCACCGTGGAGTGTGTGAGAGAGGGACCTAGTGCTCCAAGTGGCACCCGGCCAGCCCCTTAATTGTGGGCTTCGTACCTTCGGGAGGGCAACCCTAGCCTTGATGGCACTCAACCAGCAAGGGTCTTGATCCATCACCTCCCCTTAGCATCACTTAGTCACCCCGGGCTCGTGTGTGTGCGACGGCGAATTGGTCCGATCTGCCAACTGAATTGCTATGTGGTTGTGATTGCGGAATAGGTCCTAAGTTTCTGTTTGCTTGCTACATACCCCGTGGTCGTTTCACATCAATCTGGTGGTAGGGGAAGAATCTTGGACTATCTTTTCTCTTCAGGTCCTCCGGCCTCTTTGGCTCTGGCAGGGTGACCATGCCGTACCCCGTTACCCAGTCGAACAGAATCCTGATCTTGTCCTTCGGAAAGGAGTAGACTTTCTTCATCTTATCCCTCAACGAGGGACCTTCTTTGCCATCTGCGGCTCTTGCAGGCTGTGGGGTGACCGCCTCATTGCCTTTACCTTTCTGTTGCTCAAACGCCTTGATGTCAAGAGCATTTGCTTCTTTAGGCACCTGGCGCCGCTCCACTGCCTTGCCCTTCAGGGTTGTGCCGGCAGCTGATGTAGGGGTAGGTCTGGCCAGAAAGGCTTCCACCTCAGCCATGACATTGTTCAATCGATCAAACGACCGTATTTCCATTCTAATCATCTTTTGCAGAACCTCCCTCCTGAGGTTCTGCTTGCATATTTGTACAACGTCCTCCTGATGCGGGGGGCGCTTGCATCTCATCCCGAGGTTCCTCCACCTCTTAATATAGTCAAGGGCTGTCTCATCTGCCCTCTGTTTTGTTGAATAGAGTTCGGCCACTGTGTTTGGAATCTTTCTCTGAACTTCCTCTGCATATCCGACCAGTCGCTGATCGACCCGGCAGGGAGGCTGGAGTACCATTCAAATGCGAGCCCCGTCAGCGAGGACCCGAAAAATTTTAACAGGTATGACTCATCGGTGGCAAGATCACCCATGACGGTCATATAATATGCGACGTGTTCCTTCGGGGATCCCCTCGCATTGAACTTGTCGAACTTTGGCGGCTTGTTGATCCATGGGGAAAGCCGTTTAGCAGCATGGTGCGGCAGGTATGGTATTCGATAGGCATTGAACGCGACGTAGTCGCCTTCACTTCTTTCTGCGAGCTTCAGCTCGATCATCCTTTCTACCATCATCCGATTCATGACCGTGGGGTCAACTTGCTCCGGATAGAAGTGTGCTGGCTGCAGGTAAGGGGTGACCAGAGTGGTCGCCTGCGGAGGACGCAGCAGCGGGGGTGTCTGGTGCACCTGGGGGAGCACCGACGGCATCAGCGGCTGTGGCGGCCGTTGCTGAGTTGTCGCCATGCTCGGCTCTGACGGCTGAGGCACATGGTGTAGAGCGGCGAAGGGTCGACATGATGGACCACTCCCCGGGATGATTCGCCCTAGACTTTAGGTAGCTTAGAAGCCAATGACTGTTCAGTCTTCTCCATCAGCTGTTTCTTCAGCAAGTCTATCTCTTCCCGGTATCTCTGGAGCAGCATCAAGATCGACGGGTCCATAGTTGCAGTGCTGGGGACGGCCTCTGTTGCCTCCCTAGACATACCCTCGGGTAGGATGTCAAGGAGGACGTCATCTTCTTCCTCCGCCGTCACTACATTGGCGGTTAAAATAGTAGCTTCATCATTCCGCTGGTGGTAGACCAGGGGTTGTTTTCCTTTAGCTGCTGTCAGGAGCTCCCTTGCGGCCTCTGTTCTTTGAGTATTCGGCCCCGGCCTCGCGGCCAATCGAGCCAACTCGCGGGGGTCTTCGGGAAGTCCCCCATATAGACTGAATGTGCCAGACATATTGCAGGTGAAGACCTGCATCCTCCTTCTCTATCGATGTACCCTCCTTTTAGCCTGATCCGGAAAGGTCAACCTCTCGAACACAAAAATTCTTCTTTCTTCTTCCGGCCTAGGGGCGGTTTCATCGGCTTTGATCTCAAAGCCGTCATCATAGCCATTGTCATCAACTGACGACACCATCATCCTTTCTCTTGCATCTTCTTCAACTGCCATTGATGGGCAGTAGTCTTCATTGGCTTCGGATGCTTGCATCAGCCGTTGTTGTCCGAGCGAGGGGTTGCCTAGTCCTCGAAAATAATTCTTGACCAGATTGGCCATCTCTTCTTGACCCCGTTCTTGATGCAGCACGGGGGACAGTTATCGACCTCCCGCAGGAGGAATATAAGCCAGCCGAGCCCGGTCGACAGGTTGCTAAAATCTTCATCCCGCAGTAGGGACGTTGGCTTGGCGGGCACATGCCCTGAAACTTCTGTGGTGCAGAGGGTCCGCAACCACCTCTTCTTCTTTCGGGGCCAGGCCCCTTTCCTTCCTCACTTCAACTTCGTCGCGTGCAGGACGACGGCGAAGTGGTGCGGCTTGCTGAATAGGTTGGACCCTCTTGGGGACCCACACATGCTTGAACTTTCTTGGTCTTGGGGCCAGCTTCTCTTGGCCATAGCGGCCAGCTTCTTCTCTTCCCGCCCTCCTTCTAGCGAGGGCTTGGTATGAGTTGCAGACAGGGACGGCAGGGACGACCCGGTCCGGGACTATTCGTGCGTCCCGTCCATTGAGGGAGAAGCGCACGTCGCCGATCATCATGGATTTACCGGACTGAGACTGGGACCCGGTAACCACAGCAGTGCTCCTCTGGCCTTACTTGCGCTGGCGACCTCCGGAGTTTTTGTTGGTAGGATCGGGGCGGGCCCCAGGAACAGTGTGGTGCACCAGGCAGCTGGCGACCTGAGTTGGACTCTGGAGTGAGTCGTGGCAGCATCGAGCCTTCAGAGGCTCCATCTTCATTGTAGCTCCCTCGATGGGATCCGAGGGTTACACTTCCAGCATATCCACAAAGGCTAACCCCAAGAAGTTGGGGAAGCCAACAGTAGCAGGGAAGTTGCTGAACACCATGGGCACCGCCAGGTACCCTTGCGCATGACTGGCAACGATCGAAGGGCCGAAGCCGACACCAGTCAGCCAAGTTGTTGTCATCGTTCGCCTGAAAAGACAAACAAACCGACGATCAGCAACCTTTGAGAGGGCCTCGAAGCCCAAGCATCTCGGTAAAGAGATGAAAGGTGACACTGGTCCCACCGGGCGTGCCAGACTGTTTGGGATGTTTTATTTTGTTGATTTTATTCCCTTTTTATTAAAAAAAATTTTTGTTTGGTTTATTCACGCGTCGATCAACCAATTAATTAACTGGTAGTTAACTGACTGATTGACTGCACGGGCGCGCCAATCACGTGAGTGACGAGTTTATTGTGCACTCATTCTGACCCGTGTCGGGCGAGAGTGAGATTCGATCGGGACCAGTAGTCCGCCATACCATAAAGACTATGGCGTTAATTACATCCCCCGCGAGGAGGGAATACCTTTGATTAATTGCCGAGATAATGGGCTGTCGAGGCCAGAATAAAGAATGCAAAGGATGTGAATGATCATGCAAGATATCATAATCTACCATGCACTGTTTATTAGGGCGGAACCCTCAATATGTGGCGGGGGACTTAGGTCCGAAGACCACCATCACGCATAGCAAGAGCTTCTCGTCGGGCGTACCCTGACTTTCCACTAATGCCATTTGATATACCAAGGGCCTGTGCACTCAGGCATACATTGGGCCGTCATGAATGCTTAGACTGAAACATGAAGCTATGGAGTTAGCTAATTCAGGTTTAGACAAACCAGTTCACTAAACTTATTGATTACAGGGTTTATTTGATTCTATTATTAACATTGGAAATCACCCTGGAGGCGAGGAGAGGATTGAAATGGCACGACGACGCGATTCGGAATGAAACCGGTGCGGAATACATAGCTAAAAGGTTAAACGGCGCGGTCCAAGCATGGGAAAAGGCTTAGAACGGCGCCACCAGCCGTAGGTATAGGGGGTGGGTTAAAACGGCGTGCCCATCTTGCTGGCACGCCGGAATAAGGCGCGCCGTATTAAGGCGCGCCAGGCGTCGACGGCACCGGTTTGGCCCTGTTTCACGAAAACTGAGGTTTTATTGGTTTATTTTTAGACTTATTAAAATGTTTTGAAAGATTTTGAAGCTTTATTGGGTCAATTATTCACCGGACCGGCCTCGGGCCGTCCAGAAGTCAAGTTACGGGCTCGTGCGAGGTTCACACTCGAGTGCGGCGATCGTTCCGAGTCAAGCTGGCTAGTTTATTAAATGGTTTATTTAACTCGTTCGAGCCAAAATTTTGGCAGCATCTCCCCATCCCGGAGGATTGTCGGGGAGAAGCGGGGAATGCCCACTTAGTGGAGCAACCCCTAAAAGCCGGGTGGCACAACGGCGGCCGGCAAACCCGGACAAATAGGAAGACCCCGAGGGCTAGCCTACTAGGGGCACCAAGTCCATGGGTGGAGAGTAGACGGATAGCGCCACGCATAACGGGATCGAAGACCTTGAGGGCTAGCCTGCGAGGGGCACGCGACCCGAGTCGGTACCGCATCCGAGTCGGGACGGCCAGTAGAGAGGGAAAACCCCGAGGGCCAGCCTACGAGGGGCACCCATCCCACGGCCACCACGAAGCCCATTAAGGACCGTGGATTTCAGTCTATTGGGATCAATCCCACTTACTATTCACTCATTAATCCATAGGAGATTCGTCACTGTTGGACGGGCCCCTGTGGACAGAGTGTTATCACTATGGAATAGTGGGGGATGTTCCCCTCTCCCCGGTCACCTGATATCCTCGAAGAGATGGCGATACGGTGCGGTTACAAAACACATTCAGTCAGCAAGCTGATTGTGATAGCTATAGGTATACGTATATGCATATATATATATTAACGAGTTGACAGAATGACTATCACATTGACGTCCAGAAGGCAATGAGGTAGAGTATAGGGATGACCTCATCTCCTCTTGTTCATGGTTAAGAACAGAGGGGGATAGGAGGACAAAGCCAAAATTAGCCAGAGAGACGCATTCATGTGTATGTCTCTGGCGACGAGACCTTCGACACTCCAGAGAAAGAGAACCCCAGGGAGAGGGGGATTAATGTAGCCTGTAACGTAGCAGGGCATACCGACGTCGGAGAAGATGAACAACAGAAACCATTCGCACAGTGAAATGCTCAAATAGAAAAGACAGGTTAATGGAGGGAGATGAAAATGGCGCCGCGCTCAAACGCGTTTCATTTATCCTCTTGGGCACAATGGATGGTGCACATATACATGTTGCACGTCCCCGGCGCCGGCACTGTTGCACGGCGCCACTTTAGCGACCAAGAGAAGAAACGCAAAGGGGGAAGAAGAGGTGATGCAGAGGGAGAATAGAACAATTAAACTCCTTAACCCATTGATATAGATATTCATTCATTCTACAGTCAATAGATAGAATGCACATAAGCACGTTCCGGCGTTGTCACTTGGTCATCGTTAACATCGAACGGAAGAGATCACAGAGGAGAGTAGTGAGTAGCAGAGATGGTGAGGGAGGGAGGACAGGCTCATATCATCGTCCCTCCCCCCTCTCACTTACATTATATCGTAGAAGAAACCCAAACGGAGGGGGATCGACGGAGGAATCACGACCACCCACCTAAGTGAACAAAGAAGCAGACAATATTCTTCTTCGGCACCGGGAGGTTCGTGCGGAGCGGAGGACGGCAGCGGCCAGAGAACCCTTGGAGGAAGCTTTTCTCTCAAGAAACCCTCCCCTTCGAAGCTCTGATTGGCGGTCTCAAGCTCCTTCTCCCCTCTGTTGCCTCTCTCTTTTCTTTTTGGGTTCTCTCCCCCCTTTTTAGTTGGTCGAACAAGCGGTCTTTATAACACCCAGTTGATCCGGCGCCATGGAGGGTGCGTCGGATTTAGTGGCACCGGGGACAAGTACCCCAAAGCATTTTGGCGCGCCGGGTTACGGGGCGCCGGTGACCTTTTGTGCGCCGGTTTAGCTTGTTTGCTCGACGCGGGCTAGCCGATGGGTCCGGGGATGGTTCCGGAAGCCCCCGTTGACTCTTCCTCTCGCCACGGTCATTGGAAAATCTTGACGGGGTGTTGACGAAGCTCTCGGCACGACATATGGCCTAAATTCGAACTCCGTGTGTGTTTGGCTTAAGCATGCGAGTTTTCTACTGACACGGCTCTCGGCACTACGATCTATGCTTCCGGCCCAGCCTCGTCGGCGCTCCAAGCCTCTTTGTAGGGTGGGATGACACCCGGGATGGTTCCGCCTCAACTGGGTGATCATTCGGTCGCTAATGGACCCAATATAGCGAGAAGTCGAGCCCGTGTGGGGTGATCGGGACCTTCTACTGCAAGAGCCTCCGGTTCCTTGTTATGAAGGGCCGATGGCGTTCTTCCTCCTCAGGAGAGTCTTCATTCAGGTGGTGAGCCACCGGGTAGACCATCGTCCTTGGTCGGGCGACGGGTGTAGGGTAGCGACACGACGGAGTCGATACTGGATCATTAGGCAGGCTTGGTCGCACTACCGGTTGGTTGTGGATTCATCTCGACTCTCCCGAGGTGAAGTCCCCAGTGTTCATTCCAGGTGACTCGAGGCTCTGACAGCTTGGGAAGTCCTCAGTAGATTGTTCTCCATCGGCTTCTGTGCTTTAGTAGGCCGTATCATTCGTCTTTGCTGCTCGATTGCCGTTCATCACATTTTGAGTGCCAACACTAGCCCACTAGCACAAAGAGAAACCCCTAACTCTAGCAGAATAATAATGTCTAGATGGCCCATAAATGTCTTGCAAAACAGACACAACTTGAAATAAAAGAGAAATTAAAATCTAGCTATCTCCGGGCCATAACGAAGCCTGTGTGGCTCTGCGGGTCCTTCGTCGGTGGCTCATCTGTGAGGCCTCATGTCGGTCTAGGCCTCTGGTGTCCTCACCAATTCTCCCCGGGCAGGAGAAACTTGACCCCGTCAAGTAAGGGTCTCTATCGCTTTGTTATTGCTCGAGCAAGTCCGGATCTATCCTCTCAAGCACTGCCCAGGTGATCCATGCATCATTGGACACGGGTCATCCTCTTTAACGCACCAAGTAGCGGTGATACGCGCCACTCCTATTGGTAGTCACCTGCTCATCCAGTATAGACACTATCCACTCACGCTGCTGAGGTGGCGGGGCTGGAAGTGGATGTTGTGCCCCTGTGGTTTTGATGATGGTTTTAATGGTGGTTTTGATGATTGGCCTTTGAAGTGAGTTATTCACTGTGAGTCATCTTGCTGTGTGTGTCATCATGCTATTATTCAGTCATTCTCTGATCATAATGCTATTTTATCATGTAAGTGAATGGAGTTCATATGGCTGTCAGATAACATGCTCTACTCAATTCAGTCATACTTGTCTCTGTCTACACAACAGTGCGTCAACTCATTGTGCTGATGCGTCGACCCTTCAGTCATACTTGTCTCTATCCTCACAGTAGTGCGTCAACTCCTTGAGCTGATGCGTCGACTCTTCAATTCAATCTCTCAAGTCTATACACTCCATGCCCATTCAAGTCTATACATCGGTTTGATTCAAAGTCTGTACACTGCTTCACTTCGTCAAAGTCCATACATCCTCAGTTGAACGTAAAGTATATACGTTGCAGCGTCAACTCATTGGGCTGCAGCGTCAACTCAGCAAGTATGCACATCGCCTCATTCCTTCAAAGTCTATACGCTGGATCGTCTTTCTAAGCGTCTCATTCAAAGTCTGTACACTGCGCTCCACTGTACAAGTCCATACAATGGCTGTTGAACAGCTAAGTATGTACATTGTCTTCAGCTCAAGCGTTCAAAGCCAAGTCTATACAATGCTAAGTCAATACATTGAACTGTTCTTCAAGTCTATACACTGGCTTCACATTTTCAATGTCTGTACAGTGGCTTCGCATAGGCAAGTATGTACATCGACTTCACTCGTTCAAGTCTATACATCCACATGGGCTTACAAGTCTATACATTGGCCCTAACACTCAAAGTCTGTACACTCGCTGCACTGTACAAGTCTATTCATTGGCTCTAACATTCCAAACTCTGTACAGTCACTCCCTCAGCAAGTCTATACACTGGAGTCGTCAGCTGCAAGGACAGCAAGTCTGTACACTGGTTTTCATGCATGTTAAACTACAAGTCTATATAGCCTACCTCTTCGACTCAGTGTACATACTTATTCATTTGCTGTTTCAAAGTCCATACACTCGTTTCTAAGGCAAAGTCTATACAATCGTCTCTGAGCATCAAAGTCTGTACAGCCTGTCTGTCTTCATGGGTTCTGTGCTTTTAGTCCGTTGACGCACTTGGCTGACTGCGTAGACGTAATTGTGCATCTTTCGCTTTCTGTCTTGTTCACTGCGTCGACGCTGACACTGGATGCGTTGACGCATTGGCCAGTTGCCAAGGGCGTGAGCATCTCGCTTGAGGAGCTGAGGCGACGCTGCACGATGGAAGCGTTGACGCCTTGGGCTGATGTCCAAAGGTCTTTTGATCAACATCAAGTCTGTACAGCATGAAGTCTGTACATTGGTTTTGTCTTGAACAGAACGCCTAAGTCTATACATTGCTATGGATTGCACTGAACTAACTAAGTCTATACACTCTCTACTTACTAAAGTCTGTACACTCACTATTTCGTTAAGTCTATACACTCGTTGTTAGCGGCCTGAACTAACTAAGTCTATACAGCCGTCTATGTGTGCCTTGCTCGCTGAATGAAGTCTGAACATTGCCTTAAGCTGATACTGTCTTCGACTGATTAACTGACAGGTTATTCAACTGATTTTTTGACAGGTTTAATGGATGAGGCCATCAAGAGTTGCACGTGATCCTAGAGACTGAAATGCTGACACGTGGACCACTGAAGCTTGGGCGGGAATCGAAAAGAGCATAAGCCCTAGCTGCCTGCTGCTGGTATGTATATGGAGTCTCCTCCATCGGCTGAGAGTGATCGAAAGGTAGAGAGCCATCGAGAAAAGCTGAAGAGCAGAGAGTGCCTCCACGATACAGAGAATAGAGAAGAAGAAGAAAAGAGAGCAGAATAAGGAAAAGAGAGAGATAGTGCTCGTGAGAAGTGAGAAGAAAGAGAGAAGAAAGAGAAGCAGAAAGAAGAGGAAGAAAAGAAGAGGAGGAGAGAGTCTATTGAAGATCAGTTCAGTCTGTTCGTGGATCAAATCCAGAACGGCTATGCTCATTGAGAGCTACATCTCTTGTGTTTCATTTCCAGCTTTTGTTGCTGTACTTTTTATGTTTCTTTATTTTTTCTTTTATTTCTTTGGTTAGCCTTGTTCTTCCGATTCCCCTGCTGGGGATCGGGTTCCTCCTGTGGATTTAGGAGAAGGGAGACTTGTCTCCGGTTCTGGACTTGTGGCTAGAAGGTCCAGGGGTCCCTCCGGTCTGGAGGAAGAGAGACTTCGGTCTCTGGTTTCCAAGTGGCTGGGAGTCACTTGGGGTGTCCCTCCGGTTGGGAGGAAGAGGGGAGGTTGTTCCCCTGGTCAAGCTGTGTGGCAGCACCTTGTTCGCAGACTGAGTCTGCTTGGTTCTAGCATTTGCTAGTGAAGCCTCACTCCGGTTGGGAGTGAGGGGTGGATGTAGGTCTGGAGGACCGAACCACCTAAAAAATCTATTGAGCAGTGGTTTGATTGCTTGATTTGCTTCCGCTAGATGCTTGGATAGGCACGCTCCTACTGCTTGTTATTATGTTCAATCGAATTAGCTTAATTCTGGAACTTGCCTAGCATCTGAGTTTTTTATTTGGGCATTATTCGTACCAGGATACATTCACCCCCCTCTGTATCCGGGCCTAGCACCCTAACAGTTGGTATCAGAGCCGGTGTCTGCATACAAGGTCCAGCGACCTGCAGATTCGATCTTGCAGTCTTAGGTGCTAATTTGTTTTTAGTGCATCAATATTCCTGTTGCATTAATCTGTTGTGTTCTCATGGCTCATTCACCGATTTTCAGTGGTACGCATTTTAATGCATGGTTCGCTAGTCTGAAGAATTATATCAAATCTGTGAATCCAGACCTGTGGAAAGTAATTTCACATGGTCCTCATGAACTACCAAAGAAAAAGTCCAAATGGACTGACAGTCACAAGTCTATGCATGAAGAGAATCAGATAGCTATAAATCTAATGAAGGCAGCTACTGATAGAGCCTTTCACTCATGCTTCGTTGATTGCAGTTCTGCTAAAGACATTCTGGATACACTGAAGCGAACTCAGGAGATAGATGTGGACAGCTGCATGATGGCCAATAGAAGAAACCAAAGTGGCAGCGATCAAGGCAGCAATCCAACTGAAGAAGATGATGATGATGATGAGGTAAATCTCTTCGAGAATTTTTCTCTAGAAGATTGGGAGAATGCATATGCTGAATTATGTGAATCTCA
Organism: Amorphophallus konjac; assembly: GCA_022559845.1. Taxonomy (NCBI): domain Eukaryota; kingdom Viridiplantae; phylum Streptophyta; class Magnoliopsida; order Alismatales; family Araceae; genus Amorphophallus; species Amorphophallus konjac. The sequence continues at coordinate 264,427,020 of CM040125.1, forward strand.
TGAACTGTTAAGAAAACATTATAAAAAATTCAAGAAGGGTACTGGTTTAGATAGTTCAAGTTCTCCTTGTAGAAATTGTGTTGAATTGAAAAATATTCATGATGCCTGTATGTCTGATTTTCAAATATTGAAGAAACAAGTTTCATTATTGAAAACTGAAAATCAAGATCATATAAATGTGATATCTGAACTCAAAGAAAAATTTAACTCAGATAATGATAATCAGACTCTTGTTAACTATCATGACCAGTATGAAAAATTGCTAAAAAACTTTGAAAGTGTGAACTCAGATTTAAACAAGCTGAAATCTGAAAATGATTCTCTGAGAACATCTGCTAATAAAAATGATAAAAAATCTGAGAAACTTGAGCAGGAGAAGAACTTATTTGCTGAAAAACTTGAAGCCATCAAATCTGTGAATGTGGAATTACAGAAAAACATTGAAAAGAAGGAAAAAGATTTGAAGGAATTCAAGGCTGGAAGAAAACTTGAAACTAACTCAGAAGATCAGACTTTGATAAATGAGTTAATTCAGAATGACAAGCTTAAGGAAGAAAATGAGAAATTAAAAATGCTGAACTCCACTATGTCTGAGAGACTGCTAGCCTTAGAAAGAGGAAAAACTGTGTGTGTTGAAGATTCTGATAAACTGAGCAATCTGGAACAGGAAGTTGAAAAATATAAAACTGCTAACAAAGTTTTGAATGAAGCTATGAATTGCTGTGAGCAAGAGATTGCCAGTTATGAGCTACATATTTCCTCTTTAGAAAATGAAATTCAGGATTTGAAAGTTTCCTTGTCTAAATTTGTTGATGGGTAGAAAAACCTAGACAAGTTACTAGGTATAAAAATCAACCCTAGGAAGGAAGGGTTGGGCTACAATAAGATAAACAAGAAGGAACTTCAGAACAAATTTATGACATCTTTTGTAAGTGGTTCAGATGTAGCCACCACCTCTAAAGACAAATAGCCCATTGCTCAGAAAATGTTGGGAGCAAAGGATAATTTTAAGAAAGAGAGACTAGGCTACAGTCCAGTCATGAGGAAGGTCGATGGATCCAATTTGAAAACTGTTTTTGTTAAATCTTCTGAACAGGAAAAGTCTTCTACTTCATCTTCACCTCAGTATAAGGCTAAGAAAACAGAAAAACATGATAAAAATCAGAAAATGATTGGAAAACAGAAAATAAATAAAAAGGGTCCATCAGTGTTTGCTGATCACAGTCCTCACACACACTCACATGCATCTAAAAAGAAGATTATCTGTCATTACTGTCATAAAGTTGGACATCTGATGCATGAGTGTAAGTTGATGGAGAAGGATGATAATAATGCTAGGAGATCTCATGATAAAAATCCTTCACCTCAGAAAAGGAGTGTCACATGTTCTAATTGTGGCAAATTAGGACACTCAATTACTCATTGTTGGTTTGCTAGTGATAAGAAAACCTTTTATTCATATCATGCTAAATTCCTTGCAAACCAACATGTTTTTAGTAAAAAAAAATATGTTTCTATGAACCAGCACATCATCTGTTTTAATTGCAACAAAAGGGGTCACAGGGACTCTGAATGCTGGTCAGGTTCTTGTAGAAGAAATTCTATTTCATGCTTTGAGTGTGGAAAGATAGGCCACAGGACCATTGATTGTTGGCATGCTCAGGGTAGAAAATTTAATTCTAAAACTGTTAAATTCCCTGCCATTAACAGAAAGTCTCATGCATGCTATCACTGTGGGAAGACAGGCCATAGAGCTGTTGAATGTTGGCTGGCCGATCTTGGTAAACAGAATTTCTATTCTGTTAACAGAAAGTTTCATACATATGCACATAGAGTTCATGCAAATAAAAATGTGCATAAATCAAATCTAAAATCTGGTGCATGGTATCATTATAGTAAACAGAACTCTCTCTCTGCCAATGAACTTCATGACAACAGTAATGTGCATAAGAGGAATTTGAAATCTGCTAATTCATGCCATTGCTGTGGACAAATTGGTCATTCAATGTATAATTGTTATTTGATGAAATCTGATGACCTTCATGCACGAAAATTGTTGAGAAAACCTGCTAGGAGTAATACTGTCATGTCAGGACCCAAGACTTCTTGGGTACCTATTTGTGCAAAATAACATTGCTATGCAGGTGTGCCTTGGGACTGAAATAAAATGGGTAATAAACCAAGGCACTCAAGAATGAAAACCCCTTCCTGAATCTTTCAGGTAAATTTCTTGCACTTCATGTTTTTAGTTCTACTGCATGACATACTAAATCTGTTTTTGCATAATCATTCTTCATCTGCATTGTCTGAATTGATGCCTCTGAACTCTCCTCATCTGAAGTGCATATATGTGATTTGTATATATAGTACATTGAAAAATCTGAACTGCATTTGAATGCTGTTTGAAATCTGTCCATTGCATTCTGAAAAATCTGATTAGCTGAAATTTGATCCATGCATGCTGCCCATGTTGAATTATCATGCATGACCTCAATGGTATATAAATGGTAAGGTACCAAAAGGCAGGGAAGTCTGTCTGGAGGTTCTTACTATGTGTGAGGTGGTCTTTTAGACCAAGTGCTCCGCCTAGTACTATGGGTCATCTTGTTGGATAGGACAGTCTGAATGTGCATGAATCAAAATCATATGTTCAGTTTCTCATGGAAAACATTGCATGTTTTAAGGGGGAGTCACTTGCATGTGTTTTTGCATACATAAAGTGCATTGCATTTCCTTAGATTGAAAATGCCAAAAAGATTGTCTAAATGCATGTTGTCAGTGTCACGCCCCGAGCGCGGAAGATACCCGGAGATGCGCGACGTGTCTATATCAATCATGTCAATCAGAGTGGTCGTGTATTCGACACAAAGACAGAGATGCGCAAAATAGCAAGATAACCCAATCCTTTATTTCATAATGGATAGACTATTACAAATCCAATACTCTGTTTAATAAAAAGGAAAAGAATACATATTTGACTCAAGAAACTATAGAAAAGACTAGATGACACTTGGAGAAGCTCTATCACTTTCACTCTTGACCATTCCCATCCGATTGACTTCCATCGTCGTCGGACTTACCTGAAAAGTAAAAAGGGACAAACGGGATGAGCGAACGCTCAGTAGGAAATTATATCTCAAGTACTAGCAAGTGGTTTAAGTAATTACATTTTCATGGATGCAATAAAGCTATGCATGCTCGCATGAAACGACAAGATAGAGAGAATGTAATATCAAAGAAATAAGATGAACTTTCATGAACAAGATACAAGTCATTCAAGATATTCAAGCAAGTACCATTATCGAGTCATGTCAAGAACTTTGGCTATCATGTATCAAGCAAGTAAATTACCCTTTTTCGGGCCACGCATTTCATTTCATGTCAAGTACGAGTCAAGTACAAGATGTGTGTGGAATGTCCAATCAAGCAAGTCAAGTACTCGGTATAATGCCAGATACCTTATCATTTTAACTCCCATGGGCACAAGTACTTTCGGGTGCTCCTCCCAGGATCAGATCGGGCCCTATATGCGCAGGCATTTATCATGTGTTTTGACATCCACTCTTGTTTATATAGCCAATATAGAATTTCAATAATCAAGCTTGTAGACACGTATGACAACTTTGATAGAATAGAGTTCAAAATATGACAAAGGACATAGAATGGCGATAATAACGGTATAATCACGATGTCGATAAAACTAGGTAGATTATGGTTCCCTTAACTTAGGTACCATGACAAATCAATATGGACATTCTTTATATAGAATTGAGGTCCACATGAATATTAGATCAAGCAAGATACCCTCATTCTTATCATAGAATTGGGGTTTACAAGAATGACACGATATGGCATGATATCATCATCCCATCAAGAATTTCTTATGATATACTCTTTGTATAATCATAAGGGCCGGTATACCATGTTTCTTTTAGATTGACATGGCAAGGATCGTGTAATGGGTTTTTAGGGTACAACCAGCTCAGTCGGCCTTGAGGGAATCCAAGGCTACGAGGAGTCTTACGGAGGTCTCGATGACTAACTCGCTAGTCCAAAGGAACGGAATGTCCAATGGAGAGCTTGTATGTCAATGAGAGTTGAGTGTGATCGATAAATCAACATGAAACGTGGGACTATACTCACGGAATGGAGAATAGTGCCGACATAAATATATATGTATAATATGAAACCATCGGTAATAGAATCAGGATAAATTCAGTTTACAGTAAAATAACGCCTCAAGTAAAGTCGTATATTGAATAATTAACGCCTAACAGAAGGGCGTTTAAATATATTGCCAATTTGCATATTTCATTAATTTATCAAAAACACGCCTTTCATGGGGGCGTTTATTCAAAGTTCGCGCCCTTGGAAGGGGCGTTACTTCTAATTCCATTATACAGATAATGTAAATTTCAGGGTTTTAACAATTACACGCCCAATGAAGGGGCGTTACTTTTAAATTTACGCCTTATATACAGACGTTAGTCCAGTGAGAAACGACGTAGACAAGGCCGTTAATTCAACTTTCAGAAATTAACAGTAATAATTTCAGGATAACAGAGAGGAACGAATATAAGATCATGACAATAAGTTTAGCAGGTTTGAAGACATGATCATGTATTATTATAGAATCTTGATTCCATATATAATCAGTTCTTAACATGGGTGATTAACGATTAAATGAAATTAACGCCTGAGTGCAGGGCGTCAATCCAAAATTGACGACCTTGGCAGGGTCGTGATTTGTAAAGTAGCGCCCTAGTCTGGGGCGTTTATTTCATAATCACGCCCTTGCTAAGGACGTGTTTTTCAAGAAATTAACAGAAAGTCGTTGAAAAACTATAGTAAACCAAACCATGTATATGCATGATAATTATTGTACTGTATCAATTTAGTTTGGGCTACAGTGACTTGAGAAAACCTACCTTTAATGATAGATTTGGAGATGACCGGTCAATAACTTGAGAAGAACACCTTGGGCAGGAAGAAGGAAAATTCAGTTGATGAAGATGATGGCGACGATGATCTTCAATCAACCTGTAGGGGAAGAAAGGAGGGAGTATGAAGATATAACCGAAGTTTAGGAAAACGGTTTGAAGAACATTACCTTGTTCTTCACGTACGTAACCTTCTGGACCTATAACAGAAGAAGATGAAGAACATTAGTTCTTCACAAAATACGTTCATAACAGAAGAAGAAGAATAGAAGAACATATGTTCCTCTCACGTACCTCTGCAGACGACTAAAGCAAATAGGTTTAGGTTTGGATCGAACGTATTATTTATAGGATTTTGAAGTCCTAACAAGAGTAGGGTTTGATTAAGGGTAACATATCCCTAATAGAGTCCTTACTCTAATAGATACTTACTAGATTAGGTTAATCTTTCCCTGGATAAGCTCCGGGTTCGAACGAGTCACGAACTGAATTAACGCCTTAGGTCAGGGCGTGTATTCTTGAATTAACGCCTTGAATAAGGGCGTTTCTTAAAAAGCGCCTTGAAAAAGGGCGTTTCGTGTTTTAAAACACGCCCAAGATAGAGGCGTTTCTTTTACTTGCCTATTTGGTCGTGAGAGTTGACGACCGCACGTGTGGGCGTCCTTTCTTTAGTCACGCCTTTGATAGAGGCGTTTCTTTTTGAATTAACGCCCTAATAAGAGGCGTTATTTTTAATTTGTTTTATTTCGTCCAATTAACCCTATTCCTTTTATATATATTACTTCTGTAATATATATGTTTTAATTCATTTCAATTATTCATTTATTAGGGTTGCTACACCCTCCCCCACTTAAAAAGAATTTGGTCCCCAAATTCAATATATATATAATTATACACGCGGAGAGTGTAGGACATATACCTCTTAGAATAACTCGGGAAATCGTTTCTTCATAGATTCCTCGGTCTCCCATGTCGCTTCGCGTTCAGGATTCTTATTCCATTGCACCTTGATCATGGGAATAACCTTATTCCTTAGAGCTCGTATTTCTCGATCTAATATCTTCAAGGGCCTTTGTTCATATGTGAGATCTTTCTGGATCACCAGATCTCCATGCTCAATAATATGTGACGGATCGTGCACATATTTCTTCAACATAGATATGTGAAATACATTGTGTACCTCGGACAACTGAGGAGGCAACGCGATGCGATAAGCAACCTCGCCAACTCTTTCGAGTACCTCAAATGGTCCGATGAATCTTGGCGTAAGCTTGCCCTTAACACCAAATCTTCGTATGCCACGTCCAGGGGATATTTTAAGAAATACACGATCTCCAACCTGGAATTCAAGATCTCTTTTCCTGGTATCGGCATAAGCCTTTTGCCTTGTCTGAGCAACTTGTAATCTTTCTCTGATTACTTGTATCTTCTCGGTTGTATCCCTTACCATGTCTGGACCTAATAGTTGTTTTTCTCCAACTTCGTTCCAACATATGGGAGATCGGCAACTCCTTCCGTATAAGGCTTCGAAAGGTGCCATTTGGATACTAGCTTGGTAGCTATTATTATATGCAAATTCAACTAAAGGTAAGTGGTCATGCCAGCTTCCTCCAAAGTCAATAATGCATGCTCTCAGCATATCTTCAACAACTTGATTAGTTCGCTCGGTCTGACCATCCGTTTGTGGGTGAAAAGCAGTGCTAAAGTTGAGCCTTGTCCCCAACGAATGTTGTAATCCCTTCCAAAAATGAGAAGTAAAACGGGGATCCCTATCAGACACGATTGAGACAGGAAATCCATGTATCCTGACTATTTCTTTAATGTATAGTGCAGCTAGTACATCAATCGACCATCGGCTTTTGATTGGCAAGAAATGTGCCGATTTAGTCAATCGATCAATGATAACCCAGATTCCATCATGTCCTCCTTTAGATTTAGACAAACCCATGATGAAGTCCATACCAATATCCTCCCATTTTCACTTAGGAATATCTAGAGGATGTAGTTTTCCCGCAGGCTTTTGGTGTTCCGCCTTGACCTGTTGGCATGTGAGACAGCGTGATACATAGTCCGCTATTTCCCTTTTCATATTGGGCCACCAAAAGTTCCTCTTTACATCTTGGTACATTTTAGTTGATCCAGGATGAATAGTGTATCTTGATCTGTGAGCTTCATCTAAGATCTTCTTCTTTAATTCCGGACAATCGGGTATACAAATTCTATCTTTGAACGATAACCTTCCATCAGAAGTTAGTTGAAAATCAGATTGTCCTTCTAATCTGCCTTTGATTTCTACTAACATGGGATCATCATCCTGAAGTGTTTGTATTTCAGATAACAAATCTGACTGTATGCTTACATGGGATAGTGTGACAAATTTGGATTCCATGTCCAAGCTTATATTGAGCTCAGAGAATTGTTCAAGTAACCTCCATTCTTGTATCATACAATTTGCTATTATTGCTCTCGGCTTTCGACTAAGGGCATCAGCAACATAATTACCCTTTCCGGGATGGTATTGTATATTGAAGTCGAAATCCTTGAGATATTCTAGCCAACGTCTTTGTCTCATGTTCAGCTCCTTTTGCGAAAATAGATATTTGAGACTTTTGTGATCGGAGTATACAGTAAACTGTACCCCATAGAGATAGTGTCTCCATATCTTTAGGGCAAATACTACCGCGGCCAATTCCAAGTCATGGACGGGGTAATTCTCCTCATGCTTCTTCAGTTGACGAGAAGAATATGCTATGACCTTCCCATGTTGCATTAGAACGCATCCGAGGCCAATGCCAGAAGCATCAGTGTAGACCTCGAATTCCTCTCCTTCAATTGGTAGGGTTAAGACCGGAGCTGTGGTGAGATGATCCTTGAGAGTTGGAAACTGCTTTCACATTCCTCACTCCATTCATATCGGATCTCCTTACGAGTTAATCTTGTAAGTGGTACGGCGATCTTAGAGAAATCTTTGATAAATCGCCGATAATAGCCTGCAAGACCCAAGAAACTTCTGATCTCGCTTGCATTAGTGGGTCTCTCCCAGTTTCTCACAGCTTCAACTTTTGACGGATCCACAGATAAACCGTCCTTGGATATGACATGTCCGAGAAAAGCCACTTCTTCAAGCCAGAACTCGCATTTGCTGAGTTTAGCATATAATTGATTTGTCCTCAAGACTTGCAATGCAATCCTCAAATGCTCTTCATGTTCTTCCCTAGTCTTAGAATATATCAATATATCATCGATGAAGACTACTATGAATTGATCCAAGTAAGGCCTGAATATGCTATTCATTAACTGCATAAAGGCAGCAGGGGCATTTGTTAGTCCAAAAGGCATAACAACAAATTCGTAATGGCCATACCTGCTTCTGAATGCGGTCTTGTGAATGTCATCATCCTTGATCCTTAATTGATGATATCCCGACCGGAGATCAATCTTGGAGAAATATTTGGATCCTGAAATCTGATCAAACAATTCATCGATTCTCGGCAGTGGATACTTATTCTTGATAGTAAGATGATTCAACTGTCGATAGTCAATACACAATCTCATGGATCCATCCTTCTTCTTTACAAATAAGACTGGTGCTCCCCACGGGGAAGTACTTGGTCTAATAAACCCTTTTCGGATTAGTTCCATCAACTGCACCTTCAACTCCTTGAGTTCAGCAGGGGACATTCTATATGGTGCCTTTGAAACCGGACCAGCACCAGGGACTAAGTCGATGGTAAAGGCCACATCTCTTTGCGGGGGTAATCCCGGCAATTCTTCCGGAAATACGTCTGGGAATTCTCGTACTACTTGAACGTCTTCTATCTTGGTTTCCTTAGCTTCTTTATTAGTGACAAAAGCAAGGAAGGATACACATCCTTTCCTGACGAGCTTGCTTGCTCGAAGAGCCGAAATAAGAGGGGATTTGCTTCGACTCTTAGGACTAGTATAAGTCAGTTCCGGAAATTCCTTGAAAACAATCTTGCTATTACGGCAATCAACCGTTGCCTGGTACTTAGATAACCAATCTGCTCCTAGTATAACATCATATTCTTTTAGATCTAAGCAGATAAGATCAATAGGAAAATTCTTTCCTCGAACCAACACCTCACAGTTTTGGTAATGATGTGTGATATCCGTCTCGTTTCCGAGAGGAGTAGACAACACTATTTTCATCCATTCTGGTTCTAGAGGTAATGGGTCAGCAAACTTCTTGGAAATAATGGAATGCGATGCACCTGTATCAAATAAGACATGTGCATATTTGGAACAAATTTTTAATGTACCTTCCACCAATCCACCTTCTTCTTCTGGTTCGGTCTCTTGGATTGCATGAAGACGCGCGTTCCTCGTCACTGGGCGTTTACCCTCACCGTCTTGGTCATTCATTAATGGACAATCGGGAATCCGATGTTCACGACTCCCACAACGGAGACATGCTCCTAATTTCCTCCAGCATTCTTCTGTTTTGTGACCAGCCTTGTCACAATGCTTGCATACTATGTTTGAAGGGATAGTGGTGATAGAGAAAGGCTTGGATTTCTTGTACTTCTGATCTTGAGAGGAAGAACCTCCATTATTGGGCCTCTTCTTAAAGTTGGGTTTAAAAGAACCCGAACTTGTGACTTGCTCCTTTTTGTCTTTCCCACGGATCCTATCAGATAGTTCCGTGGCATCTTCAAGCAACTGAGCTCGGCGCACTATTTCAGTATAAACTTGAATATCCATAGGCGCCAGTTGAGTAATGTAGTGGGGCCTAAGCCCATTAAGAAATCTACGGGCTTTCATCTTTTCCGTGCCAATTAAATGCTTAGCATATCTAGACAGTCTAGAGAACTGTGCTTCATAATCAGCCACCGATAAAGATCTTTGCTTTAATGCGGCAAATTCGGCGGCCTTCCTTTCCTGGACCCTATCAGAGAAATATTTGGCGTTGAAATATTCAACGAATTCACCCCATGTAACTTGAGTTGGGTCAATAGTAGCTTCAATCGACTCCCACCAGCATCTAGCATCCTTTTCTAACTGGAAAGTAGCTAATAAGACTTTGTCCTGATCCGTGCATTGCATGACACGGAATATACGTTCAATCTCCCGAACCCAATGCTCGGCATCGTCTGGATCGGTCGATCCCATGAACTTCGGGGGATTCATATTCTTGAATGCTTGGTGTAAGCTTCCAGCTCGTGGAGCACCACCTTGTGCTACCTGTTGTAGCACTTGGGTCATCCCTTGAAGGGTACGCTGCATGTTGCGCCATTGAGCACGTTCGGCAGCCATTATCCTACAATTACAATAGCTATGTTAGTATTATATCACTATGATCTTATAAAGGACTCATTGATCATTTAACCCTTGGTTCTACCCACTCTCACTTGGTTAAAGGTTTTGAAACCTATCCTTGGACTTGGGTTTCCTAGGAATTGAATACCTTAGGCTCTGATACCACAAAGACTGTCACGCCCCGAGCGCGGAAGATACCCGGAGATGCGCGACGTGTCTATATCAATCATGTCAATCAGAGTGGTCGTGTATTCGACACAAAGACAGAGATGCGCAAAATAGCAAGATAACCCAATCCTTTATTTCATAATGGATAGACTATTACAAATCCAATACTCTGTTTAATAAAAAGGAAAAGAATACATATTTGACTCAAGAAACTATAGAAAAGACTAGATGACACTTGGAGAAGCTCTATCACTTTCACTCTTGACCATTCCCATCCGATTGACTTCCATCGTCGTCGGACTTACCTGAAAAGTAAAAAGGGACAAACGGGATGAGCGAACGCTCAGTAGGAAATTATATCTCAAGTACTAGCAAGTGGTTTAAGTAATTACATTTTCATGGATGCAATAAAGCTATGCATGCTCGCATGAAACGACAAGATAGAGAGAATGTAATATCAAAGAAATAAGATGAACTTTCATGAACAAGATACAAGTCATTCAAGATATTCAAGCAAGTACCATTATCGAGTCATGTCAAGAACTTTGGCTATCATGTATCAAGCAAGTAAATTACCCTTTTTCGGGCCACGCATTTCATTTCATGTCAAGTACGAGTCAAGTACAAGATGTGTGTGGAATGTCCAATCAAGCAAGTCAAGTACTCGGTATAATGCCAGATACCTTATCATTTTAACTCCCATGGGCACAAGTACTTTCGGGTGCTCCTCCCAGGACCAGATCGGGCCCTATATGCGCAGGCATTTATCATGTGTTTTGACATCCACTCTTGTTTATATAGCCAATATAGAATTTCAATAATCAAGCTTGTAGACACGTATGACAACTTTGATAGAATAGAGTTCAAAATATGACAAAGGACATAGAATGGCGATAATAACGGTATAATCACGATGTCGATAAAACTAGGTAGATTATGGTTCCCTTAACTTAGGTACCATGACAAATCAATATGGACATTCTTTATATAGAATTGAGGTCCACATGAATATTAGATCAAGCAAGATACCCTCATTCTTATCATAGAATTGGGGTTTACAAGAATGACACGATATGGCATGATATCATCATCCCATCAAGAATTTCTTATGATATACTCTTTGTATAATCATAAGGGCCGGTATACCATGTTTCTTTTAGATTGACATGGCAAGGATCGTGTAATGGGTTTTTAGGGTACAACCAGCTCAGTCGGCCTTGAGGGAATCCAAGGCTACGAGGAGTCTTACGGAGGTCTCGATGACTAACTCGCTAGTCCAAAGGAACGGAATGTCCAATGGAGAGCTTGTATGTCAATGAGAGTTGAGTGTGATCGATAAATCAACATGAAACGTGGGACTATACTCACGGAATGGAGAATAGTGCCGACATAAATATATATGTATAATATGAAACCATCGGTAATAGAATCAGGATAAATTCAGTTTACAGTAAAATAACGCCTTAAGTAAAGTCGTATATTGAATAATTAACGCCTAACAGAAGGGCGTTTAAATATATTGCCAATTTGCATATTTCATTAATTTATCAAAAACACGCCTTTCATGGGGGCGTTTATTCAAAGTTCGCGCCCTTGGAAGGGGCGTTACTTCTAATTCCATTATACAGATAATGTAAATTTCAGGGTTTTAACAATTACACGCCCAATGAAGGGGCGTTACTTTTAAATTTACGCCTTATATACAGACGTTAGTCCAGTGAGAAACGACGTAGACAAGGCCGTTAATTCAACTTTCAGAAATTAACAGTAATAATTTCAGGATAACAGAGAGGAACGAATATAAGATCATGACAATAAGTTTAGCAGGTTTGAAGACATGATCATGTATTATTATAGAATCTTGATTCCATATATAATCAGTTCTTAACATGGGTGATTAACGATTAAATGAAATTAACGCCTGAGTGCAGGGCGTCAATCCAAAATTGACGACCTTGGCAGGGTCGTGATTTGTAAAGTAGCGCCCTAGTCTGGGGCGTTTATTTCATAATCACGCCCTTGCTAAGAACGTGTTTTTCAAGAAATTAACAGAAAGTCGTTGAAAAACTATAGTAAACCAAACCATGTATATGCATGATAATTATTGTACTGTATCAATTTAGTTTGGGCTACAGTGACTTGAGAAAACCTACCTTTAATGATAGATTTGGAGATGACCGGTCAATAACTTGAGAAGAACACCTTGGGCAGGAAGAAGGAAAATTCAGTTGATGAAGATGATGGCGACGATGATCTTCAATCAACCTGTAGGGGAAGAAAGGAGGGAGTATGAAGATATAACCGAAGTTTAGGAAAACGGTTTGAAGAACATTACCTTGTTCTTCACGTACGTAACCTTCTGGACCTATAACAGAAGAAGATGAAGAACATTAGTTCTTCACAAAATACGTTCATAACAGAAGAAGAAGAATAGAAGAACATATGTTCCTCTCACGTACCTCTGCAGACGACTAAAGCAAATAGGTTTAGGTTTGGATCGAACGTATTATTTATAGGATTTTGAAGTCCTAACAAGAGTAGGGTTTGATTAAGGGTAACATATCCCTAATAGAGTCCTTACTCTAATAGATACTTACTAGATTAGGTTAATCTTTCCCTGGATAAGCTCCGGGTTCGAACGAGTCACGAACTGAATTAACGCCTTAGGTCAGGGCGTGTATTCTTGAATTAACGCCTTGAATAAGGGCGTTTCTTAAAAAGCGCCTTGAAAAAGGGCGTTTCGTGTTTTAAAACACGCCCAAGATAGAGGCGTTTCTTTTACTTGCCTATTTGGTCGTGAGAGTTGACGACCGCACGTGTGGGCGTCCTTTCTTTAGTCACGCCTTTGATAGAGGCGTTTCTTTTTGAATTAACGCCCTAATAAGAGGCGTTATTTTTAATTTGTTTTATTTCGTCCAATTAACCCTATTCCTTTTATATATATTACTTCTGTAATATATATGTTTTAATTCATTTCAATTATTCATTTATTAGGGTTGCTACAGTCAGGGGGAGTCAATGCATTGCATATAGGTTGTCAAATGCATACTCATGTGAGAATTCATTGCATATCCTTCCTTATTGATTTTGTTGACAGACCTTGAACATATTTTTGAAAACGTTGAGCTTCAAAATCTCTCCTATCAATTGGTATCATTTGACTTCAGATTTCTATCAGTCTTTCATGAAGATTTCAATGGGACTATCTCGATCATAAATCTGAAAATTCTTGAACTAGAAATCTTCTATTATACATTTTTATGAATGATTGAAATAACTCATGTGGTTTAAGTTTAATGTATTCAATGAGTTTGGCTTTAAAATCTCTTAAAAATATCTGAAGCATGTTTAGTAAACCTTAACCATCTGTTTCATGCTGTGTCTCGTAAAATATTCTGAAATCTGCATTATTGAATACATGACTTTATTTGGTTAAGTACATGAAATTATTATTGATTTGAAGCAAATGAATTTTTTTGAAATGTCTAAAGGATATTTTCTGTCAGAGCAATGACCTTGGTCACTGAGAAACGCATGTCCAAAGGACTGTGTCATGAGGTACCATAGTTAACTCTGATTAAGAATAGTTGAAATTCAGGCAGAGCAATGGCATGCACACTGAGAAATACAACTCACTCATCAAGAAATGATTTGCAGTGTGTCATGATGTGTAAATGCTATCTCTGTTCATATAAAGCATGACAGTTAGTCACACTAAGTGCTTAGGGATATTGGCCTTTGATCAAGGTATATCCTCTAGTTACAAGGTGTGCACTTAACTAGAGTGCTCGTAAAATTTGTAGCATGAAAAATTATTAAACGAATTGAAATATCTGAATATTGATGCTAAAATCAAATTGCTTCAACCGTAGATAAAATCATATGACTTCATAATTGCTTGATTTCAATACTGATGCATGTAATTCCGAAAGAAGTAAATAAATTTGATTGTGTAAGAGAAAGGGAGATTTATCAAGATAAATATGAGGGCTTGGTTCATTTTTATTAAAACATGGTTTTAGATATCAATACAGAATTTTATTGATAAACTCTGCATACATCATGTTTAAACCATGCTGTTCAATAAAGCTCATTCATAAGCCCTTATAATGGAAGACTTTGAAAACTTATGTTTTGGATTTATGAGATTGATATCTCTCTGAAAATCTGACTGAATTTTCTGAGATTTGAGCTTCTTTAAAAATATGCTAATTGAACCTCTTCTGCTCATTGACCTGAACTTCTCCTTGTTTGCCCCTGTGGTCTCCTTTTCATTCATTTCATAAGGTTCCATTTATTGAGGGGGAGCCTCCTTGTCATATGCATCATGCTGCATAGAAGGAGAAGAATTATGCTCTTGCATTCATATTTCTGGTATCTACATCTACATTCATACCCCTTCCCATGGTTTATTTTGATTATACCAAAGGGGGAGATTGTTTGCCAAAGAGGGAGAATATCATTCAATCAGTGCATGCAGGCTCCTTTTGATCATTTCTAACTCATGCTTTTGCTGCAACTCTTAAAGGGGGAGAATGTTGTTCTTGCAAGGGGGAGGAATTGACTGATTTTTTTTATGCTTTAATTTCTCAAACTATTTTCTTTTTGATGAAGTCAAAGGGGGAGAATAGTTTGAGTCATTAGACTGACTCACTGTGTAGTGTTGCCATCATCAAAAAGGGGGAGATTGTTGTGCCCCTGTGGTTTTGATGATGGTTTTAATGGTGGTTTTGATGATTGGCCTTTGAAGTGAGTTATTCACTGTGAGTCATCTTGCTGTGTGTGTCATCATGCTATTATTCAGTCATTCTCTGATCATAATGATGTTTTATCATGTAAGTGAATGGAGTTCATATGGCTGTCAGATAACATGCTCTACTCAATTCAGTCACACTTGTCTCTGTCTACACAGCAGTGCGTCAACTCATTGTGCTGATACGTCGACCCTTCAGTCATACTTGTCTCTGTCCTCACAGTAGTGCGTCAACTCCTTGAGCTGATGCGTCGACTCTTCAGTTCAATCTCTCAAGTCTATACACTCCATGCCCATTCAAGTCTATACATCGGTTTGATTCAAAGTCTGTACACTGCTTCACTTCGTCAAAGTCCATACATCCTCAGTTGAACGTAAAGTATATATGTTGCAGCGTCAACTCATTGGGCTGCAGCGTCAACTCAGCAAGTATGCACATCGCCTCATTCCTTCAAAGTCTATACGTTGGATCGTCTTTCTAAGGGTCTCATTCAAAGTCTGTACACTGCGCTCCACTGTACAAGTCCATACAATGGCTATTGAACAGCTAAGTCTGTACATTGTCTTCAGCTCAAGCGTTCAAAGCCAAGTCTATACAATGCTAAGTCAATACATTGAATTGTTCTTCAAGTCTGTACACTGGCTTCACGTTTTCAATGTCTGTACAATGGCTTCGCATAGGCAAGTCTGTACATCGACTTCACTCGTTCAAGTATATACATCCACATGGGCTTACAAGTCTATACATTGGCCCTAACACTCAAAGTCTGTACACTCGCTGCACTGTACAAGTCTATTCATTGGCTCTAACACTCCAAACTCTGTACAGTCACTCCCTCAGCAAGTCTATACACTGGAGTCATCAGCTGCAAGGACAGCAAGTCTGTACACTGGTTTTCATGCATGTTAAACTCCAAGTCTATACAGCCTGCCTCTTCGACTCAGTGTACATACTTATTCATTTGCTGTTTCAAAGTCCATACACTCGTTTCTAAGGCAAAGTTTATACAATCGTCTCTGAGCATCAAAGTCTGTACAGCCTGTCTGTCTTCATGGGTTCTGTGCTTTTAGTGCGTTGACGTACTTGGCTGACTGCGTAGATGCAATTGTGCGTCTTTCGCTTTCTGTCTTGTTCACTGTGTCGACGCTGACACTGGATGCGTTGACGCATTGGCCAGTTTCCAAGGGCGTGAGCATCTCGCTTGAGGAGCTGAGGCGACGCTGCACGATGGAAGCGTTGACGCCTTGGGCTGATGTCCAAAGGTCTTTTGATCAACATCAAGTCTGTACAGCATGAAGTCTGTACATTGGTTTTGTCTTGAACAGAACGCCTAAGTCTATACATTGCTATGGATTGCACTAAACTAACTAAGTCTATACACTCTCTACTTACTAAAGTCTGTACACTCACTATTTCGTTAAGTCTATACACTCGTTGTTAGCGGCCTGAACTAACTAAGTCTATACAGCCGTCTATGTGTGCCTTGCTCGCTGAATGAAGTCTGAACATTGCCTTAAGCTGATACTGTCTTCGACTGATTAACTGACAGTTTATTCAACTGATTTTCTGACAGGTTTAATGGATGAGGCCATTAAGACTTGCACGTGATCCTAGAGGCTGAAATGCTGACACGTGGACCACTGAAGCTTGGGCGGGAATCGAAAAGAGCATAAGCCCTAGCTGCCTGCTGCTGGTATATATATGGAGTCTCCTCCATCGGCTGAGAGTGATCGAAAGGTAGAGAGCCATCGAGAAAAGATGAAGAGCAGAGAGTGCCTCCACGATATAGAGAATATAGAAGAAGAAGAAAAGAGAGCAGAAGAAGGAAAGGAGAGAGATAGTGCTCGTGAGAAGTGAGAAGAAAGAGAGAAGAAAGAGAAGCAGAAAGAAGAGGAAGAAAAGAAGAGGAGGAGAGAGTCTATTGAAGATCAGTTCAGTCTGTTCGTGGATCAAATCCAGAACGACTATGCTCATTGAGAGCAACATCTCTTGTGTTTCATTTCCAGCTTTTGTTGCTGTGCTTTTTATGTTTCTTTATTTTTTCTTTTATTTCTTTGGTTAGCCTTGTTCTTCCGATTGCCCTGCTGGGGATCGGGTTCCTCCTGTGGATTCAGGAGAAGGGAGACTTGTCTCCGGTTCTGGGCTTGTGGCTAGCAAGTCCAGGGGTCCCTCCGGTCTGGAGGAAGAGAGACTTTGGTCTCTGGTTTCCAAGTGGCTGAGAGTCACTTGGGGTGTCCCTCCGGTTGGGAGGAAGAGGGGAGGTTGTTCCCCTGGTCAAGCTGTGTGGCAGCACCTTGTTCGCAGACTGAGTCTACTTGGTTCTAGCATTTGCTAGTGAAGCCTCACTCCGGTTGGGAGTGAGGGGTGGATGTAGGTCTGGAGGACCGAACCACCTAAAAAATCTATTGAGCAGTGGTTTGATTGCTTGATTTGCTTCCGCTAGATGCTTGGATAGGCACGCTCCTACTGCTTGTTATTATGTTCAATCGAATTAGCTTAATTCTGGAACTTGCCTAGCATCTGAGTTTTTTATTTGGGCATTATTCGTACCAGGATACATTCACCCCCCCTCTGTATCCGGGCCTAGCACCCTAACAGTGGACTCTCAGGGGAGGGCTCACTCACAAGGGGTGGAGAAGGCCCAAACAACTCACTGGGGATCACTGCCGGGTCCCTATATGCGACTAAATCCAAGATGTTGAATGTGGAACTGACAACATAGTCCTCCGGTAAATCTACAACATTTGCAGTGGACCCAACTCGCCTCAAAACTCTAAAGGGGCCAGCACCACGAGCCTGAAGTTTCTTCACGATCCTAGAGGGAAACCTTTCAGGTCTAACCCTGATCATAATGTAATCGCCCTCTTGGAACTCGCGGGGGTGTCTATGAGCGTCCACCAATTCTTTATATCGGGCGTTGCTGGTCTCTATGTGACGACGGATGTCATCATGCAAACCCCTAACATGCTCGGCAAAATACTCGGCGGACTGCGACACTCTAGCATGCATGGATAAGGGAACTAGATCCACTGGCTTTCTAGGTCTATACCCTGTAACTATCTCAAATGGACTCATGCCTGTGGACCTATTGACTGAGTCATTATATGCAAACTCGGCTAGTGGCAAAATGAGATCCTAGTCCCTCTCGCGTTCCCTAATCAAGCACCTCAGGAGATTCCCCATACTTCTATTAACCACCTCGGTCTGCCCGTCAGTCTGGGGATGGTAGGCTGTGGAAAATTTGAGCTGAGTGCCCAATAAATGTCAAAGGGTCTTCCAAAAGTAGCTAGTGAACTGCACATCTTGATCTGACACAATGGACTCAGGAAGTCCGAATCGGCTCACTACACTAGAGAAGAATAAACGAGCAACCCTAGAGGCATCTGAAGTCTTAAAGCAAGGAATGAAGAGGGCCATCTTGGAAAATCTATCAACCACTACAAAAATATAATCATGCTTGCGGGTGGTCCGTGGCAACCCCAAAACAAAAGCCATACTAATATCCGGCCACGGCCTATCGGGCACAGGAAGAGGAGCATAAAGGCCAGAAACTTGCTTCGTCATCTTGGCCACAGTGCAAGTGCGGCACTGGGCCACAATGCGAGCAACATCGCGTTTCAAGCTAGCCCAATAAAATCGATGCTCAACAGCCTCGATGGTCTTGTTCCGACCGAAGTGGCCAGCTAGACCTCCCGCATGCATCTCCCAAGTGAAGAAGTCGTGAATTGAAGTCCCTGGAATACACAAGTGACTCCCCCAAAAAAGGTAACCGTCCTGCAAGGCATAATCATGATGCTCTTGGGACGGTCTTTCCTGGAGGGTGGTATAAATCGGACCAAAGTCCGGACAATCCGCATAGGCCTCCTTCATACTATCCATCCCAACAACTTCTACCCTCATGGTGGACAAAAGATAAGCGTGATGACTAAGAAGCGTCGGCCACCCGGTTCTCCGCACCGGCCTTGTGCTTCAGCACAAAGGTATAATCCTGGAGAAACTCCACCCAACGACTGTGATGAGAATTGAGCTTCTTCTGGGCATGGAGATACTTGAGCACCTCATGATCAGAAAACAAAACAAACTCCTAGCGCAACAAGTAATGTGTCCAATGCCGAAGGGCCTGCGTAACCGCGTAAAACTCCTTGTCATACGTGGAGTAACGCAGTTTAGCATCGCTCAATTTCTCACTGAAATAAGCAATGGGGTGGGTCTCCTGGCTCAGAACACCACCAATACCAACCTCGGAAGCATCGCAAGAGACCTTAAACACCTTCGTGAAATCAGGAAGTCTAAGAATAGGTGCCTGAGTCATGCGCTCCTTGAGGAGCGCAAATGCAGCCGAGGCGGCCTTCATCATTTCAAACGTCCCCTTTCGGATGCAATCAGTGATAGGGGCCGTGATGGAACTAAAGCCTCAAATAAAACGGCGATAGAAGGTCGCCAGTCCGTGAAAGCTACGGACATCATGAAGAGTACAAGGCTCGGGCCACTCCACTATGGACCTGACCTTCTCGGAGTCGGCGAAGACTCCCTCGCTAGACACAATAAACCCTAAGAAAGTGACCTGACTAGTCATGAAAGCACATTTCGTAGGGTTGGCATAAAGACTCTCTCTCCGCAAGATAAGATAGACCTGCTGTAAATGGTCTAAGTGGGCCTCCCGGGTGCGGCTATAGATGGGAATGTCATCGAAAAAAACTACCATAAAGACCCCAATCAAAGGTCGAAGGACCTGGGTCATCAGCCACATAAAGGTGCTGGGAGCATTGGTCAACCCAAAGGGCATGACCAGCCACTCATAAAGACCATCTTTGGTCTTAAAGACGGTCTTCTACTCATCACCAGGCCTGATCCGCACCTGGTGATAGCCACTCTTCAGATCTATCTTAAAAAACATAGTGGCTCCCGCCATCATATCAAGCATGTCATCTAAGCGGGGAATGGGAAACCTATACTTCACCGTGATCTTATTGATTGCACGGTTGTTGGCACACATTCTCCAAGTACCGTCCTTCTTAGGAGCAAGCAATGCACGGACGGCACATGGACTCATGCTCTCATAGAGAGATCCCCTCGTCATCAACTCCTCGACCTGACGCTGAAGCTCGGCGTGATCAACGGGGCTCATCCTATAATGTGGCAAGTTGGGCAATGAGGACCTCGGAATCAGGTCAATAGCATGGTGAATGTCCCGCATGGGGGAAAGACCCTAGGGTAAATCATCGAGAAATACATCAGCAGCATCAGATGGGAGATCACTCTCCGACTCTCTAACCACCTCTTGGACTACGATGGCAAAAATAGGGTCCCCCCTAACAAAGTCACGCTCCAACTCCTGGGAGCTGACTAGCATCAACCTCCTAGTCGAAGGAACACTCGGGGCGGGGACATCCGGAGGTAAGGTCGTAGCCTGAGTCGGTGATTGGGTATTGGGCCGTGGAACAGCAGGAGTTAGGGTACTAGGCCCAGTGGGACCTCGGATGGATGGACTCCTCAGCTGGGATGGGTGAAGGGTAATCCGTTGGCCATTATGGTCGAATGTGCATGTGTTTGACCAGCCATGGAGGGTAGCATCCCGATCAAATAATATGGGCCTTCCCAGGATAATACTCCCTACCTCCATAGGCAACACATCACACCAGATCCCGTCCTGGTAGGCATGGAACTGCAATGGCACTAGACATCACAGCCTGAGCGGAATAGAGGTGGAATCTACCTATGACACGCGATAAGGGGAGGGGTGGTCCACGGGGGTCAACCCTAACCATGTCACAGTACCCGTGGAGATAGCGTTAATACAACTCCCGCTATCTATGATCACCTTGCAGCCTTTCCCGCCCAGCCTACAAAAGGTATGAAAAATGGTGGTGCGACACCAGTCATCACTCACCAATGGCTGGGTCAAGATACACCTGACAACACCCAGCTAAACATCATCCTGGCACTACGTGCCCTGGACGTCTAGCTACTCGCCCTCAATCAACTCATCAAAGAACTCCTCCGCGAGCTCCTGGTCTGCCTCATAACTGACGGATACAATCCCATGTGCGAGCTCACCGGTCGAAGAATCCCCGATGACCAAAGAAGATCGGGTAGGATAACTAAAAGCATAATGGCCCACTCCTCCGCACCTATAACACTCATGATGGGACTCAGTGCCCTGAGGTGCTCCACCAGTCATCGGCCCTTTTCCCATGTCATCACGACGAGTCGGGGGAGGTGGAAGCTGGGGTCGGGCAGGAATGGTGGGCTGCTGGGGCCGAGGGGCAGGGGCTGGAGCCTGGGGTCTAGGGGGATAATCCCTCTGAGGGGGAGGGCGGGGCCTAGGGGCAGTGAAGTCCTGGCGGGTGGGTTCCTGTGGGCGAGCCACGGGTCCCCGAGGATAAGGTCCAGACAGAACACGAGGATCCGGCCCATGTTGATATGTGGGCCCTAGGCGCCGGACTGGGGTAAACTCGGGCTCAAACTGCTTTAGCTCGAGAGCGACCGGATAAGCCTCCTCCAGGGTCATCGCATGGTGGCGAAATAACTCATACTGGTAATGTGGCCGCAGACCCCGATGGAAACGAGAGATGGTCATGGCACTCTCCTCCGATACCCCACATCGCAAGTAGTATTCATCAAAATCAGCGACGTAATCCATCACAGTCTGATCCCCTTGGCCGAGACTCTGCCACCTATCAATAAGCCTCTGACGATAAGAGTCAGGGAGGTACTTTTGCCTGAGCTTTACCTTCATGGCATCCCATGTCTCGACCTGGGGTTGATGTCGCTGCATCAACAGGCTCTCCACATTCCTCCAATAAGTCTGTGCCTATCCTAGCAACTTTATCTTAGCAAATCGGACTCTCCGGTGGTCCGTCATCTCGTACCACTCGAAGTAACGGTCCATACACGCCTCCCAATCAATATAGACCTTAGGGTCCAAGGACCCATCAAAGGTGGGAGGATCCTCATGCACGGACCTAAGGAGACGATCATCCTCGTTGTCCCTATTGGGCCGATAGCCACGCTGGGCACGACCATAACCCTCAACCGCATTATCGGACCCAAAATCATCTAACTACTGGACACGCGGTCTCTGATCGTTGGCCCTAGGGTGGGCGGGCCGAGGAGGAG
Source organism: Amorphophallus konjac (assembly GCA_022559845.1). Lineage (NCBI taxonomy): Eukaryota > Viridiplantae > Streptophyta > Magnoliopsida > Alismatales > Araceae > Amorphophallus > Amorphophallus konjac. Next base: position 264,449,278 of record CM040125.1, read on the forward strand.
GGTCAAGTGGGCCGTGGGCCTCCCCGGGGACATCCTCACGTGGAGCTCTACCCTGGTTGGGCCGTCCAACCAGAGCTTGAATGGTCCGATCGGAAGCCTCCATCCGGTCCTCCATGGCCATCATCCGGCCCTCCATGAATGTAGCATGATCTCTAAAGCTCTTATCGGACTGATCTATCCGATTCATGAGAGCCTGCATCATATCCTGAAGGGAAAAGTCACTAGGGGCAGCACTCCTAGGGCCAGCCATCGGGACCGGGCATTGGTAATCGGTACCACACCGAGTGCACATGCAATGGAACTAAAGGCAAGCAATGGAGCTACATGCAAGGAATTTTTTTTTCTTTTTTTATTTTTTTATGCAAACTAATGCAAGACTCTAAGGGACAAAAAGGGGTAGAATGTAGACTCAATGTACCCGAGACAAACCAACTTGGCTCTGATACCAAAATTGATGCGGGACTCTATGCAAGCTAAGACTCTATGTGAGTATGAGACTGAGGGGACACTACGACCAGCAACAATGCAATAGTTCGAAGGGCGTAGACTCGACACCTAAGGTTCTCAAGAAGGAAAATTGCACCAATCAACAAGAAACTATAGCTCACAAGCGTCCCAGGAGAAAGAAGTGCGCCGATCTGCACGGTTGAGAAACCGACGGGTCTAGGGTGGTCGACTCCACACTCGTGACTCGGACGAGTCACGGGATGGTCACACTCACTCACCGTGGCAGTGAATAAAAAAATAAGGACTGGCTAGGAACCTACTACAAACACAAGCAGTGGCTTCAAGAGAAAATACTCAAAGAGCAAGCTGACCAAGCAAGGAAAATGGTCGCATACCTCCACGCTCGGGTGTGGGGAAGAAGCCCGGCCAAGTCACACGATCCCCGGTACAAAGGTCAAAAGATATAATCCAGCAATGCCCACTCCTCGCAGGGAGGTAAAAGGCTACACAGCGAAGTCTGAGGATTGTGCGAAGTTGGGTGACGGGTACCAGGTCAGTGAAGCTCGTCGTCCACATATGGCTGCGGACTGTGCTGCGCCCACGAATCGGCTTGAGTCCAGCTAATAAAAAAGGTGAGTCTCTGGCGCCAAGGATGGAGCAATGGTCCCTGGAGGCGGGCAGCAAGGTACGTCGACCGCTCGGGAAGACGTTGGACGCCATCGGCGTGGGAGGGAAGCTCCGGGGTGACCTCGACCGGGTGTGCAGACTGCTGGCCAATCTGCACGGTGCTGGGAAGCAGTAGGAAGGTGAGCCCGGTACGCCACCTTCTGCTCGTCCGCCGGTCACGAAACTTGGCGTGGGCGCTGTTGGGAATGTCCCAGGGACGTCGGTGGAGTGGCGGCTACAACTGAGCATCAAGGAAGTCACGGCTAATTTCTTTGCAGAGCCTGAGCTATCTGGTCGGTCTGCTGGCAGCTGGACACGAGGTGGAAGATAGGGCTGGAACTGGGGCTTCCTGGAGGCAAATGGGGCGGGGTTTTCTCTGGTAAATAGGTGATGGTCATGGGATGATTGGGTAGCAGTGGCGGGGCAGCGTGCAGTGGAGGTTCTGGGCGTGGGTGATGGAAATAGTCAGGGCTCAGTTCTGCAGTCCAGTGCAGTTAGAACTGAGGGGTCGAATGGTGGACGGGGTAAGCAGGGAAAAGGGGCTCTAAAATTTGCACGAAAATTCTGGAGGAAGGTTTTAGGCGTGGTTAGGAAGTGCTCAAAATTTTAGAGCATTCAGAGATCTTTTTTGGGTCGTCTCTTTGGAGGTGTTTGAGCACTATCCTGGCAGGATTGCATAGGGGCAGTCTGCGCGACTAAAAGAGCTCTGAAGAGAAATTCGCCCACAAGGTAAGTTTTGATGCGGGATTTTGAGGAGAGGTAAGGGACAGGTTGAGGAAGAAGTGTTATGAAGGGGTGGTGGGGATTTGAGGGCGGGAAGAAGGCGTACCAATCTAGTCTTTAGGGTTTTGGTTCCTACAGATCTGGACAGAGGTAGCCTGCGTAGAGAAAAGGCTTCTGAAGACAACTTTTGCTACAAGATGAGTTAGGACATGGAATTTTTAGGAGGCGTGGGGGACATGTGGGATAACAAAATCTCTGAAGGGGTGGATGTGGTATGAGGATAGGAACCATGCGTACCAACCTGATCTTTCGGGCTCAATCTTGTAGACAGACAACGAGAGATGGGCGCAGGATAGCAAGGTTCATCTCCTCCATGCTAACAGCCAACCCTTGAGCCATGAACTCCTAGCTTGAGAAGAAGATGGGGAGGTTGCCTCCCAGCAGTTGAAGCATCCAAGAACCTACAATAAACCTTGGGAGTCACACCCAAGGGTGAGAGGAAGAGGGAGAGAAGGTGGGTGTCGCACCCAAGGGAAGGGAGAGAGGAGGGGGGAGAGGCCATCTCTTCTTGCCAAAACAATTCTTCTTCATTCATTCATTAGCATCCCTCAAGGGGGGGGGGAATACATGACAATATATAAAGTATGGGTTTCATCTTCCCTCCTTGGAGTTTGAATTTGAACCCATTTGAAATTTGGGGTGGGCTTTGGGCCATGGCACCCCCTAGTCCTAGATGGGCCTAGGGTGCACCCAGTCCACTAGCACAAAGAGAAACCCCTAACTCGAGTAGAATAATAATGTCTAGATGACCCATAAATGGCCTACAAAATAGACACAACTTGAAATAAAAGAGAAATTAAAATCTAGCTGTCTCTGAGCCATAACGAAGCCTGTGTGGCTCTGCGGGTCCGTCGTCGGTGGCTCGTCCGTGAGGCCTCATGTCGGTCTAGGCCTCTTGTGTACTCACCACCACAGCCATTCCTCAGCAAATGAAAGTCGATGCTACATTGCTATCAAGGCCGAAGCATACAAATGGTCAACGTAGGTCAACGCAGTAAAGTCTGTGCATGTTCATGACTTGGCCAAGACTAGCACAGACCATGGTCAATGCAAACTTCTGGCTAGCGCAACCAAGGTCGGTGTGTTGGGTCCTACGGAGTGCAATCGGATCTAGAAGGGGGGTTGAATAGATCCTATTGATAGCTATGACCTATTTAAAACTTGAACCCTAAACACATGAAGCACTCTTATAAACCAATAAAACACTTAGACACATAGTGCAGCGGAATAGATAGGAATGGATCAAGTAATAATGTTAAAGCACGATGCTCAGTTCAAACAGGTCGACACCCCCAGCGGGTAGGTCGACACACCTTCTACGGATCCTGGGTATGTGAACACCACAGGTCGACACTCCCAGTGGGCAGGTCGACACACCTTCTACGGATCCGAACCATAGAGATCTTAGATCAGAGTAGCTGAGTGTGAAATGACTTGCTTAGTGTGTGAGAACTGAGGTGATCACTAAGGTGCATGAGTGTTAAACGAGGTGAATTCCCTTGGCAAAGCTTTCACCTTGATACCTGTGTACAATGGCGCAGCAGGCAACCCAAGGAGCTAATGCGTTTAAAGACATAGGGGACAGCAGGCTGCTCACTCATCGTGATACCTTCCTCTGCTAGGGAGATGCTTCAAGTGTCTGTAAGAAAGAGTGCTGCAGACACCTGAGAAAATGCACGTTAGCAGGAGGATCAAGATGAGACTGTTGTGTAAGCAGAACGCTTGAGTGTGCAGAGAAAATAAATAGCGTAAGTAGCACACGAACCTGTGAAATGGGGATAGAAGTTATAGAACAAGCTCACAATGTATACAACCCACAACATAATGATTTTAAGGTGGCTCGGTTGTTATCCCACAACCTACATCCACCCCACACCAAACTCGGTGTGGCTTTCCGGCTGACACACAGCTTGATCCGCTAAGCAGCACAGCTTACTTACACAGCTGAGCAACACAGCTTGCTTACTATTGACACACAGCTTGAATCACCCAGAGGATCTGATCTTCTCTTCCTCTGAAACCACAGAGGGAACCCGGTCCCTAAAACAGGGGATCGAAAAAGCTAGATGTATTGGTGATAGACGAACCGTAACAAATAGAAATTGAACACTACAAGTGCAGTGGAGAAGGAATAGAGATTTTGTCGACACCTGCTAAGAGAATGGATCAAGACAACGGAGCTGGTGGCTGCAGCTACAAGATTGGATCCAAGGATCCTTTTCTTCAAACACCGATAGACTGCCGGGTTTGTCTTCTCTCTCAAGGCTGCTCTCTTCTTCTTCTCCTACTACTCACAGCACTGTACTATGTCAACCAAGTGCTGGGGCTGCTCTCACGCTTTCTTAGGAATGTTTTTGGAGGTTGGTCTAGAGCGTGGCACTGTGTGGATGGCAGCAGCAATAACTTCTTCAGTTCAGGAAGCTTGGTATAAAAAGGTAAAAACCAGTTGTAAAGTCAGGGAAAAAATGGCGCCCAAAAGTCACAGATGGACCATTGTACCGGCTGTATTTTTCCCTCCATAATTTCTCTTGAGGCATGCGCCAGGGTGAAGTGAGAGCTTGGAGTCTTCCAGGCAAGTTCCATGTCCGACGACGGCAGCACCTGGAAGAAGTGACTGAGTCTTCTCATTCGAATGCTTGGAGATCTTTTCATTAAATGCTCTTACAGGCCTACTATCTTCCATTGGCTGAGCCCAACTTTTAGTACAAGGAAGGTACATTGGCAGACAGTGGGAAGAATCAGACCAGATCTCCCTTTAGACAGCATCAGATACTTATAATGACTCTCCCTAAGAAATGCAGTCTTCTTATTCTGCTCAAGTGTACTCTTCTGCGAACTTTGCTGGTCGGATAGCCCATTGATTGACAACGAGATAGAGGCAGACTGCGGAGTGTCCTATTCCCAGCAGCAGACAGTCTGGACAGGCAGACAGATAAGACTGACATCGCGACAGACTGAAGTGGCTCTTCCACCTAGATTTCTGACATAACCATCTCTAAAAGGTAGATAAATGAAAGATAAGATGGTTGAACAAAAGTCAAGTCTTGGGACATGATCCAGACCCCAAAATCCTTGATTTTGATGATTTGCTGTTCCTTTTTCTCTCTCTGGATGGTCCACTGATCTGACAATTTATTGGCTTGAGGATTTCTAAAAGAACAAGGGTGTATCGACACTTTCCTAGCACTGTGTCGAGACATCCCATTGAAGGCCTTGAGGAATCATTCTGGTTGATCATGGATGTGTCGACACTTCCCTGTCAGCGTGTCAAGACATCCCTTTGAAAGCCTTGAAGATAGCTTCTGTCGATTTCAAAACACGTTCTGGTTGATCGTTGATGTGTCGACGTTTTACACTCAGTGTGTCGGGACATTTAGTGAGTGTCTTGAAGATCCATGGCTGATGTGTCGAGACAACACCAAAAGGTGTCAGAACATGTGAGCCATGAGCAGAGTTCTCACATGAGGGTGTCGAGATAGAAGTGCCAATGTGCAGAGATTTTCACACGAGTGTGTCGACACTTTTCACTCAGTGTGTCGAGACATTAGTGAGTCCAGAGTCTTAGACAGAACAACTTCGGCTTGATTTCATACACGTTCTGGTTGAACCTAGATGTGTCGACACATTCCTGTCAATGTGTCAAGACATTCCTTTGAATGGTCTTGAGGACTGCTTCTGCTTCAGTTGATTTCTTCTTGAGGTGTCGAGACATTTGTCAGATGTGTCGACACATGCTTTCTGTGCAGAGTTGTCATCCGAAGGTGTCGAGATATTTTCTTTCTAATTCAACCCCTGATTGGAGTATGCTCAGACCTTGATGTTTGGACCTTGAGCAACATGCACAGACTTTGTCTTGCCATAAGGTAAAACTAATATGTGTTGGCCAGGGGTTGCACGGACCTTGATCTTCTTATGTGCTGAGACCTTAGCTCATTGTAACATAAACTTGCACCGACCTGATACTGATTAGCCTTGGATGTGCACTGATCTTCTTTTGTTGTATCACAATAAAGACATGCACGGACCTTAGTCATTTTCCTTGGCCTTCTTGCATCGACCTTGGTCCTTCTTTCTTGTGCAGCCTAATGCCTCATCTGTGTGACTTACTTGATTTCTTTCTATCTTTGTAGACACACTTTGTTGCTGGTGTGGGCTTGGCCTGAAATGCATGAGTGTTTGTCTCTATCAAATGCAGACAAAACTATATTAATGAATCATAGTTAGACATCATTGAAACAAAAGAATATTATACATAAGCCCAACATACATAGTCAGCCATTATCAAAATAATGGAGTTACACATGTTATACACTTGCCCAATATTCTTCCCCTTTTTGATGATGGCAACTATGAGCTATGAGTCGTTATGATGTCCAGCTTTGAGTCATTATGAGTATATTGAAAGTCAGAGATTAAAAGAGTGTAATCATGAATAAAAGCACAAAGACGTTCAATGATTATCTCTCCATACAATTTCCTCCCCACATAATCTTATGCAAAGTGTTCAAGACACTCTCCCCTATGCATTCCTTAGTTAATGACACATACAATTCTCTCCCCCTTTGACATCATCAAGATACCATATTAGAGAGAATATATGGCATAATTAGGGTGGTAGGAATGAAGGAAATTGCAGCACATCAATTGTTAGAAATTATTAGCACAGGATGTACAGTGTAAAAGAGATTAGATACCTGGAGGGAGCAACTTAAAGTGCAGCAACCTGAGATACCTTTCTGAAAGTGCATGAATCTCCCCTCCTTTCGTGGGCAAATTGTGGGTAGATATGATCACAAGTAGTGCAGTCATTTTTCCAGAATTCTATAAAATCATGTGAAAATACATGCCAATGGTTGTACAGTTATTAAAGTTGACAAGATAACCATTGTGAACAACCAAACTTGGAAAGGTAGTTTTAGGACAAACACCAAAGAGTGATATGGATTTATCGAACATGGCCAAATGTTAGAATCAATGGTATTGTCCGTTGGCTTGCCAAAGATAGTTGAAATTTAAAGGCATGGTTGCAGTACTATGATGCAATATAGTAGCCAAAGAGCACATTTTTGATTTTCAGATTTTCAAGATTTTTAGTGGTTTTCTATTTTTCAGACTTTTGGGGTTTTCTATGCAATGCATGGGACTTTTTGGGTTTTCAATGTAGGATATGTGTGTACACAATTGAAGAATGCAGACCACCCAATTGTATGAAAAATTGAAACCAGTTGAGTTGTAACCATAATGCCAATGATGCTAGGATTTATGGCAGATGCGCATGGATGATGATTCCAATTATTATGTCCAATGGATGATTGCAACGATATACACATGCAACAATGCTAGCAATGACTGATGCAAATATGTTTCATGCAAGGTAAACACCAAGGAGCATCAAGACATGATATTTCAAGAAGGGATGGCAAGGATCGGGGGATATAGAAAGATAGATTGTCTTTATAGAAGATGAAGGTTCTTTAACCTCAGACCAGATTCATAAATTAGAGTTATGGATTTTTCAGAATTTTCAGTTATAGAACCCGAATGAACTAGCCCTTACACTTAGATTGGTTTAATGTTAATAAATTTTGGCCTACTCAGTAGAATGAAATGAAAACATTTGTATTCAACTTTAATAGAGATGAACCAAAAATTCATATCAATCGTTAGATTAGCCTCTTCTTATCTTACTCATTTAATTCCATTGACTCCTTTGAGAGAAACTCTTAAAAAGTATTGAAATTAAACAAGCATGAAGATAATGGAATTTTAGAATTTCGAAAGATGTGCATTTAGCTTTTACAATCTCAACCATAATATTCATTGAGTACAGGAGAAGATTTTACGAGCAATTAAGTCTAGTGCATTCCTCATATCTGTAAGGACACACATTATTTAGATGCAAGTATCCCTAGGTAATTGGTCAGATTGACTGTCATGCTTCAATTAAAATAGAGATAGCATTGTCACCTCATGACATATCGTTCCACATATTCTTGATGAGGGGACATGTTTCTCAGCAACTAGCCATTGCTCTGCCTCATGATATACCTTAAAACATAGCAGAGTTAACAAGGGCACTTCATTACATGCCTTATCTCAATTTATTTATGAGGAGACATATTTCTCAGTGAGTCAATGTCATTGCTCTGACTATTTTTGTCATTAGAAATTCCACAAAAACAGATTGCTTAAAAACAATACTTGGACAGAAGTTTCTCAATCATAATTACCTTTGTACTTAAAGTAAACTTTCAGATGTCAGAGGGCATAACTGGACAAACAACATGAGAAATTGGTTTAAGTCTATTAAGCCCAATCACAAACATTTTCAAGACAGTTAGACTTCAAGACACATGAAATCATTAATGTTAAATCAGATTCATTCATGTTCAAGACAGTCACAAATCTCTATAAAAGAAGATTCCTCTAAAAGATTTGCTCTGATAAACAACCTTGATAGTAGATAGAGAATCCTCCAAGAAGTTCAAGATATTGTGAATCCAAGTTGAACCACAATCAGAGATAGGCATTATGATGCGGTGGATTGGTTCAAGAAGAGAGTGTAGCATGAATTGAAAGTAGGAATTGGTGATGAACACTCCCCCTGAGGATGATGCACTGTAATACCTCGGTTTTAAAATTTTGATTGAAATGAATGAATTTCGGAATTTAATATTTAATTCCTTAGTAAATAGAACTAGTGAAATTTTGTCTACCTTATAAAAATCTAGAAAAATGGTGAATTGGTAGAGGATGATTTATTTAACAACTTTGTCTTCTATGGTCGACCCAGCAAAAATCCATAACTAGGTCTAATCCTTGATTTGAGCCCAAAATGCACACTTACCTAACCTTAACTTAAACCGCGGAATTAGAGCTTAATACTCCATCAAATGAGCCCAAATCAGTGGCAAATGAAAGGCCACGATCTAAGGATCATTTCCCCTTTGCCAATTCATCGAAACCCTAACCCTAAAACTTGTAGTCGGCCAAGCTTTGGTGAGGTCAACTATTGCGGCGCCGTTTCAATCACTCAACTTGCTTCGACGAATTCTCCCAGCACCAAAGGCTCCAGCAGGTGTATGAGCTATAAAAACAAAGCTCTGCAACCCTAGAATCCTTTGGTAGCAGCGGCGGCCGCAGTGGAGATCGATCTAGGGAGATCTCTAGTGATTAGTGGAGACGTGTCAGCGTCCTTTCTTCTTCCTTTCTTCTTCGTTCTTCATCTAATTGAGGTAAGTAATAATGAGCCAAATATAAAGTGTTATATATGGATGGAATCAGCGTCGAGTCCTCTTTCTTTTGAGGCCTAAAGCACTAAATTCCATTAGGTATCCTGAGCGAATTTAATGGTTTAGTAGAGGCATGTCAGAATTAGGGCAGAACTTGTTCCCCTTTGATTTCAGTAGCGATTTCAGGCTGTAAATCTTAAATTGATTCATGCATCTCGTAGAGTTTTTCATGCTCTTTCTATTTATAGTAAAAGCCCCAAATTCCATGTTGTACACTCTTCAAATTTTGAGTTTTATTGTGACCCTTAAAACCCCCATCGAGGCGGGCAAGGGGTGGTTTAATCGGGTTTGTACCATACTTGGATGGTCTTACGATAGACCACATATCCTAGATGAACGGTTTCCCAGAGACCACATAACCAGGATGGGCGGTCACTACATGACCACACATCCTGGGATGGGCGGCCCTCATCTAACCACATATCTAGATGATTGGTCTTCAAGTGACCACATATCCCCTGGCAGGATGAACGGCTACCCAGACGACCACACATCGGGATGGGCGACCATCCCTGTGACCACATAACCCAGGGATGGGCGGTTCTCACCTGACCGCCCAACCCCTTGGGTGGTTCCCTCCTGACCGCCCAACCCCATGGGCGGTCATGCCCCTGGCCGTCCAACTCCCTGTAGTCCAGAAACCCCTGTTAGCCCAGTAGATGTAAGGTCATTCCAGAACCGTTTATCTATGCAGTAATTGACTTAGTACTAGTTCTATTTGATTCATCTTAGCATCATAATTGATAATTGGTAAACTAGAAACCCACATGATAAGTGGTAAATTATGCAAGTAAATTTCTGTAAATGCATGCTATTTCATTCCCACATGATCTTATTCATTATCTTTATCATCTTGATTCATCTTTTTGGTAAATACATTAATGTAAATTGTCATCCTTGATAAATTAACATGGAAATTAGGACTAAACTGAATGCTAGGTTGCTGGATAGCCATACTATTCCAGTAGAACGTTTTGACCAAATTGCGGACTTCTAGTAAGTCATTAGCCCTATTAGTTGTGCTAGTCTTGAACTTACCCTCGGACACTCCATCCGGCGGACTTACCATCATCTTGGGATCTTTGTATCTCTCTACTAAGAACCTAATGAACCACCAGAACTTTGATTTATGTGACTGAACCGCTGGTTTATAAGTCTTGGATCGAATTGGCCTAAGAGAGGCACGTGCGGACAGTAGTGAACCGCATATCCTTATAGGCGGCCCAATAACGACCGCGTATACCTGGCGTTTGCCATTAAGTGTTGGTTGATTATCCTTGATCAATCTTCGACCAAACATTAAGCCCTGGACTGACCAATAGATAGTAGACTAGGCCCTGGTTTAGTTTTACCCTGTCTTTGGTAGCCGGAGTCCAATAGGGTGATTTCTTAACTTTCTAGCCAAGTCGGGTGGTGCGGCTGGAATATGACCGTTCAAACCTTATGCGAATTCTCTTGGACTGCATATCTTTAATACAGCCTTGTATGGACCGTATATCTTGTTCATGGGTCTTAAGGTCTTCTTTACCTGCACGGCCAAGAACTTACTGTTCATACTTTAGAGCGGCACACTGTCAGCCGTTCATTCTTGACCTCGTGGGTTGAGTATCAGTCCAACTCCTGTAAGTGCGGCCTAGTGTTAGCCGCATATATCTCTTGAGCGGTTTATATATGACCGTACATCTCTCAGATATGAGTTTTATCGTGTTTTGTGCTCTTGAATCCAAGGACGGATTAGTCCTTTAAATCTTGAACTTCTGGACAGTAATTCATCTGATTATTTGGTCATAAACTTGACTAAATGTCTAGACAGAACTTGGGATCTTGAATCCGATAAATCAATGCCAACGCATCATAATGGCCCAGTCTGGTCTTGGGGAGAGCGCCCGAAAAATACTTGTGCCCATGGGAGTTTGTAATGACAAGGTGAGGCATTGCACCGAGTGCATGACTAGCGTGATGTCTACGACAGAAATCTCTTGTTATATCTTGTTACTTGTTCGTGCTTGACTGTTTAATTACTTGATGATGGCCATTTCCTCATTACAATTTCCTGTTACACTTGTTACATGTTATTCTTATTGAAATCCAGATATCTTATATTTTCTTGACCTTGCAAGATCTTTATATTACGTTGTTTTTCTTCTGTATCGTCATTCCTTTTCTTATCATTACATATGAAAATGGAATAATTGGTTAATTACGTAAACTTGTCTGTTATTATCTACTGAGCATCAGCTCATAGTTGTTATTTCCCCCCCTTTCCAGGCAGTTCAGGTGACGATGCGCATACCGATGGGGAGGGACAGGAGTGATATCTCTGAGTGTACCAGTTCTAGATGTTGAGTTGACACAGTTATCCTAGTCTTAGTTGTGCCTTAGAGTGTGTTTAGCTTCAGTTATGATATTATTGTTAGAGTTGTATTGCCTCAGTTTGTATTAAGTTGGTTTAAGGTTATTGTACTAGATTTGGAATGTTTCTTGATCAATAAGTTATCTCTCTTCATAGCACTTGTGTTAATGCTTAGATTAGCTTATCATTATTTCTAGCTAGTTTTGACTGTACGTTCTGATATTCCACATCGGGGCGTGACCGTTCAGGTGGTATCAGAGCCTAGGTTTCACATTCCTAGGTTTTCTAAGTTCTAGGGGTCTAAGTGACGATTTAGGACCCATAACCTTGTTATAAGTCTAAGAACCCAACCTGGTGAGATTTGGGTAGAAACTTGGGTTAAGTTCATACCTTAATTGCGATATTATCTATTTTTAATGAACCTAAGATGGTTCGATGAGATTGTGCATCGATTATCGGCAATTGAACCAGCAGACTGTCAAGAACAAATATCCATTGCCGAGGATTGACGAATTATTTGATCAGATAGCGGGAGCTCAGTATTTTTCTAAGATCGATCTTCGATCTGGATATCACCAGTTGCGGATTAAGGAAGAGGATATCTATAGAACAGCTTTCCGCAGCATGTATGGTCATTTCGAATTTGTCGTTATACCTTTTGGTCTAACGAATGCACCAGCAGCTTTCATGCAGTTGATGGATAATGTATTTCGGCCCTACCTTGATCAATGGGTCGTGGTATTCATTGATGACATCCTGATTTATTCTAAGAATGAAGAGGAGTATGCTGAACATCTGAGGATGGCTTTACAACTATTGAGAGATCATCAGCTATATGTCAAGTTCAGTAAGTGTGAATTCTGGCTGCAAGAGGTGTCCTTTCTCGGACATATCATCACAAAGGAAGGAATTTCTATTGATACCTCAAAGGTAGAGGCAGTGAAGAATTGGGATCAGCCTACCAGTGTAACTGAAGTTAGAAGTTTCCTAGGCCTGGCAGGCTACTACCGAAGATTTATCCAAGATTTCTCTAAGATTGCGGTACCTATGACAAGGTTAGCCCGCAAGGAGAACAAATTTGATTGGTCAGAAGATTGCCAGCGAAGCTTTCAGACTTTGAAGGAATGTTTAACTACTGCACCTGTATTGGCTTTACCTTCTGGTGAAGGAGGTTTTGTCGTATACACTGATGCTTCAGGTATTGGTTTAGGATTTGTACTTATGCAGCATGGAAAAGTGATTGCCTATTCTTCTAGACAGTTCAGGAAGCATGAAGAGAATTATCATGTTCATGATTTGGAACTAGCAGCAGTGGTATTCGCCTTGAAGATATGGAGGCATTACTTGTATGGAGAAACATTCACAGTATTTTCAGATCATAAGAGTCTGAAATATTTATTTTCTCAGAAGGAACTTAATATGAGACAAAGAAGATGGTTGGAGTACTTGAAAGATTTCGACTTCTCGATTGAGTATCATCCTGGAAAAGGTAATGTTGTAGCAGATGCATTAAGCCGGAAGCCTGTAGCTAAATTGTCAAGTCTCATGTTACAAGAGGGGAGGTTATTGGAACAATTAGCTAGCCTGGACCTTAATGTTGACAATGATTGTGTTATGATTGCACAGATGCAACTTAAGCCCGAATTGTTGATGGAAATCAAGTCCTTGCAAGATAATGATCCCGAGCTAGTAGAGATCAAGGGAAGCTTGAGCAGCAGACCTGACTTCATGATGGCTGACGATGGAAGATTGTTATTCTAGGGTAGAACTTGTGTACCTGATGAAGGTGAAATAAAGAACAAGATTCTTGAGGAAGCACATAGATCCAGATACACCATTCATCCTGGAGGCACTAAAATGTACAGAGATTTGAAAAGATTCTTTTGGTGGACAAATCTGAAACAGGAAGTTGCAGACTTTGTGAGTAGATGCTTGGTTTGTCAGCAAGTTAAGGTTGAACATTTCAGACCGGCAGGAAAATTGAAACCACTCGACATACCCCAATGGAAGTGGGAAAGCATTGGCATGGACTTCATTATGGGTCTACCTAGGACTCGTGGTGGACTTGATGCAATATGGGTGATTGTCGATCGATTGACAAAGTCAGCTCATTTTTTACCCATTAAGTCTAAATGGACAGTTGATGTATTGGCTGCTTTGTATTTGAAGGAAGTGGTAAGTCTCCATGGCATACCAGTCAGCATTGTGTCTGATAGAGACCCCAGATTTACTTCACATTTCTGGAAGGGATTGCAAGAGTCTCTGGGTACTCGTCTGAATTTCAGTACTGCTTTTCATCCACAGACAGATGGGCAGACTGAAAGAACCAACCAGATAGTTGAAGATATGCTTAGAGTATGCATGATTGATTTTGGAGGTAGTTGGAGTGATCACTTGGCATTAATTGAATTCGCCTACAACAACAGTTATCAATCCAGCATACAGATGGCTCCTTTTGAAGCATTGTATGGAAGAAGCTGTCGTTCCCCGTTATGTTGGGATGAGATAGGTGAGAAACAATGGCTTGGACCGGATCTTGTTTCAGAATCATCACAGAACATCCGTATTATCCGAGACCGGTTACAACTAGCCCAATCAAGACAGAAGAGTTATGCCGACAACAGAAGGAGAACATTGGAGTTTCAGGTTGGCGAGCATGTATTCTTAAAGGTCTCTCCTACGAGAGGGATTCGAAGATTTGGCATTCAGGGTAAGTTAAGTCCGAGATATATTGGTCCATTCGAGATCCTAGATAGAGTGGGAGAAGTTACTTACAGACTGGCTTTACCGCCTCAGTTATCTGGCGTACACAATATTTTCCATGTGTCTATGTTACGAAAATATGTGTATGACCCCACTCACGTCATTCAGCATGTGGATTTCGAATTGAAGGAAGATTTGACATATGAAGAAAGACCTATCAAGATTCTAGACCGGAAACAACAGCAACTCCGGAATCGTTCCATACCGATGGTCAAAATTCAGTGGAGTCGGCGTGGGACCAAAGAAGCTACTTGGGAGTCAGAAGATACTATGCGGAAGCAGTATCCCAACTTATTCTAGGTGAGCTATCTTATTCCCTATTTTCTATATTTAGTGCAGTGATTTTGGAGGACCAAATTCCTTAAGTAGGGGAGGGTGTAATACCCCGGTTTTAAAATTTTGATTGAAATGAAAGAATTTCGAAATTTAATATTTAATTCCTTAGTAAATAGAACTAGTGAAATTTCGTCTACCTTATAAAAATCTAAAAAAATGGTAAATTGGTAGAGGACGATTTATTTAACAACTTTTTCTTCTGTGGTCAACCCAGTAAAAATCCATAACTAGGTCTAATCCTTGATTTAAGCCCAAAGTGCACACTTACCTAACCTTAACTTAAACCGCGGAATTAGAGCTTAATACTCCATCAAATGAGCCCAAATCGGTGGCAAATGAAAGGCCACGATCTAAGGATCATTTCCCCTCTGCCAATTCATCGAAACCCTAACCCTAAAACTTGTAGTCGACCGAGCTTTGGTGAGGTCAACTATTGCGGCGCCGTTTCAATCACTCAACTTGCTTCGACGAATTCTCCCAGCACCGAAGGCTCCAGAAGGTGTATGGGCTATAAAAACAAAGCTGTGGAACCCTAGAATCCTTTGGTAGCAGCGGCGGCCGCAGTGGCGATCGATCTAGGGAGATCTCTAGTGATTAGTGGAGACGTGTCGGTGTCCTTTCTTCTTCATTTCTTCTTCGTTCTTCAACTAATTGAGGTAGGTAATAATGAGCCCAATATAAAGTGTTATATATGGATGGAATCAGCGTCGACTCCTCTTTCTTTTCAGTCCTAAAGCATTAAATTCCATTAGGTATCCTGCGCAAGTTTAATGGTTTAGTAGAGGCATGTCAGAATTAGGGCAGAACTTGTTCCCCTTTGATTTCAGTAGCGACTTCAGACTGTAAATCTTAAATTGATTCATGCATCTCGTAGAGTTTTTCATGCTCTTTCTATTGGTAGTAAAAGCCCCAAATTCCATGTTGTATACTCTTCGAATTTCGAGTTTTATTGTGACCCTTAAAACCCCCGTCGAGGCGGGCAAGGGGTGGTTTAATCGTGTTTGTACCATACTTGGATGGTCTTACGATAGACCACATATCCTAGATGAACGGTTTCCCAGAGACCACATAACCAGGATGGGCGGTGACTACATGACCACATATCCTGGGATGGGCGGCCCTCATCTAACCACATATCTAGATGAATGGTCTTCAAGTGACCACATATCCCCTGGCAGGATGAACGACTACCCAGACGACCACACATCTGGATGGGCGGCCATCCCTGTGACCACATAACCCAGGGATGGACGGTTCTCACCTGACCGCCCAACCCCTTGGGCGGTTCCTCCTGACCGCCCAACCCCATGGGCGGTCAAGCCCCTGGCCGTCCAACTCCCTGTAGTCCTGAAACCCCTGTTAGCCCAGTAGATGTAAGGTCATTCCAGAACCGTTTATCTATGCAGTAATTGACTTAGTACTAGTTCTATTTGATTCATCTTAGCATCATAATTGATAATTGGTAAACTAGAAACCCACATGATAAGTGGTAAATTATGCAAGTAAATTTCTGTAAATGCATGCTATTTCATTCCCACATGATCTTATTCATTATCTTTATCATCTTGATTCATCTTTTTGGCAAATACATTAATGTAAATTGTGATCCTTGATAAATTAACATGGAAATTAGGACTAAACTGAATGCTAGGTTGCTGGACATCCATTCTATTCAAGTAGAACGTTTTGACCAAATTGCGGACTTCTAGTAAGTCATTAGCCCTATTAGTTGTGCTAGTCTGGAACTTACCCCCGGACACTCCATCCGGCGGACTTACCATCATCTTGGGATCTTTGTATCTCCCTGCTAAGAACCTAATGAACCACCAGAACTTTGATTTATGTGACTGAACAGCTGGTTTATAAGTCTTGGATCGAATTGGGCTAAGAGAGGCACGTGCAGCCAGTAGTGAACCGCATATCCTTATAGGCGGCCCAATAACGATTGCGTATACCTGGCGTATGCCATTAAGTGTTGGTCGATTATCCTTGATCAATCTTCGACCAAACATTAAGCCCAGGACTAAGCAATAGACATTAGACTAGGCCCTAGTTTAGTTTTACCCTGTCGTTGGTAGCCGGAGTCCAATAGGGTGATTTCTTAACTTTCTAGCCAAGCCGGGTGGTGCGGCTGGAATATGACCGTTCAAACCTTATGCGGATTCTCTTGGACAGCATATCTTTAATACGGCCTTGTATGGACCGTATATCTTGTTCATGGGTCTTAAGGTCTTCTTTACCTGCACGGCCCAAAACTTACCGTTTATACTTTAGAGCGGCACATTGTCATCCGTTCATTCTTGACCTCGTGGGTTGAGTATCAGTCCAGCTCTTGTAAGTGCGGCCTAGTGTTAGCCGCATATATCTCTTGAGCGGTTTATGTATGACCGTACATCTCTCAGAGATGAGTTTTATCGTGTTTTGTGCTCTTGAATCCAAGGACGGATTAGTCCTTTAAATCTTGAACTTCTGGACAGTAATTCATCTAATTATTTGGCCATAAACTTGACTAAATGTCTAGACGGAACTTGGGATCTTGAATCCGATAAATCAATGCCAACGCATCATAAGGGCCCAGTCTGGTTCTTGGGAGAGCGCCCGAAAAGTACTTGTGCCCATGGGAGTTTGTAATGACAAGGTGAGGCATTGCACCGAGTGCATGACTAGCGTGATGTCTACGACAGAAATCTCTTGTTATATCTTGTTACTTGTTCGTGCTTGACTGTTTAATTACTTGATGATGGCCATTTCCTCATTACAATTTCCTGTTACACTTGTTACATGTTATTCTTGTTGAAATCCAGATATCTTATATTTTCTTGACCTTGCAAGATCTTTATATTACGTTGTTTTTCTTCTGTATCGTCATTCCTTTTCTTATCATTACATATGAAAATGGAATAATTGGTTAATTACGTAAACTTGTCTGTTATTATCTACTGAGCATCAGCTCATAGTTGTTATTTCCCCCCCTTTCCAGGCAGTTCAGGTGACGATGCGCATACCGATGGGGAGGGACAGGAGTGATATCTCTGAGTGTACCAGTTCTAGATGTTGAGTTGACACAGTTATCCTAGTCTTAGTTGTGCCTTAGAGTGTGTTTAGCTTCAGTTATGATATTATTGTTAGAGTTGTATTGCCTCAGTTTGTATTAAGTTGGTTTAAGGTTATTGTACTAGATTTGGAATGTTTCTTGATCAATAAGTTATCTCTCTTCATAGCACTTGTGTTAATGCTTAGATTAGCTTATCATTATTTCTAGCTATTTTTGACTGTACGTTCTGATATTCCGCATCGGGGCGTGACCGTTCAGGTGGTATCAGAGCCTAGGTTTCACATTCCTAGGTTTTCTAAGTTCTAGGGGTCTAAGTGACGATTTAGGACCCATAACCTTGTTATAAGTCTAAGAACCCAACCTGGTGAGATTTGGGTAGAAACTTGGGTTAAGTTCATACCTTAATTGGGATATTATCTATTTTTAATGAACCTAAGATGGTTCGATGAGATTGTGCATCGATTATCGGCAATTGAACCAGTAGACTGTCAGGAACAAATATCCATTGCTGAGGATTGACGAATTATTTGATCAGATAGCGGGAGCTCAGTATTTTTCTAAGATCGATCTTCGATCTGGATATCACCAGTTGCGGATTAAGGAAGAGGATATCTATAGAACAGCTTTCCGCAGCATGTATGGTCATTTCGAATTTGTCGTTATGCCTTTTGGTCTAATGAATGCACCAGCAGCTTTCATGCAGTTGATGAATAATGTATTTCGGCCCTACCATGATCAATGGGTCGTAGTATTCATTGATGACATCCTGATTTATTCTAAGAATGAAGAGGAGCATGCTGAACATCTGAGGATGGCTTTACAACTATTGAGAGATCATCAACTATATGCCAAGTTCAGTAAGTGTGAATTCTGGCTGCAAGAGGTCTCCTTTCTCGGACATATCATCACAAAGGAAGGAATTTCTGTTGATCCTTCAAAGGTAGAGGCAGTGAAGAATTGGGATCAGCCTACTAGTGTGACTGAAGTTAGAAGTTTCCTAGGCCTGGCAGGCTACTACCGAAGATTTATCCAAGATTTCTCTAATATTACGGTACCTATGACAAGGTTAACCCGAAAGGAGAATAAATTTGATTGGTCAGAAGATTACCAGCGAAGCTTTCAGACTTTGAAGGAATGTTTAACTACTGCACCTGTATTGGCTTTACCTTCTGGTGAAGGAGGTTTTGCCATATACACTGATGCTTCAGGTATTGGTTTAGGATGTGTACTCATGCAGCATGGAAAAGTGATTGCCTATTCTTCTAGACAGTTGAGGAAGCATGAAGAGAATTATCATGTTCATGATTTGGAACTAGCAACAGTGGTATTCGCCATGAAGATATGGAGGCATTACTTCTATGGAGAAACATTCACAGTGTTTTCAGATCATAAGAGTCTGAAATATTTATTTTCTCAGAAGGAACTTAATATGAGGCAAAGAAGACGGTTGGAGTACTTGAAGGATTTCGACTTCTCGATTGAGTATCATCCTGGAAAAGGTAATGTTGTAGCAGATGCATTAAGCCGGAAGCCTGTAGCTAAATTGTCAAGTCTCATGTTACAAGAGTGGAGGCTACTGGAACAATTAGCTAGCCTGGACCTTAATGTTGACAATGATCGGGTTATGATTGCACAGATGCAACTTAAGCCCGAATTGTTGATGAAATCAAGTCCTTGCAAGATAATGATCCCGAGCTATTAGAAATCAAGGGAAGCTTGAGCAGCAGACCTGACTTCATGATGACTGACGATGGAAGATTATTATTCCAGGGTAGAACTTGTGTACCTGATGAAGTTGAAATAAAGAACAAGATTCTTGAGGAAGCACATAGATCCAGATACACCATTCATCCTGGAGGCACTAAAATGTACAGAGATTTGAAAAGATCCTTTGGTGGACAAATATGAAAATGGAAGTTGTAGACTTTGTGAGTAGATGCTTGGTTTGTCAGTAAGTTAAGGCTGAACATTTCAGACCGACAGGAAAATTGAAACCACTCGACATACCCCAATGTAAGTGGGAAAGCATTGGCATGGACTTCATTATGGGTCTACCTAGGACTCGTGGTGGACTTGATGCAATATGGGTGATTATCGATCGATTGACAAAGTCAGCTCATTTCTTACCCATTAAGTCTAAATGGACAGTTGATGTATTGGCTGCTTTGTATTTGAAGGAAGTGGTAAGGCTCCATGGCATACCAGTCAGCATTGTGTCTGATAGAGACCCTAGATTTACTTCACATTTCTGGAAGGGAGTGTAACAGTCTCTGGGTACTCGTCTGAATTTCAGTACTGCTTTTCATCCACAGACAGATGGACAAACTGAAAGAACCAACCAGATAGTGGAAGATATGCTTAGAGCATGCATGATTAATTTCGGAGGCAGTTGGAGTGATCACTTGGCATTAATTGAATTCGCCTGCAACAACAGTTATCAATCCAGCATACAGATGGCTCCTTTTGAAGCATTGTATGGAAGAAGCTATCGTTCCCCGTTATGTTGGGATGAGATAGGTGAGAAATAATGGCTTGGACCGGATCTTGTTTCAGAATCATCACAGAACATCCATATTATCCGAGACCGGTTACAAGTAGCCCAATCAAGACAGAAGAGTTATGCCGACAACAGAAGGAGAACATTGGAGTTTCTGGTTGGCGAGCATGTATTCTTAAAGGTCTCTCCTAAGAGTGGGATTCAAAGATTTGGCATTCAGGGTAAGTTAAGTCCGAGATATATTGGTCCATTCGAGATCTGGATAGGGTGGGAGAAGTTACTTACAGACTGGCTTTACCGCCTCAGTTGTCTGGCGTACACAATGTTTTCCATGTGTCTGTGTTACGGAAATATGTGTATAACCCCACTCACGTCATTCAGCATGTGGATTTCGGATTGAAGGAAGATTTGACCTATGAAGAAAGACCTATCAAGATTCTGGACCGGAAACAACAGCAACTCCGGAATCGTTCCATACCGATGGTCAAAATTCAGTGGAGTCGGCGTGGGACCGAAGAAGGTACTTGGGAGTCTGAAGATACTATGTGGAAGCGGTATCCCAACTTATTCTAGGTGAGCTATCTTATTCCCTATTTTTTGTATTTAGTGCAGTGAATTTGGAGGACCAAATTCCTTAAGTAGGGGAGGGTGTAATACCCCGATTTTAAAATTTTGATTGAAATGAATGAATTTCAGAATTTAATATTTAATTCCTTAGTAAATAGAACTAGTGAAATTTTGTCTACCTTATAAAAATCTAGAAAAATGGTAAATTGGTAGAGGATGATTTATTTAACAACTTTGTCTTCTGTGGTTGACCCAGCAAAAATCTGTAACTAGGTCTAATCCTTGATTTGAGCCCAAAGTGCACACTTACCAAACCTTAACTTAAACCACGGAATTAGAGCTTAATACTCCATCAAATGAGCCCAAATCGGTGGCAAATGAAAGGCCATGATCTAAGGATCATTTCCCCTCTACCAATTCATCGAAACCCTAACCCTAAAACTTGTAGTCGACCGAGCTTTGGTGATGTCAACTATTACAGCGCCGTTTCAATCACTCAACTTGCTTCGACGAATTCTCCCAGCACCGAAGGCTCCAGAAGGTGTATGGGCTATAAAAATAAAGATCTTCAACCCTAGAATCCTTTGGTAGCAGCGCCTGCCGCAGTGGAGATCGATCTAGGGAGATCTCTGGTGATTAGTGGAGACGTGTCGGCGTCCTTTCTTCTTCCTTTCTTCTTTATTCTTCATCTAATTGAGGTAGGTAATAATGAGCCCAATATAAAGTGTTATATATGGATGGAATCAGCGTCGAGTCCTCTTTCTTTTGAGTCCTAAAGCCCTAAATTTCATTAGGTATCCTGCACGAATTTAATGGTTTAGTAGAGGCATGTCAGAATTAGGGCAGAACTTGTTCCCCTTTGATTTTAGTAGCGATTTCAGGTTGTAAATCTTAAATTGATTCATGCATCTCATAGAGTTTTTCATGCTCTTTCTATTGGTAGTAAAAGCCCCAAATTCCATGTTGTATACTCTTCGAATTTTGAGTTTTATTGTGACCCTTAAAACCCCCGTCGAGGCGGGCAAGGGGTGGTTTAATCGGCTGAGCTCAGACTTGAAGGACAATGATATGTTCAACATATGCAAGGAGGTGTCAACACTTGCATAGTAATATGTCGACACTTGAGCTCAGACAGAATGCAATTTTCAGCCAGGCTAAATTGAGGGTTTGACCTGTCAGGTTGTGAGGTCAACCTTTCTGATAGTCGGGCATAGTTTTGACTAATTTGTCAAGAAAGATAAACTCCCCCTGAGAGGATGCAATCTATGCAAGGACATCAACAATATGTAGAATGAAGCATGCAAAATTTTGATGTTGACTCCCCCTGGTTCCATGCAAGGGATGCAAAGTAATGTGCAGCATATGACTTGAATGAATGCACAATGTAATAAACATGCTACAAGATGATTATGTGTTTTTGTGTTTTCTCAAACACGATATGCAATGGAGTGTATGAGACCACAATATTATGCAATCATGGATTTTATGAAATGCATTCTGAGTAGACATGCAAGTTGGTAAACCATGAAATGCAAGAACTCCCCCTGACTTTGTGCATTGAGTGTCTGAATTCTGAGTGCCTCACATGCAGTGGGATCAAAGTATGGAATTTGATGAGCTATTCATATGAACATCTAGATTGTTCTCATGATGGGTTGACCTTTGGTACCTGGCGGAGAACTTAAGTCTTAAGACCACCTCACGCATGATGTGGATTTTCAGACAGAAGTGATTTGTCCTTCTTCCAGCTTACCATTTTATATACCAGGAGGTCATGCAGAGTTGGGTTCGTTGATCATGAAATGCATGATGTGGCATGAAATTTCAAGTAGATGCTCATGGACTACACCACACCCAGATGCAATGCATTTCTTCCCTAAGGTCCAAACTCTTAAACTCCCCCTCTGTCCAGTGCTCATGGAAGTTAGGACAGACAATCAGCATCTTATTTGTCCACAAGGATGATGAGTTGGGATATGTGTAGCCATGCGAGACATCATCAAAACAATGATCATTAATGCTAAGGAAGAAGCTCACATGGTTGTTAAATGGTAGATATGATTTAAACAGCAGCTCAATTATCATAACAATCTCATCAGCATGACAAATTTTTCATGAATTATGAAACTGAACCAATTGATCTTTGGCACAAGGCTGAGGTGTGGATCTGAGATCCTACTCACGCATAGTGAGAGCTCCGGGCAAGCTTGACTTGCCTTTCTGCTCTAGACCCTTTGAATTACCAAAGGTCATGCAAGGTGCAAGCAATTAATCTAATCTAGAAACTCATCTTACACCAAGAGGATAATTCAGTAGTTCAGGGAGACAGCTTCTTGCATGATTTATTGACACATAACACCCCTAATATGTAGTGACTTACAATGCAAGCCTATCATGCAGCAATATTAAACAAATGACATTCTCTACATACCTGTGCCTTGAGCCTTTATTTCCGTGAGCATCCTGTGTTTAGCCCCAAGGCACCCTACACCAGAAATTCTCATTTGAAATTTTTTGGTACCCAAGCTTGCTTGGGTCCTTGTTGGTTAGCAGTAGTTCTAGCAATTGATCTTCTTTTCTTTGCTACCTTCTGGTCACCCACTCTCGTCCAGGGACAATTAATGGATGTATGTCTATATTTACCATAATAGAAGCAACGCACAGGGTATCTATCATTTTTTGTGTGCACATGTGAATTGTTTCATTGCGAGTGAGCATAGGTACTGTCATGTTGATTATGAGAGTAGCTCCTACCTCTCAGTCACCAGCAGTCATGGACTGTGTGGCCAATCTTTCCACAGTGGTAGCAGCAAGGAGGGTGATTTCTGTTGAACGCCACGGGGAGTGTCGACCTGTCCGAATGGAAGTGTCGACTCTTCTGATTCCCCATGCGGTTCTGTGCAGAGTTCTGCTGCATACGACCACTGCCAGGGTTGACCTATCTTTTGCCCTTGATTTCAGCAGCAATTCTTGAATTCTTTCCTGCTCTTAGTTCATCATTATTCAAGGTGAGACAGTCATGTACACTGTGAGCAAGCATGCCACAATGAAAGCAATAAACATTCATTTTATTAGAGGCATGGTAGTCATCATGGCTTTTCCTGTTGTGCATGTCAAGACTAGCAGACTTAGGGATTTGTTGATGCGTGAGAGCCTTCCCTTTCTGCTTACCAATGCGTTTTTGGTTTTTCTGATCAGCATGAGGTATTGGGAGACGATAAGAAGTGCTGGCTTCATTCTTACCCAAATCTCCTTCATGATGACTTACTCTTGTTTCTAAGAGTATGTTCATGCTTTCTTTATCCTACATACACTTAGACAGAGGGTCATTTATATCTTTGATTTCATTCTCTAATGAGGAGACGTGCAGCTCGGTTTTAGCGAGGTCCTCCTCACATACAGCCAATTGCTCATTGAGCATAGCATTAACCCCCTTGTAATTTTCAATCTCCATTTGAAGTTCATTCAATTTTTCAGAACTGTCATGGGCAATACCCTTGCCCTTCTCATAAATGGACAATTTTTCAAGCAACATGTCGTTTTGTTCTTTTACCATGTTTATTTCTTCAATCAGCCTTGTATTAGAGATTTGCTTGTCCGTCATGGTTTGTTCATTAGAGATTGATTTAGGTTGATTTTGAAGTTGTCTTATGATTTCTTCCAACCTAGTGATTTCAGCTTGAAGGATTCCATTTTTATCTGTTAGGCATGTAATGGTTTTCCTACTCACATACAAGTCAGAGGCAAGAGTGTCGTTTAGCTCTTCAAAAGCTGAACAGTTGTTATAGAAAGGACTTTCATTCTGACGGATTGGTTGGATTTTAAGTTTTCGAACAGTCTCTTCCAACCTTATGGTGTCTTCTTGAAGGATTTTGATTTCATCGCTTAGACATATGATGGTTTGTTTGTTTAGATCCAAATCAAAAGCAAGAGTATTTTTGAGCTCTTCAAGGTTTGAACAGTTTTCACAAGCATGACTCTTACCTTGACCACTTTTCTTCAAATCTTTTTTCAATCTTTTATTTTCAGATTTCATCTTTTTGTACTGCTCGATCAACTGATCATATGCACCCATAAGCTCTTCAAATGTAAAGTCTTCAGAATCAGAGCTTACCTGAGATGAGGATGGATTGCTTGACTGCTCTGATCGGTCAGCCATAAGGCATTGATGCTCTTGATCTTCTTTCTCATGGATGTTCATGAACACTTCTAGAACTTGCTTAGCCGTGCTGCAGGTAGACACAAGATCAACTAATCTGTCATCAACCGCAGCTTTGATTAAGTTGAGTGCAGCAATGTTATTGTCATGTTTGGTCTTATGTTCAACTGACCATACATTTGAATCTGATGGCAGCTCATTTGGACCAATGTATATAAGGTTCCGCAATTGTGGATCTGTGAATTTGACATAGACGTACATTTCTCTCAGCCATATCGAAAAATCTGAACCATCAAACATAGGCAGAGAAACCTTCGAAGCATCTTTAGCAGATGAAGCCATTTTCTCAAAATACACTGGGATCTTTCCCTGCAGATCGTAGGATCTAGGAATAGCAGAGCTAGGCTTTGATACCAATTGTTGGGTCCTACAGAGTGCAATCGTATCAAGAAGGGGGGTTGGATAGATCCTATTGATAGCTATGACCTATTTAAAGCTTGAACCCTAAACACATGAATCACTCCTATAAACCAATAAAACACTTAGACACATAGTGCAACGGAATAGATAGGAATGGAGCAAGTAATAATGTTAAAGCACGATGCTCAGTTCAAACAGGTCAACACCCCCAGCGGGTAGGTCGACACACCTTCTACGGATCCTGGGTATTTGAACACCACAGGTCGACACTCCCAGCGGGCAGGTCGACACACCTTCTACTGATCCGAACCACAGAGATCTTAGATCAGAGTAGCTAAGTGTGAAATGACTTGCTTAGTGTGTGAGAACTGAGGTGATCACTAAGGTGCATGAGTGTTAAACGAGGTGAATTCCCTTGGCAAAGCTTTCACCTTGATACCTGTGTGCAATGGTACAGCAGGCAACCGAAGGAGCTAATGTGTTTAAAGACATAGGGGACAGCAGGCTGCTCACTCATCATGATACCTTCCTCTGCTAGGGAGATGCTTCAAGTGTCTGTAAGCAAGAGTGCTGCAGACACCTGAGAAAATGCACGTTAGCAACGATAGCAGGAGGATCAAGATGAGACTGTTGTGCAAGCAGAACGCTTGAGTGTGCAGAGAAAATAAATAGCGTAAGTAGCATATGAACCTGTGAAATGGGGATAGAAGTTATAGAATAAGCTCACAATGTATATAACCCACAACACAAGGATTTTAAGGTGGTTCCGTTGTTAGCCCACAACCTACATCCACCCCACACCAAACTCGGTGTGGCTTTCCGGCTGACACACAGCTTGATCCACTGAGCAGCACAGCTTGCTTACACAGCTGAGCAACACAGCTTACTTACTACTGACTAACAGCTTGAATCACCCAGAGGATCTGATCCTCTCTTCCTCTGAAACCACAGAGGGAACCCGGTCCCTAAACCAGGGGATCGAAAAAGCTAGATGTATTGGTGATAGACGAACCGTAACAAATAGAAATTGAATATTGCAAGTGCAGTGGAGAAGGAATAGAGATTTTGTAGACACCAGCTAAGAGAATGGATCAAGACAACAGAGGTGGTGGCTGCAGCTACCAGATTGGATCCAACAATCCTTTTCCTCAAACACCAGTACACTGCAGGGTTTGTCTTCTCTCTCAAGGTTGCTCTCTTCTTCTTCTTCTACTACTCACAACACTGTACTATGTCAACCAAGTGCTGGGGCTGCTCTCACGCTTTCTTAGGAATGTTTTTGGAGGTTAGTCTAGAGCGTGGCACTGTGTGAACGGCAGCATCATCAGCTTCTTCAGTTGAGGAAGCTTGGTATAAATAGGTAAAAACTAGTTGTAAAGTCAGGGAAAAAATGGCACCCAGAAGTCACAGATGGACTATTGTACCGGCTGTATTTTTCCCTCCATAATTTCCCTTGAGGCATGCGCCAGGGTGAAGTGAGAGCTTGGAGTCTTCCAGGCAAGTTCTATGTTCGACGGCGGCAGCACCTGGAAGAAGTGACTGAGTCTTCTCATTCGAATGCTTCGAGATCTTTTCATTAAATGCTCCTACAGGCCTGCTGTCTTCCATTGGCTGAGCCCAACTTTTAGTACAAGGAAGGTACGTTGGCAGACAGTGGGAAGAATCAAACCAGATCTCCCTTTAGACAGCATCAGATACTTACAATGACTCTCTCTCAGAAATGCAGTCTTCTTATTCTGCTCAAGTGTACTCTTCTGCGAACTTGGCTGGTTGGACAGCCCATTGATCGACAGCGAGATAGAGGCAGACTGCGGAGTGTCCTATTCCCAGCAGCAGACAGTCTGGATAGGCAGACAGATAAGACTAACATCGCGACAGACTGAAGTGGCTCTTTCACCTGGATTTCTGACATAACCATCTCTAAAAGGTAGATAAATGAAAGATAAGATGGTTGATCAAAAGTCACGCCTTGGGACATGGTCCAGACCCCAAAATCCTTGATTTTGATGATTTGCGATTCCTTTTTCTCTCACTGGATGGTCCACTGATCTGACAGTTTATTGGCTTGAGGATTTCTGAAAGAATAAGGGTGTATCGACACTTTCCTAGCAGTGTGTCGAGACATCCTATTGAAGGCCTTGAGGAATCATTCTGGTTGATCGTGGATGTGTCGACACTTCCCTATCAGCGTGTCGAGACATCCCTTTGAAAGCCTTGAAGATAGCTTCTACTGATTTCAAAACACGTTCTGGTTGATCGTTGATGTGTCGACATTTTACACTCAGTGTGTCGGGACATTTAGTGAGTATCTTGAAGATCCATGGCTGATGTGTCGAGACAACACCAAAAGGTGTCGGAACATGTGAGCCATGAGCAGAGTTCTCACATGAGGGTGTCGAGATAGAAGTGCCAATGTGCAGAGATTTTCACACGAGTGTGTCGACACTTTTCACTCAGTGTGTCGAGACATTAGTGAGTCCATAGTCTTAGATAGAACAGCTTCGGCTTGATTTCATACACGTTCTGGTAGAACCTAGATGTGTCGACACATTCCTATCAATGTGTCGAGACATTCCTTTAAACGGTCTTGAGGACTGCTTCTGCTTCAGCTGATTTCTTCTTGAGGTGTCGAGACATTTGTCAGATGTGTCGACACATGCTTTATGTGCAGAGTTGTCATCCGAAGGTGTCGAGATATTTTCTTTCTAATTCAGCCCTTGATTGGAGTATGCTCAGACATTGATGTTTGGACCTTGAGCAACATGCACAGACTTTGTCTTGCCATAAGGTAAACCTGATATGTGTTGGCCAGGGGTTGCACGGACCTTGATCTTCTTATGTGCTCAGACCTTAGGTCATTGTAACAGAAACTTGCACCGACCTGATACTGATTAGCCTTGGATGTGCACTGATCTTCTTTTGCTGTATCACAATAAAGACATGCACGGACCTTAGTCATTTTCCTTGGCCTTCTTGCATCGACCTTGGTCCTTCTTTCTTGTGCAGCCTAATGCCTCATCTGTGTGACTTACTTGATTTCTTTCTATCTTTGCAGACACACTTTGTTGCCGGTGTGGGCTTGACCTTAAATGCATGACTGTTTGTCTCTATCAAATGCAGGTCAAACTATATTAATGAATCATAGTTAGACATCATTGAAACAAAAGAATATTATACATAAGCCCAACATACATTGTCAGCCATTATCAAAACAATGGAGTTACACATGTTATACACTTGCCCAACACGGTGCACATCAGTCAAAGTCGGTGTACATTTGAAAACAAGGTCTATGCACGTTGCTGAAGGTTGGTGCACGCTTGGTTTCAATGCTCCAAGGTCGGTGCACATGTGACTTCCAGAGTCGGTGTAGGTTTTACTTCGGCATACAAAGTCTGAGCACATGTGAGTTCAAGGTCGGTGCGTGCTTTGGTGTCAACACTATATGGTCCGTGCACATTCACTATTTGACAAATCAAGGTCGGTGCATGTTCTTCTTCAACACTAGAAAGTCTGTGCAGGTTTACCTTCTGGCAAGATAAGGTCTGAGCATATATGAAATCAAGATCTGTGCATGTTTACCTTCTGACAAGATAAGGTCTGAGCACATATGAAATCAAAGTTTGTGCTATGTCTGCTTCCAACCTCAAAAGGTCTGAGCATATTCGCAAGAAGGTCGATGCACATCTTCAAAGAAGTGACGACACTTCACTTATAGAGTGTCGACACCTTGTTCCAACATGTTGACACATTGGCCCTTCCAGAAAGCATTGAAGACTAGATCCTTAAAAAAGTGTCGACACCTCAGTTATCGCAGGTCTACACTTTGGGCTTCCAGAGACAGTCATACAAGAAGACTTCATAAAAAGTGTCGACACCTCCTTCTCAGTAGGTCGACACCTTGATGATCCCAGAAGCTAAAGACTAAGGAGTGTCGACACGTCCTTCCCAAGAGGTCGACACTATGGCATTCAAGAGAGCGTTATATTGGCTGCTTTACCTAGAAGTGTTGACACTTCCTTCACAGGAGGTCGACACCTCTGTTCTTCCAGAAGCACTCAAGCTAGTTGTCTGTCAAGTCAATGGAAGATCCAGGGAGAGAAAATAGGTACCGTAAATGTCTAATTTCATGGATTTTAAGGTCTGGATGGGGTACCTAGGTTTGACTTTTTGTCCCTATCAACATGTCACTTTCTTGGAGCTACTTTTGTCAGAAATCCAACTGGAAACAGGACACCTCACAGTCTGCCACTGGGAAAAGTCATCACAGTCTGCCACTGGGAAAAGTCCTCACGGTCTGCCACTGGGAAAAGTCAACACAGTCTGCCACCTCTTTACTATCACCCCATGTGACTCCGGTCCTAGCAGTCCTCAGCAAGATAGAAAGTAAATTTCAGCCAATGAGTGGACCACATGTCTAAAGGGAATTTAATGTGAAGATCTTATGATCTGCCATCAGTCTGCCACCGTCCTATCCTTGGACAAGAAGCAATGCCAGCTCAAGCCAAATCTTGCAGAGTATCTTCCTCAAAGACTAGAAAAGTTTTTGGAGGAAAAATTTGGAGGGAAAGTTTATCACCACATTTCCTTGTGGCTCAGCTATAAATATCAAGCTTCCTCAAGAGAGGAAGCTATTGCTGCCCAGAGAGTGCCACGCCCTAGAGCATCTACAAAGAACATCCTTGAAAGGCGTGAGCGAGTAGCCCAGCACTGATTCACAGTTCAGTGCTATGAAAGAAGAAGAAGAGAGATCAGCCTTGAGAGGGAAGAGAACACCCCTGCAGTCTTCCTGAGCTTGAAGAATTAGATCTTCAGATCCGGAATATGTAGCTGTAGTCCCCAGCTGGCAAATCATCATCTAAAGCTCCAGCTAGCATTTTTCTTCTTGTTCTTGTGTTTCACCCACTGCACTTGCAGTGTCTTCCGCTTGTGTTTTTCGTTCCACTCATTTCAACCTCATACTTTGCTCTATCCCTACTGCTTGTGTGTAGGAACACAGACAGAGGTTTGCTCCGATCTGTGGAGAACCGTCCCTACCGGTTTTGTGTGTAGGAAGATAGACGGAGGGCTTTCCGTTCTATGGTTTTGGGGCGTGTCCCCTGTCAAGCTGTGAGTCAGCAAGAAAGCCTCACCGGGTTTGGTGAGGGGTGGACGTAGGTTGTGGGTTTACAACCGAATCACCTTAAAATCCTTGTGTTGTAGGTTGATCACCTTGTGGGTTTGCTCCGTATCTTCTACCCCCATTCACAAGTGTGTGTGTTTGTTGTATCAATGGAATCCTAATTGCTTTCTATAGCACACATTGTCATATTGCTCACACACATACACACGAGGTTCAACGAGCAGCCAATCTCAATTCATGAGATTCTGGTTGATCTCTAAAGTTCACACATATAGCTAGTTATCACACTTAGTTGATATGTGTTGAGATCCCTACTGTCCAGTGCAATATATTACTCTTACCCTTTAACCACGTTGAAGCAGCATCAACCTCGCTGTTGTACAGCGTTGATCTTAGCTGTCTACCTAGGTGTGCTCCGTTGGGTTTAAGCTTCTACCTGTGCAGTCCTTGGACCTACTTTGCTGTCTTCACTTAAGCCTCTCCATCTAAATCCACTGTGTTTTGTGTCTAAGTGTTTTATTATCTTTATAGGAGTGGTTTATGCTTTTGGCAATCAAGTTTTAAATAGGCCATAGTTCGTGAGAGGAGCTATTCAACCCCCCTTCTGGATCCCATTGCACCGCTCGGGACCCAACAAATGGTATCAGAGCCAAGCTCTGCTATTCCCAGATCCTACGATCTGCAGGGAAAGATCCGAGTGCATTTTGAGAAAATATCTTCATTTGCTACACATGCTTCGATGGCTTCTCCGCATATTTATGATGGTTCAGATTTTTCAATATGGCTCGAGAGAATGTTCATCTATGTCAAATCCATAGATCCACAATTGTGGAACCTCATATACATTGGTCCTCATGAGCTACCATCAAACCCAGATGAATGGTCTGCTGAACAAGAGACCAAACATATTCATAACTTTGGTGCATTTTACTTGATAAAAGTAGCAGTTGATTTCAGGTTATCTCATCTTGTGTCCACTTGCAGCACAGCCAAACAAATCTTGAACAGATTGGTAAACAGCCATGAAAAAAGAAGAACAAAGGAACATATGCCTCATGGCCGACCAACTAGAACAGTCAAGCAATTCATCATCAACTCAGGTAAGCTCTGAATCCGAGGACTTCACTTTTGAAGAACTTATAGAAGCCTATGATGATTTAACCAAGCACTTCAAAAGGCTAAAATCAGAAAACTGAAAACTGAAAAAGGATTTGAAGAAAAACAATCAAGGTGAGAGTTCCTTCTATAAAAATTGTTCAGCTTTTGAAGAGCTCAATGATACTATTATGGTTGATATGGATGTACATAAAGAAACCATTGCTTGCCTAAAAGATGAAAATAGAATCCTTCAAGCTCAGATCAGTAAATTAGAAGAAATAATAAGAAGGCCTAAAGATAAGTCTAAATCTACATCAAATGATCAAAGCTTTACTGAAAATAAAGCTCTCACCAAAGTAAATCAAAATCTTAAGAATGAGAATGAAAATTTAAAAAATGAAAACATTGAGTTGCTTGAAAGACTATCTATCTGTGAAAAAGGCAGGGGCATTGTTAATGGTAGCCCTGAGAAATTGAATGAACTTCAATTGGAAATTGAAAATTACAAGGGGGTGAAGGCCATGCTCAATGAGCAATTGGCTGAGTGCGAAGAGGACCTTGCTGAGTCTGAACTACATGTCTCCTCATTGGAGAGTGAAAACAAAGACTTAAAGAATTCTCTGTCAAAGTCTGATCAGGGCAAAGATAATTTAGACAGAATTCTGGGAACTAGGGTCAACCTTCAAAGAGAAGGTTTGGGGCACAAACTTGTGAACAAAAAGTCCCTTGGAAGCAAGGTGTATACCTCGTTTGTCACTGGCTCACTTGAAGCCAGCACTTCTCATGGTCATCCAAAACCGCATGCTGCTCAAAAGAAAAACCAAAATCAAAATGGCAATCTGAAAAAGAATGTTTCCTGGCATAAACGGAAATATGATTTTGCTAATGTGGAAATGCATGCTAGAAAATCTCATGCTAAGTACCATTCTACTCATAAAATGAATGGTTATTGTTTCTATTGTGGTATGCTTGGTCACACTATGAATGATTGCCTCACCTTCAGTAATGATGAACTAAGAGCAGGCAAAAAAAGAAGATTTGTTGCTGAAAATAATGGCAAGGGATAGGTCAACACTGGGAGGAAGCATCTTCTGCACACTCATGCTCAAAAGCCCAGGTATGACCCTGCGTGTCGACACACTCATCTGAAAAGGTCGACACTCTCCAAGGCTGAACAGTCTGCAAATAGAAGAAACCATCCTCCTTGTTGCTTCCACTGTGGAAAAATTGGCCACACAGTCAAAGACTATTGGCATCTGAAAGGTAAGAGTCACCCTCATGATTAACACAATGGTATCCATGCTCACCCACCAAGATTCAATGCACCTGTACAAAGAAAGAATGGTAAATTCCTTATGTGTGGCTTCTACTGTGGTGAACATGGACATACATCCAATCACTGTCCTTGGACGAGAGTGGGTGACCAGAAAGCAGCAAAGAAAATAAATTCATTTCCGAGAATTACTGTTAACCAACCAGGACCCAAGCAAGCTTGGGTACCAAAAAAATTCAAATGAGAATTTTGGGTGTAGGGTGCCTTTGAGCTGAACATTGGATGCTCAAGTAAATAAAAGCTCAAGGCACAGGTATGTAAATAATTATTTTTTAAATCTAACATGATAGGCTTGCATTTTGGTTTCTGCATCATAAGTCTGTCTTGCTGTCAATAAGTGTTGAAAACTGAATTGATCTTCTTGAACTTCTAAAGTTTCCCCCATGGTGTGAGATGATCAACTATGCTAGATTACTTGCTTACACCATGTCTTGATCCTTGGTATATTAAATGGTGCAGAGTAGAAAGGCAAGTTAAGCTTGCTCAGAACTCTCACTATGCATGAGCAGGATCTCATATCCAAATCTTCGCCATAAACCAGAGATCAAGTAATTCAGCTGCGTAATCCATGAAAAATCTGTCATGCTGATGGAATTGCTATGATGATGAATTGTTGTTTGATTCATGCTGTCTTTTAACAGCCACGTGAACTTCTTGCTTAGCATTGTGGAACATTATTTTTGATGATGTCTTCCATGGCTGCACATATCTCAATTCATCACTCTCATGGACAAATAACATGCTGAGTGTCTATCTAAACTTCCATAAGCATTAAACAGAGGGGGAGTTTAAGTGTTTGTACCTAAGGGTAGAAATGCATTGCATATGGATGAATATGTATGTGTTGTGGTCTGTAAGCATCATCTTGAAATTTCATGCACTATCATGCATTTCATGATCAAGGGACCCAACTCTGCATGAGCTCTTGGTATATAAAATGGTAAGCTGGGAGAAGGATAGATCTCCTCTGTCTAGAAACTCACATCATGCGTGAGGTGGTCTTAAGACTTTAGTTCTCCGCCAGGTACCAAGGGTCGACCCATCATGAGAACAGTCTAGACATTCATGTGAATAATTCATCAAATTCCCTGCATTGATTCCATTACATGTGTTGTACTCAGAATTCAGACATTCAATGCACAAAGTCAGAGGGAGTTCCTGCATTTCATAATTTACCCATGTGCATTTATTATCATGCATATGCTGATTTCAGAATTGATTGCATACCATATTGAAATAATAAAAAAGAGGGAGTAAGTAGCATGTATCCATATGCACATGATAAAATGCAACTTGCCTCTCAGTACAGAATGCATAGCAAATAATCCATGATTGTATCATATTGTGGTCTCATACATGCCCATGCACACCATGTTAAAAGAGACCCAAAGATTGTATATTAAGTGGTATTATTTTTAATGCATCTTGTGTTCACTTAAGTCATTGGTTGCATACTCCATTGTCAACCCATGCACATGTTTAAGGGGGAGTCAACATCAAAAAATTCAGTCTATGTTCATGCATTCATTCTCATTGACCTGTGTACAGTCTGCACCTTCTTAGGGGGAGCTTGCCTAGCTTAAAGATCCTTGTTGATCAGGCAGACCTTAGACCTACTCAGGTCAAACTCTCAACTCATTCTGTTTAAAAACTGTTGTCTGAGCTCAGTGTGTCGACACCATGAAGTGCAAGTGTCGACACTCTTTTGAGGTTGGTGGTCCTATTTCACTTATTTCAGCCTGAGCTTACTGCATATCCTCAGGGGGAGTGTTCCTCATACCGTCTCACTATGTAATCATATGTCCCCTTTGTTGAAATTAGACCCTTCATAATGATGTTACACTAAATTCCATCTAGGGTCAGATTGCTTTGGATTATCTAGAATCTGCCACTTCTTGAATCATTAGTTAAATGTTTCCAGAATTCCTTGAATGCCTTGAACTTCTTGTAGGATCTTCAGTCTGATTGTTGAATTCATTTATCAGAGTAAATCTTCTAGAAGAATCTTCCTTTATGGAGCTTTATGACTGCCCTGAATATGAAAACTATTGGTTTAAAATTAATGATTTCTTGTGCTTTAACGTCTAATTGCCCTGAAAATGGTTACACTCGGTCTTAATAGGCTTAAACCAATTTTTTATGTTTTGACATGATATGCCTTCTTATATCTGAAAGTTTATCTTTAGTACAAAGGCTTTTTTGTTTGAGAAACTTAAGCTAAGTATTGCACTTAAATAATCTGATTTGCTGGAATTTATAAGAGCTAATTGTGTCAGAGCAATGACACTGGTTCACTGAGAAATATGTCTCCTCATAAAAAATGAGGTAAGATATGTCATGAAGTGCCATTGTTATCTCTACAGAAATGTAAAAGAAAAATCAAGGCAGAGCAATGGCAAAGTTGTTGAGAAATATGTTCCCTCATTAACAATATGAGGTTCGATATGTCATGAGGTGACAAATCTATCTCTGTTCAAATTGTGGCATGACAGTCAGTCACACCAAGTACCTAGGGATACTGGCATCTAACCAACGTGTATCCATAAGATACAAGGCATGACTGGACTTAAATGCTCGTAAAACTCCTATCGTGCTCAATGAAAATTATGAGTGTGATAGCAAAAGTTAAAAGCATGTCTTCTGAAACTCTAAAATTCCATTTAGTCTTCATGTTTGTTTAATCTCAATACTTTTCATAGTACCTCTCAAGGAGCTAATGGAATTGAATGAGTAAGGTAAGAGGAGGTTAACCTCGTTTCAGTATGCATTTCTGGTTCATTTCTATTAATACTGAATGCAGATGTTTTCAAGCAATTTTAGTGAGAAGATTAGAATTCATCAATGTTAAACCAATCATACCATAAGGGTTGCTTTACTAAAGCTCCACCGCTGAAAATTCTGAAAAATCTATAACTATGTATTTATGAACTTGGCTTCAGAATGAGGAACCCTCATCTTATTAGTTCTTGGATTCTCTACCTCAAAAATCTCCAAGTGTCGACCCATAGTGTCGACCCCTTGCAACCAGAATTCGGTCTAGCTGTCCTGATATCTGCCATTAAGGCAAACTGGCCTCATTTCGCTTCATGCTCCAATGATTTCTGTCATATCTGGACATCTGCATTGTGACGACCCAGGCTCCGGATATCGGGTAAACCCGATAACACTTGGATCCTTCAAGGCCTCCCAAGAGCGGTAAAGCTCCGAAGGGATAAAAGGAGTGTGTGTAGTACATTAAAATCCTAGATAAAGCAGTAAGCAATTAATATTTCATTAATCAGGTTTGCTAAAATAACAGAAATAAAATTACATTTTCAATTAACAATTTAAATTAATAGAGTCCAGTCCAAATAAAGACAAGTACAGACCAACAGAAAATAAAACGTACACTGAAGTCGGGGGAAGCCCGACATAGAGAATGCTGGCAAAGCTGGCAACAACGAACTGACGCACCGCGTCACGAACCACCAGGAAGAAGAAGTCCTCACCTGAAAAGCAGGGGTGAGCCTTGTGTCACTGGCTCAGTAGGGGTCACGTGGATCCCCACTAAAAACAACGCAGTAACACGCTAAACAGCAGCGCAAACCAGGAAAGCAGGAAAGAACTGGAGCAATAGCAGTAACTACAAAAGTAAAGCTGTAAAAAGTAGGAGTAAGCAAAAGAAAGAACAACTAAAGAGAGAGAGAAGACGTACTAACCAGAAACACGGCCACTGACCGAACCACGATCCTCTAAGCTACTCCAAACGGCAATAGACAGGTGAACCCTGAGCTCACAAAGTCAGGCGTTACCTATCCGTCGACCAAACAAAAGCTCCATAGCTGAAGCCTATCAAAATAGGCAGAAACCCTATAAAAGACCTACACAGTCAAAGGCACGAACATACACAACTAGATCGTCGTGTATGTTACACAAGACTGGACCTCGAGTAAAGCCATGACCGGCTACTCGGAATCCAACGATGGAAACATATGTCACGAGACACGATAATCACTAGAGTCATGCATCAAGTTACAAGAGCACCTCCTCACTAGAAGAACAGCCAGATGCGCCCACTGACGTCTTACACTACACCACAAGTATCTCCCACACGTCTGAAACAATGGTAACTGAGACACTCATAGAACCGAGTACAAGGAACTACCATACCAAGCACAAGGAGCAACGGTACCACAACACAAGGAACACCGGTACCACAGTAATGAGTGACTAGTCAGGGTCACACCCATCGGCGCTCGTCCAAACGCCCCTGACCACGTGTGCACACACA
Source organism: Amorphophallus konjac (assembly GCA_022559845.1). Lineage (NCBI taxonomy): Eukaryota > Viridiplantae > Streptophyta > Magnoliopsida > Alismatales > Araceae > Amorphophallus > Amorphophallus konjac. The sequence continues at coordinate 264,486,439 of CM040125.1, forward strand.
AGCTCAATGCTTTGAGCCAGGCCTCTAGCTAGTTTTCTCCCCCAGTAGGACGCTACTGTAAGACAAGGGAGCCCACAGAAACTAGCTTACGAACCGTATATCAGGAACTGCCCCGCCCCCACTCCGAGGTGGGCCGACACATTGGAACGCGTGAGTCGTTAGGCTATGACTAGTGGAGGCTCACTAGACACACAGAGATTCCAAAACCTCAGTGCTGAAGTACAGACAGGCTAGCACGCACTGTCACATGTACTACGAAGCACCAGACACAGGGTAGCCTACCAGACTGCCACCAAACTCAGGACAGACAACTAGACTTGCTAACACAACGATCCTTGAGTCTCAAGACTCGAGGTCAAGATCGTCGTACTATGCGGTAACAAGCCACCAATTGGTCTAATTCCTAAGCCACATCACGATAAAACATCGATAAAGGAAACGGTACAGGATCACCCGATCCATGCCTCCGCTTCACACGAATCACGGAGACCGGAGGGATTACCAAGACCTTCAAAGCATGTGGACACGTAAACTGAGGTAAGACAACATCTCAAGGCATCCAACACCATGTCTCGATCCATACAGGACCATCGAGATAACCACAAGGTCATACGTCAACCACTGGGTCACACCGGGTTGACCAGACACCAATGATGACTCTGAAACATCACAGAACCCCATGGGATATAATGGCACTCCTGGGCCACCTCACAACATGGTCATCGCCCTCATAGGACATCCAAGATATCCACGGACAGTGGGCAAGCCACAGGTAAAGCCAAGACAAATGGAGGCCAAACAATGGAAAATAAAGCTCTGGGAAGTAAAAAGTCATCTGCCATGCCGCCAGGTAAACCAAGCAGTCAGCTAATGAACCGTTACCCTCCCACAGAGAACACAGATGCTGGCGGTCATAAGAACAACTGCGAGGTAACTGTAGCGGTCATACACTAGGCCGCCAGACCCAATCAACCCTGAACCGACTTAACTAGTCAAACCACTAAATGGTCTATAATAGAACCGTCACATGGAGCATAGCGGGCTACTAATGGGCCGCCAGAGACTCCAACTTGAACCGACTTAAAACATTGACTTCGGTCAAATTAAAGGTAGCGCTCTATCGAAGAGCCGTTACAACAAAGACGCGGTCTAAGTTTAGGCCGCTAGCTTAAACCGACTTAAAAACCTCGAATCGACATGAACGGTGCCTAGCAGTCTAACTATGAACCACCACAGCTAGCCTCGCAGTCTATCGTAAGGCCGCTTGGCCAAACCGACATAACACCTGAATCTAGCGGTTTAACCTTGAACCTCCAAACAAGGCTTAGCGGTCTAACCATAGGCCGCTACCCGACACAAACGGTCAATCGCATGACCGCGAAGACCCAAACCGACATAGAACCGACTCGACGCCCAACGCAACCTAGCGGTCACACACTGGGCCGCTAGAAGAACCCTTGCGGCCACTGAAAGGGCCGCTAAGGCGACACGGCGGGTAAAACAGAGGATCGGTCGATTCCGACTGTTCCACGCCCCAATCGCGTCTAAACGACGGGGATACAACCCTAAACAACATAAAAGCCTTCCACAGACCGGAAGGGGTCATTTTGACACCAAAAACACAAGAAACGGGTGATTCTACCGAATCGACCCAAAATGAGTCACGGGGATAGCCGGGCTCATACCGACTCCGATTCTCAGCCAAGTGAAATAAAACTGGCGGGGATAGATTCCCAACATGCCAGGGGTTCGAATGAAACTAACTAGGTTGAAAATCGTCGCCTGAAACGATGAACTCGTCTCACACCCCCCGAACATGCTTTCGCCTAAAAAGAGACTAAACCTGCTCGTTCTCACACCGGATAGCTCAAAATCACGGGAGAACATAGAATAGGAGTAGGGCGTCCATCTCCCTACCTCCATCGAAGTTCTCACATATCGGAGTGACTAAACCACGCCGAAAACCGATAAACGAACTCGACCGTCGGCTTTCAATCCACCAAATCGCGCCAACCGTGCTCCGATCCTCGCACCAGCACGCTCCGAATCAACTCCACGGCATCTCCACAGCATTCCCGAGCCTCATCCGTCTGCAACCGGAGTAGAGGGGGAACGAGGAGAGAAAACGAGAGAGGAAGAGAGTGACGGCGAGAGAGGAGAGAGGAAGGAGAGAAAGAAATAAAAGGGAAAGGAAAATAGAATTTTCCTAATTTTCATAAAATTTAATTTTTTGTCCGAAAATGGACTAATTCAGAAAAATACGAAAAAATAGTCTAAACGATCCCGGAAAGAACGCAACGCAACTATAGCGTCCTCGAGTCGATGAACTGAATAATAAACTCTCCACTGGGTTCCGTAACTTGTACGAGAGAAAAACCCACGCGGATCGTAAAACACAACTCAGGACCCACAAAAGTGCTCCGAAACTTCTCGATAAAGATCCAAAAGACTCAGGGTCTTACAGTCCTCCCCCCCTTACAAGAATTTCATCCTTGAAATTCAAGGAGCTAACAAGAAGAAGTAGGGAAGAATAAACCCAAACGCTGGCAATGATCATCAAGCTCCAGCCAACACTAACACCTAGAACACGGCAACACAAATCTCGAAAAACATAATTCAGAGGAACACTGCCAGACCATAATCACAGGCACAAGCTCTGGATCTCAAGACAAATCGATCCATAGAATGAGCATGGCACCCAAGTGAACACAAGTCTCACACCTCCGAAATAGGTCAACGTCGCTTCCGTCTCGCAGGGAAAGGAGACACGACCCATGCCACGAAAACAGTTACCGACAACACGCTCGGAAAGCACAACAAGCATCAGCTTAAACAAGGAAACATAGTCCTCAACTGACAGCTCAACAACATCATCGACTTTCACGCCAGGAACAACAAGACTGGCACGTAGAGCGCCAACGACAGCACTGGACCACGAGCACAATCAAGTCAGTTCTCACTCAGACATTACATCTGATTCAAGTCGCATGCTAACTCCATCATGATAGAAGAGTACAACAAAACCAACTAACAAGACCTCGATCCACACCATGCCAAATCAGACTCACAGGGAACTCCTCCCAAGCTGAACACAACATAACAACAACAACAACAACAACAACAACAACAACAACAACAACAACAACAACAACAACAACAACAGCAACAACAACAGCAACAGCAACAGCAACAGCAACAGCAACAGCAACAGCAACAGCAACAACAACAACAACAACAACAACAACAACAACAACAACAACAACAACAACAACAACAACAGTACCTGCAGAATCCCAGCTCCGTTCTGAACACAGAACTACGGAACACAACTGCAAGCTGGGTCACATCCAGGCACAATTACAGCTAAACACACGGCTAAGATGCACAAGCCATGCTGCGAACAACTCACCGACAAGGACCCACAACAACAACAATGACAATCTTGGCCAACGCACCTCATGGACAACGATCACGTCCCGAGAGCACAACGTCCAAGAAAAGTATAAAGGAAGGAAAGGGTACTCAACCAGCAAACATGCCGACAGATTCCCCTAATCCTCTCAACAAGCCAGTGCCAACAACTATAATGTCTCCAGTAACGGCACAGCGACCAACAACATCAAGGCACACTCAGCCAAGATGACAAACATGCTGAGGAAACAACTTCTTAGACAATCAGAATCTTCCAACTTCACGATCTTGAACCAGTGGGTTATCAGCCCACACGCTTCCGCTGCGCACTCAACACACGTACACAGGCATCAAGGACAACTCGGCATCCGCATCTCAGTACACACTCGGCGCCATCACAATTCACAAACTGCAATATACCATGCCTCAGGTACTCATCCTACAAACAGCCGATCACAAGTCGCCAAAGTGCAAACCAAGAAGAGCATCAGTTTCAGCACAAAGCACAAAGAAACGCTAATCTTAGCTTATCCTTACATCCTAGAATGATTACCAAACCTTCACAGCACAACAACCGCTCAACACGGCACATCGAACAAGGTGCACAACGGCCCCCAAACACAAAATCTGGGTCCCAAGTCAAGCAACCGTCGAACAAAGGCAAATCAGGTTCAGAATTAACACAGTCCACACTTAAGCAGACACAAGACAAAGGCTTCACCAAGACAGCACTTCCAAGGCTTACCTCGAAAAGACGCCACCAAACAAGAGGAAAAGAATCAAGCTCGACTAACAGTAGCTCACTAGGAAGGAAAATCTTAGGTTCACCCGAGCATTCTTCCAAACAAGGCATCTAATCGACCACCATGACACAAGCTTAACATCTCAGGGGCTGACCAAATCTCAAACGAGGACGACCCAAGCAACATGAGAATGTGCACGGTCATCACACCAACGAGAAAATCACCAGCCACCTGAGCAAATTACAGAAACATCTCGAACACCGCACCACAGATTCACGCCTACCGGTGAACTCTGCCAAGTACAGCATAACTGAGACAAACACCACAATAAAAAGAAAGCACTCCGTCACATCCTGACGAGAGCGAAACCATCTCGCACAGTGCCAATCACAGCACGCATAAGACCACAAACAAAAACAAAGCGACAAACAATCGCCAAATCGATGCCAACGCTAATGCCAACTGCTGACTGTACTGAACTTTAAGGACTCTGAATACAGCGATATCTCGAATTCCCATGTACCTCACACACAACAGAGCTCTGATACCATCTGTGACGACCCAGGCTCCGGATACCGGGTAGACCCGATAACACTTGGATCCTGTGAGGCCTCCCAAGAGCGGTAAAGCTCCGAAGGGATAAAAGGAGTGTGTGTAGTACATTAAAGTCCCAGATAAAGCAGTAAGTAATTAATATTTCATTAATCAGGTTTGCTAAAATAGTAGAAATAAAATTACATTTTTATTTAACAATTTAAATTAACAGAGTTCAGTCCAAATAAAGACAAGTACAGACCAACAGAAAAAAAAACGTACACTGATGTCGGGGGAAGCCCGACTTAGAGAACGCTGGCAAAGCTGGCAACAACGAACGGACGCACCACGTCACGAACCACCAGGAAGAAGAAGTCCACACCTGAGAAGCAGGGGGTGAGTCTCGTGTCACTGGCTCAGTAGGGGTCACGCGGATTCCCACTGGAAACAATGCAGTAACATGCTAAACAGCAGTGCTAACCAAGAAAGCAGGAAAGAACTGGAGCAATAGCAGTAACTACAAAAGTAAAGCTGTAAAAAGCTGGAGTAAGCAAAAGAAAGAACAGCTACAGAGAGAGAGAAGACATACTAACTAGAACCACGGTCCTCTAAGCTACTCCAAATGGCAACAGACAAGCAAACCTTGAGCTCACAAAGTCAAGCGTTACCTATCCGTTGACTAAACACAAGCTCCATAGCTAAAGCCTATCAAAACAGGCAGAGCCCTATAAAAGACCTACGCAGTCAAAGGCTCGAACATACACAACTAGATCATCATGTACGTTACACAACACTGGACCTCGAGTAAAGCCACGATCGGCTACTCGGAATCCAATGACGGAAACATATGTCACGAGACACGAGAATCACTAGAGTCATGCATCAAGTGACAAGACCACCTCCTCACTAGAAGAACAGCTAGATGCGTCCACTGACGTCTTACACTGCGCCACAAGTATCTCCCACACGTCTGGAATGACGGTAACTAAGACACTCACAGAATCGAGTACAAGGAACTACCGTACCAAGCACAAGGAGCAACGGTACCACAACACAAGGAACAACGGTACCATAGTAACGAGTGACTAGTCAGGGTCACGCCCGTCGGCGCTCGTCCAAACGCCCCTGACCACGTGTGCACACACAAGCTCAATGCCTTGAACCAGGTCTCTAGCTAGCTTTCTCCCCCAGTAGGACGCTACTGTAAGACAAGGGAGCCCACGGAAACTAACTTACGAACCGTATATCAGGAACTGCCCTGCCACCACTCCGAGGTGGGCCGACACACTGGAACGCGTGAGTCGTCAGGCTACAACTAGTGGAGGCTCACTAGACACATAGAGATTCCAAAACCTCAGTGCTGAAGTACAGACAGGCTAGCACGCACTGTCACATGTAGTACGAAGCGCCAGACACAGGGTAGCTTACCAGACTGCCACCGGACTCAGGACAGACAACTAGACCTGCTAACACAATGATCCTTGAGTCTCAAGACTCGAGGTCAAGATCATCGTACTATGCGGTAACAAGCCGCCAATTGGTCTAATTCCTAAGCCACATCACGATAAAACATCGATAAAGGAAACGGTACAGGATCACCCGATCCATGCCTCCGCTTCACACGAATCACGGAGACCGGAGGGATCACCAAGACCTTCAAAGCACATGGACACGCAAATTGAGGTAAGACAACACCTCAAGACATCCAACACTATGTCTCGATCCATACAGGACCATCGAGACAACCACAAGGTCATACGTCAACCACTGGGTCACACCGGGTTGACCAGACACCAATGATGACTCTGAAACATCACGGAACACCATGGAATATAATGACACTCCTCGGCCACCTCACAACATGGTCATCGCCCTCATAGGACATCCAAGATATCCACGGAGAGTGGGCAAGCCACAGGTAAAGCCAAGACAAATGGAGGCCAAACACTGGAAAATAAAGCTCTGGGAAGTAAACAGTCATCTGCCAGGACACCAGGTAAACCAAGCAGTCAGCTAATGAACCGTTACCATCACACAGAGAACACAGACGCTGGCGGTCATAAGAACGACCGCGAGGTGACTGTAGCGGTCATACACTAGGCCGCCAGACCCAGTCAACCCCGAACCGACTTAACTAGTCAAACCACTAAACGGTCTATAATAGAACCGTCACATGAAGCTTACCAGGCTACTAATGGGCCACCAAAGGCTCCAACTCGAACCGACTTAAAACATTGACTTCGGTCAAATTAAAGGTAGTGGTCTATCGAAGAGCTGCTACAACAAAGAGGCGGTCTAAGTTTAGGCTGCTAGCCTAAACCGACTTAAAAACCTCGAACCGTCATGAACGGTGCCTAGCGGTCTAACTATGAACCGCCACAACTAGCCTCGCGGTCTATCGTAAGGCCGCTTGGCCAAACCGACATAACACCTGAATCTAGCGGTTTAACCTTGAACCGCCAAACAAGGCTTAGCGGTCTAACCATAGGCCGCTAGCCGACACAAACCGTCAATCGCATGACCACGAAAACCCGAACCGACATAGAACCGACTCGAAGCCCAACGCAGCCTAGCGGTCACACACTGGGCCGCTAGAAGAACCCTTGTGGTCACTGAAAGGATCGCTAAGGCGACACGGTGGGTAAAACAGAGGATCGGCCGATTCTGGCCGTTCTACGCCCCAATCGAGTCTAAACGACGGGAATACAACCCTAAACAACATACAAGCCTTCCACAGACCGGAAGGGGTCATTTTGACACCAAAAACACAAGAAACGGGCGATTCTACCGAATCAACCAAAAATGAGTCACAGGGATAGTTGGGCTCATATCGACTCCGATTCTCAACCAAATGTAATAAAATTGGAGGGGATAGATTCCCAACATGCTAGAGGTTCGAATGAAACTAACTAGGTTGAAAATCGTCGCCTGAAACGGCGAACTCGTCTCACACCCCCTGAACATGCTTTCGCCCAAAACGAGACTAAACCCGCTTGTTCTCACACCGGATAGCTCGAAATCACGGGAGAACGTAGAATAGGGGTAGGGCGTCCATCTCCCTACCTCCACTGAAGTTCTCACGCACCGGAGTGACTAAACCACGTCAAAAATCGTTAAACGAACTCGACCGTCGGCTTTGAATCCACCGAACGGGATCGCGTCAACAACGCTCTGATCCTCGCACCAGCACGCTCCGGATCAACTCCACGGCATCTCCACAGCATTCCCGAACCTCCTCCATCTGCAATCGGAGTAGAGAGGGAACGAGGAGAGAAAACGAGAGGGGAAGAGAGTGACAGTGAGTGAGGAGAGAGGAAGGAGAGAAAGAAATAAAAAGAAAAGAAAAATAGAATTTTTCTAATTTTCATAAAATCCGATTTTTGGTCCAAAAATGGACTAATTCAGAAAAATACAGAAAAATAGTCTAAACAATCCTCGGAAAGAATGCAACGCAACTGTAGCATCCTCAAGTGGATGAACTAAATAATAAATTCTCCACTGGGTTCCGTAACTTATACGAGAGAAAAACCCACGCGGATCGTAAAATACAACTCAAGACCCACAAAAGCGATCCGAAACCTCCCGATAAAGATCCGAAACACTCAGGGTCTGACATGCATAACTCATTCAGGCTGTCATGAATGCATCTTCATTCTTAACAAGTAGTATATGAATTCATTGATGTCCCCTTGGGCTGCCTGCATTTCTGATCTCCATGCATTGCATAAAGAATCTGAAATCCCTAAAAATCTAAAAACCAGAAAACCATTAAAACTCAAAAAATCTGAAAAATAAATTCAGTTTATGACTGCTACATCTCTCTCGTACTGCATCATGATTGCCATTGCTAAATGTCATGCACATGTCTGCCTCTCATGTTTCACTATATGTTGTTGTGTTGTGCCTTCATGGCATATGATGTCTAATTGTGTAAATATGTCTCTACCATGCCAAAACACCTGACAATTTACATTATACTGATAATTAACAATTGGTATCACATGCTCTCTAAAGACTCAGCATCACTCCCTAACAAGTGGTATCATCTCCTTGTCTGCACGATCTCCTCTCTGCATATTACTTGCGTTACTTGCATTCACAAGGGACCCAACAAGTGAGTATATACACTAGTATCATGCTATGCCTTCAGTGTACAACCTTTGACATGTATTTCCACATCAATTTGTGTACACTGACAAGGTATCTCAGGTTGCTGCACGTTTTCTTGCTACCCAAAGGTATATACTCACTTTCACTCTGTACATCCTGTGCTAATAATCTCCTACTTTACTCCATACCTTCCTAACTGTGCCATATACTCTCTCTATTATGGTATTTTGATGATGTCAAAGGGGGTGAGATTTATTGTCACGCCCCGAACCGATAGCAGCGGAACGTGTCGTTTGCTCGGAACGTGGCAGTTAAACAGTCGTGAACGATCAAGAGCAATGGCATGAGATCAAATAATTTGGAGCAATAATAAAAGTTTATTTCTAATATAAGTCTCTTACAATTTAAATTTTCAGAACTTGAAGACTCAACGACATCACAATGAAAAAAAATAAAATGATGCTCTAACAGACTTAGACAAGATAACTAAATAAGAGACACCATGCTAGACTCAAGAAAGATAAAAGACACGGGTTCACTAATTTTCAAAGCTCACTTGCACAATTATCCCTCCCGTGTGAGTCTCGGTCTCGCTAGCCACCTGATTACCTGAAAAATGTTAGAATAAAACTGGGTGAGCGAACGCTCAGTAGGAATTATATCTCAAGAACAAGTAATTGGTTTAAGTAATTACATCTTTCACATGTAAATGCAGTAAGTCTATGCATGTAGAATTAACCGAGCAAGTGAAACAGAACTAGCAATAATTTGACAATTTCATGTAAAAACTTTCAAGCAAGAGATATCCAAGAGAGATTTATAGAATATTGGCTATTTCACGCAAGTACTTGCCCATTCTGGGCCACGCTAGTCGAGTCACGCAAGCCAAGTCACGCACGCAAGTAATATCATGAAAGAGAGAGAGTGTGTGTGTGGAATGCCAAAGATCAAACTAGTCAAGCACTTCGGTGTAATGCCAGACACCGTGATCAATATAACTCCCATGGGCACAAGTACTTTCGGGTGCTCCTCCCAGGACCAGATCGGGCCCTAAATGCACAGTATTAAAGATAGATCTAGACATGCACGATAGTTCATAGCCAATAAGGAGTTTCAAGAACAAGCTTTAATAGAATGATAAGATAAGATTTTATGGAATTCAAGGACAAGGACCTTGAGTAAGGACAGACTTGCAATAAAATCCACGTGAAAGCATAGAAACCATGACATGTCGAAAAACTGGGTGGAATTGGCACCTAGATAGGTTGCCATGAATAACTTGAATAGATGACTCACAAGATAGTCACCAATTCAATGGACACGAAAGCAAGCTGAAGAATTGGCACCTAACCATAAGATACACAATTCAATATATCGCCTAGTGGAATGATCACTCATTCCACTGGCTAAGAGAATTCTCTCATGGGCCAAGAATAGCACCATGAAAGGGCCAGGTTATCACGTTTCTCTAGAGTGACGTGGCATTAAAATGGGTACAAGGTGTTTAAGGTACAACCAGCTCAGTCGGCCTTGAGGGAATCCAATGCTATGATGAGACTTACGGAGGTCCCAATGACTAACTTGCCAGTCCGAAGGAACGGAATGTCCAACAGAGGGCTCGTATGTCACCGAGAGTTGAGGTGTATACGTGAACCAATCATGAAACAGGGACTCCATCTATGGACGTGTGATGGGAGTGCCAGAAGACCCGCGGTATGGGTCAAAATCAGAAGAAAACTGTGAGAACATGAATGTGTTAATTATAGAATTCATGTCCATCCAATTCTATAATTAACTATAATTAAATAAACTTATATTTTTTGACGCCCGTGGGTGGCGTCATTTATTAATTAGCGTCCTCTCAGAGGGATGTTAATTTTATGATTTCTAACTTAATTTATTTAACAAGAATTCACATTTATATCTATTTAATTGAATAATTTCAAAAAAAGATATTCAAAGACATATTTATTTATATAAAATAATTTAGAAAAATAGAATATATGATAATTAGGAGAAAAATTCAAGGATTCCAAAAATATATTTTTTATAATTTTATATTGCATGGTTCAATAGATATAGATTTTCGAAGGTCTAGTTACAAGTTATATATATATATATATATATATATATATATATATATATAAAAGATTTGACGCCTTTTCCTATGGTCGTCCAAATAAATTGACGACAATCAAATTGTCGTCATTAACAATTTGTGTCCATTCTTTGATCCTCCCGTTCTCGATGTACATGTGTCGGAATCACGCGTTCTATATATTGAAATGACGGGCTCGAAAAACTCTACCTAACCGGACGTTCAAAATAATTTTTCGTTGAGAGATGGGGGATCTTGAGATAGGAGGCACGAAAAATGGTGTAATCACTCTCACTATCTCGATCTCCATCCCACTAGTACGCCCATAAATTTTCATGACCAAAGGAGACTCCGATACCCACGTACAAATTATTAAGGCGAAAACTCCATAACTAACTTCTATAGTATTAAACCAAAACACGAAAGAAATCATGTAGTAAAAATCATGCAGAAATATCATGTAAGGTTCAATCTAATTATAATCTTTGGCATGAAGAGAGAACACCTACACTGATGAATTAATTTTTGTTTGGGCTACGAAACTTGAGAAGACCTACCTTTATTGAAGATCGGAAGATGAACAAGTTGAATGAACTTCAAGAACCGATACTCTGTCTTGTACAGAGTATGGTGGGGGGAAAGAGGATGGGGCCAAGGCTTGCAGGATGGGCTTTTAACTGCAACAAGAGGAAGAAAAGGAAGCAGAACCGCCCCTCTTGTTGCAGTCACGGTCGTAGGATGAAGTGGAAGGAAGACTCTCCTCCCTTGGTGGCTTCACTGCAACCGGAGGAATGGAGGCTCGGCCACTTCCTCACGTTCACAGCAACATGACGAAGGCTTGGGTCTTTAATACAGCAGGAGGAAGAGGACGACGACACCCACGTTCGGCAGTGGCTCTAATGCAACGACAGGGTTTGGCTTGTTCGCTGGCAAGGTGTTTTATAGAGAGGATTTTCCAAACGGTGGTAGTAAACGATTAGAAGCAAGGCTTTTAATTCTTTCCACGCGTTAATAATTTCCTTCCTAACTAGCAGCCGCCTACTAAGAGCGCAAACGAAACCCTAAAACTACACCATGAGTTCGAACATATAAAGGCAGTTGGGTTGCTTCGTTCAATGGGGATGATGTGTACACTTGGGTCTTTGCATGTGGGCATATAGGTCAGTTGCGCGTGGGTTTCGGGTGAAAGGCTTTGTGTATATATATGCTAAATGGGAGAAGGTATTTTTATGGGTTAGGTTTGGTTTAAGTGGGCTCGTGAGTGGGTATTGCCCATATGGGTATTTAAATGGTTTAGATACATAATGGTATGTATATGGAATATATGGTTAATTGGTTGGGTTTGGGTTAACGTGAGTTTAGGTTCTGTCAATGGTAAAAGCCCATATGTGTGGCTTTGGGGTTATTGGGTTGAGTTATAACACACATATATACATTTATACACGGGTTACGTAGGTGGCTAATTGGATTTATATATATATATATATATATATATATATATATATATATATATATATATATATATAGTCACAAATACTCCAGCTCAAACTTGCAAAGCCCATTTATGTTTATATATATACACTGGTTGTGATATTTTGGGCTAAGGTTCAATAGTTATAAGGTAACAACTTTAATAATTATTATTTTAAATTCTCAAATCAACACCCAATAGGATTCTATCTAACACTTAATTTTTATCTATTGATAAACTAAATAGCCAACCTGATTTAATTATTTAATTTTCACCTATGAATCAAACTCTAATCGATCCAAGTGCCTTGGTAGGACAATGCTTAGCAAAATTAACTGATATCCTTGACAATATAGCTCTCTTAGACCAATCTGTTCAACAGTTCAAAAGTACTAAGAAAGCAATAGTTCAAGTTCATGACACAAACGTCCGACTTCTGAAGCAAGCTCCTCTAGCAAAAGAAAAGGAGCGTGTACGGAGCAGCAGGTTACCACATGATCCCACAAAAGTTCCTCAGTTAGAACACAAGATGATGAGATCCCGACTCCCTAAACCAGAGTATGGAATTGGCCGAATATATTCGGATCATATCATTGTCTTAGGAATGGACATTCCTATCCTCAATATTGATTCTGCTCCGGTCTCAGACTTAGCAGATATCATACGCATTTGGACGCAAAAGGTATATCTTGCCCAGCAAGCCAGTAAAACACCCAATGCGCAATTATTTGAAATTTTGAGTCTTGCCTTTACAGGCAAAGTCAAGTATCTTTGGGACCATACTGATGAGGCCAATAAACAACAAGTCATTGACCAAGGGGTACAAGAGTTTGGAAACCAACTCTTACGCGAATTTTGTCCTTCACGCGAACATCAAACCTCTATGGATATTTTCTTACTTGCCAAAAGAACTCTCACAAATTTAGATTATTTTGAATCTTATTGTGACAGTTACACAAAAGAAGTTTATAGATTGGCACTCAACAATTCTGATGCAGCAAAAGCACAATTTCTAGCATCTCTGCCGGAGGCAATCAGCAACTTGGTACTCAATGAGCTTAACACGAACAACGTCTTGCTCGAGAGTTTACTTTTTGCCGATATCATTCAATATGTGCGACAAGAAATCAAAAAGTTGTGTTATAATTTGAAAGCGCAGCAAGCTCTACCCAAGATATCTCAACAAACATGCGCTCAAATTGAAGGGGCTGAAGCGTTCAATCTCCCACACAAAAATAGAAAAGCTAGACCTCGGTTCAGACCTAGGTTCTCTCGCCTCAACAGGTCTACCAAGAAATCTAAGCCATTTAGACCTTATCGGTTCTTTAAAAGACGACAAACAAAACGTCGTCAAGCCACTGCTAAAGATGAATGTTTTGCCTGCCGACAACCGGGCCATTTTGCTAAGCATTGTCCTACCAAGGCACCCAGACGAATCCGTGCAATGTTTGCAGTTAACGAGATCGATTCGGATTGGGAATTAATCGAATCACCAGAGCAATATCACAAAGAACTTGAAAGACAGACTCAATTATACCTTTGTGATTTCGGCAGCCAGTCCCCCTCTTCTAATTCTGAAGACGAACAACTACAAGCACATATGGCTAGTACTTCTGGCGGTAAACAACCCCAACTATACTGTTCTTCCGACGATGAATGCGACTTCCGTGAAGAACAACAATCAAGAAAAGCTGAATCAGACGAGTCAGATTCTGATTCATACGAACAGATACACTCTATGCTAGAATCGCACTCGCTTTCCTCGTCAGCATCCAGTGAAGAAGATTTTATCAATCCTTTTTATCACACCGCCAGGTATGAACCTCAAGTTCCCTTAACCTCAGTCAACACAGTTGCAGGACCTGTTGCAGCACCTCTGCCGTTACCTCGCGATGCCAAAAAGGGGAAAGTTCCTGAGATCAGTATTCCGCATTATCATCACATTCTTTCAGATCACCAAGTGTTCCAAATAAAGAAGATGATAAAGATGACAAATAGCATCCTTATTCCTGGCCACATTGCTACAGATGGCAACACAGCATGGAAAAAATGCCAAATCTTTATTGACACAGGTGCAAATATAAACTGGTGCCATCAAAAGCTTTGGCACGACTGGCTATATTACCCTGCAGGCGGCGAAATTGAAACCATGAACGGCTCCCGCGCTGTTTCTTATTTTGCCCTACAAGTACCTATTAAATTAGGAAAGCAGGTAATTCTGACCGACTTCTTTCAAATTAATGATGGTGGCTACGAAGTCGGTTTGGGCTGTGTCACTCTTGACAAAATGGGTCCTTATACCATTTCAAAAGAAATGATGGTGCTTAATCTTCACCAAAGCAAAGAGTTGATCCCGCGAATATCGCCCTATTTTAAATCTGCTCAAAATCATCGGATATCACTTGAAGATGTGTCTATCTCTCAGCTCATCCGGTATAAAGAAAAACAGCAAGAAAAGAGAGAAAGATATGAGCTCGTCAAACAGTTAAATGCCTTAGATGTAACAGCTCAGCCATATCTAAGGCCATTGACAGTTATTACACAGCAATTAAAAGATTGTTGTGTCGAACATCCTTTACAGAATTGGCATAAAGATTCTCCCGAAGCCTTCATTCCAACACAGCATGCCATCCCGGTTCAAGGCAAACCCATTCGCCATTCTCTAGAAGATGAAATTGAAATACGACAACAAATTGAGGAATTCAGTCAGAAACACCTCATGCGACCATCCTCATCTAACTATGCTTGTTCTGCTTTTATTGTGCGCAATCATGCTGAACAAAAACGAGGAAAAGCTCGAATGGTTATTGATTATGGCCCTCTGAATGCAGTTACTCTTGATATAAAATGGCCCTTACCCAATAAAGAAGAATTAATTCAGCGCGTAGCTCAAGCTTCGGTGTTCTCTAAATTTGATTGCAAATCTGGTTATCATCAAATCAAGCTAGCTGAAACAGATATTCACAAAACAGCCTTTTCTTCTCCTTGTGGGTTATATGAATGGTTAGTCTTACCATTTGGCTTAAAAAATGCCCCAGCACAATTCCAATGCCGCATGGACAGCATTTTCAAGCCTTATATCCATTTTATAGCAAATTATCTTGATGATTTTTTAATATTTTCGGCATCTATGAAAGAGCACCTGCAACATTTGCAACAATTCATTGATTTAGTGCAACTTCATGGAATTGGTTTATCTGCCTCGCCAGACAAATTTCAAATTGCGGTTACCAAAGTAGAATTTTTGGGAGTTTTCATCGAACATGGCAAGATACACATGCAAACTCATCCACTCAAGAAACTGGCAGCTTTTCCTAGCACTATGGAAAATCTATTACAATGTCAGAGGTTTATGGGTTGTCTAAATTATGTGCGCAACTATATTCCCAAGTTATCAGAAAAAACACGTAATATTCGCATTGCTATGCGCGCAAAACCCTTTTGCTGGACTTCGTTAGCTACAAAAGAAGTGATTAGTCTGCAAGAGGAATGCCAACATCTCCCAAGTTTATCTCCTGCTTATAAAGGTCCTTATGTTTTGGCAACCGATGCATCAGAAGACACTTGGTCTGCCGTTCTACTTCAAAAACAAGAGCGCCACGAGAATATTTGTGCTTATGCCAGCGGCCAATTTAAAAAACATGAGTTAAATTACTGGCCCGCCGAAAAAGAAATTCTTGCAGCAGTACAGGGCGTACAGAAATTCCATCCATATCTAATTGAAGGACCTTTTCTCTTACGCACTGATTCTTCTACTCTTGGGGCCTTTTTAAAACGCAAACTGGCAGACAGTGCCAAGTTAAGACGTTATGCATGGTGGCAGTTTATTCTTGCACAATACAGTTTTACCATTGATCAGATATCGGGCAAAGATCATCATTTACCAGACGCCCTCACCCGAGAACTCAAACCTCAGATCAAAATGATGCGTGGCATCGGATCAGCAAATTGGAAAAATCTCCCTGTCAGAACTCCACAACAGCGTCTCCATTTTTGTCAAAAAATCCGAATGTTGTTCCCACAAGGTAGTTCTACTCATGGTGAATATCCTTCGCTCGATTTATTTATCACCTCAGCAGGAAGGATAAGTTGCTTATTAAACAACTTAAAATGGACACCACTAGAAGGAGAAATCTTGCGCTGGCTCATCGATAAACAGATCCTAGATGATATTTTATTTACAAGGCGACAATTATATGCTAATCAACAAGCCAAACAAGATTTGACAGAGATTCTTCAAACGCATACATGGGAACCAGATTTATGTTCCTTTTTTCAAAGATATAATTTTTCCGAACAGGGACAAATCAGGCGTTATCTAGATGAAGAACTTGTCATTGAGAATGCTGAAGACGAAGCTCCATCCTCTACACTAAAGCAGCTCAGCAATCTGATTGATGATTGTGTAAGTTGTCAAAAGAAACCTACGGGTTTTTGTCTTACACATCATAAACTCCTACAACAGCTCCTCAAACAGTAAAGGCCTGCGGAAGGAAAGCAAAAGATAGATTCGGATGCATCACAGCTGGCGGATTTCAAAGGATTTATGTCCGGACGGACTTGACAGCTGGCGGATTTCAAAGGATTTATGTCCGGACGGACTTGAAATGTCGGAACTCTCTAGAGTCCGGATTTCATTACATTGTACATTTTAGTATAATACTTTGTGTTTTGTGTCCGGACTTCCGGACTTGAAGTGTCGGACTTCAGCTGTAACAAATTAGGAACTCTCTAGAGGCCGGACTTCACTACTTTGTACATTCTAGTGTAATATTTTGTTAGCTATAAAAACACATCTCGACTGCAAGGGCAGATCATCGAGGTTTTTCATAAACACTTGTGTTTTAGCCTTTGTCTTGCTTGCAAGCATTGTCTTCTCTTCTGCCACAGACCTCTTTGCCTTAACTGGTATCAGAGCCTTTGGTAGCGTAGCGCAGGACATTTGGTTGTTCAAGTTACGCAATCGAACTTACATTTCAGTAAGTTTCCTAGCGCAGGATATTCATTACAAACTTGGCCGTTGGGCTCCTCCACCGCCTAAGGAATCACAGCAAGTTCGCCCCTTGTCAATTCGGGCCAAATACAGCTCGTTCATCAACAAAGAACATCCAGCTGAATTTTTTAAGCGACAAGATGATCCACTCCTCTTTTCAAACTGCTATTTAGTAAAGGGACCGATTTTGTCTGCAAAAGAAACTGCCGATACCTTCCTCTTTCTGAAAGGGTTGGCCAAACCCACAAACAGTTTTCAAGCATGTGCATTAGCTCATCCAGATAATCTGCCACTGGATGTCACTGCTGTAATTTATGATGAGGAACCAGCTACTTCCGAAGATTTTCAAGAAGAGGTCCGCCGTATCTCACAACTCTTAAATCCTCCGATAAGAGTTACCAGCACCACGCCAGTTGCGGCTACTGTTTTTATCACTCCAGTCACACCTCCCACTATTGTTGACATGGAACTAGAAGAACTGGAAGATTCAGCGGATTCTGAAGATGGTAAGGTTTTGGTTGATGAGGTTTTGGTTGAGGATGTCGGCTCTATCATTCTGACTAACGCGGCTCTTCATCTTTTTATGCTCCAAGCCCGTTATTCTTCTGTAGATCCTTCAGATATTCCACTCTCAACCTTGCATTCTCATATGCTCACCCAAGAATCCATCACCACGGAAACAGGGGCTGTCACCTTTCCAGCTATTGATAAAACTGACTTATATGCTTTTCCTCAATTTCAGGCCCGGCTGCTAAGAAGCATAAAACAAGTTGAGGTTAACATGCAAGTCCAGGGTACGGGCATGCGACCTGTGTTCTTGCCCTTCTTCTCCCCAGAAGATGTCAAACTCTGGAGACTAAAGCAGGCTAAATTTGTCCATATAGGACAAATTGATATTTTAGTCCACCCCCACTTTTCTTATAATCTTAATGCACCTTATCTAGTTACGTTATTGGATGTACGTCATCTAGACTGGGAAAAAGCGGTCATCTGCCAATTCTCTGGTCATCTCGACAAAGATGGGTTATGTGTTATAAGGCCCAACTTCACAATTGCCTTAGACGACCCACATTTGTCTCAAGCTTTTGTGGTATGTGTACAAATAAAAGATGTGGAAATGTTGCCCAACTCTGTTTATGCCACCATTGCTTCTAGATGTATATTTCATCTAACTAACTCAGTAGTTTCTCATTTTCGTAATCCTTATGGAACGCAATTACCCATCGAACTTAACCGCAATATTGCCAATGTAGCTCCAGCAGCTATCACAACTGAAGGTTTTGTTCAAGGCTTTCCTGCCATAGAACACTTCTTAGCATCCACAAATTTTTCAGAAAAGAAACAAAAAAAACGCTGGATGTCTCGCTTTCCTGAACCCCATTCGTTGCGTTACTCCACACTCCATCTTCTTCCCTCTTCTTCGCACCAGGTAGCCTCAACCTCTTCCTCCACTTCCGAGTTACCTCCAATTCTTCCCATCATCCATAATCCCCCTCCTTCTTCAGTTAGCTCTTCTCCTAATCGTGATGCCGCAGCAATCAGAATGTTAAATTCGACAACATCATCTCAACCTCAAGCCATTTACATCACCACAGATTCTCTGGAATGGCCACCAGAAATGGCATATGCAGCCACTACGCCTGAGCAGGTCCGAAAAGATAAAGTTGAACTCAAAGCGGACGCCAGTTATCTTTTGCTCCATAATGCTGACTCGTCACAAACTCAAAAGGATGAAGTTCGTCAGCTAAACTATGTAAATCATTGGACGTCGTTTGCAAGACGAAAGCTAGACACAATGGATGCAAAATTAACTGATATCCTTGACAATATAGCTCTCTTAGACCAATCTGTTCAACAGTTCAAAAGTACTAAGAAAGCAATAGTTCAAGTTCATGACACAAACGTCCGACTTCTGAAGCAAGCTCCTCTAGCAAAAGAAAAGGAGCGTGTACGGAGCATCAGGTTACCACATGATCCCACAAAAGTTCCTCAGTTAGAACACAAGATGATGAGATCCCGACTCCCTAAACCAGAGTATGGAATTGGCCGAATATATTCGGATCATATCATTGTCTTAGGAATGGACATTCCTATCCTCAATATTGATTCTGCTCCGGTCTCAGACTTAGCAGATATCATACGCATTTGGACGCAAAAGGTATATCTTGCCCAGCAAGCCAGTAAAACACCCAATGCGCAATTATTTGAAATTTTGAGTCTTGCCTTTACAGGCAAAGTCAAGTATCTTTGGGACCATACTGATGAGGCCAATAAACAACAAGTCATTGACCAAGGGGTACAAGAGTTTGGAAACCAACTCTTACGCGAATTTTGTCCTTCACGCGAACATCAAACCTCTATGGATATTTTCTTACTTGCCAAAAGAACTCTCACAAATTTAGATTATTTTGAATCTTATTGTGACAGTTACACAAAAGAAGTTTATAGATTGGCACTCAACAATTCTGATGCAGCAAAAGCACAATTTCTAGCATCTCTGCCGGAGGCAATCAGCAACTTGGTACTCAATGAGCTTAACACGAACAACGTCTTGCTCGAGAGTTTACTTTTTGCCGATATCATTCAATATGTGCGACAAGAAATCAAAAAGTTGTGTTATAATTTGAAAGCGCAGCAAGCTCTACCCAAGATATCTCAACAAACATGCGCTCAAATTGAAGGGGCTGAAGCGTTCAATCTCCCACACAAAAATAGAAAAGCTAGACCTCGGTTCAGACCTAGGTTCTCTCGCCTCAACAGGTCTACCAAGAAATCTAAGCCATTTAGACCTTATCGGTTCTTTAAAAGACGACAAACAAAACGTCGTCAAGCCACTGCTAAAGATGAATGTTTTGCCTGCCGACAACCGGGCCATTTTGCTAAGCATTGTCCTACCAAGGCACCCAGACGAATCCGTGCAATGTTTGCAGTTAACGAGATCGATTCGGATTGGGAATTAATCGAATCACCAGAGCAATATCACAAAGAACTTGAAAGACAGACTCAATTATACCTTTGTGATTTCGGCAGCCAGTCCCCCTCTTCTAATTCTGAAGACGAACAACTACAAGCACATATGGCTAGTACTTCTGGCGGTAAACAACCCCAACTATACTGTTCTTCCGACGATGAATGCGACTTCCGTGAAGAACAACAATCAAGAAAAGCTGAATCAGACGAGTCAGATTCTGATTCATACGAACAGATACACTCTATGCTAGAATCGCACTCGCTTTCCTCGTCAGCATCCAGTGAAGAAGATTTTATCAATCCTTTTTATCACACCGCCAGGTATGAACCTCAAGTTCCCTTAACCTCAGTCAACACAGTTGCAGGACCTGTTGCAGCACCTCTGCCGTTACCTCGCGATGCCAAAAAGGGGAAAGTTCCTGAGATCAGTATTCCGCATTATCATCACATTCTTTCAGATCACCAAGTGTTCCAAATAAAGAAGATGATAAAGATGACAAATAGCATCCTTATTCCTGGCCACATTGCTACAGATGGCAACACAGCATGGAAAAAATGCCAAATCTTTATTGACACAGGTGCAAATATAAACTGGTGCCATCAAAAGCTTTGGCACGACTGGCTATATTACCCTGCAGGCGGCGAAATTGAAACCATGAACGGCTCCCGCGCTGTTTCTTATTTTGCCCTACAAGTACCTATTAAATTAGGAAAGCAGGTAATTCTGACCGACTTCTTTCAAATTAATGATGGTGGCTACGAAGTCGGTTTGGGCTGTGTCACTCTTGACAAAATGGGTCCTTATACCATTTCAAAAGAAATGATGGTGCTTAATCTTCACCAAAGCAAAGAGTTGATCCCGCGAATATCGCCCTATTTTAAATCTGCTCAAAATCATCGGATATCACTTGAAGATGTGTCTATCTCTCAGCTCATCCGGTATAAAGAAAAACAGCAAGAAAAGAGAGAAAGATATGAGCTCGTCAAACAGTTAAATGCCTTAGATGTAACAGCTCAGCCATATCTAAGGCCATTGACAGTTATTACACAGCAATTAAAAGATTGTTGTGTCGAACATCCTTTACAGAATTGGCATAAAGATTCTCCCGAAGCCTTCATTCCAACACAGCATGCCATCCCGGTTCAAGGCAAACCCATTCGCCATTCTCTAGAAGATGAAATTGAAATACGACAACAAATTGAGGAATTCAGTCAGAAACACCTCATGCAACCATCCTCATCTAACTATGCTTGTTCTGCTTTTATTGTGCGCAATCATGCTGAACAAAAACGAGGAAAAGCTCGAATGGTTATTGATTATGGCCCTCTGAATGCAGTTACTCTTGATATAAAATGGCCCTTACCCAATAAAGAAGAATTAATTCAGCGCGTAGCTCAAGCTTCGGTGTTCTCTAAATTTGATTGCAAATCTGGCAGAAGAGAAGACAATGCTTGCAAGCAAGACAAAGGCTAAAACACAAGTGTTTATGAAAAACCTCGATGATCTGCCCTTGCAGTCGAGATGTGTTTTTATAGCTAACAAAATATTACACTAGAATGTACAAAGTAGTGAAGTCCGGCCTCTAGAGAGTTCCTAATTTGTTACAGCTGAAGTCCGACACTTCAAGTCCGGAAGTCCGGACACAAAACACAAAGTATTATACTAAAATGTACAATGTAATGAAATCCGGACTCTAGAGAGTTCCGACATTTCAAGTCCGTCCGGACATAAATCCTTTGAAATCCGCCAGCTGTCAAGTCCGTCCGGACATAAATCCTTTGAAATCCGCCAGCTGTGATGCATCCGAATCTATCTTTTGCTTTCCTTCCGCAGGCCTTTACTGTTTGAGGAGCTGTTGTAGGAGTTTATGATGTGTAAGACAAAAACCCGTAGGTTTCTTTTGACAACTTACACAATCATCAATCAGATTGCTGAGCTGCTTTAGTGTAGAGGATGGAGCTTCGTCTTCAGCATTCTCAATGACAAGTTCTTCATCTAGATAACGCCTGATTTGTCCCTGTTCGGAAAAATTATATCTTTGAAAAAAGGAACATAAATCTGGTTCCCATGTATGCGTTTGAAGAATCTCTGTCAAATCTTGTTTGGCTTGTTGATTAGCATATAATTGTCGCCTTGTAAATAAAATATCATCTAGGATCTGTTTATCGATGAGCCAGCGCAAGATTTCTCCTTCTAGTGGTGTCCATTTTAAGTTGTTTAATAAGCAACTTATCCTTCCTGCTGAGGTGATAAATAAATCGAGCGAAGGATATTCACCATGAGTAGAACTACCTTGTGGGAACAACATTCGGATTTTTTGACAAAAATGGAGACGCTGTTGTGGAGTTCTGACAGGGAGATTTTTCCAATTTGCTGATCCGATGCCACGCATCATTTTGATCTGAGGTTTGAGTTCTCGGGTGAGGGCGTCTGGTAAATGATGATCTTTGCCCGATATCTGATCAATGGTAAAACTGTATTGTGCAAGAATAAACTGCCACCATGCATAACGTCTTAACTTGGCACTGTCTGCCAGTTTGCGTTTTAAAAAGGCCCCAAGAGTAGAAGAATCAGTGCGTAAGAGAAAAGGTCCTTCAATTAGATATGGATGGAATTTCTGTACGCCCTGTACTGCTGCAAGAATTTCTTTTTCGGCGGGCCAGTAATTTAACTCATGTTTTTTAAATTGGCCGCTGGCATAAGCACAAATATTCTCGTGGCGCTCTTGTTTTTGAAGTAGAACGGCAGACCAAGTGTCTTCTGATGCATCGGTTGCCAAAACATAAGGACCTTTATAAGCAGGAGATAAACTTGGGAGATGTTGGCATTCCTCTTGCAGACTAATCACTTCTTTTGTAGCTAACGAAGTCCAGCAAAAGGGTTTTGCGCGCATAGCAATGCGAATATTACGTGTTTTTTCTGATAACTTGGGAATATAGTTGCGCACATAATTTAGACAACCCATAAACCTCTGACATTGTAATAGATTTTCCATAGTGCTAGGAAAAGCTGCCAGTTTCTTGAGTGGATGAGTTTGCATGTGTATCTTGCCATGTTCGATGAAAACTCCCAAAAATTCTACTTTGGTAACCGCAATTTGAAATTTGTCTGGCGAGGCAGATAAACCAATTCCATGAAGTTGCACTAAATCAATGAATTGTTGCAAATGTTGCAGGTGCTCTTTCATAGATGCCGAAAATATTAAAAAATCATCAAGATAATTTGCTATAAAATGGATATAAGGCTTGAAAATGCTGTCCATGCGGCATTGGAATTGTGCTGGGGCATTTTTTAAGCCAAATGGTAAGACTAACCATTCATATAACCCACAAGGAGAAGAAAAGGCTGTTTTGTGAATATCTGTTTCAGCTAGCTTGATTTGATGATAACCAGATTTGCAATCAAATTTAGAGAACACCGAAGCTTGAGCTACGCGCTGAATTAATTCTTCTTTATTGGGTAAGGGCCATTTTATATCAAGAGTAACTGCATTCAGAGGGCCATAATCAATAACCATTCGAGCTTTTCCTCGTTTTTGTTCAGCATGATTGCGCACAATAAAAGCAGAACAAGCATAGTTAGATGAGGATGGTCGCATGAGGTGTTTCTGACTGAATTCCTCAATTTGTTGTCGTATTTCAATTTCATCTTCTAGAGAATGGCGAATGGGTTTGCCTTGAACCGGGATGGCATGCTGTGTTGGAATGAAGGCTTCGGGAGAATCTTTATGCCAATTCTGTAAAGGATGTTCGACACAACAATCTTTTAATTGCTGTGTAATAACTGTCAATGGCCTTAGATATGGCTGAGCTGTTACATCTAAGGCATTTAACTGTTTGACGAGCTCATATCTTTCTCTCTTTTCTTGCTGTTTTTCTTTATACCGGATGAGCTGAGAGATAGACACATCTTCAAGTGATATCCGATGATTTTGAGCAGATTTAAAATAGGGCGATATTCGCGGGATTAACTCTTTGCTTTGGTGAAGATTAAGCACCATCATTTCTTTTGAAATGGTATAAGGACCCATTTTGTCAAGAGTGACACAGCCCAAACCGACTTCGTAGCCACCATCATTAATTTGAAAGAAGTCGGTCAGAATTACCTGCTTTCCTAATTTAATAGGTACTTGTAGGGCAAAATAAGAAACAGCGCGGGAGCCGTTCATGGTTTCAATTTCGCCGCCTGCAGGGTAATATAGCCAGTCGTGCCAAAGCTTTTGATGGCACCAGTTTATATTTGCACCTGTGTCAATAAAGATTTGGCATTTTTTCCATGCTGTGTTGCCATCTGTAGCAATGTGGCCAGGAATAAGGATGCTATTTGTCATCTTTATCATCTTCTTTATTTGGAACACTTGGTGATCTGAAAGAATGTGATGATAATGCGGAATACTGATCTCAGGAACTTTCCCCTTTTTGGCATCGCGAGGTAACGGCAGAGGTGCTGCAACAGGTCCTGCAACTGTGTTGACTGAGGTTAAGGGAACTTGAGGTTCATACCTGGCGGTGTGATAAAAAGGATTGATAAAATCTTCTTCACTGGATGCTGACGAGGAAAGCGAGTGCGATTCTAGCATAGAGTGTATCTGCTCGTATGAATCAGAATCTGACTCGTCTGATTCAGCTTTTCTTGATTGTTGTTCTTCACGGAAGTCGCATTCATCGTCGGAAGAACAGTATAGTTGGGGTTGTTTACCGCCAGAAGTACTAGCCATATGTGCTTGTAGTTGTTCGTCTTCAGAATTAGAAGAGGGGGACTGGCTGCCGAAATCACAAAGGTATAATTGAGTCTGTCTTTCAAGTTCTTTGTGATATTGCTCTGGTGATTCGATTAATTCCCA
Organism: Amorphophallus konjac; assembly: GCA_022559845.1. NCBI lineage: Eukaryota > Viridiplantae > Streptophyta > Magnoliopsida > Alismatales > Araceae > Amorphophallus > Amorphophallus konjac. The sequence goes on from CM040125.1 coordinate 264,511,613, forward strand.
ATCCGAATCGATCTCGTTAACTGCAAACATTGCACGGATTCGTCTGGGTGCCTTGGTAGGACAATGCTTAGCAAAATGGCCCGGTTGTCGGCAGGCAAAACATTCATCTTTAGCAGTGGCTTGACGACGTTTTGTTTGTCGTCTTTTAAAGAACCGATAAGGTCTAAATGGCTTAGATTTCTTGGTAGACCTGTTGAGGCGAGAGAACCTAGGTCTGAACCGAGGTCTAGCTTTTCTATTTTTGTGTGGGAGATTGAACGCTTCAGCCCCTTCAATTTGAGCGCATGTCTGTTGAGATATCTTGGGTAGAGCTTGCTGCGCTTTCAAATTATAACACAACTTTTTGATTTCTTGTCGCACATATTGAATGATATCGGCAAAAAGTAAACTCTCGAGCAAGACGTTGTTCGTGTTAAGCTCATTGAGTACCAAGTTGCTGATTGCCTCAGGCAGAGATGCTAGAAATTGTGCTTTTGCTGCATCAGAATTGTTGAGTGCCAATCTATAAACTTCTTTTGTGTAACTGTCACAATAAGATTCAAAATAATCTAAATTTGTGAGAGTTCTTTTGGCAAGTAAGAAAATATCCATAGAGGTTTGATGTTCGCGTGAAGGACAAAATTCGCGTAAGAGTTGGTTTCCAAACTCTTGTACCCCTTGGTCAATGACTTGTTGTTTATTGGCCTCATCAGTATGGTCCCAAAGATACTTGACTTTGCCTGTAAAGGCAAGACTCAAAATTTCAAATAATTGCGCATTGGGTGTTTTACTGGCTTGCTGGGCAAGATATACCTTTTGCGTCCAAATGCGTATGATATCTGCTAAGTCTGAGACCGGAGCAGAATCAATATTGAGGATAGGAATGTCCATTCCTAAGACAATGATATGATCCGAATATATTCGGCCAATTCCATACTCTGGTTTAGGGAGTCGGGATCTCATCATCTTGTGTTCTAACTGAGGAACTTTTGTGGGATCATGTGGTAACCTGATGCTCCGTACACGCTCCTTTTCTTTTGCTAGAGGAGCTTGCTTCAGAAGTCGGACGTTTGTGTCATGAACTTGAACTATTGCTTTCTTAGTACTTTTGAACTGTTGAACAGATTGGTCTAAGAGAGCTATATTGTCAAGGATATCAGTTAATTTTGCATCCATTGTGTCTAGCTTTCGTCTTGCAAACGACGTCCAATGATTTACATAGTTTAGCTGACGAACTTCATCCTTTTGAGTTTGTGACGAGTCAGCATTATGGAGCAAAAGATAACTGGCGTCCGCTTTGAGTTCAACTTTATCTTTTCGGACCTGCTCAGGCGTAGTGGCTGCATATGCCATTTCTGGTGGCCATTCCAGAGAATCTGTGGTGATGTAAATGGCTTGAGGTTGAGATGATGTTGTCGAATTTAACATTCTGATTGCTGCGGCATCACGATTAGGAGAAGAGCTAACTGAAGAAGGAGGGGGATTATGGATGATGGGAAGAATTGGAGGTAACTCGGAAGTGGAGGAAGAGGTTGAGGCTACCTGGTGCGAAGAAGAGGGAAGAAGATGGAGTGTGGAGTAACGCAACGAATGGGGTTCAGGAAAGCGAGACATCCAGCGTTTTTTTTGTTTCTTTTCTGAAAAATTTGTGGATGCTAAGAATTGTTCTATGGCAGGAAAGCCTTGAACAAAACCTTCAGTTGTGATAGCTGCTGGAGCTACATTGGCAATATTGCGGTTAAGTTCGATGGGTAATTGCGTTCCATAAGGATTACGAAAATGAGAAACTACTGAGTTAGTTAGATGAAATATACATCTAGAAGCAATGGTGGCATAAACAGAGTTGGGCAACATTTCCACATCTTTTATTTGTACACATACCACAAAAGCTTGAGACAAATGTGGGTCGTCTAAGGCAATTGTGAAGTTGGGCCTTATAACACATAACCCATCTTTGTCGAGATGACCAGAGAATTGGCAGATGACCGCTTTTTCCCAGTCTAGATGACGTACATCCAATAACGTAACTAGATAAGGTGCATTAAGATTATAAGAAAAGTGGGGGTGGACTAAAATATCAATTTGTCCTATATGGACAAATTTAGCCTGCTTTAGTCTCCAGAGTTTGACATCTTCTGGGGAGAAGAAGGGCAAGAACACAGGTCGCATGCCCGTACCCTGGACTTGCATGTTAACCTCAACTTGTTTTATGCTTCTTAGCAGCCGGGCCTGAAATTGAGGAAAAGCATATAAGTCAGTTTTATCAATAGCTGGAAAGGTGACAGCCCCTGTTTCCGTGGTGATGGATTCTTGGGTGAGCATATGAGAATGCAAGGTTGAGAGTGGAATATCTGAAGGATCTACAGAAGAATAACGGGCTTGGAGCATAAAAAGATGAAGAGCCGCGTTAGTCAGAATGATAGAGCCGACATCCTCAACCAAAACCTCATCAACCAAAACCTTACCATCTTCAGAATCCGCTGAATCTTCCAGTTCTTCTAGTTCCATGTCAACAATAGTGGGAGGTGTGACTGGAGTGATAAAAACAGTAGCCGCAACTGGCGTGGTGCTGGTAACTCTTATCGGAGGATTTAAGAGTTGTGAGATACGGCGGACCTCTTCTTGAAAATCTTCGGAAGTAGCTGGTTCCTCATCATAAATTACAGCAGTGACATCCAGTGGCAGATTATCTGGATGAGCTAATGCACATGCTTGAAAACTGTTTGTGGGTTTGGCCAACCCTTTCAGAAAGAGGAAGGTATCGGCAGTTTCTTTTGCAGACAAAATCGGTCCCTTTACTAAATAGCAGTTTGAAAAGAGGAGTGGATCATCTTGTCGCTTAAAAAATTCAGCTGGATGTTCTTTGTTGATGAACGAGCTGTATTTGGCCCGAATTGACAAGGGGCGAACTTGCTGTGATTCCTTAGGCGGTGGAGGAGCCCAACGGCCAAGTTTGTAATGAATATCCCGTGGAAGAGTGTCCCTATGAAAGGGAGTTTCTTGTACCGAGACCTGCAGAGTGTTATAATAGATGGACAAAGGTGCCATAGGTTTTGCCAGGTTTACCTCTTTAAAGACGGCAATGAAGTGAGCATTCTCAAAGGGAACGATGTGAGAAAGGGCAAAATAGCGCCGTTGAGTGTAGGTAGCACTCATAACCATGCCTTCCCATAAACAAATTTCTTCAATAGGAAAGGGAATTGAATGCCATTCTCGATAGTGATATTCCGGACGAAAGCGAGGAACAATAGGCAAGAAAGTGGGAATGACTAACTCGCAACCAGGGAGTTCTTCAGCATAAAGGTGAAAGGATTTTGCCGTAGCATCCTGATAATATAACTGAAGATTTCGAGGCGAAAAAGAATCATCGTAATGATCCCAAATCGTAGTGAAATGCTGGGCGAATTCATAACCATTGTGTACTAACGGTACACGAGAGTTGTAACTTTGAAGGTCCAACGGAATAGGATGTTGAATACCAGATGCTTCCAAGAGGGAGAATAAAGACGCCATTGAAGCTCTAGGAAACTTACTGAAATGTAAGTTCGATTGCGTAACTTGAACAACCGAATGTCCTGCGCTACGCTACCAAAGGCTCTGATACCAGTTAAGGCAAAGAGGTCTAGGTGACAGCCCCTGTTTCCGTGGTGATGGATTCTTGGGTGAGCATATGAGAATGCAAGGTTGAGAGTGGAATATCTGAAGGATCTACAGAAGAATAACGGGCTTGGAGCATAAAAAGATGAAGAGCCGCGTTAGTCAGAATGATAGAGCCGACATCCTCAACCAAAACCTCATCAACCAAAACCTTACCATCTTCAGAATCCGCTGAATCTTCCAGTTCTTCTAGTTCCATGTCAACAATAGTGGGAGGTGTGACTGGAGTGATAAAAACAGTAGCCGCAACTGGCGTGGTGCTGGTAACTCTTATCGGAGGATTTAAAAGTTGTGAGATACGGCGGACCTCTTCTTGAAAATCTTCAGAAGTAGCTGGTTCCTCATCATAAATTACAGCAGTGACATCCAGTGGCAGATTATCTGGATGAGCTAATGCACATGCTTGAAAACTGTTTGTGGGTTTGGCCAACCCTTTCAGAAAGAGGAAGGTATCGGCAGTTTCTTTTGCAGACAAAATCGGTCCCTTTACTAAATAGCAGTTTGAAAAGAGGAGTGGATCATCTTGTCGCTTAAAAAATTCAGCTGGATGTTCTTTGTTGATGAACGAGCTGTATTTGGCCCGAATTGACAAGGGGCGAACTTGCTGTGATTCCTTAGGCGGTGGAGGAGCCCAACGGCCAAGTTTGTAATGAATATCCCGTGGAAGAGTGTCCCTATGAAAGGGAGTTTCTTGTACCGAGACCTGCAGAGTGTTATAATAGATGGACAAAGGTGCCATAGGTTTTGCCAGGTTTACCTCTTTAAAGACGGCAATGAAGTGAGCATTCTCAAAGGGAACGATGTGAGAAAGGGCAAAATAGCGCCGTTGAGTGTAGGTAGCACTCATAACCATGCCTTCCCATAAACAAATTTCTTCAATAGGAAAGGGAATTGAATGCCATTCTCGATAGTGATATTCCGGACGAAAGCGAGGAACAATAGGCAAGAAAGTGGGAATGACTAACTCGCAACCAGGGAGTTCTTCAGCATAAAGGTGAAAGGATTTTGCCGTAGCATCCTGATAATATAACTGAAGATTTCGAGGCGAAAAAGAATCATCGTAATGATCCCAAATCGTAGTGAAATGCTGGGCGAATTCATAACCATTGTGTACTAACGGTACACGAGAGTTGTAACTTTGAAGGTCCAACGGAATAGGATGTTGAATACCAGATGCTTCCAAGAGGGAGAATAAAGACGCCATTGAAGCTCTAGGAAACTTACTGAAATGTAAGTTCGATTGCGTAACTTGAACAACCGAATGTCCTGCGCTACGCTACCAAAGGCTCTGATACCAGTTAAGGCAAAGAGGTCTGTGGCAGAAGAGAAGACAATGCTTGCAAGCAAGACAAAGGCTAAAACACAAGTGTTTATGAAAAACCTCGATGATCTGCCCTTGCAGTCGAGATGTGTTTTTATAGCTAACAAAATATTACACTAGAATGTACAAAGTAGTGAAGTCCGGCCTCTAGAGAGTTCCTAATTTGTTACAGCTGAAGTCCGACACTTCAAGTCCGGAAGTCCGGACACAAAACACAAAGTATTATACTAAAATGTACAATGTAATGAAATCCGGACTCTAGAGAGTTCCGACATTTCAAGTCCGTCCGGACATAAATCCTTTGAAATCCGCCAGCTGTCAAGTCCGTCCGGACATAAATCCTTTGAAATCCGCCAGCTGTGATGCATCCGAATCTATCTTTTGCTTTCCTTCCGCAGGCCTTTACTGTTTGAGGAGCTGTTGTAGGAGTTTATGATGTGTAAGACAAAAACCCGTAGGTTTCTTTTGACAACTTACACAATCATCAATCAGATTGCTGAGCTGCTTTAGTGTAGAGGATGGAGCTTCGTCTTCAGCATTCTCAATGACAAGTTCTTCATCTAGATAACGCCTGATTTGTCCCTGTTCGGAAAAATTATATCTTTGAAAAAAGGAACATAAATCTGGTTCCCATGTATGCGTTTGAAGAATCTCTGTCAAATCTTGTTTGGCTTGTTGATTAGCATATAATTGTCGCCTTGTAAATAAAATATCATCTAGGATCTGTTTATCGATGAGCCAGCGCAAGATTTCTCCTTCTAGTGGTGTCCATTTTAAGTTGTTTAATAAGCAACTTATCCTTCCTGCTGAGGTGATAAATAAATCGAGCGAAGGATATTCACCATGAGTAGAACTACCTTGTGGGAACAACATTCGGATTTTTTGACAAAAATGGAGACGCTGTTGTGGAGTCTTGACAGGGAGATTTTTCCAATTTGCTGATCCGATGCCACGCATCATTTTGATCTGAGGTTTGAGTTCTCGGGTGAGGGCGTCTGGTAAATGATGATCTTTGCCCGATATCTGATCAATGGTAAAACTGTATTGTGCAAGAATAAACTGCCACCATGCATAACGTCTTAACTTGGCACTGTCTGCCAGTTTGCGTTTTAAAAAGGCCCCAAGAGTAGAAGAATCAGTGCGTAAGAGAAAAGGTCCTTCAATTAGATATGGATGGAATTTCTGTACGCCCTGTACTGCTGCAAGAATTTCTTTTTCGGCGGGCCAGTAATTTAACTCATGTTTTTTAAATTGGCCGCTGGCATAAGCACAAATATTCTCGTGGCGCTCTTGTTTTTGAAGTAGAACGGCAGACCAAGTGTCTTCTGATGCATCGGTTGCCAAAACATAAGGACCTTTATAAGCAGGAGATAAACTTGGGAGATGTTGGCATTCCTCTTGCAGACTAATCACTTCTTTTGTAGCTAACGAAGTCCAGCAAAAGGGTTTTGCGCGCATAGCAATGCGAATATTACGTGTTTTTTCTGATAACTTGGGAATATAGTTGCGCACATAATTTAGACAACCCATAAACCTCTGACATTGTAATAGATTTTCCATAGTGCTAGGAAAAGCTGCCAGTTTCTTGAGTGGATGAGTTTGCATGTGTATCTTGCCATGTTCGATGAAAACTCCCAAAAATTCTACTTTGGTAACCGCAATTTGAAATTTGTCTGGCGAGGCAGATAAACCAATTCCATGAAGTTGCACTAAATCAATGAATTGTTGCAAATGTTGCAGGTGCTCTTTCATAGATGCCGAAAATATTAAAAAATCATCAAGATAATTTGCTATAAAATGGATATAAGGCTTGAAAATGCTGTCCATGCGGCATTGGAATTGTGCTGGGGCATTTTTTAAGCCAAATGGTAAGACTAACCATTCATATAACCCACAAGGAGAAGAAAAGGCTGTTTTGTGAATATCTGTTTCAGCTAGCTTGATTTGATGATAACCAGATTTGCAATCAAATTTAGAGAACACCGAAGCTTGAGCTACGCGCTGAATTAATTCTTCTTTATTGGGTAAGGGCCATTTTATATCAAGAGTAACTGCATTCAGAGGGCCATAATCAATAACCATTCGAGCTTTTCCTCGTTTTTGTTCAGCATGATTGCGCACAATAAAAGCAGAACAAGCATAGTTAGATGAGGATGGTCGCATGAGGTGTTTCTGACTGAATTCCTCAATTTGTTGTCGTATTTCAATTTCATCTTCTAGAGAATGGCGAATGGGTTTGCCTTGAACCGGGATGGCATGCTGTGTTGGAATGAAGGCTTCGGGAGAATCTTTATGCCAATTCTGTAAAGGATGTTCGACACAACAATCTTTTAATTGCTGTGTAATAACTGTCAATGGCCTTAGATATGGCTGAGCTGTTACATCTAAGGCATTTAACTGTTTGACGAGCTCATATCTTTCTCTCTTTTCTTGCTGTTTTTCTTTATACCGGATGAGCTGAGAGATAGACACATCTTCAAGTAATATCCGATGATTTTGAGCAGATTTAAAATAGGGCGATATTCGCGGGATTAACTCTTTGCTTTGGTGAAGATTAAGCACCATCATTTCTTTTGAAATGGTATAAGGACCCATTTTGTCAAGAGTGACACAGCCCAAACCGACTTCGTAGCCACCATCATTAATTTGAAAGAAGTCGGTCAGAATTACCTGCTTTCCTAATTTAATAGGTACTTGTAGGGCAAAATAAGAAACAGCGCGGGAGCCGTTCATGGTTTCAATTTCGCCGCCTGCAGGGTAATATAGCCAGTCGTGCCAAAGCTTTTGATGGCACCAGTTTATATTTGCACCTGTGTCAATAAAGATTTGGCATTTTTTCCATGCTGTGTTGCCATCTGTAGCAATGTGGCCAGGAATAAGGATGCTATTTGTCATCTTTATCATCTTCTTTATTTGGAACACTTGGTGATCTGAAAGAATGTGATGATAATGCGGAATACTGATCTCAGGAACTTTCCCCTTTTTGGCATCGCGAGGTAACGGCAGAGGTGCTGCAACAGGTCTGCAACTGTGTTGACTGAGGTTAAGGGAACTTGAGGTTCATACCTGGCGGTGTGATAAAAAGGATTGATAAAATCTTCTTCACTGGATGCTGACGAGGAAAGCGAGTGCGATTCTAGCATAGAGTGTATCTGCTCGTATGAATCAGAATCTGACTCGTCTGATTCAGCTTTTCTTGATTGTTGTTCTTCACGGAAGTCGCATTCATCGTCGGAAGAACAGTATAGTTGGGGTTGTTTACCGCCAGAAGTACTAGCCATATGTGCTTGTAGTTGTTCGTCTTCAGAATTAGAAGAGGGGGACTGGCTGCCGAAATCACAAAGGTATAATTGAGTCTGTCTTTCAAGTTCTTTGTGATATTGCTCTGGTGATTCGATTAATTCCCAATCCGAATCGATCTCGTTAACTGCAAACATTGCACGGATTCGTCTGGGTGCCTTGGTAGGACAATGCTTAGCAAAATGGCCCGGTTGTCGGCAGGCAAAACATTCATCTTTAGCAGTGGCTTGACGACGTTTTGTTTGTCGTCTTTTAAAGAACCGATAAGGTCTAAATGGCTTAGATTTCTTGGTAGACCTGTTGAGGCGAGAGAACCTAGGTCTGAACCGAGGTCTAGCTTTTCTATTTTTGTGTGGGAGATTGAACGCTTCAGCCCCTTCAATTTGAGCGCATGTTTGTTGAGATATCTTGGGTAGAGCTTGCTGCGCTTTCAAATTATAACACAACTTTTTGATTTCTTGTCGCACATATTGAATGATATCGGCAAAAAGTAAACTCTCGAGCAAGACGTTGTTCGTGTTAAGCTCATTGAGTACCAAGTTGCTGATTGCCTCCGGCAGAGATGCTAGAAATTGTGCTTTTGCTGCATCAGAATTGTTGAGTGCCAATCTATAAACTTCTTTTGTGTAACTGTCACAATAAGATTCAAAATAATCTAAATTTGTGAGAGTTCTTTTGGCAAGTAAGAAAATATCCATAGAGGTTTGATGTTCGCGTGAAGGACAAAATTCGCGTAAGAGTTGGTTTCCAAACTCTTGTACCCCTTGGTCAATGACTTGTTGTTTATTGGCCTCATCAGTATGGTCCCAAAGATACTTGACTTTGCCTGTAAAGGCAAGACTCAAAATTTCAAATAATTGCGCATTGGGTGTTTTACTGGCTTGCTGGGCAAGATATACCTTTTGCGTCCAAATGCGTATGATATCTGCTAAGTCTGAGACCGGAGCAGAATCAATATTGAGGATAGGAATGTCCATTCCTAAGACAATGATATGATCCGAATATATTCGGCCAATTCCATACTCTGGTTTAGGGAGTCGGGATCTCATCATCTTGTGTTCTAACTGAGGAACTTTTGTGGGATCATGTGGTAACCTGATGCTCCGTACACGCTCCTTTTCTTTTGCTAGAGGAGCTTGCTTCAGAAGTCGGACGTTTGTGTCATGAACTTGAACTATTGCTTTCTTAGTACTTTTGAACTGTTGAACAGATTGGTCTAAGAGAGCTATATTGTCAAGGATATCAGTTAATTTTGCATCCATTGTGTCTAGCTTTCGTCTTGCAAACGACGTCCAATGATTTACATAGTTTAGCTGACGAACTTCATCCTTTTGAGTTTGTGACGAGTCAGCATTATGGAGCAAAAGATAACTGGCGTCCGCTTTGAGTTCAACTTTATCTTTTCGGACCTGCTCAGGCGTAGTGGCTGCATATGCCATTTCTGGTGGCCATTCCAGAGAATCTGTGGTGATGTAAATGGCTTGAGGTTGAGATGATGTTGTCGAATTTAACATTCTGATTGCTGCTGCATCACGATTAGGAGAAGAGCTAACTGAAGAAGGAGGGGGATTATGGATGATGGGAAGAATTGGAGGTAACTCGGAAGTGGAGGAAGAGGTTGAGGCTACCTGGTGCGAAGAAGAGGGAAGAAGATGGAGTGTGGAGTAACGCAACGAATGGGGTTCAGGAAAGCGAGACATCCAGCGTTTTTTTTATTTCTGTTCTGAAAAATTTGTGGATGCTAAGAAGTGTTCTATGGCAGGAAAGCCTTGTACTGACTTATATGCTTTTCCTCAATTTCAGGCCCGGCTGCTAAGAAGCATAAAACAAGTTGAGGTTAACATGCAAGTCCAGGGTACGGGCATGCGACCTGTGTTCTTGCCCTTCTTCTCCCCAGAAGATGTCAAACTCTGGAGACTAAAGCAGGCTAAATTTGTCCATATAGGACAAATTGATATTTTAGTCCACCCCCACTTTTCTTATAATCTTAATGCACCTTATCTAGTTACGTTATTGGATGTACGTCATCTAGACTGGGAAAAAGCGGTCATCTGCCAATTCTCTGGTCATCTCGACAAAGATGGGTTATGTGTTATAAGGCCCAACTTCACAATTGCCTTAGACGACCCACATTTGTCTCAAGCTTTTGTGGTATGTGTACAAATAAAAGATGTGGAAATGTTGCCCAACTCTGTTTATGCCACCATTGCTTCTAGATGTATATTTCATCTAACTAACTCAGTAGTTTCTCATTTTCGTAATCCTTATGGAACGCAATTACCCATCGAACTTAACCGCAATATTGCCAATGTAGCTCCAGCAGCTATCACAACTGAAGAAGGAAAGCAAAAGATAGATTCGGATGCATCACAGCTGGCGGATTTCAAAGGATTTATGTCCGGACGGACTTGACAGCTGGCGGATTTCAAAGGATTTATGTCCGGACGGACTTGAAATGTCGGAACTCTCTAGAGTCCGGATTTCATTACATTGTACATTTTAGTATAATACTTTGTGTTTTGTGTCCGGACTTCCGGACTTGAAGTGTCGGACTTCAGCTGTAACAAATTAGGAACTCTCTAGAGGCCGGACTTCACTACTTTGTACATTCTAGTGTAATATTTTGTTAGCTATAAAAACACATCTCGACTGCAAGGGCAGATCATCGAGGTTTTTCATAAACACTTGTGTTTTAGCCTTTGTCTTGCTTGCAAGCATTGTCTTCTCTTCTGCCACAGACCTCTTTGCCTTAACTGGTATCAGAGCCTTTGGTAGCGTAGCGCAGGACATTCGGTTGTTCAAGTTACGCAATCGAACTTACATTTCAGTAAGTTTCCTAGAGCTTCAATGGCGTCTTTATTCTCCCTCTTGGAAGCATCTGGTATTCAACATCCTATTCCGTTGGACCTTCAAAGTTACAACTCTCGTGTACCGTTAGTACACAATGGTTATGAATTCGCCCAGCATTTCACTACGATTTGGGATCATTACGATGATTCTTTTTCGCCTCGAAATCTTCAGTTATATTATCAGGATGCTACGGCAAAATCCTTTCACCTTTATGCTGAAGAACTCCCTGGTTGCGAGTTAGTCATTCCCACTTTCTTGCCTATTGTTCCTCGCTTTCGTCCGGAATATCACTATCGAGAATGGCATTCAATTCCCTTTCCTATTGAAGAAATTTGTTTATGGGAAGGCATGGTTATGAGTGCTACCTACACTCAACGGCGCTATTTTGCCCTTTCTCACATCGTTCCCTTTGAGAATGCTCACTTCATTGCCGTCTTTAAAGAGGTAAACCTGGCAAAACCTATGGCACCTTTGTCCATCTATTATAACACTCTGCAGGTCTCGGTACAAGAAACTCCCTTTCATAGGGACACTCTTCCACGGGATATTCATTACAAACTTGGCCGTTGGGCTCCTCCACCGCCTAAGGAATCACAGCAAGTTCGCCCCTTGTCAATTCGGGCCAAATACAGCTCGTTCATCAACAAAGAACATCCAGCTGAATTTTTTAAGCGACAAGATGATCCACTCCTCTTTTCAAACTGCTATTTAGTAAAGGGACCGATTTTGTCTGCAAAAGAAACTGCCGATACCTTCCTCTTTCTGAAAGGGTTGGCCAAACCCACAAACAGTTTTCAAGCATGTGCATTAGCTCATCCAGATAATCTGCCACTGGATGTCACTGCTGTAATTTATGATGAGGAACCAGCTACTTCCGAAGATTTTCAAGAAGAGGTCCGCCGTATCTCACAACTCTTAAATCCTCCGATAAGAGTTACCAGCACCACGCCAGTTGCGGCTACTGTTTTTATCACTCCAGTCACACCTCCCACTATTGTTGACATGGAACTAGAAGAACTGGAAGATTCAGCGGATTCTGAAGATGGTAAGGTTTTGGTTGATGAGGTTTTGGTTGAGGATGTCGGCTCTATCATTCTGACTAACGCGGCTCTTCATCTTTTTATGCTCCAAGCCCGTTATTCTTCTGTAGATCCTTCAGATATTCCACTCTCAACCTTGCATTCTCATATGCTCACCCAAGAATCCATCACCACGGAAACAGGGGCTGTCACCTTTCCAGCTATTGATAAAACTGACTTATATGCTTTTCCTCAATTTCAGGCCCGGCTGCTAAGAAGCATAAAACAAGTTGAGGTTAACATGCAAGTCCAGGGTACGGGCATGCGACCTGTGTTCTTGCCCTTCTTCTCCCCAGAAGATGTCAAACTCTGGAGACTAAAGCAGGCTAAATTTGTCCATATAGGACAAATTGATATTTTAGTCCACCCCCACTTTTCTTATAATCTTAATGCACCTTATCTAGTTACGTTATTGGATGTACGTCATCTAGACTGGGAAAAAGCGGTCATCTGCCAATTCTCTGGTCATCTCGACAAAGATGGGTTATGTGTTATAAGGCCCAACTTCACAATTGCCTTAGACGACCCACATTTGTCTCAAGCTTTTGTGGTATGTGTACAAATAAAAGATGTGGAAATGTTGCCCAACTCTGTTTATGCCACCATTGCTTCTAGATGTATATTTCATCTAACTAACTCAGTAGTTTCTCATTTTCGTAATCCTTATGGAACGCAATTACCCATCGAACTTAACCGCAATATTGCCAATGTAGCTCCAGCAGCTATCACAACTGAAGGTTTTGTTCAAGGCTTTCCTGCCATAGAACACTTCTTAGCATCCACAAATTTTTCAGAAAAGAAACAAAAAAAACGCTGGATGTCTCGCTTTCCTGAACCCCATTCGTTGCGTTACTCCACACTCCATCTTCTTCCCTCTTCTTCGCACCAGGTAGCCTCAACCTCTTCCTCCACTTCCGAGTTACCTCCAATTCTTCCCATCATCCATAATCCCCCTCCTTCTTCAGTTAGCTCTTCTCCTAATCGTGATGCCGCAGCAATCAGAATGTTAAATTCGACAACATCATCTCAACCTCAAGCCATTTACATCACCACAGATTCTCTGGAATGGCCACCAGAAATGGCATATGCAGCCACTACGCCTGAGCAGGTCCGAAAAGATAAAGTTGAACTCAAAGCGGACGCCAGTTATCTTTTGCTCCATAATGCTGACTCGTCACAAACTCAAAAGGATGAAGTTCGTCAGCTAAACTATGTAAATCATTGGACGTCGTTTGCAAGACGAAAGCTAGACACAATGGATGCAAAATTAACTGATATCCTTGACAATATAGCTCTCTTAGACCAATCTGTTCAACAGTTCAAAAGTACTAAGAAAGCAATAGTTCAAGTTCATGACACAAACGTCCGACTTCTGAAGCAAGCTCCTCTAGCAAAAGAAAAGGAGCGTGTACGGAGCATCAGGTTACTACATGATCCCACAAAAGTTCCTCAGTTAGAACACAAGATGATGAGATCCCGACTCCCTAAACCAGAGTATGGAATTGGCCGAATCTATTCGGATCATATCATTGTCTTAGGAATGGACATTCCTATCCTCAATATTGATTCTGCTCCGGTCTCAGACTTAGCAGATATCATACGCATTTGGACGCAAAAGGTATATCTTGCCCAGCAAGCCAGTAAAACACCCAATGCGCAATTATTTGAAATTTTGAGTCTTGC